>OY856410.1:133955017-134607517 GCA_963693085.1 Alisma plantago-aquatica | reverse complement strand
TCTTATGTGATCCTTATACTGGGGATTTCTCAATGATTAGTGAAGTGGTTAACCCTAGTTTCTTCAGTCGCTAAAGTGGCTCAATCTTATGTGGTCGATGAAGGGTGGTGTACTTTGTATCTTCTATCACCAAGAAAGTTGTGACCTGGTTTTATGCGGTTTATGATGAGTCTCAGCTTTATGTGACCGATGGTGATTTCTGGTCCATATGGTTGTCTTGCATGGTTAACCTTATGATGTTGATTATTGGCCTAATATGCCTCCAACAATGTTGGAGATGATAGTAGTTAGGGTTTAGTGTTAGTTGCTGATTTGAAACCCTAATTCGGTTACAATGTTGAAGTCTAACTCTAACAGCAAGTACATAATGAAGTTACTTAGTTGATTGAGTAATTAGCATGATGATAAAGTATTTTCTCTCTTCTAATGTTGTAACCCTAATTTGTTGTTGAATAAGCATCATAGTTAATGATTGATTGTGATACCTTTCATGTGACACATATGTGATGATTATGAGCCTAGATGAGGCATGGAGTTGCAAGAAAAATTGTGAATGTTCTTATGACCTTGGAAATGGCTTTGTTCTCTAATTGAGGAGATATCCTTTAGTGATGTGATGAGGGATTGGCATCCCATGATAATGTGATAATGGTTATGTCCTTATGTATGGCAATGTAATCGTACCATGTGGTGATATGATAAGATTTGTGTTTTATACATTTTATGTCTTATGAAGTTTCAATCTACGCTTATCTTTGTAGAATCTTTCTAGGGTTTGTATGTAACTTGATTGATGAAGTAAAAGATACCCAATTGGATTTAATTAATCAAGTGGAACCCTAAACACATATTTTCCCTGGCCGTAGATCCATTCCAGCGTCAGGACTTGCTAGAAGGTGAAACGAGGATTCCTAAGGGAATCTCGGAGCACATAGTATTGAGTATGCAGGGTACTTGGGGAGTACATCCTTGTCATCCGAACCCAAGATGTTGGAGAACAGATGCGGTCGTGTCTCGATGTTATATATGTGATATGTGAGGACAGTAGTGAGAACACCTATGGATGTACCTTAGTGGTAAGGTTTTGTACCCTGGTGTCTAGCGATGTGACTTATACTAAGGCGAGCTAGGTGTTTTCAGTTTGACTATATGTTGTTGATAATAGTTTGACTGATATGTCATTGTGGTGTTCACTTGTACTGACCGAATGGGAAGAAGATCTTGTATTCCTGCTCTTTATATGTGACACCCTTTTCCACACAAAGAGAGATTACTCAAAACTTAAACCACGATCAACCATAAACAACATATTACCAAAAATCACTGGAAATTAAAACCGATTTGCAACAAGCACCATGAACTAAGATTTATTACAAAAGAACCAATACTTGCATTTTATAACATATAATCAAGGTGCTACATCATTATATTCCAATCAACCTGTTACATAAGATAACAGTTCCACATGTATATACATACTACCAGAGGTACACAAGACAGAAATCACATAGTGATCATCATGTCTACAAAACACATCGAGAACACCCCCAAGGACCTGAATGTACAAACACGACACATAGGACTCTATTACTAGACACTTTTCATATACCATGTTCCACCAGGTGTAGTTTATCCTTGTGTTATCCTCAGACACACGATCTTTAACTCGACATGTACGTCCACCTAAGAAGATGTTTAACCAACAAAGTGAGACACACAGTCCTAGTGAGAGATATAACTCCCCACCAACTTTATTATTATCAAAGATAACTAAGCAGGTAGATTAACATACTGAGCAGATTGAATAGAATTAACCAAATGACATATACCTCATGGATGAAGTAACTAGAGCAGTAATATGCACTTTCCAATGAGTAATAGAATAACTAGTTATTTTAAAAGGAATATGAAGAACATGTATAACTATTACAAACTAAATAGTACATGAGCAACGCCATGAGCAACGCAAGGCTTCATCCAATGTTTCCATGTTTGATCCTATACATGTGCACTACATGGCAGGTTATGCATTTATTATGCCCTGAGGATTTGAGTCGTACCACCCAAATCCATACGACCACTGCTAAGTCAAAGTAGAAGAGTCAGCATCCACGACCTCAACCCCTCGGTCAGTATGAGTGAACATGTAGTGACATCTCAAGTCAACTACTTCCATCGACATATAGTCCAGCTATGCAAACCTAGCCCACATTAGTGCAGGTCATGGTGCTAGTGAAATGAAGCTATGGCCCATAGCCGCACTCTATTTCAGGTTATGGCCCACAGCTAATCTTGTGTCACATATCACTGAGCTATGGCCTGAAGCCACACTCTATTCTAGGGTACGGCCCACAGCCAATCATGTGCCACATCCTAAGGCATGATCTGAGGCTCACGCATGGCCACAGTCACCCTCAATTTCTTGATATTAGGGTACCAAGTTGTCCCCACATAATCAACAATATGTGCTCCGATTTTCCCATAGGAGTTACTCGATTCACCATCCAAAAAATGCTAACACTGAATGGATCTATGGCGTAGGGCAAACTACATGATTAGATTTCACTTGATTATTTAGATCAATTAAAGTGTTTTTAAGAATCAATCAAGTTACAACGTATACACCACAAACAAATCCTTTAAAAGAAAGGGGCATACTATTACAACAACAGATATCATCGTTTAGACTATAAACGATCCCCATCATCTCATAACACTGTATTACTGCTAGTCACAAGGCTATTGTATCACTACCAGCCACAAGGATATCATCATCAACCTACTATCATGGGATATCAATCCCTCACTTCAGTACCAGAGGATATCACCTCAACTAGGCATTAAGCCTTTACCAGGTCCTAAGACCCATCACATCACGCTTGTAATTCATGGTTATCTCATCATGCCTCATTGAGCATATATGTATTACTCATGTCACATCATTCATGCTACATCACATGTACTTGCCATAGCAAACATTAGCCATTATGTTCAGAGAGAGAATATGCTAAACATATTAAACACCTTTAGTTAAAGCAAGCAAAGCTTCATAAGATCTTTAATCTATGATAAGACTTCATTCTAATTTCACGTAAGGTCCCCAAGCATCATTCTACCTTACATCTCTGAGATGCACTACCTCCCATAAACTGGAGTGTATAAGGCTAAGAATTAATTATTATAAACAAGTATGCACATTCACATATTCATACTTCCCAAATTCGCTTATCCAGATTCATAGCCAAAGCTTAATATTATTTACCCATCTTCAAAATACTCATAAGTTTTAACACCCAATTAATCCATTAGGTTATAGTCATACATTTTAAGAGGGAGAACTATATCATGCTTTCCATTCATACTTATTCAATATTATAACCCGCCCTCAAAATTAGGGTTGATGCTCTTCACATAGAACTGGTTAGGGTTTTACTTCATGGTTACACCACCAAACCCTAATCACACCAAAACTCATCTATCTAAAACTAAATAGGTTTGAACATCATTAGTTAGACGTGAATGAATCATTGTACCATCAATACCATATATCACCCTTTCATAAGTGCATATGTGTATCGTATTCATTAAGTTATGTGTGGGTTACAAAGTGCATTATAATAACATATTAAACATTGCACCAATTCAACTTTTCAACATTAAGTGACCCATACACTATTACTAATTACAAATCATTAACCACATATCATACTAATGGAAGCCAATCCTTAGGTTACATACTAGAGGGTTTCACTTCAAACTATCCACAAGACACTTATAAAGTTATTAGACTTCTTCATACGATTTCTACAAAATTGTTGTCACCTTTTATTCCCACAAGGATTATCACCACCCTCATGTATATTCACATAGTTGTATCATTAACCTTACTCCACAAGTTAAGATTATGTGAAAAGGAAATATAGTAGGCACTTCCCATGCATTATAATCTTTCATTAAGATGTTAATATGGGTCATATTATTCCATGACGTTGTCATATGGATACTCAACTATTGAACCCTACATCCATTACTTCCCACATTGTTGAAATGTTTTAGGGCTAAGCTCTTGGGTTAAAGATGGACCACTCATTGTAACATCATCTTATGGTGCACTAGATTTAGGAGAAGCAATTAAGATAAATCATACATTCTCTAAAATAGCACTCTTCTACATCATGTATTGCTCATGTGTGTACATAATTGAGTATCCAAGCATACCCTTCAAACTTTATCAAGTGATATCGATTTCACCTCATCCACTTGTGTTGGATTGACTACATCATGGTGTTACAAGTTAGCTCATCCAAGGTATCAGTTTGGACCCTCTTGTGGTGTATCAATTTTGGCCACCTTGCCCAATCATGTCAGGTTCACTATACATAAGGGGTAACCGTTTAGCTACACTTCAGATGTCAGATTAACAACACAAAAAGCACTACTACAGAAACAGCATTCAATGTCGCTTTTCTGGGCGTCGGTTATTTTCAAAAACTGCCGCCTATAACATTCCACGTCGGCTATTTAGTAAATCCGACGTCTATATTCGAAGACCAGCCAGACACGGGTACCGCTTTGTATTCAGTGTCGGCTAGGTAAACTAAACCGACGCCTAAAATTGCCCACGAAATCCAAATTTTGAGCGAACAGAAAAAGTGTCACATACGTCGGTTTTTTAGACACAAACCGACGCCTATGTATGATGAGAATTTGTGTGAAAAGTATCACATACAGTGTCGGTTATCCTTTGATAACCGATGCTGATAATGGTTCCCACCAAATAATTTAGGGAAAATATTGGTCAATTATACATCGGTTTTTACGATAAACCGACGCTGAAGATGTTTAGGTGTCGGTGTTGTAGACAACCGACGCCTTTTATGAACTTAATACCCCCGTGATCACCCGACTCTTCCCCTTTCTTCTGTTTCATTGCAAGAATTTCTCCCTCGCTGCTGCTGCTGCCCGACTGCAACCCCCACCCACCACTGTTGCTGCTTATGCACCGCCGCCGCTCTGCTGCCGCTCCCTGCTCCTTCTGCACCGCCGTCTGTGGTCCTAGTCACCGCGCCTTGCGGCTACCTTCCTGCCCTGCGTCGGCGGTCCTGGAGCTTGCCACGCATGCCCTGCGCCGGCGGTCCTTTGCTCGACCTCACCTCGCCGCCGACCTATCGACCTCACCTCGCCTCGACCTCGCCCTGCTCATTTGCCCAGGTACCTACCGACCTACCCAGGCAGCACCCAGGCGCGCCTAGGCAGCTAGGCGTTCACCTAGGGTCCCAAACCCAGGCGCCCAGCCTAGTTAGGCCTTTGGGATGCCTGGGCGATGCTTGGGTTGCGCCAAGGCACAATGCTACTGTGTATTTTTTTTAAAATTAAGTTACTTACTGATTTGTGTTTATTTATGTACTAATTTGTATTTATTTATGTATTGTTTCAGGAATTAATTAATCATCTACTGTTGCCCGCCGTCTCCCTGCCAGTCGCCTGCTCACCTGCCTGCTTGCCTGCCTACTCGCCTACCCTCTGTCTCGCCCAAACAGAGGTAAACCCTATTTTATTACACTGCTTGATCTTTAATCACATAGACTTAATCAACATTGCTACTTGTATGATCCTAGTGATTAAAAGCACTCTTTCCTGGTCCCTTCAGTAACTAATGTTCCCTTGAGATGAGTGTTAATTGATCTAGTTTGCTTACTTTCCTTGTAATGCCATCTTTTATGTGCTATGACCTAGTCACATTCAGAGTATTAAAATGATGCAACTTGTACACTTGTTAAATTTGAATCTATAAATCCTATGAATTGATATCACCCCACAAAATCAGTAGTCACTATTATGTCTTGTACACTCTAGAATCAAGATCTAATACTCTTATGCTATTTTAACACCATGAGACATGTTTTGCTCATTCTAGTGGATTATTATGACCTATGATGACCTAACATGAAACCATGCTCTTAATGATATGATTTGCATATCTATTATTGTGTTTGTTGGCCTAGAAACCCATCCAAGATTTACTCATTAGGAGTAAATCTTGGATAGTTCCCGGTTTGGGACTGTTCTTGAACACCTAATATCACTTAGGATGTAAGTGTATAATGTGTATTGGGTTTTCGAGAAAATTTCGGTAGCATTTCCCCATTTGTTCTCTAAGTACATATATACTTAGAGAACAGTGGGGAAATGTTGCCGAAATTTTCTTGAAAACCTAATACACATTTTACACTTACTAGTGAGATTAGGTGTTCAAGGATGGGATAGGTGGTACACATTTATTATATATCAGAATGACATCACATGTGTTTGTTGGCCTAAGTGAACAACCATTGTTCTTTATATTACTTGTATATTGGTATAAATTAGAATGAACAATCACTAAATTATATACTGTTTGTATGGAGTATAAATTAGAATGAACAATCTTATTCTCCTATACATTGATAAAAGATCACCTCAGGTGTCAAGCACCTGAAATTTGTAGCATAGGAGAGAATAAAAGAAAATAAACCTAATAAAGATTAATGATCTATACCGAATTTACCAACCTTGGAAAGAGAAAACCCAGAAATCTGAAATTTCCACTTCAGATTCTCCAAACCCTAAAATCTCCTCCTCTCTGAAGAATTACGAAGCTTTGAAGTGTGGGACGGGAATGAGAGGTGCTTGGGTCGTAATAGAGTCCTATATACTCATTAAGGTGCTTGGAATAATTAATTATAAACATTTTTCAGTCTTTTTTATTTTTCCAGAAAAATCTAGTCGGTCGAGTTTGTCTCCCTCAGAACTCGACCGATCAAGGTTCTGTTGTGATACAAAACTTCTTCCAAAAATTCTGAAAATTTAATATGTTGTTGAAAACTGATTATCAAACCATCTGTTAAAATCTGAGATTAATTGGGTAATCCAATCAATTATAAAAAATAAAATACTACACTGCTATACTTAAGCCTGTATAGCATGATCGGCTGAGTTTTTCCTGGGGAAAACTCGACCGATCAATAGGACATGGAAACTCTAAAAATTCTTAAATTTTTCACTAACATGAATAATTGAGTTATACGATACATATCCAAAATTCAAAGCAATATGAATCACACACAAAATAATAAAAATCTTTTACTAGACTGTTATGCTTAACTCCAAATTCATCATCACATTCTCTATTGATGATTTCATGCAACTAGGGTTTTAAATTTATAACCCTACTAACCTAATCATTATTGTGTTGAAACCCTAACATGTACCTATCTATTATTGTATTTGTTGGCCTAGAAACTCGTCCAAGATTTACTCATTAGGAGTAAATCTTGGATAGTCCCCGGTTTGGGACTGTTCTTGAACACATAATCTCACTTAGGATGTAAGTGTATAATGTGTATTGGGTTTTTGAGAAAATTTCGATAGCATTTCCCCGTTTGTTCTCTAAGTACATATGTACTTAGAGAACAGTGGGGAAATGTTGCCGAAATTTTCTTAAAAACCCAATACACATTATACACTTACTAGTGAGATTAGGTGTTCAAGGATGGGATAGGTGGTACACATTTATTATATATCAGAATGATGACTTATATGTGCACAAAGATCACAATGAAGGATTGTTAATTGATAAAAGATCACAATTTTACAGGCATGTATGTTTATATTTTTTTATTGAAGCTAAATGTTTTCTTTTTTAATATCAATATCATTTTCAGATTTGATGTTTCATTATCTTCTAGTTAATACAAATGCTAAATGTTTGCCTTTTTAATGACATTTTCAGATGGTTGACCATGATGAGCATGATGTCCATGATGAGCATGAAGTCCATGATGAGCATGTTATCCATGATGAGCATGGAAAGGATACCAATGTAAGTTCTAAAAACATATCTTGTATTTCTATAAAATGCATTATCTTCTAGTTATGTCATATATCCCATATTTCTATATTGGGCTAATTCAGTGTGTTTATTTTTGTCAAATTTTAGGTTGATGATGCACATGTACCCACTGAAGCACTGCAGGAACTTGATGCGCATCACCAAAAAGTTAACAAGAAAAGGGGCATCACTCTGTTGAATAAGTTAATAGCGCTAAGTGGCAGTGGATCCAAATTGGTTGTGGAGTTTGATAATGGAGGAAATGCAATTGGAGTGAACCGCAATAATTTTGTAAACTATCTTGGGGTTGTCACTCGAAGCCATTGTGGTGTTAAGTATGATAATTGGCATAAAGTTCCACAGGCGAAGAAAGACTTGATATGGAAGGATTTATGTGTGAGTTATTATTATTTGCAATTCTATTTTGTAGATTACAAATTCTATTATTTGCAATTCTATTTTTGGATACTAGTTAATAACAATTCTATTTTACATAATCTATTTGCATTGGATGAGAAGCTGTATCATAAAAGTGTGATGCAACGCGCTGGAAAGATGCTTAGGAACTATAGGACAAATCTCAACAGAGAATACATAAAAGATGGTGATAAGAAGAAGAAGTCAGCCCTTGAACAGTGGAACTTCTTAGACAAAGAAGATTGGGACAATTTTGTTGCTTCAAGAAAATCTGAAGAATTCAAGGTATTAGGCATCACTCCTAATTTAATTAATATACGTTGTATTCACCTGTTCAAGATTAACATTTAGTGCTACTAACTAAATCATTAATGTGCATACTAACTAGGCCCTCATTGAGGCGCAAAAAGCAAGGCGTGCACTGAATGTGCATGACCACACTATGGGTCCAAAGGGCTATGCAAGCGTTCGCCAAAGACTACAGGCGGAGTCTGTTACTACTCAAGAGTCCTCTACTATAGGTAGCACACCTCTGCCTCACCATGATGTTTGGATAGCTGGGAGGCAAAATAAGAAGGTAGAAATAAGGAAGCCCGCAACTGCTGAGGCGGCTGCAAAAATGGTAAAATACAACTCTTAGAGCAATCGTTTGAATATTGATTATTTGTGTTGTTAACTTACGAATTTCTGTTGATGGTAATTAGCAGGAGATGCATGAGCAAAGGAAACAAGGCACGTTCATCCCTCAGGGCACAAGGGATGAATTGACATTTGCTCTGGGTAACCCAAAGCATCTTGGACGTGTTAGGGGTGCAGGCGCTGGTGTGGGCATCAAAGTATTCTTTGGGCCATCCCAGCAGAAACCCAGAGCGGGACTTTCACAAGAAGAGGTAACATATTCTTTTTTTAGAATGTTACTGCAAAAGGAAATTCAATAATAAGAAGCCAATGTTTCTTTTATCCATGTATAGGAGAATAACAGATTCGAGGATATAGTTTCTAAGAAGGTCAAGGAAGAAATAGTGTGGTGGTAGGCATCTCAGGCTTCCAATCAGCCTATGGTGACCTACTCTTCTCCTGATGTACAGACTGAGAGTAATCCTGTAGACCCACCACCGCCTAACACGTCTACCATAAGTATTGTTTATGACATTGTAGCTAGTCGTTTCAAGATGATATGTTTTCAAGATGATATGTATATATGTATAATATTCTTTACGTAAATTTATAGGCATTGAAGCCATGCCGCATAAAAATACAAGATTATGTTGTTGCAGAGGCACAGGCTTACCCGTCCCTTCCTGGGGTAACGTTTCACGGGACTCCAATGCCACAGGGCTACGTTTTTGTGAGCCTGATATGTGTATTACCCGATTAGAGGGAAGCTACATTGCCATATCCCCACCCAGATATTGATACACTTGTTGAGGCAGAAGGCGGGGTGATATTGTGGCCCAAAGCAGATGTCGTCTACACTACTAAAATTGTAAGATAAATTTACATTACTTTAGATTGTTAATGTGTATATATGAGGTCAACTGATCTGAAATTATATATACAGGTTAAAAAGAAGACACCCGGAGCACCTAGGCCTCCACCTCCACTTCCTGCATTACCAAGTTGGGTTCCAACTGACCTAAAATACCTGTTAGGTTCTGCTTTTAGGGGAATGGCATGTTGGCTACGGGCACATAATATACATTGCCCTATAATTGTTTCTTTAGAAGCGGATTATGCAGGTCAATTATACGAAAGCTCTTTATTTATACAAGATATTATTGAGTTGTTTATGTATGATTGGCTGAATACATCAATGATAGAGACATGGATAAGGTGAGATCTTGTTTATACATCCATATACCTTGTGTAAGATCTGGTGATCTGGTTTCTTATATATTAATGCATACGTAATACATGTTTTGCAGCTACTTAGTCGAAGATCAATGCAAACAATTTGCATTTGATCATGTGGGATTTTTTATTCCATCATTGATTAGTATGGTAGCTAAAGACCATGATAGTGTTCAACAATACTGTATAGATTCTTTTACAATTTTCGGTCAGCAAAAGAAGATGATAATAATAGTTCCATTCAATGTCAGGTAAGTTTACTTTATTTATAATTTGGACTTAAGAAAATTACATTTTTATTGTGGATTTTGAGTTATTAATTTTTAACTTTTTTACCTCTAGTGGTAGGCATTGGGAGTTACTAGTTATTGTCCCCAAGACGTTCACTGTTTATTATCTAGATCCTACGGGGAGTACATTGAACACTAAAATTGGACACGTAATGAGAATGCCATTATTCTGGTGAGAAATATTTCATTTTTATATCCGTTAACATCTGTTATTACATTACTATTTAATTACACAATGTACTGTGTTACATTAACATGTAGGGGTTTATATGCATTCAAAAAGGCTGGAGGAATGGTCCCAAGGAAAAAGAACCAGCCAATAATTTGGGAGAACGTAAAAGTAAGTTCCCAACTCCAATGTATATATTATTAATGTGAATTGTGCTTAGTTGTATTTTTTAATATTTTGTATGTTTCAATTTATAGTGTGTTACACAAGACAATGGGTTGGGCATGCACATACTATGTGATGCGATTTATGCAGATGATTATCAAACATGTCGCATTGGACATCAATACCATACATGAGGTATTATATATACTCTCATTAGTTAGTATGAAATATATCAATCTTATTTTTATATTATTACTTATATATACATCATTCTCTTTGTAGGTGTTTAAAACTGACCACACTATAGGTAAACGCTTAAAAAATGTACATGCTCCATATACGATGAAAGTATTAAATGAAGTAAGAGAAGAATGGGAAAAAGCCATACAAGCAGTGGCGATTGTGAAATATAATTGGGATGCTGATAGCGATGTTGAATGATATTTTGTAAATGAATATTTCTGAATGTTTATACATGTCTGAATGTTTCTACATGTTTTGAATGTTTCTACATGTGTGAATGAGAGAATTGAATTGATGTCTGAATGTATCTACTTGTGTGAAAAAATATATGTTGATTTTGTAGGTTTGTGGCCTGTTTGTAGGTTGATATCAATGGATGTCGTAAACCTACAGTTTAGAAAACTGAACTACAGGTTCTCATCCTGATGACCAGCCACAGCAGGCCTGCAAACTGATAAGAAAAAAAAATTAAAACATAGGCATCAGTTATTTATAGAACACTGTCATCAAAGGCCTACCGCATCGGTTATTAGATAAAAACTGCCGCCTAATGTGACAAACAATCTGACCGTGTAGGAAACCACGGCCGTGGTGGAAATGGCGTCGCTTCTTCATATAAAACCGATGCCTATAGTACTAAACACGGCCGTGTAGGGAAGCACGGCCGTGGCATCTGGGAATATGGTGGTGGTGTTTTAGTTGATAATTGACACAGAAAGTGTCCTAGATCGCGCCCTTTTTTGTGGCGCGAACCATTTTGGCATCATCTTACTATATACAACCGACGCCTATAGGTTCTATAGGCGTCGGGTATAAAAATGACGCTGAAGAGTTCGACCTTTAGCGGCGCCCACATAGGCGTCGCTTGAAAACCGTCGCTAAAAGGGGTTAAACAACCGACGCCAAAGGCGTGTTCTGTAGTAGTGAAGTGTGTCAGTTTAACCCTTCTTGTAGTATATTGGTTTTGCGCACCTTTAGTGTATCAATTGACTCTTGTTGAAAGTATGATGGTCATCACCTATTGAAGGTGTGTTGAGAATAAACTCTTAAAGGGGTGTGGTGGACATCACCACCCTAATGTGTGATGAGCAATGCATGGTTTGTCAGGCATCACATAGTGTGATGGGAAATGCATGGTGTGTCGAGCATCACATAGTGTGATGGGTTGCTTAGCATTAGGGTTATGATTAGGTCATGTTGGTATCTTGCACCATCAAGGGTGTCACCACTTAAGACTCAAACAGACCATCTCATATAAGATGTCCTTAAGGTCATGATGGGCTAACAAGGCATATTGGCTTAATCCCATCTAGGGCCTATCGAGTAGCAACTATCAAGCTTATTGGTTTGGCAACACATAGATCTAAGGACCTCTAGAACATGATGGGTTAACTCCTCATAAAGGCATGTCATCCTAACCATTCATATCTATTTGGTCACCTTCTAGGGAATGATGGTTTAACATCCTTCCAAACTTATCGGCCTAATCACTCCCAATTCATGATGACTTGTAGTATGTTGTGTTGGTTTAAGCATCATGAGCCATGATGACCATTCACCACCTAAGTGTCGACTTAGTCATATTCAACCTTAGGAAACAAGATCACTAGTCTATCTACTTAACAATGCAAGAAAGAGCAAGACATGAGAAGCAACTTAAATGGATTTCTTTCATCAAAACATTCCTCAAAACAAAGCACTAACTACCAACATATAAGGGGCACATTATATACAGATGAAGAACAACTTAAGCATATAAAGGGTGATAATAACAAAGGTGTTTAAGAGTTATATAACCCGCCTCAATAAGGTCTCCATCAAGAGTCCAAGCTTCCATGATCAAAGCTCCAAAGCACATGTTCCTCAACTTGAAGATGATCCATAAATAATCCCAACTTGATCTCAACATCACCTCAAGAAAGAAGAAGAACATGCCATGGTTATGGTAGCTCAAGAAAAAGGAAAGAATGAGAGAGAAATATGTCCTAGTCAACCTTCATCCAAGGTATGATCCATGTATGAGAGAGGAGGAAGAAGATGGAGAAGAGATCTTAAAGGAATGGCCATTAAAGAAACATACTTACCAAGATGGAAGTTTGAACAAAGAGTCACCATGAGAAAGGAACTCGACCTCCCAAGATCCATGGGGCTTCTTCTAGCTCCTTAAGATTCCAATCTCATCCACTAAGAGGAGAAGAACAAGGATGGATGAAAGAGTTTACTTGTGTGAAGTAGGAGGGGGTTATATACTTGAGGGAAGGAAGAGAGGTTAAATGAGAGGTGTCATCACCTTAGGAGCTTAGGTGACACTTATCCACAAGAAAGGGACCACATGTAGAAACATGCAAGGCATGATGATAAGATATAGGCTATATCTCATCCATTAGGTCTCCTTACAAGATCATGGCCGATATGCCAAAGCTCTACACCCTTCACAAACTGATATGGCAGGACTCAACATACTTATAAACCGATAGAGTATAACTCTACACACTCATAACCCGATAGAGGATAACCCTACACACCCACAAATTGATAGTAACAACCCTACACACTCACAACCTAATACAACACCACCCTACACACTTCAAAAACCTATAAGCATCCTTTACAAGGTTCTCTTAACCCAAGATAACCCATCTATGAGAAAAACATACCTCACTCATGTGCTTCATATATCACCAAAGATGTTACCATACAACTAAGATCCAAACAAGGTGCCCACCTCTTCCTCTCTCCTCTAGATGATGACAAGATAGGGAAGGAACACTCTAGTGATGGTAAATTGCATAGTAACCCTTCACTTTGGGTAATTTGCAATTTACACTAAAACTAGCACATAAAGCACAAGCATCAACCATACAAGCTCAACTTGGAACATAGGATTTACAAAAGGTACATGTAACATCCCAGGATTTGAGGCCTCGGATAACATGATCTTAAAAGGAATGATTGGACTACCCATATCACCAAGGTGCACCTCCTTTTCTGGGAGCCCATCTCTAAAGAACTCCATAGTTAAGTGTGCTCATCTTGGAGTAGTACTAGGATGGGTGACCAGTCGAGAAATTGCTCCTGGCTTGCGCGTGAGTGGACAAAAAGTGTGCAGTTAAGGCTAGTGGTGGTCTATGGGGCCAGTCGTCATTCCTGAAACTCTACTAGAGCCTTGGGAAGTGGGCCTGGTCGTTACAAATGGTATCAGAGCCAGGTTCCCCTCTAGTAGGTGGGGCCCACATGGGCATGCCATGCCATTCTTGAGTCGTGCGGTCCAGGCATGTAGGAAAGGGATGTCCATGGTTGACGTAGCCACCCTTGCGCTGGTATTCCGTGATCGGGAGCTGGGTGTCCATGGGCCATTGTGGGTCTGCACTGAAATGGGGAAGAGATTATGAGGCCTTATAGTTGAGCCTTGACGAGGACGTCAAGAGTCTAAGTGGGGGAGATTGTAACATCCTAAGATTTGAGGCCTTGGATAACATGATCTTAAAAGGAATGATTGGACTACCCATATCACCAAGGTGCACCTCCTTTTCCGGGAGCCCATCTCTAAAGAACTCCATAGTTAAGTGTGCTCAGCTTGGAGTAGTACTAGGATGGGTGACCAGTCGGGAAGTTGCTCCTGGCTTGCATGTGAGTGGACAAAAAGCGTGCAATTAAGGCTAGTGGTGGTCTGTGGGGCCAGTCGTCATTCCTGAAACTCTACTAGAGCCTTGGGCAATGGGTCCGGGCGTTACAAAACCCCATAGAACCATTCTCTCTATTATGATGCTAAAGCACTAAGGTCACACTCGTCATGTGACATTTTGCAAGATAACCCCTCATCTTGGGTAAATTGCACTTTGGTCCAAAATGGGAAACATTGCTCAAACAACATTCAAACAAGACCAAACTTGAAACATAAACTTCACATGATTAAAAAACACCTCAAAGTATTAGATTAAATTTATAAGCAACTTACTTAAGCAAAACAAATAGGGTTAGCCCAAAACCCAGGTCAGGGTCCTTACATCGTAGATCTTGTATGGCACTAATTTTGACTTAGCAGTGGTCAGTTGAATTTGTGTGGTACGTCTCAAATCATCAAGGCATTAATAAAAGTTGTAATGCAGTCGTGTAGTTAATCTGTATAGGGTTATACACAATTCACATTGGATACTTACCCTTTCCTTGTTTCTTATAATGTTCAGTTGTAATATAATACGGTGAGAGAAATCAATTACTATACATGTTTTTCATATTCCTTCTTATCATGTTGCTATGCTTATCAATTATAGCTATTTAACCTACTTAACATGTGCAATGAGTTTAAATTATTCATTTAATTGAATCTGGTCACCCTATTAATAGTAATATATATGTGGAAACAATAACTGTTGGTTGAGAGTTATATCTCTCACTGGGACATGAGTCTACCCCATGGATTTCGACATCTTTTAGGTGGTCATCAGTGATGTGGAGGAGATTGTGTTGTTGAGGAAGAGTTGCTCAAAGATTAATAGTCGTTGAAGGTTGGATAGCTGCTTGTGTTGTGTAGTAGATTCCTAGTGTTGTCCTTGTACTCTCAGGTCCATGAGGGATGTGTTTTGTAGATGATATGTACGACGTCATGAGATTTTAGCAGTGTGTCGTGGTTGTATATATGTGGTTGTACATGTGAACAAATCTTTTATAATAGGTGTGTGGAAGGTGGCCATTGTACTGATGTGTATACATGGTATAGTATGATATACATTACAGGTTGTGAACATTGATGTAATATGTTTCTGCACAGTGATGGTTATATGGGATCAATTTTAATTTATCCATTTTTCTGGTAATGTGGTTGTTTAGCTATTGATCATGTGCTTTGTTTTTAGTTATCTCGCTCTTGTGGAGTTGGTATGTCACTCATATCTTTAAACCTTGTCTTTCACGTATGTAAAAAACACATAAAAGTTGACTATCACTTCATCACAGAGAAGTTTCAAGAAAAGTTGATCAAACTCATACTAGTCCACTTAGAAGATCAACTTACATATCTATTCACTAAATCCCTGGATGTGGGGTTAAAATTTGATGTAACAAATAGGGTTTCTATAATGTCTATGCACCATTTGAGGGAGAGTATTTAGTGTATAATTTTGTCTATACTCTTGTATATT
The DNA here is from genome assembly GCA_963693085.1 of Alisma plantago-aquatica. Taxonomy (NCBI): domain Eukaryota; kingdom Viridiplantae; phylum Streptophyta; class Magnoliopsida; order Alismatales; family Alismataceae; genus Alisma; species Alisma plantago-aquatica. Next base: position 134,591,371 of record OY856410.1, on the reverse strand, counting down.
GGGATTAGTCACATATCATATAGATGGATCTTGGCAGTCCCACATAGTCTTATATAAAGTTTAGCTCTAGTGTCTATAATACACACAAGATATTCTCCACCTTCTCTATGGTAGCATACTTATTCCATATTTTCTTATCATCTATTTTTTTATTCTCATATCAAGTTAATATTACATAATCTCTAGGCATTGGGAGCACAACGGTGTAATTATTCTCTTGACAATTAAAATCTATCTACATGATTATTTTTCTTGAATTTTACTTGACTCATAATGTATGTTATTGTCAATGTTTGACCACAAGAAACATTATAGGCAGTTATCTACTTCAAATGAGGGATTGATTGTTAGTTGACTTTTCATAAAGCTTATTCAATATCAAACTAGGAAGTAGTGACAAGGCACATCTTTCTAGACTCATTTTGGTTTGCGGGATTGTGAGTGCTAGTGGTTGTATCCTAATAGATAATTAAGAATTTAATCAACATTAAGAAAATAGGCAGAAAGGCCAAGTACATCTCACACATCTCTACAAAAAAAGTTTCTAAAAATATGTTACACATGAAGCATATTCACTGTATAAATATATATATATATATATATTTATATATATTTATATATATATATATATCAAGACTGGACACGAATTCTATGGATTCTCATATACAATCAAAGAGAGCTAGTCCTTTATATTAAAAGTGTGCTCTACAAGAAAATTGTGAACCTACCTTGTTTGTAGACCACATAAATTTGAGGAAGTTATTAATGTTGAAAATTTACTTAAGAAACACACAAAGAAATATATATCATAAAAAATCACATCATAAAATACATATTTTATATAAACATCATTCTTGGGAGCTAGTTGCCAATCTCAAAGATGGGAAAAGTAATTCGTCACAAGTAGTACACAATATTAAATCAAAGAATATAGATTTGTTTAAATATTTAAAGCTAAACAAATGTCCAAGGGTATTCCAAACAGTCATGTATTGACTTAAATAAATATTTTCTTTATTTGTATTAAACTATCAAGATAGTAATAGTGTTAGCTACTCAAATATTTAATGTTTTCTTTAAAAATAGAAACAAGAAGAAGATGTTTATGTTGAATAGCCTCAAGTTTTCTCACGTGAAGGTGGAAAGAAAAGTTTGTTGATTGCATGAAGTAGATGACATTGAACAAGCACTTAATCATGACATACTAAAATTGAAAATATATTTTTGTCACAATGGATTTTAAAAATCGCTCTAGTGAGCGATAATTATATAATAAGGAAGAGGGTATGTATGAATTGTTTATAGCCTATCTTTAACTTGTTGATCCAAGCTATATGTGTAACTGTATGAATATAGCCACACATTAGGATGGTCATGATGAATGAATATGAGAAGTATCTTATTAGTTATCTTCTTATACATGTAAGAAGAAAGAAAGTGAAATGTTAAATTCTTAGAAGAAAAAAACTATGTTGATGATATCTTAGAAGAAGTATATATCAAAGTGTATGTCTATTTCAACATGTATGGCCTTGAATGAGCACTTAATGAAAGCGTGGTTTTCTCTCTTATGTAAATCATAAATACAAGTATTATTCATCATCTATGTATAGTCCATGCATTTGTGAATAAACCTTGTGAATATCATTATGTAATTTCTATAAGAATTCTCAGTTCGATATGAAGGATCATAACATACCGTGATTATGATGAATATAACTCTTTCGTCAGATATGTCAATAATTGTAGCCTTTTTTCACAAACTAATAGAAAACACACTTCTCAATATGACTCCTAGATAAATGAAAATTTATTAAGATGGTTAGTGAAATGACATGCCTTCAAACATATATGTAATAATAGTTATGGACATTATCATTGTGTTGATATATGTCAAGTCATGAAAAGATGTTTATAGTTGTATAAAAATTAGAATGAGACTTTTTTATTTCTATATTCTTGTTACTTGTTTCTAATTATATTTGCAAAACAAGAATTGATTAGGATGTTTTTGAGTGAAATCACCCTATATTGGGCTAATTGTGAGGAAACGAGTAATTATGCTTAATTGTGGGTCACATGGTGGTTCCCAAATATTTCTATACATAATGAATGGATTATTTCATCACTTGATACATTCTAAAGCAATACGGAGGTGTTAATGAGGTATATGAATTAGGGGTTCCTAATGCATATAAACACATTGATTTTGCTATATGACTTAGTATTTTTTTAGTAACAATAAGATAAGCAAGATTCCAAACAAAGAAGAAGATATAGATAAATAGAGGTGAATAAAAAAAATACGAATTTATGTTTTTATTTTGTACACAAGTTATGAGGGTATGAGTTCAAGACGATCTATATACTTGGGGATTAATTGAAACATCTTGAAATTGCCATTGATAATAGATATGTGTATTATAACATAGTTATATTTGGAAGGAATTTACACAGAGGGTCACTTGATGAAAAATAGTTAAAATAATATAATAAATTGGATAATCAGTTGTTTGATTATGTTAGAACATTGTGTTACTATTAGTGGAAACCCTTGTGGATTTCCAAAAAAAATTAAAAAATGGCATGCAGGAATAAAAAATGCACATCTATATAAAGGGTTGGTGAGATAAAAGGAGTAGGATGCAATGTAAGGGAAGAAAAAAAAATTAGTTAAGGCATTTTTCAATAGTTACACATGTGAATAGATATACAAAATATTTTGAATATAATTCCCAAAAAACAAAATGATATAACCTTGAATATTACGTTTCATGTGATTTTGGCATGTAGATATTGCTAGAGGGGGTATGGTGGGAGATAAACATGCATGGAGAGAGAGACATTGTAACAGAAGATATCGTTATCATTGATGGTAAACTAAAGTATGAATGATTTTGTGTGTGTTCACAGGTTAAATGTGCATTTTAACCAACTTTCACAACGGAATGAATATATTACTTTTTAACAAATCGTAGATATGAGGAAATTAAACAAAAAGGGACACTAGAAGAGTCAAAAGATCTAAAAGGGAAAAGAAATAAAGTGGATAACTATAATATTTCTATATGTGAGAACATTACATTATTATTGATGCCATCCCATCTTTATCTCAAAAAAAATTAGAAGGGTAACCCTCTCCCTAGCTTTCCTTGTACGCGACATAGTCCTAACAAACTGACTAGCTCACTGCCAAGCCTATTGAGAACAAGTGGCTAATTCACAGTCCTTGCTACCCCTCACTAACTAATTTTTGTGCATTCCTCTTAGTTTGTTTTTTAGATAAAACATACTACAAGACAATGCACCAATATCGTTACAGCTTCCCTTCTTTGGTGTGATCTTTCTTCTCATATTTGTCAAACAATTGTAACTTAGTAGTCAATCAATTGAAATATCTACCTTGATTTCTTACCTAGTCATTATCGAGACCCCTCAATTGAATTATATAATACAATGTGAAATTATAACAGAGGCATGATATGTGCATCATAACATAATACATTTTGAATTCAACTACAAGGGGGACACCTGACAAAAAAGAGGTAAAAAAATATAATAAAGTGGATAACCAATTGTTTCACTATAGTACAACGTCACATTACTATTAATGAAAACCCTTATGGATTTCCCAAAAAGAAAAAGAATATGAAACAACATGTTAGCATTCAAAACATGGACACCTAAATAGGGGTGTCCAGCCAAAGTCAAGGATAGGAATGTGATATAAGGAAAGTATACAAAATAATTAAATTCATTTAACTACTTTTACACATTCAAGAAGAAATATAGTCACATTTATGAATATATTTCACTCAAAAAAAAGAATGTGATCTTGAATATTTAATTTTTTATTTGGCATGTGGATATTGCAAAACATGCATGTTGTTTCTATGGAGCAGTGTGGTGGGGGAGCAAAACATGTAGGGAGAGGAGACACATTGTAAGAGAAGAGAAACGAATTTAATTATAATTATTATCAGTGATGGATACACGTCATATGGATGATTATGTTTGTGTTCACATGTTAAATGTGCATTTTTAAACAACTTATACAAGAGACTGAATATCTTCTTTGCTTACAAAGCATAGTTTAAGGAAAATATACAAATAGGGACATTGGAGGAGTCAAAAGATCTAAAAGGAAAAAAAAATGGAAAATCATCATATTTTCATCTGTGAGAACATTCAATTATTATTGATGCCAACCCTTTGTTTATCCCAAAACAAGGGCGACCCTCCCCCCATCCAACCTTATACGTGGAATAGCCTAACAATCAGGCTAGCTCACCGGCAAGCCTATCAAGCACACATGGTTAATTCATAGTCCCCTAAGCCCCTTCGCAAACCAACTTGTATGCCTCCCTCTTGGTTCATTCCCGATTAAACTAGACCATGATACATCACACCAGTAGTGCTTTCACTTCCCTTCTCTAGTTCGATCTCGCTGCTCTTATCTATCATACCACTGAAACTTGGCAGCCAATCAATTGAAACCTTGCGATGCTTACCCACTTATTGTCTAGACCTCTGGATCGAATTAAATATTATATTTTGAAATTATCATGAAGACATGATAGTTTTATTCTAATATAGCAAATTTGGAAGGTAATTATAATGAGTGGCTGATGAACATATTTTATATTACTTTTTGTCTTTTTTACTTGCTTATTGATCCAAATTTTTTGTTTTCATTACATTCTAAGGCTGCAATTGAATAATTAGCATAATTAGTTATGTTGTTGTCATCTTGCCTAATCAATGGAATTTTAATTAGAAATCACGACACTCTGATTATCTGGAACCAACATTACCTTCACCATTCGGTCCAACTCGGCATTCTTAAGTAAGATACAACATGCACGGAGGAGTTTTCAAATGCATTTTCCAAACAAAACGGTGTGTGTCATCTGATACACGTCGTGCCTACTCACAGAGGCGACAGTCTATTCACAAAGGGCTCCCCTCAAGCACAGGAATACAATTGAGTTTGCTAAATGACTAAGTAGAATGTTTCCGCAGGCTGAAAGATAAAGCAATTTTCTAAAGAATAAGAAGAAAATGCAGATATGCCGATGTGATTCATGTGAATGTAAGAATCAGAATACGTGTTACGAGTTCTTACACAAAGTTAAAAGGGTACATTCAAAAGAGAATTGATGTACTCGAGGAATGAATTAAATGATACACTTTAAACATTATGTGCTTTCTAACATAGAACATTTAGAAGGAAATTATACAAGGATAGCCACCACATGTAGACATGGTAAGAAGAAAATATAATAAAACGGATAATAAACTTGTTTCTCTATGTTATAGAAGATGAGCATTAATATCGGTGCCAACCCTTGTGGTTTTCCTAAAAAGTATCTGATAAAACGGCATGTAGACATGACAAAAACATGCACAACTAAATGAGTTCCTAAGAAGTTACGGTTACACCAACAAAGAACCATTCACGTTCTAAATGGCAGTGGTCAACGAGATAGAAGGAGAGGGGCACAGTGTAAGAGGAAGAAAGCAAAAATAAGTCAAAGATATTTACACATATATGAATGTAATTCCCAAAAACAGAAAAAAGAATATGACCTTCAATGTTCTGAGTTCACATGATTTTAGCATGTTGATATTGCAAAACATGCATGTTGTTGCCAAGAAGGATTGTGGTGGGCGAGATAAACATGTAGGGAGAGCTAGCACAGTGTATGAAGAGGAAGAAGACCGAAATTAATTATGACTATTATCGTTGAATGGATACACATTCATACATAAATGTAAACCTGACTATTGATGTTTGTATGTGTGTGTGTCTTCACATTTTAAATGTGCATTAGTACACATTTTAAATTGATTCTGCAAGAGACTGAATATGTTCTTTTTGAATAAAGCATACTTGCAAGGCAAGTGTACAAATATTGGACACCGGAAGAGTTCAAAGGTAAATGAAGTGGATAATCAACATACATGAGAAGATTGCCTTACCATTGATGTCATATGCAACCCTTTGTTTATCTTGGAAAGCAACAAATAAAATGACAACTCTTCCCTTATCCAGTGTACAGAGCACACAGTCCCCACAATCCGGCTGGCTAGCTAAGTTGTTTAAATGTGCATTTTTAAACAACTTATACAAGAGACTATATCTTCTTTTCTTACAAAGCATAGTTCAAGGAAAACATACAAATAGCAACACTAAAGAGTCAAAAGATCTGAAAGAAGAAAAAAATAAAATGGAAAACCATCATATTTTCATCTGTTACAACATTCAGTTATTATTGATGTCAACACTTTGTTTGTCACAAAAAAAGGGTGATGATCACCCCATCCAACCTTATACGTGGAACAACCTAACAATCAGGCTAGCTCACCGGCAAGCCTATCAAGCACACATGGCTAGTTATAGTCCCCTACGCCCATGGATGTCACTAGAGCTATTGCCATGTTAATCACTGGACATATAGTACTAAAACCCAAAATTCTCTCACCCTTGCAACTATTATACTTTGTTCCTGAAGGCTCTAAGATAGACCATCTCTTCGGACACGTCATCGCCATCCCTTGTGGGACTAGTTTTATCCAAGCCAATCTCTCTAAATGGACATCCAACCCAGGGGATTTTGAGACCTTGTGAGGAGGGTCGGGATGGGTAGCCATCTCCAACCTTCCTCCATACCTTTGGGAAGTGGAGATCTTCAGAGACATTGCTCACTCTGTGGGAGCTACCCTCCAATTCCTTAGATACTCTACATCCCTCGCAGTATATCAAAGCTTTCTGTCTCTTCTCTATTAAACAAACCACCTCTCTCCCATCATCCCTTAACATGAGAATGGGTGAAACGATTTATAACATCAAGCTTTCAGTAGAGCACACCTCTGATATCAAAACCTCTTTCTCCGATCCATCTGTTCATCTACCTTCTTGGTATTGTTTGATCAACAGCAAAAAGCCATACAGTTTAAACTACAAACCAGGTGAAAGGAATCTGGTGTGGGAGAGAAAAGCAGACACCACAAAATCCTCAAAAGACTTGAACAAATCCTTCAGTCTGAAAAGACAAAGACCAACTTCTCCACATGTTAACCATTCTACTTCCTCCCCAACGGACACATACCAACTGTAGCATCCAACTCACAAAAACATGATTTACTTAAGTGGAAGCGATCATTAACAGCGGAATTACTAAAAATCACTAAAAATTTAAAACCTTTTTGCAAAGAGATCCAAACATAGGAAAACTCTTTCATCAGGAACCAATGTAATACATTTACAACCTGGTTCATAAGTACATGCCTTGTACCATCTCTTCTCGAGGATTACAAACATTAACTGCCCTGTTAGAATTGTAAACAAGCAATATAAGAACCTCGAGGCATCAAGCCAAAATCTCAGATCGATTCGTCAAAAATACTAACTACTAACTCTGAGGACCTGAGAGTACAGAGATGACACATAGGACTACTATCTATATGACTTGACAGACAGTATCTCCACCTAAGATTTCACTGTTGTCCCGGTTGTTGATGTCCTTCCTCTACTATAGGGATTTCTATTTCTTGTCTGCATCCTCCTAAAAAATGTTGGATCCCATGGGGGTGAGACAATTGAAAATTGCCCCAACGAGAGATATAACTCTCCGCCAAAACATTATTATTGCAGTTTATTAAAATAAAACTGAGTAGGGAAAATCTTATATATTTAAAAGTAGGTGGATCACTGTATGAACAAAGTAAAGTAATCTCCTTTCCTAAGGAGGACATTTCTTCTACCCATGGTAGAGTTGTAATTCATTCATCTACTTACAATGACTATAAAGAGATATATATATAGCATCTATCAACTAAAGATGCATAAAAGGAATGTAACATCATCCAGTAAATTTCCGTATTCAATCCTTAAGCAAACATGTTATACGGATGATTACATTTTACAATCACACTTATGCCCTGAGGAGATAAGGTATACCGCTCATACTCCAATCGACCACTGCGAAGTCGAAATTAGTATCATACAAGGTCAATGGAAGAGCTGGATTCCATGACCCCATCTGTCTCAATCAATACGAGATTCAATGCAGGACATCTTGTGTCTCTGCTAAATAGCTTTCCAGGATATACTGGCAACTTCGCTATAGAGTTATAGCCCGTAGCATATACTCTCTTCAGGGTTATGGCCCGTAGCCAATGCCTGGTATTATATTGAGGAGTCATGGCTTGTAGCCATACTCTTATCGGGGTATGGTCCGAAACCAATCCCGTACATAGGACATATCCCGTAGCCATTCCTATGGGGCATAAGGATATATTTGCCCAATTACCCCCACATATTCAAAAATATGCATTCCGAGTTTTGCCGCGGAGCAACCTATTTCACCATCAGTAAATACAGACATTGATGGAACTATGGTCAGGGCTCTACATGATATGATTTCACTTGATTAATTAAGTACATTGGCATATTCTTTTAGCATCAGTCAAGTTCTCAAACAGGAATTATTGTGACAAATGCTACAAAGAAACATGTAAGCTCTTATCAGTTGCTTTACCAGAACTTATAATACATTGGGATCTTAATCCCTTATCTCATCACTTGAAAGTTCACATCTCACAGCAACATCATTATCTTACTTATCAAATATGGGTATTCATACCCTCAGTTCATCACTAATCACTGTTACCACTTGTTAGGTAACTATTACCTCTAGGTCCTCAGACCGAGGTATACATGATACTTGTTACACAAGCATCTCACATGGTTCACAAGGCCCATTAAGTGTCTTGTCACTTTTCATTAGGCAACAACTTACTCATATGTCTCATAAAGTCCATGCACATTTTGTTACTTTTATTAAGCAACAATAACATTAAGGCACACAAGGCCAATCAACATTTTTATTATATAAATATCATAGCTCAAATCTGGGTATGTTCTTCATCTCATGATATCTGCATGGTTAATACGCATGATATCAGTCATGACAATTTCACATCACACCGTACAATACAATAGTAATACCATTATTCCCTTAATAGGGTTAGGGTTTACTATTCACATCAAATTCGGGTTTCTCATATCCCATTTCATATTATTTAGGGTTTCATGTTCATATTATCAATCCAACCCTAATATATTGGTCCACTCCTCTAGGAGCATCTTTTAAAATCATAATTATTCACTCATGATCGTTACTCTCATCATATATCATAAATTATTATCAATTCAAGGTATGAGTTCATCTCTCAACCTTACCATCGTATGTTTATAGCATACTTGTTATCTTGGCTTAACCCCTTTCTCATAGTATGTTAGTCAACACTTATCAAAGTGCTTTGAATTCATTACATCTTCATTGTAACAATTTACATAACACACACTTCTTGTGTTTCTTATCCAATTATATTGGATTGAGATGCATCAAGGTATATCAACCTTGAAATGCTAAATGTGATATCTGTCAATTCTTGATGTATCATTTTCTTTATTACTTCTAACTTACTTGAGCTTATCAATTTATCTTGTATTAAGGTATTTTCCCCATCTAAATACTTTCAACCTCTAACCTATCACTTTTATCATAAAGTGCATAGGATATACATAAGAATGGTCCAAATATCTTCTATGATATGGACTCATCTTAGGTTAAGGCATTGCTTACTATAAGGTTGCCTATAATCATTCACTTTAGGTATTTCCCTTATCATTGTAATAGTCACCATTCCATTATTAGGATTAGGTCTCCCATACCATCACCCTTTATTAGGGTTTAGGGTTTCACACACTATCATCCTTCCTTAGGGTTAGGATTGTGTATAGCATCACCCTACATTAGGGTTAGGATTGCACATAGCATCTCCCTTCATTAGGGTTTCATATCACATTGCTCATAATTAAGGTTTACTATTCATTCCAATTAAGGTTCTCTCATGGCATCACCCTCAATTAGGGTTTCTTATGGAATCACCCTCAATTAGGGTTTCTCATTGAATCATCCTCAATTAGGGTTTCTCATGGAATCACCCTCAATTAGGGTTTCTTATGGAATCACCCTCAATTGGGTTTCTCATGGAATCATCCTCAATTAGGGTTTCTCATGGAATCACCCTCAATTAGGGTTTCTCATGTTTTACCCCAGATTAGGGTTAAGGTTTATCAATCTTCTTGATTAGTGTTTTGTGATCTCTTCATCAAGGATTGTATCCTAAATTTATATTTTATTCATGTTGAAGGTGTTGAGGCTTATCCATTACATTATTATCCTACATGTATGGATTCCTCTCTCTCTCTCATCCTCTCTGGGATATTGACTGTGTCAAACTTAGTTGGATTAGGTCAACCAACCCTTCAATTAAGTACATTCAATTAGGGTTGACATAGTGTATTGAAGTATTTCTTATTTTAAGCTTCAAGGATTAACTCACCTAAGGTTACCAATCACTTGGTACCTTAAAGGTGCAACCCTAGTGATTATCTTTGAGATAAATCAATAACAATTATAGATTTGATTGATCCTTCATCACAATAAGTTTTCAATTGATATGATCACATTGAATCACTAAACGTTCTTGACCCTTTACTCTCTAAACGGTTTGAAATCTCTTGGGCAAGAGTGTGTTGAAACCGATTGGGCTTGGGTCTCCAAATGGTTTGAGACCGTTTGGACCCAAAGGGTCTTGAGACCATTTGGACCCAAAGGGTCTTGAGACCGTTTGGACTCAAACGGTCTTAAGACCGTTTGGTCCAAACCCTCTCAAAACTGAATGGACCAAAAATGTCTTTCAATACTTAAACAATTCAAGGTTTCCCTCAATGAACCGACTATCAATGGAATCCTTGATTCATTCATCAATTGAACTATTGAATCATCCCTCAGTTGGACTATCAATTAGGGTTTTGAACCCCATTGAACTAGGATTTATAATTAAGAAACCTTCAATTAGGGTTTTGAAATCGAGGAACCTTCAATGATTAACATTATGGAATCGATTGAATTGAACTTAATGAGTCATCATCAAATTATGATATGACCTAACCTCAAACGGTCTTGAGGTCATTTGGATGACCTCCAAATGGTCTTGCGGTCGTTTTCCCCATTCATCATTGAAATTTTGTGAAATTCAATTAGGTTTTAGATCATTAGATTGATCACCAATTGAACTATTGATTGCATTTCAGTTTGCCATCTCTGGTCCTTCAATTACTCAACCATACTCAACCCTAGACCTCCAAACGGTCTTGGTTGACCTCAAAACGGTCTTGAGACCATTTGGGTGACCTCCAAATGGTCTTGAGACCGTTTGGGTTAATCAACCCAAAACTCTAAATCAATCAATTGGAAATTCAGCACTTAACTCGATTAGGGTTTGGTAATTAATGAACCCTTTGGAATTAATCAATTAAACTTAATGGGTCATCAACCATCATCATTAGAATCAAATCTCCAAATGGTCAACTGTAGTCAACTCTTCCAAATGGTTTGAAACCATTTAATTCCTAACGGTTTGGTGAAACTGTTTAATTCGAAAGGGTTTTGTTGAAACCGAACGGACAACTTGTTGAAACCGATTGGAATAGGAATTCCTTGGGAAAAGTGTCCATGATGATGTCATCATCATCTACCTTCGTCCCTGTAACTTATGGTACTTCTGATTTCATAGAATTACCAATTTCAACAAACAATTAAATAAGAAGATGAAGGAATCAACGAAATTGCAAGATTGATAGTTGAATAACAATGTAGAGGGGTTCAAGTTATAAAACCTGCCTCCAATTGAGCTTCAAAGCTTCAAGCTCACATCAACAATGGTGGATTCAACTCCTTTCACTGTTCCAAGGCTCGTCCTCAAGCTTTGAGTGAAAATGAATGGTTAGAATTGAAGATGGGATCGAGATAAGAAGAAATCGAGCATTGATTTGTGATTTCCACCATGGAATCAAGGTGAAAGAAGGTCAAGAAGCTTACCAACAGTTTGGGGGTCATCCTCCTGGTCCTTCAAAGATTCCTTGGTCGTTTTTCAAGCAAAGGTTGAAAGTGGATTCGAAATTACCCTTTCAACTCATGGATAAAGGAGCATATATATGAATTTTATTGAAAATTCATTTAAGAGAGAGAAAGTAGGAATTATCTCCTCCATTTCCTTGCCACTTGCCCCATTTACTTACTTACATAAGAGGCTACCTTCCTTGCCTCTTATTCCTCTCAATTATCCATGTTTTAAAGAAAATAAAATTAAGCACCTTAATTCATTTAATAATAATATCCATAAGTTAGTGGATATTACTTTCCTTTATTTTAATGTGAGTGAGTTATCCACTTGCTTTGAGATATTTCGTGGCCTAGAAAAGGCACAAGGGTGTTCACACTTGAGAAAATTCAGCCATCTCAATTTTGGTTGAAGGCCCTTCAATTATTTTATTTATTTTTGCATTAAATTGAATTAGGGTTTCAATTATGTTTAAATCTTGATTATTTTAATATCAAGATTCTCTCTCCTTCAAAGTGATACAAATGAGATACCCCTCTCATTTTATTTGCTCTACATGATTCCAAGAAACATTAGGGACTATTGTAAAGTGGTAATTTGCATATTGAACCCTAGGTTTTTGGGTAAATTGCACATTACACCAAAACTGGGTTTTAATGCACAGACATTGCTTAATCAGCTCTTTCTTGGTACTCAGGCTTTCTCAACCCATACCTCTACATCATCTTCATTCTCATGATGCTTCATCACATGAGGAACATTTAATCATATAACATTTGCAAGTTAACCTCTCAACTTGGGTAATTTGCATTTTAGTCCAAAATAAACAAACATTGCTTCAATATAAATCAAACAGGACCAAATTTGAAACATAAGTTCCTCATGGGCCTTAATTACTTTTCACATGATAAAATTAAGGATCTAATTAACTTACTTAAGCAAAACTCCCATGGTTAAGGCATAACTCAGGTCAGGGATGTTACACCAACATTTCCCCTTGCTACCAAAAGAAGATAACTTATCCCTGAATATGAACCCCGATACTATGAAAAAGCTTAAAACTGATATCATTGATGAGATTAGATCTTTGTAGAGACAAAAGAAGAAGGGAAAAGGAAAGGACATGTGTTGGGTTTTGTGGAGAAAACATGTGCGGCGGAAGCAATAAAATCCACACAACCCGAAATAGGATCTCGTCGACAACAATGTATTTGGAAGGAGTGTTTGCGGGATATACCTTATCGCGGAGCAAGTCCGATGATGTCCCGCTGCACGACATTGCAACACTTCTGACCTACACGGACGGAACTTCTCTCCCGTTCGCTGTCGCAGGAAGATCCGGCGGCTCTCCTGTGCGATGATGTGCACCGCTCGTAACACGCACGGATGGTAGTCGTGTCCACTGAACGCATGTGTCTCAGCGTCTGCGTCTCTACTTCGTCTGCACAGATAGACTGGAACTCCACGACGTGCTTCCTAAGCCGGCGGGAAGGAGTCATGTATGTGCGGTGGCGTGCTAGCGGCGCGTTGCTCTCCTTTCGCTCCTAAGGACGATGATGGCTAGGTTTACGTACGTGAGCATAAACTAAAAGCGTCTCTCGATATCTTATATAGATATCGGCCATCAATCCTCCTTTAAATAGGATATGAAGGGAAGTAGGGTTTCCTAAACCCATCGGTAAACAGAAACATTACGTTAATTAAAATGCTCGTGGATTAATTAGAATATTTATGGAATTCATTAATTAACCAAATAATCGCATTAATTGCTTAATTAATATCCAACTCCATGAAATCGCTTGGGATGGATCTATGGGCATATATACCAACAGACTCCCACTTGCACTTAGAGCTAGTCACTCCAATATTATTCTAATCCATTACATAAACACTTTAGTAATCAATGTGATTCGGAGCAATTCCAATCAAATCCACAATTATACTCCTATTCCAACACATCCTATGTGTGTGACCCGGTAGGCTCCAAATTATGTTGGCAGTGATATCCATAATCATATTATGATTTCACAAGCAATGATTGGTATCTAGAAAGACTTCATTGCCACCCAAGTAATTGGAGAAGTTGGAGAATAACTTGACCTATCATTCATGACTGGTTTTACAGTGATTGTATAGTTCTTTTTTCGCTGATATCTGGATTGAACTCGAGTCATGGAATTGTTATCCTTTTCAACGTTCAATCCATGTTGCTTGAACTAGAGCATACTGTCTGAGATATATGTAAGATCAATATCACATATTGACTCACATCAGCATGGCCATGCATTTCTCAGTCCCACTTATCCAGTGGCCGGAATATCAAACTCCCGTAGGAAGGACAAATTTCATCTACATCACTCACAGTCATCCCCATGTGTCACAATGCACCCAAGCACCATCTTTATGGCAATCCATATTCAGGACCATGGTGGGTGATGTCAAAGTACACCGAACGACATGTGATAAGTGTAGTGACTTCAGGTCTAACAACCACAATCACCACCATCATTATGAGATGTGACTCTAACTACCAATCATGGTATCCATGTGTAACATACTGAAATTCAGGGTCTTCCCTGCAATTTACCCACTTTTGAGCTTTTCTTTGCTTTCTAGTCCATTTGGACTTTTTTCATAAATTTCCCTTGTTTATATTCTTTTTGGATCTTTTTGGACCCCTTGTGCAATTTGAGCACAATTCAATGTTTAAAATCACCTTTTTCCCTCATTTATGATAATGGAAGGGTGTTTGCACAAATAACTCAATTAAGGAGATAAGTGAGGGTTAATAATGTAATTTGGTCATTAAGGATGGAGATAAGTAGATAATATTAATTTGGAGCTTTTTGGATAAATATATTAATAATAATATGTAATGTAATTAATTAAGAGTGTAATTAACCTAAATTCTCTCTCTCTCCTCCAATTTGATGATAAATGTGTGAAAGCATATTTAAAGGTTGATATTTTTCTCTTAATACTCATATATATCTATCACCTCGAATTTGACTCACTAATTGCATTAATATAGTTATTTCATAATAATTCACACCTTTTAATGTGTTAAAATACACATTAATGAGCAATGTATTTATTAAGGGCCATATTATGAGTAAAACGAGAATATAATTGCATAGGATTGTTCTAGACTTTAATATCAGCATGTGGTTAAAATTTGGTGATTTTTGGAGTTGGTTTGACCCCTCAAAATGATTTTAATACGCTTTTAATATAGTGTAAATTAAAATGGTGAATAATAACCCACCTACATACCTCACTCTTCATATGGGTTAATAAAACTTGTAAATGCATGTAATAAGTGAGTGGAGGACTCTTGGACACCAAATCTCGGATTTGGGAACCAAGGGTTGCTGATAAAAGCAACACATAATTATTTGCCCAAGCATTATATTAATATATGCTTTAATAATCAAAATAATTATTTGGATGCCAAAGGGTGGGTAAAACACAAACCTAATTGCATAGCATGAATCTAGACGTCATTAGAAGCCTAGGGTTAAAATTTGGGGTCATTTGGAGTTCATTTGACCTTCCCAATGCAATAAACAAGTTTTCATTAAAATGTGACATTATAGCCATCGATTTAATAGCTATGCACATCATTTAAGCCAAAGTTTGGCTTAAATGTCCGTCACGCGTGACAGGGCCACACGGGTCCATCGTGGACTCTGATCCAGTGGCTCAGACGAGCCCCGACTCCGATCCAACGGCCTAGAGCCTGTCTTCCACCTCCAACCGTTACATGGGTAACGAGCTCGACTCCTCAGCTCCGTTCTCCGTCATTTCACGACCATTTTACGAGATCTCTTCGCCTACAGGTTCGTAGTGATCCCCCGAATCATTTGAGCTATCACTCGACCAGTGAGACACAGTGTAGCCGGAATGATAGGAGCCGCCGGTCGAGCTCTCTCATGGCCACCTTCGAAACGCATCCATACCAGACCTCGCCTATAAAGAACCACCTACACACCTTGGTCGGACCCTTAGCAACTCGCCTAAACCACCGATTTCATCCGAGGACGCACGTTTGGCCGTCGACGTGGAGTTTTTGTGGCAGACCTTGCGGAGCTCCTCCCAGTTGCTAGGCGGATCGTACATCAAAATCGACCGGCTAGGTGGGTTCATCGTTCAAATACCTTCGATTCGAGTACCTTTGTGCCTTGTTTGATTGAGTATCGCAAAATCGCCCAAATGGGCAAGATAGCACCCCGACGCAAGGCTGGGCGTGGCCTGGGGTAGAAGACGATGGACAAATGTCCATTTTGCCCCCGAGCGCCCTCCTGTGGCTGCTCTCTCACTGAGGGTACTATAGACTTTTGCTAAATTGCTTTTTATCATCCACGAATCTTTTTCCTTATTGGTCCATTTTGTTTAAATCGTAATAAATCGCTCGATTGTCAGAAAATTATAAATAAATACTCGTTGGAAAGTTAAAAACATGTAGAATCCGAATTTTTAAGTTTTGAATGTTGTTTTCCAGGATAATCCTGATAATTAATTCAAACACTAATTTAAATGTATAAAGTGATAAAAAATGATAATAATAGTGTTTTAACTCTGTTTTTGACAAGAAAATATGTTTTCTTGAGTAGAAAAATATTAGGGATCGTTTGGCCCTATTTCCAGAATTGTTCTCCAAAGCCTTTACCCATGGTTTATAAATGTGGATATTTTACACTTAAAGTACCTTTAAGTAACCTAATGCATGCATTAATCTTTGAACCTAGGTTAAAGAGAGTTTGGATCTGACATCTTAGTGGATAAGGGATAATCTAGAAAGAAAGATCAGGTATGTGCATTCTAACACCTCAGTTGGGCTTTCTATCATGCTTAGCCTAGTTTTCTCATATGAGGCATACTTTTAATAATATTATCCATCTTCTACTTGGACATGAAAATTTGTAACTATGAAGCATAGTCTTGCTATATTGTTATTCTTTGATGAATACGGGTCATGGGACCCCACTTGCCTTGCTTTGCCTTGTTGAGATCTTGAGATATACATGTTGCCCTTAAACTATTCATTTGAGTATCCAATATGAGATCTTGTTGCATGAACATCTTTTTTTGGTTATCTCTTGGAAATGTTTGGGTCATTGGGCCCCACTTGAATAAATGTTATTTGCCTTCTCTGCCATTGTGAATTGTAAGCATGATAATGATAGTTTGACTAGTTAACTAATATAGTGTACATGAGTACAAGTCACCCACATGGCACTGGGGTTTTAGTCCCCCTGCCACTTTATATATATTTTTGAGGTTTGGGATGTTATTTCCCCTCTCCTCCTGGTTGAGGTTGGTAGGTGCCTCACCCTATGTTAGTTTAGCTTAGTCATAATGAATCATGCTTGTTCAATATTTGACTTATATGCTTGGCAGAAATCCTATTTGTTTTATATGCCTCATACTCTTGAACAATCTTAGTATAGAAAATCTTTATGTTTCCATTCCTCATACGCTTCTTGTACATTATCATGTTGTGACACATAACTTTATCTTTCTCTTGATGGATGACCCCAACCATCCAGGCTAGGATCAGAGTGTGCATGGGAGCTTGGTGAACCTAAGACTAAGGATAGGAGAAGATGAAGAGGAACACATAGTTTGCTTGATCATAGTTGTTTTTATGTTTTAAGTTGTTTTGTTTGGAGACAATGTTGTATTAGTTTAAGTCTTCCTCTACCTAGATCCTTGTATAAAGATGTACCCCTTTTTGGGAAGAATTTGTAATGTACCCTTTATACATTTTGAATAAAGTCAAGATTTAAATTTCCGCTGCTACACAATTGATGATTTTGTTTATCATGCTTAATAGTAGAGACTTGGTCTTTACAGCATGGTATCAGAGCATCAAGGTAGTCAGATTATTGACTAATTCAAAATTGTCTCCTATATAGAATCCTTATCTTATATAATTTCCCTTTAGTTAGTTTTTCACCTTAGAGTTGACCTAGCATGAAAGTTTCATTTAGTTCATAATAATAATTAATTAAAAAATAAAATTTGTCAACTTTTTGGTGAAATGTCTATTGAGAATCTACTAGAGCAAGAATTTGAAGTAATGGTGTCTAGAAAGGGTCAGAGCTTGGGGGCTGGAAATATTTTCCTCCACCCCACTAGCTTGGTAACGAGGACTCCTGAGCTCATATGACCTGGCATGGCCTGATCTGATACAGACAGCTCGAAATAGTCTATCTTTGGGAATGTTGCCTAATTGTTGAATACCTCAGGAGAACCATAAGTGATGATTTGATCTCTTACACAAAAATCATCCTTAAATACCTTATACTCCTATGTTTAGGGTTTAGTTATGTTACACCCTAAAGCTTGATTAGTAAATCATTTTAGTGTTGAACCTTATGTACCTTTTACCCTTAGCTTAGTTTGACTTAGTTGACCCTTTTTAATGGGTAGGAATAAGGGTAATGGTGATAGTACCATATTTGGTTTTGCAAATCTGATTTCGAGGACGAAATCCCTCTTTAGGGGGATGGAATCCCAACTAAAAGCAAAATCAAATACCTTTGAAGTTAGAAACCCTACCTATGTCGACATATGTACATAATAACTTATGTGAACAAGAATTTACCAAACACATTATACTTGTAATTCAACTTGTTTGTTTATACACACATGAATATGTAGTAAGTCATATAGAGATAGTTCATATGCTTGAACCTTCACATATAGGCTTGATGCACATAATAATGTGTTGCTTATAATTAAGAATATACATAATGATTGGCTATGCCACCCTAATGGTAAATTTTGTATGGTTAAGTCACCCTAAGGATGCTTTAACATGTAATGATCATGTTGAGCTAAACCCTAATATGTAATCATCTAGTCTTGACAACATATACATATATATACCCTTAATGCCTTTCATGATACATTAGTGACATTAGGTAACATCATCACCCTAATGCATATAAATGGATTATAGTCACAAAATTATCAATATACATATAAGGTATATCACCTTGTTCTCTAATGAACACCTCGTCATAATTTGATATATGAATTAATTCATTAATATTTAATGTGTTACATCATATTCACTAAAATGAGTATAATGACTCAAATATGATAATGAATAATTGGATTCACATAAATATTCATAAAGTGCCTAATGTGAATTAAAATATGTATAATTCATAATATGAAGTGTAATGGACGAAAATGATTAATGATGTCATTAATATGAGTATGAAAGATGATATGAAAATGTGAAATATGAATATAACTTGGAATTATTGTAGGCTTAATAACTTGTTGGATAATATCAAATTTTTCTACAAAATGATTGTGATAATTCTACATGATAGTTTTAAGAGGATAATGGAAAATGAATTCATGTTATTAAGGTTTTTGACCTAATACATTAATTAATGTTGAAATGGCTTAGTAAACCCTAATTGTGCTTAAAACCCTTGATGAGGGAAATACACATGATATAATGTTGAGATGTAATTGTTTTGAAAACAATGTGCATAAAATGTTATCTAAGCGATAATATAATAAATATGATACCTCTTCGTGATGGAGATTTTGTTAATAAGGCAAAAATGTTAATTAGGTTGAGTTTGATAAAAGGCTATAGGTTTTGTGGAAACCTTAGTAACACCTGACTTATGTAGATTTTGTGTTGTACCCTAAATTAAGTGTTATAACCTAGTGCTTAAGGTTGGGATGTTGCACACCCACCCTCTCTTTCCTTTTGTTGTGATTTCGGGGACAAAATCCTCTTTAAGGGGTGGTGTGTTGTAACATACTGAAATTCAGGGTCTTCCCTGCAATTTAGCCACTTTTGAGCTTTTCTTTGCTTTCTAGTCCATTTGGACTTTTTTCATAAATTTCCCTTGTTTATATTCTTTTTGGACCCCTTGTGCAATTTGAGCACAATTCAATGTTTAAAATCACCTTTTTCCCTCATTTATGATAATGGAAGGGTGTTTGCACAAATAACCCAATTAAGGAGATAAGTGAGGGTTAATAATGTAATTTGGTCATTAAGGATGGAGATAAGTAGATAATATTAATTTGGAGCTTTTTGGATAAATATATTAATAATAATATGTAATGTAATTAATTAAGAGTGTAATTAACCTAAATTCTCTCTCTCCTCCAATTTGATGATAAATGTGTGAAAGCATATTTAAAGGTTGATATTTTTCTCTTAATAGTCATATATATCTATCACCTCGAATTTGACTCACTAATTGCATTAATATAGTTATTTCATAATAATTCACACCTTTTAATGTGTTAAAATACACATTAATGAGCAATGTATTTATTAAGGGCCATATTATGAGTAAAACGAGAATATAATTGCATAGGATTGTTCTAGACTTTAATATCAGCATGTGGTTAAAATTTGGTGATTTTTGGAGTTGGTTTGACCCCTCAAAATGATTTTAATACGCTTTTAATATAGTGTAAATTAAAATGGTGAATAATAACCCACCTACATACCTCACTCTTCATATGGGTTAATAAAACTTGTAAATGCATGTAATAAGTGAGTGGAGGACTCTTGGACTCCAAATCTCGGATTTGGGAACCAAGGGTTGCTTATAAAAGCAACACATAATTATTTGCCCAAGCATTATATTAATATATGCTTTAATAATAAAAATAATTATTTGGATGCCAAAGGGTGGGTAAAACGCAAACCGAATTTCATAGCATGAATCTAGACATCATTAGCAGCCTAGGGTTAAAATTTGGGGTCATTTGGAGTTCATGTGACCTTCCAAATGCAATAAACAAGTTTTCATTAAAATGTGACATTATAGCCATCGATTTAATAGCTATGCACATCATTTAAGCCAAAGTTTGGCTTAAATATCCGTCATGCGTGACAGGGCCGCACGGGTCCATCGTGGACTCTGATCCAGTGGCTCATACGAGCCCCGACCCCGATCCAACGGCCTAGAGCCTGTCTTCCACCTCCAGCCGTTACATGGGTAACGAGCTCGACTCCTCAACTCCGTTCTCCGTCGTTTCGCGACCATTTTACGAGATCTCTTCGCCTACATGTTCGTAGCGATCCCTCGAATCGTTTGAGCTCTCACTCGACCAGTGAGACACAGCGTAGCCAGAATGACAGGAGCCGCCGGTCGAGCTCTCTCATGGCCACCTCCGAAACGCATCCATACCAGACCTCGCCTATAAAGAACCACCTACACACCTTCGTCGGACCCTTAGCAACTCGCCTAAACCACCGATTTCATCCGAGGACGCACGTTTGGCCATTGACGTGGAGTTTTTGCAGCAGACCTTGTGGAGCTCCTCCCAATTGCTAGGTGGCTCGTGCATCAAAATCGACCGGCTAGGTGAGTTCGTCGTTCAAATACCTTCGATTTGAGTACCTTTGTGCCTTGTTTGATTGAGTATCGCAAAATCGCCCAAATGGGTAAGATAGCACCACGCCGCAAGGCTGGGCGCGGCCTGGGGTAGAAGATGATGGACAAATGTCCATTTTTCCCCCGAGCGCCCTCCTGTGGCTGCTCTCTCGTTGAGGGTACTATAGACTTTTGCTAAATTGCTTTTTATCATCCACAAATCTTTTTCCTGATTGGTCCATTTTGTTTAAATCGTAATAAATCGCTTGGTTGTCGGAAAATTATAAATAAATACTCGTTGGAAAGATAAAAACATTTAGAATCCGAAGTTTTAAGTTTGGAATGCTGTTTTCCAGGATAAAGCTGATAATTAATTCAAACACTAATTTAAATGTATAAAGTGATAAAAAAATGATAATAATAGTGTTTTAACTCTGTTTTTGACAAGAAAATATGTTTTCTTGAGTAGAAAAAATATTAGGGATCGTTTGGCCCTATTTCCAGAACCAAAATCCAAAGCCTTTACCCATGTTTTATAAATGTGGATATTTTACACTTAAAGTACCTTTAAGTAACCTAATGCATGCATTAATCTTTGAACCTAGGTTAAAGAGAGTTTGGATCTGACATCTTAGTGGATAAGGGATAATCTAGAAAGCATGATCAGGTATATGTATTCTAACACCTCAGTTGGGCTTTCTATCATGCTTAGCCTAGTTTTATCATATGAGGCATACTTTTAATAATATTATCCATCTTCTACTTGGACATGAAAATTTGTAACTATGAAGCATAGTGACGTGTATTTTACTACGCGCTAAAAACGCAAGTATACGCGTCGAGTAGTACAGGCCTTTGTGAGGCCCGAGTCGAACACATGGATACTCAGAATTGTCAGAGACTCCTACTAACTATTTGCGATCAGCTAAGCCGAATAACAAATTGGGGTTTGTTGTCAAAATTAAAAGAAAATAAAAATAAAACAAAGCAAACAATCGATTAAAGGTTAATTTAATCAATTCAAAAAGGAATCTTTAGGATTGCGGTTTCACCGTGGGTTTTCATTGTATTAGATTTTATATAATGCCTCAATCTTCTCTCTCTATCCGGGTAGTGGCCTGAAAATAGAATTACCCACTGTCGTGGTACAATTCACTACTTAGGTTTAGGTCGGTTCCACCGTCGTAGTAACCTATCCCATAAACTAAATGCATTACGAACGATCTCTCAGTATCCACCATTAATTTTACACCACCTTGTTCAAGGGATTTATCGATTAATGTAGGTTTCGTCTCTTTTCAGCCGTTAATCCTTATGTCGAAGTGATTGAGGGTATTAGGTTATTAATATGGTGATCAAGCATAACAATATATGGAGAAAACGAAGCTATGCCACAGATTTAAGAGAGAAAATATGAATTACTATTATAAACTTGTCATACAATGAATTCCCGGGCTACTCCCGGTCCTAAAGATGGAGGGGATTAGCCCTGCATGTTCATCTCACACAAGTACATGGTAGAAATAGGGGAAATCATATGAAAAACGTGAATTGAATGGGAAAACCCCTGAAAGGAGAAGAACCGATTGATCCTTTGCGTAGAACACATGCTTTCCCGCCTCTCGGTGGTGAAATCCGTCTTCGGCAGCGCCCGGATCGACTGGTATGAACTTCCGGCCTCCGTTCTCCTTTCTCTCGCTCCTCGGCACTTGTGCAATGGCTAATTCGATCTCCCCCCTCCTGGCGGCCGTCATTAGGTATAAGTCCCTAATTAGGTCGTTAATTAACTCCAGCCGTCCGATTGAGATCAATCTGAATCCAACGCATATCTAACGGCATCGATACCATCGACGCGAGTCGATGGTATCGACCCGCTGCAGTAACGAACCCTTCCTTTGTCGCGCCTGACATCATCTCGATACCATCAACTCAGGTCGATGGTATCGACTTCCTTTAGGCGTCGGTTTTGTCGTTTTGTGACACTGTAGCCTCCGTGCGTCGATGGTATCGACTTGGTGTCGATACTATCGACTGCTTCTTCGCCAACAACCTGAAGGTGACTCAATACCATCAACATCAAAGTCGATAGTATCGACTTTTTCCTGCTTCTTTCGGATGGCAACCTGTGACCATGTCGATGGTATCGACTTCCGTCGATGGTATCGAAGGAAGAAAATACTCGTTTGTCCTGAAATTCAAAAACAAGATCATATCAATTCACACAAATAATAATAATTTGACAATTAATGCTTAAAATGATGAAATAAAGGGAATTTGACATAAAATAGCAACAAAGACCAAATTGGATGAATTATGCGATATTAACCATAGAAATGACTAATTAAAGCATAAAACACATATAAAACAGGTCTATAAATGCGACTCAAAATCATCGCATCAAACTCCCCTAAGCTGGAACGTTGCTCGCCCTCGAGCAACGAATCCTTAGAATAGAATTGCCAATGTCAACTGAAAAACAACACACCAACCCAACATCCCATATGACTCCCACTGAACATTCACAAACCGGCCTTCTCTAACCACAGAATGGTAATTACCCTAAAGGCGACAGTAATCATCAATAAAAGAAATTAACCTCCAAACCAATGAACACTATCACATAAGGCAGTTAACATAATAAGATTCACCGGTTCAGACTTGGTGCATCCTGTGATCGCCTATACTACATTGCTCGCCCTAACTACCATCTAAATGGAAACAGTTCTCCTGATACTCATTAGTGAGGAGAAATTCACGGTGGCCTACCAATCCGAGCAACGGGTGGATGAAGATGGGTGGCTCATGGAAGAACGTGGAAGTATTGTACTGTTTCAACATGCATAAAACAAAAATGCCCTAAATGATGCAAATGCACATGAGAAATGCCCTAGTGTCTAAGATTAGGTGGAATGATGCATGCACTAACCATCCATCTCAAAATGAGATGGATATCGAGTTAAGTTACATCATGTACTCAATTATCCTGAAATGCAAGTGATATTACGTTCCTTTCTCCTTCTTATTTCACTTTCTTCTAAATTTTTTTTCTTTTCTTTTTTTTTCTATTGCAGATTTTCAGCTTTTTTTTTTCAGCCCCACATATCCATAATTGCTTCAAGATAAGTTTATTGGGCTATTTTCTTCATTGATCAGAAATTTTTGCACTATTTAGAAGGTATGGAACAATTAATTCACCATTGGGGAAAAATTGAGATACATGATATACTTTATGCATGAAGATCATGAATGCAACTACATGGCATGCACCTAAAGGTAATGTGCCTGAATCACTATATTTTTTATTTTTATGCAAACATATGGAAAATACCAATGCAAGTCCTATCTAAATGCTATGCACACAAAAAGGAATTAAAACTGCACTTTACTTCCAATTCTTAGGTGGATTATGGAAAAATGAAGTGGAACGATCACAAGACTAGATGACTGAACCTTAGAAAGATATTATGTGTCCCTCCTTACTGACCTGTGTAGTATTTTAGAGGGTTCTCTCTCTTACATCCAATTAAAGTCTCATTACCATTTGGTTAGGTTAGGCTCGAACAACCATTTCCGGCCACTTTCATGAATCATTAGGAGTACAGGTATGAAATGTTGTTTTAAAGTTGACATAACCAATCATTTTCGTAGGATGTGTGCCCAAGGTCAAAACAAAACAAGCTATCCAAAGACACAAAAATTTTCAAATTTCCCTTAAATTTCCCATGCACTAACAGCAAGATGACACACTTTTATGACGTCCACAATTACACTAGATAGCACGTGGATCCTACAAAACTAAAATTGCAAGAAACAAATAACAAGAGAACAAAAGCAATAACGCTAAAAACTGAAAACAATAAAAGATAGAGTTGTTCCAACTACCCCCCTAAGCTTGAATTCGACTATGGCCTCATAGTCAAAAACAAACTTAAAGATTGGAACAGGGATACCCGATCACTCTTGTGGAGGTGGAGGCGGGTATGGCGGCGTAGTGGGGTCCCAAGATGGGTATTGCCCCTGGAAAGTCAGATCATACTGGGGCATCGGAGGAGGTTGTGGGTACCCCCCAAAGTAATTCTGGCTCCAGTAATGATCATAAAACGGTTGTTGCTGCTGCTCCATCCTGTGCAGCCGATCATGGATGTTCTCCTGATTTGCAAAAAGAAGGCGCTCATTCTCGAAGATCGCCTACTGGTTGACATAGAGTCGGTTGGTGGTGTCTTGAATACCGGCATATGCAGCTGTGTGGCTTTGCTGCGTCTGCTGGATGTCTTGCAGCATATTGTACATGCCTTGCATGGAATAGGCATCCTCGCTGGGCTGCGAGGGCGGTGGTGGAGGCCGATGCGGAGAAGATGAAGATGCACTCGGATGCATCCTAGGGCGCTTTCGGGGTGCCACTCGTGATCGAAGAGGTGTGAACGCCTCTTCCTCCTCTTCCGCCGCCTCGTCGTCGTCGCCACCGTCGTTGCCGCCGTCTTCTTCATCGGAATCGATGGCTATGATTGGCCACCGGAAATGTTGCGCGTCGTCGATGTTGAAGACGGGGTCGGGTAGAGAACACTCCTGATATGCTTGATTTACGTGGCAGTGTGCGAACACCACGCCATCTCGGAGAAGAATGAGATTAGACCGGTGTAAATGTTGCAAGTTCACCTTGCTCTTAATAGATAGAGGAGTGAGGGTCTGGAAATTCAAGCCAAGGTATGAAGCCAGCTTGGTGATTAGCCCGCCGAAGTGAATCGGCGCTTTCCTCGTACTCCGCTTCACCGCCAAAACACGTTGCAGAAAGAAGGCGCCCGAGTTGCACTCTTGTTGCGTCAGAAGCTTGTAGAGAAAGAAAAGGTCAGGCTCCTGAAACTTGCTAAGGGCTAGGTCGCCCCGAGCAAACAAGGTGGAGCTCAACATCCGGTGCAAGACCCGGACAAATGGATGCTCGAAGTCAGCTACCGCGGCGTTGTGGTAGCTAACCGACTTCCCTTGTGGCACCGTCACCAACTCGGAGAAGAGAGCATCGTAGTTGGTGCGGTTATCCGGCCGCCTGTAGTCGTACCGCGAGTGATTCCAGTTGAAGATGTCGTTGAACTGCTTGAGGGTGATGGTGTAGTCGCGGTTGTACAGCCGAAAAGACACCCTGCCCTTTTCCCACTCGCGGTCGCTTGCTGATATCTCATTGGGCACAACACAGACGTCCAGTGACGCCATGAATTCCGCCACCAGCTCTTTGTACATTGGCCACTCGCCGAAAAATGGTTGGCCGTCTTCATGGTACTCAAGCTCATCGTGTCCACGGCCCGTTTGGTGGGCCTGCCCCTTCAGTACGTAATCCAGATTTGCCTTGAAGCCAATATCATTGATCATCTCCGGATCCACGTAACGGGTGGGCTCGATCTTGCTCTTCAGGATTTCTTCGTAAACCTTCTTCACATCCGTGGATGGGTGGACAAGTCGAGGACGTGTGACTGATGATGGCGGTGGTGGCACGAACTCGGGGATGTCAATCATATGAGCGCACGAGGAAGAAGCTCCGGTTGGATGCACCATTGTTGTGACGAGAAAAGGATTAGAAGAAGAGCTCGGTGAAGATGGAGAATTGAATCTCCGCTCGGTGAAGATCGTCGCTCGGTGCTGCTGTTCTTCGGGCTTTGATTGCTCGGGGGAGTGCTCGGCACAAAGGAAGAAGAGAGCTCTGAAGGTGTGACGTTAAATGACGTCATGAATCTCCTTATATAGACTTGGTCGGCGCCACTGTTGGTCCGTCGATACCATCGACGCGAGTTGATGGTATCGACACATGTCGATGCTATCCGCCTCCCTCGCGAGTATCGACGGTTGTCGATGGCTGGATCTTGAAACCCGGATCACTGACGTGTCGATACCATCGACATGGGTCGATGGTATCGACGCTACACTTGGATCGATGATGTGGAATCCGTGATCGTCGTTGATTCGTTTGCGTGGATCGGTGATGTGGAGTGTCGATACCATCGACTTGTCTTTGTTGCAACACCGCCGCTTTACGTCTCAACCTGTAGCTGTGTCGATACCATCGACATGGACGTCGATGGTATCGACTTTCCTGAGTCGATTTTGTCTGTAAATCTCCAGAGATCTTGATGGTATCGACGTCCGTGTCGATATCATCAACTTTTTCTTCGCGACCTGCCTGTAGGTAGGTCAATACCATCGACGAGGCCGTCGATGGTATCGACGCAGAGCAAAATCTGCAGTCATCAACCTGTAACCCGGTCGATACCATCGACCAGTGTGTCGATGGTATCGACTCTGCCTCAGCCTGCACGTCATACAAACCGATCACGGTATCTTTTTTATACTAAAAACTAAGTAAAAACAAATTAAACTACGAATATAAACAAACTATCCAACTGTACCGATGGTTGGGTTGCCTCCCAAAAAGTGCCCTTATTTAACGTCTTAGGCTAGACGACTTGAAGCTCATCATCTTGGCACTTTGGGGCATGTGCTTAGAGGATCGTGCGGTAATTTGAATTCAACTCGATCTCCTCCAATTCCCAAGGACAATGTACCTCTCCCTAAGGCAGTCACGACATCCGTCGTTGCTTGAAAAGGTCTTCCTAGAAGAATTTCACAGCTTTGGAGCGGTGGCATATCCATGACAACAAAATCCACCGGGAATATAAATCGATCCACTTTGACGAGAACATCTTCACATACTCCATATGGTCTCACTAAAGACCCATCCGCCAATTCAATTTTCGCGGCCGACTTCTTGATTTCTTTTAACCCAAGCTTATGAAATGTCGCCAGAGGCATGAGATTTATGTTGGCGCCGGAATCACATTGCGCTTTAGGAAAATGTCGATCACCTATTGAGCAAGGCATGTAGAAGCCCCCTGGGTCTTTTCTCTTCTTTGGTGAACTCCCGTGAATCATAGAGCTCACCGTCTCATTCATCCGACAAATATCACTGTCTTTTATCCGCCTCTTCTTATTGATGATTTCCTTGATGAACCTCCCATAGGCGGGCACCTTCTTGATCATCTCCACTAATGGAATATTGATGTGGAGTTTTCAGAATATTTCCAAGAATTTCCTAAAATGACGATGCTCTTTCTTTGACTTAGGATTGTTCAGTTTTGAAACATCTGCTGCATCAACATGCCTGTGATGTGGCACATATGAGCTTTTCGGGGTCAACTCCCCTAAGCTTGCTTCAATCACTCCCTCTGACGTGGGTTTTGGCGAGACATCATCAACAGAAATAGCTTGTTGTGGTTCCTCTCTCACATTTGATGTTTCCACACGTGCACAAACAGCCTTCAATTGTTCTTCTTTCCTAGATGGAGATGCAATATTCATAACTCGTTGTGATTTTCTGAAGAATGGGTTTCCGCCCGGCAGTCCATAGTAAGTGCGTGGATACGGTATCGCCGATGTCGCATGTGTATTAAAAGTCATTTTTCTTTCTTCTTTAGCTTCTTGCACCCGAGATTCCTCCTCATTGCTTACCACAGAAATATACTTGACCTGATGGTGTGCTTGGGCCACATTTTCATTCTCGGCCAGAATCTGTTGATTGGCATGCTTGATGGCCGCCACTTCACTAGAAATCTGTGCCACGGTGGTTTCTAATGCCCGTATTTGTGCTCCATGGCTTTGCAGCGTCTGTCCAAAGTTGGTTAGAATATCATCTTGAGATTGCAATTGCTTACCAAACATGGCCATCATCTCCTGGTTCTGCTGTACCATTTGACTCAGTAGTTCGGTGTTCTTATCCTCAGCTCTAGGCTGTGGCTTGGCATCCAGATCTTGCAGAAAGTTATTTGGATCCTTCCATGAGAATTTTTTATCCTTCCTCCATGCGTAGTCATTGTTTCTGTAACCCTGTTATTGCATAAATTTCACTTGGGCTTCCTCATCCTCAGATGCATCTTCCTTAGATAGCAGCTTCTTGGCTAGGAGATCTATCTTATCATTCAGCTCCTTAACTACTCTGGATTCGCCAGCAGCTCTGACCTACTCCACGGCACCTCTGTCACCCCATGACTGTTTCCTAGCCATGTTCTTTAATATCTCCCAACATCTGGTATCTGTATTATTCAGAAAGAATTCGGATCCAGCTGAATCAAGGTTACTTCTATCGTGCTCGGAGAGAGCAAAATAGAAGATTTTCACCTGTGTCTCTTTGTCCAGCCCGTGATGCGGACACCTCCTCAACATAACCTGAAATCGCTCCCAGGTCTCAGAATATGTTTCACCAGCCTGTTGGGTGAAATTATGAATCTTCCGGATCATGTCGTTAGTCTTCTCAGGAGGGAAGAACCTCTCAAAGAAGACCTCCACCATATGGTCCCAAGACTCCACGAATTCGTCATCTAGGTTGTGTAGCCATTCTTGTGCAATTCCCGCTAGCGAGCTCGGGAAGAGCTTCAAATAAAGTGCAGTCTGCGGAAATCGGTCAATTTTCACCATATCGCAGTTCTCCACGAATTGACTTAGGTGTGCAACGGGATCCTCATTTTTCAACTCGTGGAAAGCATTGGACTTAACCAAATTAATAAGAGTTGGATCAATCTTGTACGTTGGTATATTGATTGCTTGCTTCTTTATCGGCCCTTTAGAGGCAGATGCGGAAGAAGCTTTGATCTTCGCCCATATCGTTGGTTCTTCAGCCATCTCTTCGTGTTCGGATTCGAATTCGGAATCTTCCTCTTCTTATTGCTCTTGATCTTGATAATCCTCGTCTTCAGGTCCTAAAAATGGAACTTCGGGTGCGCGTTCCGCGTAGTCAGTACTACGCGTCTGCACCATGCAACGTACCTGAAATAGGAAAATTTAGTGCAATACAGTGCTTTGACAAATATAATAATTATTGAAAAATTTAGAAATAATTGAAGTTTTTTCAAAAAATAAAAAAAAAATGTGGCCTAGAGTGGCCGCTCGTAGCACTCGAAGTGCCAACAATTTTGCCGTATCCCCGGCAACGGCGCCAAAAACTTGACGTGTATTTTACTACGCGCTAAAAATGCAAGTATACGCGTCGAGTAGTACAGGCCTTTGTGAGGCCCGAGTCGAACACAGGGATACTCAGAATTGTCAGAGACTCCTACTAACTATTTGCGATCAGCTAAGCCGAATAACAAATTGGGGTTTGTTGTCAAAATTAAAAGAAAATAAAAATAAAACAAAGCAAACAATCGATTAAAGGTTAATTTAATCAATTCAAAAAGGAATCTTTAGGATTGCGGTTTCACCGCGAGTTTTCATTGTATTAGATTTTATATAATGCCTCAATCTTCTCTCTCTATCTGGGTAGTGGCCTGAAAACAAAATTGCCCACTGTCGTGGTACAATTCACTACTTAGGTTTAGGTCGGTTCCACCGTCGTAGTAACCTATCCCCTAAACTAAGTGCATTACGAACGATCTCTCAGTATCCACCATTAATTTTACACCACCTTATTCAAGGGATTTATCGATTAATGTAGGTTTCATCTCTTTTCAGCCGTTAATCCTTCTGTCGAAGTGATTGAGGGCATTAGGTTATTATTATGGTGATCAAGCATAACAATATATGGAGAAAACGAAGCTATGCCACGGATTTAAGAGAGAAAATATGAATTACTATTATAAACTTGTCATACAATGAATTCCCGGGCTACTCCCGGTCCTAAAGATGGAGGGGATTAGCCCCGCATGTTCATCTCACACAAGTACATGGTAGAAATAGGGGAAATCATATGAAAAACGTGAATTGAATGGGAAAACTCCTGAACGGAGAAGAACTGATTGATCCTTTGCGTAGAACACATGCTTTCCCGCCTCTCGGTGGTGAAATCCGTCTTCGGCAGCGCCCGGATCGACTGGTATGAACTTCTGGCCTCTGTTCTCCTTTCTCTCGCTCCTCGGCACTTGTGCAATGGCTAATCCGATCTCCCCCCTCCTGGCAGCCGTCATTAGGTATAAGTCCCTAATTAGGTCGTTAATTAACTCCAGCCGTCCGATTGAGATCAATCTAAATCCAACGCATATCTGACGGCGTCAATACCATCGACGCGAGTCGATGGTATCGACCCGCTGCAGTAACGAACCCTTCCTTTGTCGTGCCCGACATAATCTCGATACCATCGACTCAGGTCGATGGTATCGACTTCCTTTAGGCGTCAGTTTTGTCGTTTTGCGACGCTGTAGCCTCTGTGCGTCGATGGTATCGACTTGGTGTCGATACTATCGACTACTTCTTCGCCAACAACCTGAAGGTGACTCGATACCATCGATATCAAAGTCGATAGTATCGACTTTTTCCTGCTTCTTTCGGCTGGCAACATGTGACCATGTCGATGGTATCGACTTCCGTCGATGGTATCGACGGAAGCAAATACTCGTTTGTCCTGAAATTCAAAAACAAGATCACATCAATTCACACAAATAATAATAATTTGACAATTAATGCTTAAAATGATGAAATAAAGGGAACTTGACATAAAATAGCAACAAAGACCAAATTGGATGAATTATGTGATATTAACCATAGAAATGACTAATTAAAGCATAAAACACATATAAAACAGGTCTATAAATGTGACTCAATATCATCGCATCACATAGTCTTGCTATATTGTTATTCTTTAATGAATATGGGTCATGGGACCCCACTTGCCTTGCTTTGCCTTGTTGAGATCTTGATATATACATGTTGCCCTTAAACTATTCATTTAAGTATCCAATATGAGATCTTGTTGCATGAACATCTTTTTTTGGTTATCTCTTGGAAATGTTTGGGTCATTGGGCCCCACTTGAATAAATGTTATTTGCCTTCTCTACCATTGTGAATTTTAAGCATGATAATGATAGTTTGACTAGTTAACTAATATAGTTTACATGAGTACAAGTCACCCACAGGGCACTGGGGTTTTAGTCCCCCTGCCATAGGCACTGGGGTTTTAGTCCCCCTGCCACTTTATATATATTTTTTAGGTTTGGGATGTTATTTCCCCTCTCCTCCTGGTTGAGGTTGGTAGGCACCTCACCCTATGTTAGTTTAGCTTAGTCATAATGAATCATGCTTGTTCTATATTTGACTTATATGCTTGGCAGAAATCCTATTTGTTTTATATGCCTCATACTCTTGAACAATCTTAGTATAGAAAATCTTTATGTTTCCATTCCTCATACGCTTCTTGTACATTATCATGTTGTGACACATACCTTTATCTTTCTCTTGCTGGATGACCCCAACCATCTAGGCTAGGATCAGAGTGCGCATGGAAGCTTGGTGAACCTAATACTAAGGATAGGAGAAGATGAAGAGGAACACATAGTTTGCTTGATCATAGTTGTTTTTATGTTTTAAGTTGTTTTGTTTGGAGACAATGTTGTATTAGTATAAGTCTTCCTCTACCTAGATCCTTGTATAAAGATGTGCCCCTTTTTGGGAAGAATTTGTAATGTACCCTTTATACATTTTGAATAAAGTCAAGATTTAAATTTCCGTTGCAACACAATTGATGATTTTGTTTATCATGTTTAATAGTAGAGACTTGGTCTTTACACCATGTGTCACTCTCAAGGTGGGTCTATCTGATACACTGTTCTCTAACAAGTATCTATGTATTTGGTTTGATATCTCCATATCATGGATAATGAGATTCTTCCATCAACCAACATACATTCTAATGTGTTATTGATGTCTATGGATATTTCCACAATAACAACTGATTAAGGACAAAACAAGAATACATACTCTTAGCATACATATGATCTCACTGTTCAAGTCATCAACCCAAAGATATATGTCATTGAGTATATTATTCTATAGACATCTATAATTTTTATGGTCATCTCACAATATAAAACACAAACATATAGATTGGAAACTTGCCTTTATTGATATGATCAATGTAGTATTATAAATCATTTACATAGTATCCAATTACAATCATCGAATGATAGTCTCTATGGGCATACATACCAACAGATTCCCACTTGCACTTATACCCAATCACTCATGAATCTCAATCCAAGTGATCGAACATGTCTATCATGTTTCTACTGTGAAAGTGCTTTTGTGAGCGGGTCAGCCACATTGCTTTCTGTAGGTACTCTGCAAATCTTCACATCTCCTCATTGTACGATCTCTCGTATGAGATGGAACCGCCGTAGAATATGTTTGGAATGTTGGTGTGATCTTGGTTCTTTAGATTGTGCAATTGCTCCATTGTTGTCACAAAACAACTCAATTGCATCACCAGCGCTTGGAACCACTCCAAGTTCAGAAATGAACTTCTTGGTCCACACAGCTTCCTTTGTAGCATTAGATGCGGCAATATATTCAGCCTCTATTATAGAATCTGCAACCATCTCTTGCTTGGAACTCTTCCAGCTCATAGCTCCGTTGTTCAGGCAAAACACAAATCCAGATTGCGATCTATAGTCATCTTTGTCAGTTTGAAAGCTAGCATCAGTGTAACCCTTTACCACGAGCTCTTCCTCACCGCCGTATACTAAGAATTGATCCTTAGTCCTTCTCAAGTACTTTAGTATGTTCTTTACAGCTGTCCAGTGACATTCATCTGGATCTGACTGATACCGGATCGTCATGCTCAAAGCATACGACACATCAAGACGAGTACATAACATTGCGTACATGATAGATCCAACTGTTGATGCATATGGAATCTTACTCATGCGTGCCCGTTCATCACATGAACTAGGACACTGGGCTTTAGAGATTGTAACCCCATGGGACATGGGCAAGTTACCTCTCTTAGAACCCTCCATGCTAAACCTCTTTAGCACCTTGTCAATGTATGTGCTCTGGATTAGGCCAAGAAGCCTTCTAGATCTATCTCTATAGATCTTGATCCATGGTTCACCTAAATCCTTCATAGAGAAGGTCTTCCCTAGACAACCTTTTACTATCTGAAGAGTAGGGATGTCATTTCTCATCAATAGTATGTCATCCACATACGATATGAGAGATACGATTGTGCTCCCACTAACCCTTTTGTAAACACAAGGTTCATCTTCATTTTGACTAAAGCCAAACTTTTTGACTACTTCATCAAAACATAGATTCCAGCTCCGAGATGCTTGTTTCAATCCATAGATTGACCTTTGTAGCTTACAAACTTTATTGGCTTCCTTTGGATTGATAAAATCCTTAGGTTGTGTCATGTAAACATCCTCAAGTAAATTCCCATTAAGGAATGATGTTTTAACATCTATCTGCCAAATCTCATAGTCATGATAAGCTGCAATGGCAAGCATGATCCTGATGGATTTAACCATGGCAACTAGTGAGAAGGTCTCGTCATAATCAACACCTTGAATTTGACGGAATCATTTCGCAACCAATCTACCTTTATAGGTTTGAACATTGTCATCCATTTCAGTCTTCTTCTTAAAGACCCACTTGCACCCTATGGGTCTTACCCCTTCGGGTGGATCCACCAAGGTCCATACCTTGTTGGTGTACATGGATTCCATCTCAGATCTCATGGCTTCGAGCGATTTCTCAGATTCTGGTCCCTTAGTAGCTTCTAGATAGGAAGTTGGCTCATCTTCTATGCCCAATTCGTCACTGTCTTGAGTCACGAGAAATCCAAATCTCTCAAGCTCAAGTCGTGTCCTACTAGACCTACGAGGTTCATGTGTTACATTTGGAACTTGAAATTCCACAACAACTTGTGAGTCTTCATTTTCCTTGTGTACCTCCTCAGGTTTTCTGCTTTCTTGTTGGTCTTGAACTTCTTCAAGCTCTACATTCCTCCCACTAATTCCTTTGGAAATAAATTCCTTTTCAAGAAATACAGCAGTCCTAGCAACAAACACTTTGTTGTCAGTTGGTGTGTAGAAGTAGTATCCCCGAGTTTCCTTGGGGTATCCAACAAAATAGCATTTTTCCAATTTGGGTCCAAGCTTTTCAGGAAATTGTTTCCTAACATAAGATTCACATCCCCAAATCTTTAACATAGATAAATTGGTACGATTCCCATTCCATATCTCATATGGTGTCTTTTGAACCGATTTGGAAGGTACACAGTTAAGTGTAAATACTGCAGTTTCAAGAGCATATCCCCAGAACGATATTGGAAGTTCGGCTGAACTCATCATTGATCGTACCATGTCTAATAATGTACGATTCCTTCTTTCTGACACACCATTATGTTGTGGTGTACCAGGTGGAGTCTATTGTGATACAATACCACAGTCTCTCAGAAGGTCCTCAAACTCTTGGCTTAAGTATTCGCCACCTCGATCTGAACGGAGTGCTTTAATACTCTTACCAAGTTGCTTCTCTACTTCATTCATGAAAGTCTTGAACATTTCAAGAGTTTCTGACTTGTGTTTCATAAGATATACATAGCCATACCTACTGAGGTCATCAGTGAAGGTAATGAAGTATTGATAGCCTCCTCTAGCATTTGATCTAAAAGGTCCACATACATCAGTATGTATGAGCCCTAGCAGATCACTGGCTCTCTCACTGTATCTAGTAAAAGTATTTTTGGTCATCTTCCCTAATAAGCATGCCTCACATGTCTCTAATGATTCAAAATCAAAAGAGTCTAGATAACCATCCTTATGGAGTCTAGATATGCGCTTCTCATTTATGTGCCCAAGACGACAATGCCATAAGAATGTTTTGTTTGAGTTTTCAAGTTTTAACCTTTTAGTGTTTACGTTGTATATGCTAGTCTTAAGTTCTAACAAGTAGATACCATAATACATAGGGGCATTGCCATAAAAGATCTCATCTTTAGATATAGAAATAATTCCATTGTTAATGTGAAATTCAAATCCACTCTTGTCCATACAAGATATAGAAATAATATTTCTATTAATGGCAGGTACATAATAGTAATTCTCTAATTCTATTACAAGGCCCGTAGGCAAAGATAAACTAATAACTCCAACTGCGGTGGCAGCAACTCTTGCTCCATTAGCAACCTGCAGCTCGACTTGGCCCTTTCGTAAAGGCTTACTTCTTATCAGATCATGCATATTAGAACATATGTGAGATCCACATCCGGTATCCAGTACCCATGATGAAGAAGTATTTAAGTTTATCTCAATAATGTATATACCTGAAGTGGAGATCTATATCTCCTACTTCTTCTTCCTCAGTTCCTCCAGGTAGAGAGGATAGTTTCTTTTCCAATGTCCAGGTTGGTGACAATGCTGACAACTGCCTTCTTTGGAGATCCCACCTTTAGCTTTGAGCGCGGATGACTTTGGCTTCTACCCGGCTTTAGAACTTTTCTTAGCCTTGCCTTTGCTTTTTGACTTTCCCTTTGTCTTGTTGATCATCATCACAGACTTGGGCTTGTCTTTCTTCATCTGTGCTTCAGCTATCCTCAACATTCCCAACAATTCTGACAATGGCTTGTCAAAATTGTTCATGTTGTAGTTCATGACAAAATGACTATATGATTCAGGCAACGATTGTAGAATCACATCAGTGGCCAACTCTTGACCTAGGAGAAATCCCAGCTTGGATAGGCTTTCCACGTACCCAATCAAGGTGAGTATATGGGTGCCAACTGAGTCTCCCTCTTTCATCTTACTTTTGAACAAAGCCTTTGAGACATCATATCTATCATGTCTTGCTTGATGTTGATACATGTTCTTGAGACGTGTTACCATCTCCATGACATTCATGTTCTCATGCTGCTCTTGCAACTCATAGTTCATTGAGCACAACATCAGGCACTTGACATCCACGGCATCATCAAGGTGCTTCTTGTAAGCATCCTTTTCAGCCATGGGCGCATTTACGACGGGTTCTGCTGGCTCTGGTGTTTCAAGGACATAGAGCTTACGCTCATGTGTGAGAACAATTCTCAGCATCCTAAACCAGTTTTGAAAGTTGGTTCCAATGAGTTTGTCCTTCTCAAGGACTGATCGCAATGAGAAAGTGTGAGTGTTGTTTGCCATTTGATTTCTATAAAAGAAAAAAAATTGTATTTAGTCCAAAATATTTTGACTTGTAAAGATTTGATAAACGATATTAATTAGGTCTTTAATTAATTATGCTCCCACTATTTTATTCAAATTGATAGCCCTCACTATCAACTCGGAAGATTGCAACGCACAACCTTCTAGTGAGCCAAGACCCAAAATAATTAGATCAATGCCCAGCCAATGATGGCGTCAAAGACCAAATACTAAGGTAGGCAACTTTTTCCAATTGCATCATATGCAACTCTTGGATAGATGATCATGCACAACTCCTTGCCATGATGCATCTGTGTGCCTCTAGGTACTTGATCCTATCAAGGTTCCCTAGTTAAGTCCAACCCATAAACCAACACGATGAGTGTGCACCCTGTGGAGGTAGACCCACACACCCACCATCACACTTCCACGAGATAGATAGTGTACCACGCGGAGGCGTGCCCACACATAGTCGATCAAGCTTTTCATGTGTGTTGCTTTATGGAAGGCAACTAAAACTTAATATTATTAATTGAGGGGTTTTATTAATACATATACATATCCAAACACCACATACTTATAGTACGTATCATATACTACTATATCCACAGCCACAAACGATAGACATACAATCACAAACACAAATACATCGGTTATGGCCATACTATTGTAATCCTTTGGAGAAATAAAGGATTATGGTCCACCTATGGTCTTATGCATCTCATGCAACACTTGTGAATCAACCTGTAAGCATGTAATGATCAACATTACAATGAACAACTTCATGGATGCTTCGTGAGGTTGGAACTTCAAGTTGCTTCTTGGAATTGGATCTTCTTATTGCTTCTCCATGGATGCTCCTTGGAGTTGGATCTTCAGGTTGCTTCTTGGAATTAGATCTTCATGGTGCTTCTCCATGGACACTCATTGGAGTGGAATCATCAAGTGGCCTCCTTACATCAAGTTTACAAAACTAAAACTAATCCTATCTCTATTACATCATATGAGTACAAATATAAAAGGAAAGAATTAATTACACTTTGAAATAAGAGATGACGCTCGACATGCAAGTTGAATACTTTATACAAAGGATTCATATGCAACCATTATACATCCATAGCATTCACAAACAAACATATCTACAAGATTGGCATCCACATTCATCCACAACATTCACAAAAGGGGATACGAGGCCATAACCGTGCATGCATTCACCACATAAAACAGATTTTAAAGGTGACATGTATGTTATCATAGGTATATCTACATATACGTATATACATATTAAAATTGCAGTACTTGTAATGCAGGACATTCCCCATTAAATACATTTTTGACTCCTACACATACTATGCGGGGTACACAGGGGCAACGCCCCTATATGGGGATCCTGCTGCCCAGTCAGCGTATGTGGAATTAGGTTTAGATTTGCACATTGGCAGGTTTAATTCGCATCATATGCAACATAAAAATAGTAAACAATGATTTGATCATATCAAAACGAATCCAAATACGCCATAGATCGACGATGCTTTGATACCACTGTTGGGTTTTGTGGAGAAAACATGTGCAGTGGAAGTAATAAAATCCACGCAACCCGAAACAGGATCTCGTCGACAACAACGTATTTGGAAGGAGTGTTTGCGGGATATACCTTATCGTGGAGCAAGTCCGGCGATGTCCCGCTGCACGATGGTGCAACGCTACTGACCTACATGGACGGAACTTCTCTCCCGTTCACTGTCGTAGGAAGATCCGGCGGCGCTCCTATGCGATGATGTGTGCCGCTTGTAACGCGCATGGATGGTCGTCGTGTCCACTGAATGCAAGCGTCTCAGCATCTGCGTCTCTACTTCATCCATGCGGATGGACTGGAACTCCACGTCACGCTTCCTAAGCCGGAGGGAAGGAGTCGTGTCTGTGCGGCGGCGTGCTAGCGGCGTGTTGCTCTCCTTTCGCTCCTAAGGACGGTGACGACTAGGTTTACGTACGTGAACATAAACTAAATGTGTCTCTCGATATCTTATATAGATATCGGCCATCAATCCTCCTTTAAATAGGATACGAAGGGAAGTAGGGTTTCCTAAATTCATCGGTAAACTGAAATATTACGTTAATTAAAATGCTCGTGGATTAATTAGAATAATCTGGTATTTATTAATTAACCAAATAATTGCATTAATTGATTAATTAATATCTGACTCCATGCAATTGCTTGGGATGGATCTATGGGCATATATACCAACAACATGAACATCATCAAGTCCATAAACTCCATGCAATCCAGTCCTGAAGGGTTGATAAGGAGGAACATCTTTGCAGCTCCGGAAGCGGGTACTCGTTTCTCTCCATCCTCCTCATATAAAACTTTGATTTCGAGCTTATCTTCATCTGTTTCCATAGATGCTTATGATATAGATAATATAGAAGATATAGCGTCATGGCCTGATATACATAGTTTCACCAATTTTGCTAACAAAATAGGAATAGATTTTGAAGAGGAAAACAAAGCTTACATGGCATGAAACAATATCAAATTATTCATGCTCTGGACAAAACGAAGGTCATTAGTAGAGACAAACTCGAAGATCAACTTATTGAGTATCTCTTAGCACCCATTTCTCTTCTACTTTTAGGGTTTCTCTCTCATCCGAACCTATGAAGATCACATCCTGGAACGTCTGTGGTGCAGTTGATGTACGCAGAAGAAAAGAGATCAGAAATCACATCTACAAAATCAATATAGATATAATCACCATACAAGAAACCAAAACCACACTTTCTCCTTTTGTGTTAAAAAATATAGGAGGAAACAAGATTACATAATGGTTTCAAATCTCACCAAATGGATTTAAAGGGGGCCTCCTAGTGGGATATAACAAGAACACTTACACTCTCTCTCACTGAGAACTCAACACCTTCTTCGTCTCTCTCTCTCTCTAACTAATTCATCTGATCACTTTAGTTGGACCTTCACTGGAGTATATGGTGAACCTAGGTATAACAAATTGACTTTTCTCTCGGAACTTTCAAAGATCATGCTTGTCAATAGCCAAAATCATTGTCTCCTTGGAGGAGACTTCAACCTCATTACTAGATCTTCAGATAGGCAAAACCCCTCCTCAACCTCATCAGCCCTATCACTAGCAGACAAAACACTCATACACCTCCTCATTGAACACAAAATGATTGATGTTCCCCCCTCTAATGCAGGCTTTACATGGTACATAAATAATATTAGAGCAAGATTGGATCACTTCATCTGCTCCTCCTCATGGGAAGAACATTTCCCTCTACTATCTGTCCATATTGCGCATCGGCCCATCTCGGATCACTTCCCCATCATCATTGACACCCATAGAGAAGTCTGGGGGGAATCCTTTCGATTCAAAAACTACTGGCTCACAAATCCCCACTTTGTCAAACTTTGTGTGATCAACTGGAACCTGGCTGATCACAGAACTAGAAACTTGGGGTACCACATACATAGAAACACCAAACTCATTAAATACAATATCATAGATTGGAAACACAGACAACCCCAAAACCTAGCAAACTCACTATAATATCTTGAGCAACAACATCTCTTTGTCGATAGCGACCCCACAGCCGACCCAGCTCTTATTTTCACTATCAAGTCAGAGATTGACCATATAAAAAATTGTCTGGACATCAAGTGGAGATAGAGAGCCAAAGTTACTTGGGCAGCGGAAGGTGACAAAAACACAAAATTCTTCCATAAAGTTTGCAATAATAACCATAGGAGAAATGCCATATCCTACTTAAACATACAAGGTGTCATCACCACAAACAAACATATGATCATATCTCACATTGTTGAATCTTTTGGGAAGATTTTTAAGACCAACAACAAACCATCTTTCCGGAACTCCATAAACTAGCAAATGTTTTGCCCGCTCAAGATTGAATCTCCTTCAAACTTAATATAAACGTTCGGCTCTGAAGAACTTGATTTTGCGATCAAGTCTCTTAGGAAAAACAAATCGCCAAGGCCGGATGGGCTTAATGTGGAATTCTACCTGGAAAACTGGAACCATTACAAGAAAGATTTCTTGGATTTTCTCCAAGAATTATACAAGCACAACAATGCTCACAACATCCTCAAACATCTTAACAAGACCTTCATTGCACACTGATAAAAAAAATAGAACAACCTGAGCTTATCTCGCAATTCCGACCCATCAGCCTTATTAATACATCATACAAAATCATTGCAAAAACCCTAGATAATAGATTGAAGCCATGCATAAACAACATCATACCACTAAATTAGAATGCCTTTCTAAAGGACAGAAATATCCAAGATGCCTACCTTATGGTAAATAAGATGGTTCATTTGTGCCATATCAATAAAACCCCTCTGATTGCTATCAAGATTGATTTTGAAAAGGCCTTTGACTACATCAACTGGGAATGTCTCATTAAAACCCTTACATGCTATGGTTTCCCAGATTCCTGGATAGACTGGATACATGCTTGCATTTCCACAAACCACTTTTCCACAATCATCAATGGCTCACCTTTCAGATATTTTAAAATCACAAATGGGCTCAGGTAAGGTGACCCCCTTTTTCCATACCTTTTCATAATTGTGACCTTGATCCTCACTAAGATGATCAAACTCGGTACAACCCAAGGTCTCATTACTTCCCCCACCGAATGCCAGGAGAACATTATCCAGTTTGTGGACGATACCATCATCCTGGTTTCACCTAAGGATGACACCATTATAAATACCATCAGAATCATTGGAATCTTCTCATACATCTCGGGACTGAAACTTAACCTCCAAAAGTCTTCTATCTTTGGTGTACATACTGATCATCACATCATCAACAGATACAAAACCCTACTCAAATGCAAGCATGAAGAGTTCCCGATAAACTACCTTGGCTTACCCATTACCCCACTAAGCATAACTCATTCAATATGGGTTCCCATTATAGATAAGATCAACACTAAACTGAACTCATGGACAAATAACTTCCTCAACCTTGTTGGTTGCCTCACACTACTAAATAGTGTCATCACTCCCATCACAAAACACTACCTTAGTTGCATTCCCTTACCAACCAAAACAGAAAATATTATTGACAAAATCAGAAGAAATTTTCTTTGGAATAACCAAAATACTTCACATTCTAAAGGAAATCATACCCACCTTGTACACAAGAAAACCATCTCAGCTCCTACTGGCTATGGGGGATGGGGGTATCATCGACATAGAAACTCACGCTCTTTGCCTAGTGGTAAAAATCATCAACATCCTGGCAAATAACAAAAATAAGATATGGAGAAACCTGATCCAGCAAAAATATTACAAGAAATCCCCACCATGGAAAAAAACCACTAAGAGCACAACCTCACCTCTCTGGAAATACATCAATAGACACATCTTCCTAATCAGAAATATCATTCATACCCCTCCACACACTCACTGCAACATAAATTTCTGAAAAGACCCCTGGTTCCATCACAATACCATCAAAAACATGCACCCACAGTGCTCTATCCCAAAAAAATTATCATATATTACAACGGCCTAAGCCCTAAACCTCCTCACCAGTAACAAAACAAATGCACTCAAGCGATTACTTCTCACATACCTAGACAGTTCGAATATTAATGACATCATCCATGAATTGGAATATAACACAACAAATAAGATCTCCTAGAGATGGGGTGCGGAATACACCCCCAAGGCAACATACACTTTTCTCACCTACATAGGCATCACCCCAAATTACTCCCTCATATGGAAATACAAATAGCTCAGAAACACAAAATATTCTTCTGGCTCTTACAAAATAACAAACTTCTCACCGACCAAAACATTACCAAGAGGGGAATCTTTGGACCTACCAGATGTTATTTCTGCCTAGCAGAATCGGAAACATGACATATTTTCAACAATTGCTCTTTCTCTAAACTCATCATCAAAAACTATATTGACATGAGATCAGATAATCAAAATTCTCTCTCTATACCTATAACTATCAAACCTCTACATATAGTAGCATATTTCTACCCAGAAGACATCATAATCACCATTTTATGGCATATTTAGATAGAAAGAAATCATAAAAAATTTAATAACTCCAAAAATCATTTACAGATCATCTTCTTAAAAATATCATCAGATCTTACTATCCAACATGCTTGTAGGACAGGCATCGACATCATCAAGGATGACTCCAGCAGAAGGTAGCTCAGAAAACAACACAGCTGCAAGCGATGTCTTCTATACTTTGAAGGAGATCTTAGAGGAAGAATCAGATTTCCGATCGTATGCCTTGGCAGGCCCAGTAGATCTAGTTTTCACTTTTTGAATTTCATCTTTTACATACATGTTATAGGGGTGCCTCCCCCTTGAACTATTTCTATCGTAGTTTTATTTCATCATATTCTTAGCTTCTGTTTGTACTTTAAAAACCTTACAGGTGCTAGCCTAGCTTATCCGTAAGATTTTTTTACTAAAAATGTATGACCTTTTACTCAAAAAAATAGTCCCCTACGCCCCTTCGCCAACCACTTTTATGCCTCCCTCTTGGTTCATTCTCGATTAAAAGTAGACCATGATACACCACACCCAATAGTGTTATCGCTTCCCTTCTCTAATCTGACCTCGTTGCTCTTATCAATCGTACTACTGCAACTTGGCAACCAATCAATTGAAACCTCGCGGTGCTTACCGAGTCATTGTCTAGACCTCTCGATTGAATTAAAGAATAAATTTTGAAATTATCATGAAGACATGATAGTTTTATTTTTAATATAGTAAATTTGGAAAGTAATTATAATGAGTGGCTAATGAACATAGTTCGCATTACTTTTTTTGTCTTTTTTACTTTGGTTATTGATCCAAATTTTAAGTTTGCACTACATTCAAAAGCTGCAGCTGTATAATTAGCATAATTAGTTACGTTGTTGTCATCTTCACTAATCAATAGAATTTTAATTTAGAAATCACGACACTGTTTATCTGGAACCAGCATTACCTTCACCATTGACATATGGGACTCGGTCCAACTCAGCATTCATAAAGTAAGATACAACATGCATATAGGAGTTTTCAATCGCTTGTCCAAACAAAACGGTGTGTGTCATCTGGTGCACGTCGTGCCCACTCACGGAGGCGACAGTCTATTCTGACAGCAACAATCACAAAGTGCACCCCTCAAGCACAGGAATACAATTGAGTTTTCTAGATGACTAAGTACAATGTTTCCGAAACCTAAAAGGTAAAGCAATTT
The DNA here is from genome assembly GCA_963693085.1 of Alisma plantago-aquatica. Lineage (NCBI taxonomy): Eukaryota > Viridiplantae > Streptophyta > Magnoliopsida > Alismatales > Alismataceae > Alisma > Alisma plantago-aquatica. The sequence goes on along the minus strand of OY856410.1, from coordinate 134,546,826 downwards.
TCTAAAGAATAAGAAGAAAGGGCAGACATGTGGATGTGAATGTAAGAAACAGAATACGTGTAATGAGTTCTCGTACACAAAGTTAAGAGGGTACATTCACAAGAGAATTGATGTACTTGGGGAATGAATCAAATGATACACTTTAAAAATTAACATGGACACCCAATATATATGTGTCATTGTTCAGGAAAGCAGTATGCGGTGTACGGGCGGAGAGGATACTGCATAGAGTATATGCAGTATGCGGGAGTATATACGGGAGTATATGCGGTTTTCAATTTTTTATTTCAATAAACTAATTATATATAAATTAATATATCGAGATCATAAATTAAAATATATATAGTAGGAATGTACATCTATTTACTTATAAACATATTATTATGCATGTATGATGTATGATATGCTAATATATGTATATATGTCTATATATGGAATGTGTTTGTAATATATGTACAAATACTAAAATATAGGTAAATCAATGTACAAATATGTGTAGAGTGTGTGTAAATTTGAATAAATCAAAATGTATATATAGATGCACAAAAATGTGATTGTATATTTAGGTATATTGTATATGTATCTATACATGTTAATATATCAAAAGGTATTCGAATAAATGTATAAATGCGTGTGGAAATTTTTTATATGTATTACAATGTATACATATAATTTAATAATTATATATCTCAATTTAAATATATAATGAAATGTGTTTATATGTATGCATGTATGTATGAAATGCATGAACATAAGTTGTGGGCTTTTAGAAAAGCGGAGTTTAATCGTCCGCTTAATCGGCCAAGCGGGAGTATATGCGGCCCATGACCGCTTAATGGACCGATTAGTAATATACGGTGCGGTAGGGTGACTGAATAGGTATATGCGGGAGTATATGCGGTCGTGCAGACCGATTTTCCGAACAGTGATATGTGCTTTCTAACATAAAACATTTAGAAGGAAATTTATACAAGAATAGCCACCACATGTAAACGGAGTAAGAAGAAAATATAATAAAACGAATCATCAACGTGTCTCTATATGTGGTAGAAGACGAGCATTAACATTGGTGCCAACCCTTATGGTTTTCCTAAAAAGCATCCGATAAAACGGCATGTAGGCATGACATAAACATGCACAACTAATGTTATGTTTGGTACGTAGTGAATTAAGGGGAAGGGAGGGGAGGGGAGGGGACACTTATTTTAGTGTGTTTGGTTAACATGAAAAAGGGAAGGGGAGATAACACAAAAAACTTTTAAAACAATCTCACTTTTTTAACAAGTCATATTATTCCAAAAGGTTACATACACACATACATATTAGTAAATAAAAATTAAGATAAATTAAACTCATATCGCGTGATAAAAAATAAAATTATTCGTATGATTGTTTTGTTAATGAAGAAGATACATTCTTATGTCTACTATGATGTAAAATATTGTTAATGCAAATAGGGATACTATTTCTCTTTTTATAGTCATTGTGGTTATACATGTACGTCCATCAATATTTATAACTTTCCCTCCATTTATTTAAGTTCCCTCCATAACTTGAGAGTGACCTCCACTTTCCTCCACAATTCCCTCCCTTTTTCTATTTTTCCTTATGTTATTATGTTAAAAAAATTTATCTCAAACTTTTCGTATTCTCTACCACCATTTTTCTATACATTCTAAGATTTTTTTTAAAATTGTGTGCTACATTTATTCTAGTTTCCTTATATTTTTAATTTTTTCATCTAACTTCTCCCCAACATTTTGTATACTCTCCAAGTGAGGTGAGAGACTAAATGCTCTTTTTTATCATTGGTTGTGAGCTATACATGTATTTTCCTCATGTTATTTATATTTTCTCTCCACATTCCATATTTTCCTCCAAGCTGTATAAGAAATTTTCGCCAAGCTTTTTCCCTTCCTCTTGTCTCCACTCTGATTTGGGGGGAGAAAAGTGACTAGAAATATACTTCATTCTTTCCCCTTCATTTTGTTGGGAATAGGAAAAGGATTCGACCCATGCCTAATTACATTTGGACTAAAGTAAGAACAGTTTGTGTTATTTATTAGAGTCAAATCTAAAAGAAAAAGAAGATGGTTTCCTATGTGCAACATGGAGTTGGACTCGGAGTTAGACTCGGAGTTAGACTCACAGTTGGATAAGGATTCCTAGTTACAACCACATACCATGGAGGCCCTTGGGGATGCCATTGAGAGATCTCACCGATTAAGATGTGATCCCTCTAGTTGCTTGTTGGTTCCTTCTGTGGTACAGGGTGCCAGAGAATAAGAACAATGAGAGGAGCTCTCTTGGTTGAATAAGAGAGGGCCAGTGACTTTGCCTTAAAGAAAAGTAGCAGTTGGCGGTTACAGACACAGTATTGACATAGTGGCAACAGTCTGACCCAATCAGCGGTCACAGTGACATCAAGCAGTCCCCAACAACGACAACGGCCTCGTGAGGAGATCAAGTAAAGATGGAGGTTTTATACACACTGGGTGTAATTCTTTTCTTCCTCGTCTTGGTTCTTGTGTAGGGAGGGCTACCTGAATTTAGGGGGTAATTAAATTTAGGTAGTGTGAGTTGTAATTTTAATTACATAGTACTTATTTGCCAATATTGCCCCGTGGTTTTTTCCTCCTTGTCTTGGGGATAGTTTTTCACATTAAATCTGGTGTTTCTTCTTTGGATTTATAAGCTTGTCGATAACGCTTCCACAATAAGTTTTCATCACATTCGGGACCATATCGGTACAACATCCCCAACAAGTGGTATCAGAGCACAGGCTATAGATACTAGTCCAGATGGGGAAGGATGAAGATGGGACAATGATAAAGTTGACAAGCACAAATTAGTAGATTTGGAAACTCAAGATAGAGGATACTATCTATTGCAAAGATCTATACGATCCAATAGAGGGACAAAAGCCAGAGAGTATGTCTCATGTAGACTGGAAGAAATTAGCAGTTTGAAAGTGGCTTGACATTTCCATCTTCCATCACGTCTCAAAAGAGACCAATGCCAAAGATCTGTGGGAGAGGCTCAAGAAATTATATGAGCAGAAGACTACCACAAATAAAGCTTTCTTGATTAGAAAGTTGGTGAACCTCAAGTACTGAGACGGTACAAGCATCGTCGAGTAAATGAATGAATTCCAAAGCCTTTTAAACCAACTGGGGTCCATGAAGATGGTTCTTGATGATGAACTCCAGGCTCTACTTCTTCTGGGATCATTACCTAACAGTTGGGAGACGCTCGTAGTGACAGTCAACAATTCTACACAGGAAGACAAGTTGACACTTGACCAGGTGAAGAGCGGTCTACTAAATGAAGAGACTCGACGACAAGCCTCAGGTGACAGCGGATCAGAGGTGCACTTCACAGAGAGTAGAGGCGTTGATAGAGTGACAGATCGTGATAGATCCAAGAGCTGTGGTGACTCCCAAAATGGTGAGAAGTCTCGTGGTAGATCCAAGTCAAAGAGTAGTGGAGGGTTCTTCCATTGCGACAAGCCAGGTCGTTTCAAAAGGGATTGTAAGGTTTTAAAAAAGAAACATGAGTTTGAAGCCAAAGACAAGCAAGATGGCAATAAGAATACTGCACCAGCAATCTCAGATGACTGGGATGATGACGACGATGTGGTCTTAATAGTCTAAGAATAGTATTTGCATGTTGAGGATGATGACTCTGAGTGGGTGATGGATACTACATCTTCTTATCATACTTCACTGAGTAAGGAATTCTTTACTTCATACAGGAGGGGTGATTTTAGGAGGGTGAACATGGGAAATTCTAACTTCTCTAGAATTATCAGGATTGGATATATTTGTGTTCAAATAAGTGTCAGTTGCACGCTCACACTAAAGGATGTTTGTCACATTCCTAATTTGTGTTTGAGTTTGATATCTGTATCATTCTTTGATAGAGAAGGTTGTCATCTAGATTTTGGTGGTGGAAAATGCAAGATTACCACAAGGATCTTTGGTTATTGTACAAGGCAAATTTTGTCATACATTGTACAAGACCCAATTTAAAGTGCTCAAAGGCGGTTATATATATGCAGTTGAGGATCACCAGATAGATCTATGGCACAGACGACTAGGACACATGAGAGAGAAAGGCTTGAAGCTTTTATTAAAAAAGAGATTGATTCCTTGTGGCAAGGATACAGGTCTTAGTTCATGTGATGAATGTCATATAGGAAAGCATCGACGTGTTTCTTTCAAGAAAAGATCAAAGGTGAAATCACAGCTTCTGCAACTGGTTCATTCGGATGCCTACGGTCCGTTTGATGTGGTTTCACTGGGTGGCAATAGGTATTTTGTCAGATTCATTAATGATGCATCTAGGAAGGTGTGGGCCTACTTGTTGAATACCAAGGATCAGGTCTTTCAGTGTTTTCAAAAATTTCATGCCATGGTGGAGCGGGAGACAGAGAAAAAGTTGAAGTGTCTCTACATGGACAATGAAGGAGAGTACACCTTTAGAGAATTCCAAGATTAATGTGCGTAACACGGAATATGGCATAAAAGTATAGATCCTGGCACACCACAACATAATGGTACAACTGAGAGAATGAACTGTACCATAGTGGAGAAAGTTAGATGAATGTTGAAGACTGTAAGGTTGCCAAAGACATTCTGGGGCGAGATAGTGCATACTGCCTGCTATCTGATTAATCGTTCTTCATCAGTTCCTTTGGGGTTTGATATACTTGAGAAGGTATGGACAAGCAAGGAATCATCCTATGCTCATCTGTGAGTATTTGGGTGCAAGGCTTATGCACATGTTCTAAAGGAAAAGAGGTAAAAGATGGATGATAAAGAGGTGACATGTATCTTTCTTGGCTATGGAGATCATCAGTTTGGCTACATGTTATGGGATTATGTAAAAAGGATCATGAGCAGACACAGAGATGTGACTTTCTATGAGAGTCAGACAGTTACAGAGCCTGAGAGTGATAATGTAGAGGCTGTAGAATCAGGTGATAGTTATTCTAATGATGAGTATGAAGATGCTTCAGCTTCTTCATAGATGCAGTCTTTAGATTACAAAGAAGAGCAGCAAGATCACCCTGAGTAGCAGAGTGAGAACACGTCGAGTGTTCCTGTTCCAGATGCGCAATTGAGTGATTCAGATTCATAGTCATAGACTTATGGGTAGGGGGGCAAGATCATCATCAGATAGAGTCCTCAGAGTAGTAGTTGAGGAGGTTTGACAGAGTTTGTCATCCTTCATCTAGATATCTAACATCTCAATATTCTCCTTACTGATCAGGGGGAGCCAGAGACTTATCATGAGGCACAAACTCATAGAGATAAAGCACAGTGACATCAGGCGATGCAAGAGGAGATGTCTTCTTTGCAGAAGAATGATACCTATGAGCTTGTGGCTCTTCCCAAGGGCCGAAAAGCACTAAAGAACGAGTGTGATTATAGGATGAAGAGAGATGACAGCAGCAAGGATCAAGCTTCTAATGAGGAGCATCATCATAGGGTTTCTGAGCCTTGGTCTAGAAGGTCAGAAACAAGGTTTTCATCCAGGATGGCTCGACTTACCAATCAGGGGGAGCCAACAAAGTTCCAAGTATGGGCATGGAGATAGAAGTAGTATTGCCAGGATACTTCTTCTCAATTGCTTGGGAACAAAGTAAAGTTAGGATTGGACTAAAAAATAGACGGATGAAAATTATAGGATGTGACATGTATATGAATAGTAGATCCATCACAGGTGGTGATGAGGTCCAGAGGCTACTCTAGATGATTGTTGAAGACAACGTCTCCCTCATGGGCCAGAGGAGAAGATTGTTGGGAATAGGAAAAGGATCTGACCCATGCCTAATTGGATTTGGACTTAAGTAGGAATTGTTGTGTGCTACCAATCCTAATAGGAGTCAAATCTAAAAGGGAAAGAAGATGGTTTACTACGTGCAACATGGAGATGGAGTCAGAGTTGGACTCAGAGTTGGACAAGGATTCCTAGTTGCAACCACATACCATGGAGGCCTATAAATAGAGGCACTTAGGGAGGCCATTGAGACATCCCACCAGTTAAGGTGTGATCCCTCCAGTTACTTGTTAGTGCCTTCTGTGGTAGAGGGTGCCAGAGAACAAGAACAACTAGAAGAGATCTCTTGGTTGAATAAGAGAGGGCCAACGACTTTACCTTGAAGAAAAGTAGCGGTTGGAAGTTACAGACACAGTATTTCCATAGTGGCAACGATCTGACCCAGTCAATGGTCACAGTGACATCAAGTGGTCCCCAGCAACGACAACGGCCTCGTGAGGATATCAAGTAAAGAGGAAAATTGTGTACACACTAGGTGTAATTCTCTTCTTCCTCATCTTTATTCTCATGTGGGGAGGGCTACATGGATAATTAAATCCAGGCAGTGTGAGTTGTAATCTTAATTACATAGTGCTTGTTGGCTGTAATTGCCCTATAGTTTTTCTCTCCTTATCTTGAGGAGAGTTTTCCATGTTAAATCTGGTGTTTCTTCTTTGGGTTTATACGCTTGTCAGTAACACTTCCACAATATGTTTTCATCACATCCGGGACTGTATCGGTACAACATCCCCAACATGTTCCCCTCCATCCCCTTCCCTTCCCCTTCACCATGTGCAACCATATAGCTTAAGCCCTTCCCCTCCCTTCCCCTCCCCTCCATTCACTGCGTACCAAACAAGCCGTAAATATGAGTGGTTAATGATATAAAAGGAGAAAGGCACAATGTAAGAGGAAGAAAGCAAAATAAGACAAAGATATTTAAACATATGTGAATATAGTTTCCAAAAAAGAACAAAAGAATATGACCCTCAATGTTCCGAGTTCACATGATTTTCGCATGTAGATATTGCAAAACATGTGTGTTTTTGTGAGGAAGAAGTGCGGTGGGTGAGATAAACATGTAGGGAGAGCTAGCACAGTGTATGAAGAGGAAGAAGACCGAAATTAATTATGACAGTTACTGTTGATGGATACACACTCATGCATAAATGTAAACCTGACTATTGATGTTTGTATGTGTGTGTGTTTTCATTTTAAATGTGCATTAGTACACATTTAAATTGATTCGACATCAGACTAAATATGTTATTTTTGAATAAAGCATACTTGCAAGTGTACAAATATGGGACACCAAAAGAGTCCAAAGGTCTAAATGTGGAAATGGTTATAAATAAATAAAATAATTAGCATACATGAGAACATTGGCTTGCAATTGATACCATATGCAACCCATTGTTTATATTGGAAAGCAACAAATAAAACGGCAACCCTTCCTTGATCCAGCCTTGTACACGACATAGTCCCCAAAATATGGCTAGTTGATTCGTCAGCCAACCGTGGCTAGCTGACAGTCCTCGCCACCCTGTCACCAACCAATCCATCCTGCCTTCATCCCATTTTGAAAGTACATTTTGTATTTTAGTATAGTACATTTTGAAATTACTTATAAGGAGTGACTGATCAACATAGCCCGTACTACTTTTTATATCCTAAATTACTTTTTTTGCTCCAAATTCTATGGTTTACTAATGGTGTTAAATTCTAGGGTTGCAATCGTACAGTTAGCATGATGAGTTATGTTTTTGTCATCTTGACTAGTCAAAAGAATTCTTATGAAGAAATTAGGACACTTGGTTCATCTGGAACCAACATTAACTTCATCATTGACATATGTAACTCAAGAAGTCCAGCTCATCTTTCATACAGTAAGATACAACATGCACTACCCAGTGCATGTCGTGTCCATGCCCAGGAGTTCACTCCCATTTTCTAAACAAAGACATTGTGTGTCTCATCCATTCGTATTATCTCTATCACAGAGATGGCGGTCTATAATCACTAGAGAATTGATGCACTTGGGGGAATGAATTAGATGATACATACTACTAACATTAACATGGAGACCCCGATATGTGTTTTCTAACATAGAATATTTATAAGGCAATTATATAAGGACGGACACTATATACAAATGGGGTAAAAAGAAAACCATAATAAATAGATAGTCAACTTGTTTCTATATGTGAGAATGTTGCATTACTATTGATGCCAACCCTTACGGTTTTCATCATCATCATCAACAACAACTAAGCCTCAATCCCAACTATGTTGGGGTCGGCTACATGGATCCTTCTTTTCCATTCATCTCTACCATGGGTCATATTCTGGTTGAAATGTATGGATTCAAAATCTCTCTTTATAAGCTCTTCCCGTATTAATTTAGGCCTTTCTCTTCTTCTATTAATTGTGCTTACCTCAATAGTATTGCTTCGTATAGACGCATTAGTCAGTCTGCGTTGTACATCTCCATACCATATGAGTCACCCCTCATGAAACTTGTCCCCAACGCTCGCCACCCCCACTTTATTCCTGATATAGTCATTTCTCAAGCAATCTTTATTTTCTTCCCACGCATCCATCTCAACATACGCATTTCAGCCACATTCATCTCGGTGAGTCCTTGTTTCTTCACGGCCCAACATTCACTCCCATAGATCATGGCTGGTTGTATAGCAGTTTTATAACACTTGCCTTTTAGTCTGAGAGGGATCTTGTGATCACATAATACTCTAGTTGCACTCCTCCATTTCAACCATCCTGCAATGATCCTATGACAAATTTCATTTTGGACATCGTCGTCTATTTGAATGATAGAGTCCAAGTAATAAAATTTATCACATTTTGGTATATCTACTCCGTCCAACTTGGATCCACCATTCACACTGCGAGATTGGCTGAAATTGTAATGCATATACTCAATTTTGCTCCTACTAATCATAAATCCATTTGATTCCAGTGCCTTTCTCTAAATTTCAACTTTATCATTAAAACCATCTTTAGTTTCGTCAATCAATACAATATCATCAGCAAATAACATACACCAAGGAACATCATCCTGAACATTCTTTGTCAACTGATCCATAACAAGAACGAGCCGATATGGGCTGTGTGGATCCTTGGTGTACCCCAACTATGATGGGAAATGTTGGTATCTCACCTCCAGGAGTCTTCACACTTGTAGTAGAGCTACCATATATGTGTTTAATCAAGTCAATGTATGGATTGTCACACCCTTTTCCTCAAAACCATCCACACCACTTCTCTGGGTACTCAATTATAAGCCTTTTCCAAATCAATAATAACCATGTGAAAATCTCGTTTTCTTTCCCTATACTTCTCCATAAGCCTCCTTATCAGAAAAATAGCATCTGTTCTTGATCTACCAGACATGAAACCAAATTGATTGTTTATTATATGTGTTATAGATCTTAGCCTCTGCTCAGTAATCCTCTCCCAAAGCTTCATTGTGTGACTCATCAGCTTGATACCTCTATAGTTTGTGCATCTCTGAACATCACCTTTATTCTTGTAGATGCAGACTATAGCACTATTTCTCTATTTATTCGGCATCTTCTTTGTCTTCATGATCTTGTAAAATAAATTTGTTAACCAATAACTCCTTCATCCCCCATACTCTTCCATATATTAATTGGAATACCATCTAGTATGCATGCCTTTCCCATTTTCATCTTTTTCAAGGCATTCTTGACCTCAAAATGTGAAACCCATCGTGTGTAAATGATATCTCTTTTATCCCTGTCACACGAGTCTCTAACATTATTTATAGTATCTCCATTGAAAAGCTTATGGAAGTATTTTCTCTATTGGTTCTTGATATCATCATCCTTTACCAGCAGTCTACCATCTTCTTTCTTGATGCATTTTACTTGACACAAGTCTCTTCCTTTCCTTTCTCTTATACGAGCCATTGTATATATATCTTTCTCCCCTTCTCTAATGTCCAACTTCTTATAAATTTCATCAAAGTATCTAGACCTTGCCTCCTGAACAACCTTGTTTGCTTCCTTCTTTACATGCTTGTATCTCTGGAACGTTACATCATCTTGAGATGTGGGCAAGCTCCTATAGATCTCCCTTTTCAATTTAATAGCCTTTTTACTTCATCATTCCACCACCAAGTCTCTTTTTGTGGAGGCCCACAACCTTTGGACTCCCCCAAAACCTCTCCAGCAATTTTTTTTATGTAGGAGCTCACATTATGCCACATAGTGTTGACATCAGACTCTAAGTTCCAAGTTCCCTCCTTCATGAGTTTATCATGAAAGGTCAATTTCTTTTCTCCTTTAAGATTCCACCACTTGATCCTGCTATCTTGATTTTTGTTATGCTTTCCTTTATTGATCTTCATGTTAATATCCAAAACCACCAACCTATGTTGGGTCATGGGTTCTTTGCCCGGAATCACTTTACAGTCCTTACATACTTTACTATCCTCCCGCCTTGTAAGGAGGTAATCAATTTGGCTACAATTGTGCCCACTCTTGAAAGTAATCTTATGAGATTCTCTTTTCTTGAAATGGGTATTTGTCAAAATCATATTGTGACAACCCGATTACAAATCAAGCCAACACTAGTAAAAATGTAGAATTATCACAAATAACAGAGTAACAAAAACCACTAAAAATTAAAACCATCTTTGCACATAGATCCCTGTTCAATAAGCTTTTACATAAAGGACCAAAGCTTTATATACACAGAGTTCATGTCATACATTCAGTAGGCCGACTCTTCTCAAGGATAATAAGTATTAGTTACTTGACTCTGATATATACAACAACTTTGTAAAAACCTCGAGATAAACAAACCAAAATCTCAAGTCGTTCGTGAAAACCACTAAGGACTATCTCCCAAGGACCTGAGAATACAGAGACGACACATAGACATCTATCTACAAAACCCTGACTGACAGAGTGTTCGACCTGATAAAGCTATTGTTGTTCTTTCTTACACGATCCTTCTTCTGCAGCCTGGTTTCTAGTCCCTCGTCCGTGACCACCTAAAAATTGTGGATCTCACAAGGTGAGACAATTGTCTGAGCGAGAGATATAACTCTCTGCCAGCGATATTATTGACACAGAAAAATAATATAAATTGAACTGTAGGCATTTCATTGATTAACTAGAGTACAAAGTATAAACATTAATAGCAAATCTATAATCATCTTTTGCTTGAAAAGGAATATGGTTCATGCCTATAGCTTTCAACTTATTCATTTGCTTGGTTTCTTTATTATTAAAAGTACTAACATTTTAAGATGTTTCAAACATATTGCCTCCTCCTTTCTCTCTCCTTTAGAATACTAGGTAAGAAGAAAGATAGTATAGAGGTGGTAAATTACACATTAACCCTACATTTTGTACATATTGCAATTGTACCACAATTGATGCACCAAGCACTTAGCATTATTTACACAAGTTCTCACTTAGGATTTAGGCTTTGCACAAGCCACCACTTAGCACCACATTCACTTTCATGACACACAAAACACTTAGAATATATTCGACATGTAACATTTGTAACATAACCCCTCATCTTAGGTAAATTGCACTTTTCACTTAGAATAACATAAAATGCACACATAGTTTGCATATAAGTTCCATTTTTGAAAATAATACATCACAAAGGCCTTAATTACTTTTTACAAGATAAGAACAAGCCTATAAGCATCTTAATTAGGCAAAACATCTAGGGTTAGGTCATAACCCAGGTCAGGGGTGTTACAATTATCAACCCTTAAAAGAAGAATTTTGTCCCCGAAATCTCAAGAGAAAAGAGAAGGTTACTTCTTACTCATTTCTTCTTCTAACTCCCATGTAGCTTCTTCAACACCATGGTGATGCCAAAAAACTTTCATAAGAATGATATATTTCTTCTTCAACTTCTTGACTCTTTTGTCAAGAATCATCATGGGGCCTTCCACATAGGATATATCTTCATTCAATTCAACCTCTACAGGTTGCAGCACCATCTCCGTATCGGGATGACATTTCCTCAACATAGACACATGAAACACTAGATGTAGTCTATGTAACTCAGGTGGCAAATCCAACCTATAAGCTACTTTCCCGATCCGTGCTATCATTGGATAAGGTCCCATAAATCTAGGGGCTAACTTACCTTTCTTACCAAATCTGAGAACACCTTTCCAAGGAGAAACTTTGAGATACACTCTGTCTCTGACTTGAAATTCTAAAGGTCTATGACATTTATCAGCATAAGACTTCTATCTATCCTGTGCAGCCTTCAACTATTGTTGTATAACTTTAATCTTCTCAATTGTTTGTTGCACTAGCTCAGGACCTAGAAGTTGGTATTTACCGGTTTCAAACCAAACAATGGGGATCTGCAATGTCTACCATATAATGCTTCATATGGTGTCATATCAATATTGGCCCGGTAACTATTGTTATAAGCAAAATTCAATCAAGCTTAAGTGTAGGTTCCAACTTCCCACAAACCGAAGGACACATGCCTTAAGCAAGTCCTCTAAGATCTGTATGGTCCTTTCAGACTGTCCATCTATTTGAGGATGAAAGGTTGTACTAAACTTTAATTGTGTACCCAGAGCTTTATGTAATCATTCCCAAAAATGACTCATAAACTGGGGACCTCTATCAGATACAATCATAGCTAGAACTCTGTGCAACCGCACTATCTCATCTATATAGATCTATGCAAGTTTCTCAGCAGTGTAGGTTGTTTTGACAGGGAGAAAATGTGTTATTTTAGTCAACCTATCAACTATCACCTAGATGCAATCATGACTTTTGACTATCCTAGGTAGGCTAACCACAAAGTCCATCGTGACGTGATCCCATTTCCACTGAGGTATAGGTAGGGGTTGTAACATTCGTGTAGGCTTCTGGTGTTCTTCTTTAACCTGCTGACACATCGGACACTGCATAACGAACACAGCTACATCTTTCTTCAAATCGGGCCACAAATACATATCATTTAAGTTGTGATACATTTTTTTGCTCCCTGGATGCATTTCAAACATAGATGAGTGAGCTTCCTCCATAACTAAGTTTCTTAAGTTATTACTATCAGGAACTATCATCCTACTATGGTAACAAACTATCGTGTCCTCAGACTCATGGAAACTATCCCATTTCTCACTGTCTAACTCTGACTTAATCTGTTGAATCATAGAATCAACCAGTTATGCCTCTTTGATCTGTTCTTTCAAAGTGGGTTTCACATGCATCTCAGCTAATAACCCTACTAACAAATATACTTCTAACTGTACATTCATTTGTCTCAGAGAGACAAGCATATCCTTCTTACAACATATTAAGGAATTCAATTATGCATTATCTGAGGGCAAAGACAAGGATTTTCTACTGAGTGCATCAGCCACTGTATTGGCTTTTCCTGGATGATAATAAATTGTACAATCGTAGTCCTTGATTAACTTCATCCAGCGACACTGTCTCATATTCAGCTCATGCTGAGAGAAGATGTATTTTAAGTTTTTATGATCTGTGAAGATCTGGCACATTTCTCCATAAAGATAATGCCTCCAGATCTTCAACACATTAACTATTGTAGCTAGTTCTAGATCATGTGTAGGATAATTCTCCTCATGTTTCTTGAGCTGTCGAGAAGCAAAAGAAACTAAATGATCATTCTGCATCAACACACAGCCTAGACCATTCTTAGAAGTGTCACAGAAAACAACATACCCCTTTCCCTGCTCAGGTAGAACTAACACAGGTGCACTAGTCAGCTTTTCTTTCAATAACTGGAAAGAATGTTGACACTTGTCATTCTAGACAAAAGGAACTTCTTTCCTGGTCAACCTAGTTAAGGATAATGTATAGAACTAAAATCTTTAATAAACCATCTATAGTACCCAACCAAACCTAGGAAACTGCGAACCTCAGCCGGTGTCTTAGGTTGTTCCCACTCCACAATAGATTCCACTTTCTTGGGATCTACACAAATACCTGAAGCAGATATAACATGTCTAAGAAAAGATACTTCTGATAACTAGAACTCACACTTATTAAACTTAGCGTATAACTTATGGTGTCTCAACAAGGTCAAGGCTTGACGAAGATGTTGTTCATGTTGTTGACTGTCTCTACTATATATCAAGATGTCATCTATAAAAACTACTACAAATTGATCAAGGAAGGGTCGAAAGATTCTATTCATCAACTCCATGAATGCAGTTGGTGCATTTGTTAGTCCAAACAACATAACTACAAATTCATAATGACCATACCTTATTCCAAATGCCGACTTAGGTATGTCACTCTCCTTGATACGTAACTGATGATATCCTGACCTCAGATCAATCTTAGAAAATACTATTGCACCACGCAACTGGTCAAACAAATCATCAATCCTTGGTAAGGGATATTTGTTCTTAATAGTCACCTTGTTGGGTTGTCTGTAATCAATGTAAAGTCTCATAGACCCATCTTTCTTTTTAACAAAAAGAACTGGAGCACCCCACGGAGAAGTACTCGGTCGTATGAAAACTTTCTCAAGCAACTCCTATAACTATTTCTTAAGTTCCGCCATCTCAGTTGGTGCCAACCTTATAAGGGGTTTGGGCTATAGGTTGCGTATCTGGAATAAGATTAATCTCAAAATCAATCTCTCGAGGTGAGGGAACACCTGGAAGTTCTTTAAAACACATCCTCGAATTCCTTAACAACTGGAACTTCAGAAAGACTAGGGTTCTTTAGTCTGATATCTACTACATGTGCCAAGAATGTGAAGCATCCTTGCCTCATCGACTTTTCTGCTACCATAGCTGACACTAGGCAGGTTGGAAGAATCTTTCTTTCCCCCTGAAAACCCATGTCTTATCACCATATGTGAATACAGCCTGCTTGGTCCCACAATCCAAGATAACTTTATACTTCTCTAAGGTATCCATCCTGAGAATTACATCAAACCCATGCATTTCAAGTGTTATAAGATCCACTTGAATGTTGTGTTCTGAGAAGGAAAAAACACAGGAAGAGCATACCTCCCGCAACATCGTAGATTCCTATAATGAAGTTTCAAATAACAAATCATCCTTTCTAGGATTAACAACCATATTACAATCATGAATCACCTCTCAGGCGATAAAAGAATGTATAGCGCTCGGATCAATCAAAACAGATACGAAACATGAAGAAGACATATCATAATGAAATAATTCCATTTGACCTATCATAACTCATGGATTAACCACTACCTCTGGCTAATTCATAGCATAAAATCTTATCGTTGCTTATTGCTAACCTCATCCTCTATTGGCTAGTGCAGATGATCCTACCTGAGACGCTTGTCCACGTCCCCTAGAGCCCCTACTGAACGTCTATCTCTGAGAGCCCTGCTGGCTCTGCCTTGATGGTTGGGTCACTTCCACGTCCCTAACAGGAAATTCCTTTATCACATGCCATGTCTGTCTACACCTATAGCAGACTCTGTTATCCCACTGCGACCTAGGCGGTCCTGTCACTGATACCAATGTTGAATTCTGAGCTCTTCTTGAGGGAAAACTACGGCCTCTACCTCATCTAGATGTCCACCATGTCTAGTTATTGAACCTTTGTGGTTACACATGTGTAGAAAACCTCAGTTTCTTAAAACCGCCAGGCCTCTGATTTTGAAATTGTATAGGTGCTTTCCTACTATTCACCTCTCATTTCTCTGTTACGGATCTCTCTACCCGTCTAACTGATTCAACAAAGGTAACAAACCTCTCCCTATTCTCTAAAGCAGATACAAGTGTGGTCAATTCAGTGTTTAGAACCTTTTCAAAATGTCAAATTCTCTCCTCATCCGTGGTAGCCATGTGTGGACAAAACTGTAGAAGCTCCATAAACTTGGCTTCATATTAATTAACCTTCATCGTTCCCTGTCTAATCCGCTCAAACTGCGAAATCTTCTCATCAAGATAAGTCTTGGGGAAGTATCTGTTGACAAACTCTTGTCAGAACTCCTTCCATCTGACTTCAACACCCGGTCATTTCTCTTCTTCGATGGTTCACCAATGGCCAGCACTTCCCTTCAGAAGGTATACGGCATGTTTAACCTTGTCAACTTTTGGGTTATCAATGATCTTAAAGGCTTTCTCTATCTCAATGAGCCATAAATCTGCATCGACCGGGTATGTTGTGCCAGCATACTTAATGGCTCCTACCAGATGCAACCGTTCAAAAGTCTTGCCAGTTTCATGCCTCTCACTAGATCATGATGTCCTAGGGGCGGGTACAGGTATCCAGTCAGCCATATGTGTCACCATATTCATAATTTGTCCAAAAAGAGTTTGAAAGGCTAGGTTTTCTAACAGAGTTTGATCAGGCTGAGGATTCTCAAGCACTAGTTCATCTCTATTCTGATCCCTTGCACCACCTCTGGGTGCAACAACACTTCTCTCAGCAGCGTGTTCTTTGTACGCTCCAGACATCTTTGGTTCCTACTTCTTCTCCGATATAAGGAGAATTTTACTATAAGATATACTGAAGGACACTAGAACAGACTCAAGAAACTTAATCCTATGTCTCTGTAGACTCAGCGAACCTTAGACTTTGATACCAAAACTTTGTGACAACCCGATTACAAATCAAGCCATCACTAGTAAAAACGCGGAATTATTACAAATAATAGAGTTAACAAAAACCACCAAAAATTAAAACCATCTTTGCACATAGATCCCTGTTCAATAAACTTTTACACAAAGGAGAAAAGCTTTATATACACAGTTCATGTCATACATTCAATATGCTGACTCTTCTCAAGGATAACAAGTATTAATTACTTGACTCTGATATATACAACAATGATATATACAACAACAACAACATTGTAAAAACCTCAAGATAAACAAATAAACGGCACCCCTTCCCCGATCCAGCCTTGTACACAGCACAGTCCCCACAATCCTCGCCGATCAATCACACGTGGCTAGCTCACAGTCCTCGCCAACCAATTTTCCTGCCTTCCGTTTCGTTTTTCAGTTAAGGCAACACACCCACCTCGACACCCCGCGCGCTCTGGTCCGATCTCGCTTCTCTTATCTGGCACGCAAAACCGCAACTTGGCAGCCAATCAATTGAAATCCCTTTCCTCCCGGCGCTTACCCAGTCGCTGTCCAGCCGGCCTCTTCGATAATTCGATTGGAGTCCGATCCGATGGGTTCTGCAAACGGCGAGAACGACAGTCGTGCCGCCCCGGCCATGGCGACGACGGCTACCATACCGGAGCCTCCTCGTGCCCCAGTCAATGACGACTTGGAGAACCCGGCGTCGGCACCGGAGGTCTCGTCCGTGGTGCGGCGGTGGCGCGTGGCGGGGCTGATGGAGAAAGGGTCACTTGCTCTCCGCGCACTGGCGTGCCTCTTCTCCGCGTTGGCGTTTGTGGTGATGGTGTCGAATCGGCATGGGGATTGGAGGGAGTTTGATAAGTACGAAGAGTACAGGTAAGGAATTGGAGGAGGTTTGATTGATCGGTTTCCTGCAGATCTTCTGCTGTTTGTGTTTGTGTGTGTGAAGAGGTCACTAATTTGATCTACGTGCGCCCAGGTACCTGGTTGCAATCTCCATCCTCGTGTTCCTCTACTCTGCCGCCCAGCTCGCCAGGCGCGTCCTCCCAGCCTCCGGCACCGCAAAGGACATGTGGTCGAAGGACACCGCGGCGAAAGTCGACTTCGTCGGCGACCAGGTAGGACCTCTCCCCTCTTTTCCTATCTCTCTCTCTCTGTTTCTAATTGACTTTGCCATTCCCCCCATCTAACCGTCCCGCACGTCGTTACTCTTCTGCCTGCAGGTGAGCGCCTACTTGATGCTGTCCGCCATGTCGGCCGCCGTCCCAATGACGAACCGCATGCGCGAGGGTACCGACAACATCTTCACCGACGCCTCGGCTGCAGCCATCGCCATGGCCTTCTTCGGGTTCGCGTGCCTCGCCGTATCCGCCACCGTGTCCGGGTACAAGCTCGCCAAACAGTCGTACATCTGACGATACGATTGAGTTAATGGAACCGAAAGCGTCTCAGAATCAATTTCCGTGTTTGTTTTACCATTTATTGGTTGCTGCTCCTTCTCTTCTTGCGCTTAATTCATTTTCCGTTTTGTAAATCTGCTGTAAATGTGAGCCAGTGAGTGTACGTTTGTTTGTTTCTAAAAAGCATTTGTATATATACCCAAATATTGCACGTATATCATACAAATGAGAAAAGTAGTCAATTTCTTCCCACATTTAACCATCCCAGCTGTTGTCATAGCTAAAACATGGCAAACCACCACATACGCGTAGCTGGGCTCAGACTCCAGCGACGGATTGCTGTCATTGGCGTTTCCGTATAATTAAGAAGAGAGGCACTCACTCAATACGGAAGTGGGCCGACCTCGCTAATTATGATCGCAACTGCAATGCCTTATTACCATTGGTTTCTTTCCAACTCTACTTGGTCGATACGCTCCTCCGAGGACCAAGATTGATTTGTGAACACGTTTTGTTCAGATTTTCTTCTTACAGTCGTATGCAAATCGGGGATCATTTGCTCGGCCTTGTCCACGAAAGGAAGCAAACTTTAGTTCAAGTCGTTATCTTCTCACGTGCACCCATCTGTCATTCCAGTCTGTGGACGCATGAGGAGAATGTCCAGCCCTGATTTTGCTCCGGGGATCAAGTTTGGAACATTAGTTCACCAGGGATCGCTTCTTTTACGAGGCTTCATCACCACAGGGCCCATAAGCGTAATTGCACTTGTTTACAATTTCAATCACACCACCAGGATGACAGAGCCATTATTGATTAGTAATGGTTCCAATGACCCACCGCTGAGTCAACTAACAAGGGTGCCAGCTGGGATGATGCGTCTCCTAACTGCAAGGCAGCCGGCGGTGTCAATCAATCAGATCAAGTATGACTAATTTAAACAAACCGTGCCGCCACGGTCTCCTTCACAAAAGATGCTTGGACGTGCTTGGTTTCATTCACCCTGTCCCCCACGTCCACCCCATGTCCACACACAAAAAATATTACAATATGAAAAAGCATGTATTGTGAACCAAAGTATACCACTAAAAAGATTATACTCTAGCTCATATTTACATGTTTAGTACTAAGTCCCTGTAAATAAAAAAGGTTCGATGCTCTAATTGGTGGCGACATAGTGGGATGCAACATTCCTCGTTTGTATATCAACAAACTAGGGTCAAATCATATATTCACATCGGAGTATTCTTCACATATTAACCAATTGAATAAATATATTGTTAACTGATGTGGGCATGAACAATGAGATCATACCAATTTTAAGAGGATATGTATTCTTGTTATGTCCCTGATTAGTTATTATTATGGAAGGTAAATAGACAGGAAAGGAATAACACATAAGATCTCATTAGTCATGATATGGCGATGTCAATCCAAGCACATAGATACATGTTAGACAACAGTGTATCAGACAGACCCACCATAAGAGTGATACATGCAAATCTTAACTAGGTAAGTCAGAATCGTGTCTTATAGTGATGGTGGTGTTTGTGGTTCTTAAACCTGAAATCACTGCACTCATCACATGCCATTCAATATACTTTGACATCATCAAATGCAATCATGAAACATGGGTTGTTATAAAGGTGATGATTGGGTGATTGTGACACATGGGGACTGATTGTGAGTGATAGAGATGGAATTTGTCCCTCCTAAGGGAGTATGATATCCAATGCGTCTTGATTAGCAAGACTAAGAAATGTGTGGCCACAGACATGTGAGTCAATTTGTGATATTGGGCTTACATATATCTCAGACAGTCTGCTCTAGTTTAAGGAATAAGATTGAATAATAATGAGGATGAGTGCTTTGTGCCTCTTGTACAATCTAGATATCAGTGAGCTATAAAAACACTATAACACCAAACACAAATTGTAGGTTGAAGTTGTTCTCCAACTTTCCATTTACTTGGGTAGCAATGATGTGTTACTAGACACCACTCATTGCTTGTGATGTCATAAGTTGTTATGGACATTCATTGTCAATATAATATGGGACATATCAGGTCACACACATAGGAACTCATCTAGAAGAGGAGTTTGACCTTAAATGATGATTGCATTGACTACTAAAGTGTTTAGGTTCTCATTTTATGCTACAAATGAATTGTATATGATGTCTTTACTGTCAGACGACCATCTCACAGGATGAGAGGATCATTTGGGATACTAGATGACTGGATCAAGAGTTGAGACGGCCGTTTGGGACATCAGCCTCATGAAAAATTGAATTGGTTAAGTTCTTCTCTATGAACCGATCGATTGAACTGATTGGTTAGGCTCGACTCACCAAACGAGTGTCTGAGTGAGAGAGACGGGTGTCTCGCATGGGTGAGATGGCTTGGTTGGGCCAAACAAACATTTTGGAAGTTTCCCAAACTTGTTTTGATTGTACAATTCTTGTGGTGCAAGGAATTCATATGTAATATTAATTGGAATCAAATTGTCAATTTTGTATGCGATTGAAAAACTACCATACGGCCGTCTCGCAGTGCGAGGCAACCTATCATAGTGTGAGATGACTGTCTCACGTACCATATGACCATCTGGGTGTGCCAGAACATTGTTTGGAGTGCCATAGGTTGCAAAGTTTCCAAAATTATTGCAAAAAATTGAGATCTTTCGGGCCGGCCCTTCCACTCCTGCATAGACTGGGAACCCTGACCCTAACCCTAACCCTGCCTATAAATAAAGGGGTACTGGGACTTCCTAGAATACAAAATAGACAATTGAGAATCAATTGCTCTGACAATTGTTATCTTCTCTGATTGTGGTAACCAAGAGATCCCAAGCAAGTCCTACCCGACTAGGGAGGGATAGCAAGGGAGAGAAACAACTGAGGGTCATTGTTGTAGGAGAGCAAATTGGTGACCAGTTAACCAACGGGTGGGACAACTCCTTTCTGTTCATTCTAACAGGACAATAGGAGTTTTAGTTGGTCCATATGGACTTCTCTTGAGGCGAGGTGGACTTTTCCTGTCGCTAAGGTGGACGACATCGGCCAGCAGTCCATGATGATAGGAGTTGCTACAAATGACGAAGCTCAAGTCTACTATCCCTAGAGGAGCAGTCAGACGAGTCCCAGTGCAACCATGAGTTGTACAGACACTATCTAAGATAGAGTGCACATCTACATCGACGAAGATTGTCGCTGAACTTTCTTCAGGATCAGGTATATCTTCGTGAAACCGTCCTTTTCATTGCATATATATTGACACTATTTGCTGGTTGATGAGAAATATGTTAGTAAAATTTTATTTACTCCACCTATCTGATGTTGTATTTCCCTCCTGAGGTATTAGATCCACATCAATTAATTATGCTTTGAGATAATCAATATGATCAGCTTTTTGGTTTTATCATGTTTAATTATTACATGTGATGCAAATATTTAAACTGGTTGATGTGCATAACCGACTAATCACCACATAGTAACCACAACAAATATATATGTGATATGATATATATATGCAATTTACACACGTCACCCTAAAAGTGAGTTTTGATGGTGGATATGTAGCATGGTTATGGACAATAATCCCTATTATTTGTTCATGGCTATGTGTGGTTGGTTAATCGTGTTTATCTCAGTCTACGAATTGAGCCCCTCTCTCATATCTTCCCAATGTAAAAGTATTATTCTTTTCTACCGTTGCTTCCCTCAAATATAAATTGAGGTTTCTCAATAATTATGTAAAAATGTGATAGTTTACTTTCTTATTTTGACAAAGAAGAAAGAAGCCAACCGACAGCACAGAGGGTCTGACCCGATCAGATGGTGGGGCCGAGATGACTGACTGACCAGCCGATCTAGAGCCTGAAGGACCAGACATGATGACCATTTAGAGGAGTCAAATGATCAGATACAGTACGACCAACCATTTGTTTGGAGGAGCCAGACGAGCAGATGGAGGTGACCAACCGAATGGCCAAGAGGTGAGTCGATCGGTTCAAAGGTTGAACTAGTCAACCCAGATTGGCAAGTATGAATCTTCATCAACAATAGGTTTCTACATATGATGTAGACCTAGATTGTGGCAATTCCTTATAGATCTAAGGAATTACATTAGGTTGGCTATAACCATCATTTTTTATTACATATTTTCATTATGGGTTATAGCATGTATAAGATGTGACATCCCGCTATCACACAGACAACGAAATGCCATGCGAAAACGTGCGAAATCATCATAAACATCGTATTACCAAAAACACGGGTTAATTAAAATCGATTGCGGAAAGCAGATAAGCAAGAAACTATTACAACCAAATCCACATCCTGCAAAGAAACATGTTATATAAGCATACATAAACTTGATACATGTCCACAGTTCATAGGATCCAGCTGTCTCTTATCCATAAAGGATGCATCACCTGTTCATATACATATCTGACCTAATCGGGTCAACAACAGGATAAGAAAGCCATATCAACTATACATCGTGAAACCTAGTCAAAACACCTCCAAGGACCTGAGAGTATAGGGATGACTCTAGGACTTTACTATAAAACCACCAAAACATCAGCATATCCATCTCTTGCCTTCTACTGTTCTTCTTGCTGCTCAGCTGCAACACCATGATCACCATCACGTCTAGCACGTCCACATAAAAAGGTTTTAAACCAACGGTGTGAGACACACAGTTCCAGTGAGAAACATAACCCCTGTCGAAACTATAAAACCTCAAAGGAGAGCTATAACAGGTAAAGCAGGGAACTGATATAAGCAGATCATATATGCAACATACTGAGTAGAACTATCTCTATAACATCTTACCAGGATATCTAATAGACATATAAACAGATAATACATGGAACATGATTGACAAGACAAGTCTTATAGGATCTTATCATAACATCTAAGGAACATGTAATTAGCTACAAGATATAACTAGGGCAACTATTCAAACAAGGCCCCAACCAATGTTCCATGATTTCCCTAAGCAAATATATTATACGGCTGGATTATGATTTATTATGCCCTGAGGAAGTGAGTTGTACCACTCAAATCCAACCTTTGGTTGCGAAACCCAAAGCCGGTGCCATACAAGGTTAATGGAAGAGTCGGACTCTACGACCTCAACCTCCTCGTGGTCAGTTCATGATAATCCAAAGCAGTACCACAATCTCTTGCTTACGTGACCTCAGTCACAGGGTCAGCTCCCGCAGGCTACCCTTTCCTCTAGCCCCCCTTGGTATAGGTCTTGGCGCTAGCATATCTTGAGCCACGGGCCTGTTCACCGTGCTCCTGAGCCATGAACGCATTCATGCTCCATCACACTGATTCATGGGCATGTTCACCATGCTCTTATACACATCTGAGTCCACAACCGCAGTTGCACTCTAATCCTCCTATTTTTTGCTAGGAGAAACCATGCATATTCAACAATATGCACTCCGGGTTAACCCGTAGGAGAACTCGTTTCACCATCGCCATCTACTGACGATGATGGATCTATGGCTAGGGCAAACTATATGAAAGGTTCATCTGTGATTAATTAATATATTTTAAGTGGATTGCAAGATTCAACCAAGTTATGTAACATGCGACTATAACAAGAATGAATCAACATAAAACTCATTATTGTGTGTTACATTGTCACTAAGGCCTTCAGTGCCATCAACATCATCTTGATCCATCACAAGGATCCAACATCACATGTTACCACTTGGCCTTTTGCCAATCATCTAGATCCATCACAAGGATCAACATCACTAGGACTCAATCCCATCATCACGGTATTCATTTCCATTCCATGGGTAACACCCATCATATATCACTGAGTTCATCATAACCCTTGATGTTCCACATCATGTTGCTATCATGCCATTACCATGGCCTCATCATACAACTGTCACATGCATGGTTAGTGAAATCACAAGGAGTAATGATACTTGTATAAGGAACATTTACAACTCCTTACTTTATTATGAGAGTCAACCATGCAACATAGATGAGTGTATCAAAGCATAACATTCTTATACATATATCAAGCATAACAACCTCATATACCAAAGCATAACAAGAATTAGGGTTACCAACCGAACACAAGGTACAACCCTCACTATAGATATATCCGGTAAGGGAAAACCCTCACCAAAGGTGCAGCGATTACAACCAACCTATCCAGTTGTGTCGGCCAGCACTATCGTCCAACACCCATCCCGGGAAACCCCTATACCGAGCAACACCCAGCAACTGGTAATGAGCATCTCTCAACCTGTGACGCCCAAGCATGCAACGCAACGTTATGTCGGGAAAGAACTTAACGTGCAACACCTGTGACGGGCAACGCTGTACTAGGAAACACCATGCAGTGCGTCATAGCAGAGGGTCGGGCAGCACCATCCAAAAGGATGTCATGCAAGGCACCAACAGACCTAAACACCCCACACAACCCCGTGTTGTCCAAGGGACCAACACAACGGTCAACAGCTAACACACTTCCCGGATTAACACTCATAACGGGCTAATGCCTTAAAGCTGATAACGGGCAACACACTTGCACACTGCTCATAGCAGGTCAATACCGGGCAAGAACATAGCAGGCTGATACCGCCCAGCCACACACACAGTAGGGTCGATATCGTGCAAGGGACAACAAGGTGTATAACATCCATAACGGTTTAGCAGCATATCTTGCAACATAGCCAAACTAGCTGATATCGTCCAAGCATAACGTCATGACGTGCATCAACTCAACAGATCGATATCCATAACGGCTAATGATGTGTCCCAGGCAGAGCCTCATAACGGACAAACACCATATCGGCCAAAGACATAACGTCCAACCAAGCATCCTGGATAAAGACCTATATTGATCAAGGGTCCACAAGGCATCCATCAGGCCTATCGCCCAAACTCAACCTAGGGATATCGGGCAAGGGCCCAAAGGCCATATCAGGTTGGTCATCTTCAACCTCAAGGCTGCCTCTTAGAAACCCTAATAGATCAAGAGAGTTGGCTCACCTCTCAATAACCAAGTGAGAGGGGTTTTACACAACTTCCATCACATATCGGGCATCAAGGTGGGTCATCACCATATCGGCTAACCTTCCAACCTCAACTAGGTCAACACCGACCAAAGGCTCGCCTATCAAGTCCATGGTAAGAGAGGGGTATTGACCAAGAAACTAGAGTATAGACTCACCTCTCAACGACTATGGAAGAGAGGGGTTTTGCCTACACCACTAGAGCTCAATATCACTTCTTAAAACCAAAAGGGAGAGAAAGGGATTTTTCCCCCAAGAACACACCACACGCACCATGAAATTAGGAAACCCTAGGCTCACCTCTCAAAAACTAAGAGAGAGGGGTTTTTCCCAAGGAACCCTAATCTAAGGTTCGGCCAACAAGGTCCAAGAACACATCTAAACAACATAACTATGTCATCATATCCCATAACGTCAAGGGCACATACTAGAGCAAGGATATTACTAACAAGATAAGCATGGTCGATCAAGATAACATATAAACAAGAAACAAGGAAAGAAGGTAGTATAGTTAGGGTTAGGAGTTATGTAACCCACCTCAAGCACACTCCTCTAGCTCCAAGCACCACCTTTGGCCACCTCAAGAAGACAAGAACAACTCATAACCACCATGGCCAAAAATAAAGGAAGAAGAAGAAGGAGGAGGTGCCAAGGAAAGCGAGAAATGTACTCACCATAAGAGAAAAGAGCAAGGCACACTCTAGGGTTTCAGCCACCACTAGAGGAAGAAGAAGACTAGAGCTATGTCGCCCTCCAAGCTCCACCAAGGAGAGGGTATCAGCCAAGACACCAATTGTATCGGCCACCACCTCCTCTTCTCTGACCCTAGCTTGACCACCAAAGGAAAGAGAGCAACTAAGGGCACTAAAGAGGCTTAGCAAGCAAAAGGGGGTTGCTTATATACTAAGGGGTGAAGGGGGAGAGCATGGCAAGGTGGCACCTGACCATAGCACACTTGTCCAAGGGTTATGCCACATGCTAGCACCCCAAACCACTTGTCCATGACTAGCCACCCACTAGCAAAGCAACGACCACTTGTCCAAAGAACTGTAACCAAACGAGGCTAGGTCAAGAGGGGTGTGTATCGCCCAACATGGTTCCATGGTCGATACACCACTTGGTCGATACAACCCTGGCTGATACACTCATGCCTAGTACACTCTTGGCTAATACACCAAGCAAACACGGCCCAGGGAAGCCCAACAACAAGCCCAAGATTCACAAGCTTAAATGAGGCCCAAAAAGTACTCAAGCAAGGCGCCCAACTCATCCTGTAAAGAGGTGAAATAAATCAACCTCTCTACTAAAATATGATAATCAAAACTCATTTGGAAAGCAGTGGAATAAAAAAATTCTGATTATATTCAATTTCATAAAAGATTATACGAAATACATCAAAGATCTCCCTTTTAGGGTTACATCATCATACACAACTCGGATCTAGATAGAGGGAAGTCTAGACTACTCTACTTTTGTCTCCAAGCAACACATCCAACAGCTAGTCCATGTCAACGCTAATATCTGCATGCCTTATCCATCACCTTGTTCCACACCTGGGTAGTTGGGAAAGCACCCAGCAAGAGGGAAGGAAAATAAAAGTATGTGTTACAAAAATTGTTCTAAGATGGAAAGATAAGAAACGCATGTAAAAGTAGGCTAGGTTTCATCATAAGATGATACATCAAGAGAATGAGGCCATATATATAAAAGAATATTTCAATAAATGCTTGCCATAAACAACATATCACAAAAGGAATTGCATGTATGATTAATATTGACTATCTTAACTATGTAGGATTGAGGCACCTACCGAACCTTCAACCAAAAGGGTGTGGGGAGAGTATCACATTCCCAGTCACCTACACACATTTTGTGTGCGGGGGAGAGTATCACATTCCCCAACTATGGGTGGTTGTACATACAAGTACCACTACACTATTTAATTAGTCTAATAAAATCAACATGCTAGAAAAAGAGTTATGGCAAGATTAATCAAAGTATTTATACAACATGGCAGTGGGGTATAAAAACCCAAACAAGATAGTTCTATAACTGATTTTTGAGGCATAAACAAATTAAGTTTCAAGAATCATGAATTAGGTCAAATTAAGCCTCATTAGGGAATATGGGTATTTGTATAAAAACTTTCCCAACTGAAGGAGGGTAGATGCACATTGTGGCGACACATCCCGCTATCACACAGACAGTGAGGTGCCACGCGAAAACGTACAAAAAACACCATAAACCACTAAAGTACCAAAAACATGAGGTAATTAAAACCGATTTTGGAAAGCAGATAAACCAAGAAACTATTACATACAAATCCTCATCCTACAAGAAGACAGGTTATATAAACATTTACAAGTCTAGATACGTGTTCACATCTTATATGATCAGCTGTCTTGTCATCACATGAGTTCATCACTTGTTTATATATACATAACGGGCCACATCTGGCTAGCAGCAGGATATACAAATCTTCATCAGCTATACATCACAAAACAACGTCAAAACGCCTCTGAGGACCTGAGTGTACAGGGATGACTCTAAGACTCTACTACAAAACAACCAAAATAGCAGCATATCCATCTCTTGCCTTCTACAGCTCGTCATGATGCTCGGCCACAACCCCATGACCACCACCACGTCTGGCGTGAACACCTAAAAAGGTTGTAAACCAACGGGGTGAGACACACAGTCCCAGTGAGAAACATAACTCCCGCCAAAACTATAAAACCTCAGAAAGATAAAGCAATATCAATAGATAACTGATAGAGCGTAGAACAAGAGCAGCATAATGCACAAGATTATTATTATCATCAATCTTACCAGGATGCACGGATGGCATATAACCAAGTATTTCTTTATGGAACATGATTGACAAGATAAGATTTATAAGATCTTACCACATAACATAAGGAACATATAAGTAACTGCAATGTATAACAAGATCAACTACACAAGCAAGGCCTCAACCAATGTTCTGTGTTTTGCCTTAAGCAAGATATACTAGTCAGTTGGATTACGTATTATTATGCCCTGAGGAAGTGAGCCGTACCGTTCAAATCCAACCTTCGGTTGCGAAACCCAAGCTGGTGCCACACAAGGTCAATGGAAGAGCCGAACTCCACGACCTCCCACCTTGTGGTCAGTGCACGAGAACCAAAGCAGGACCGTAGTCTCATGCTGTAGTGGCCTCATCCATAGGGTCAGCTCTCGCAGGCTGCCCTTTCTCTAGCCCACCTTAGTACAGGTCTCGGCGCTAGTATATCTGAGCCATGGGCCAGTTCACCATGCTCCCTGAGCCATGAACGCATTCATGCTCTATCACACTGAGCCATGGGCCTGTTCACCATGCTCTATCTATCCAGAGTCTGCAACCGCAGCTGCACTCAAATCCTCTCTATTTCAGGCTAGGAGAAACCTCACATATTCAACAATATGCGCTCCGGGTAAACCCGCAGGAGAACCCGTTTTACCATCACCAACTACTGATGATGATGGATCTATGGCCAGGGCAAACTACATGATATGTTCCACTGTAATTAGTTAGTATATTTTAAGTGGATTGTTGAGGCAACCAGGTTATAACACATACATAACATTAAGCTACTTTGTTATCACCATCATCATATTATCCTGGGATCTCAATCCCTCATCACAAGAAACCACTGCCTCTTAAGGCATTCTCATCACTTGGGATAACAATCCCTGATCTCATCATCAGAGGATAACACCTCAACTAGGCACTTTAGCCAAACTCAGGTCCTCAGACATAAACACATCATATTGGTGATGCAAGTTATCTCATCAGCAAGAGTGACCATCAATGCATTGTTATTCAAACATATATACCTTATAGCCCTTTACCTGGCTATGCATCCGCATGAAACACATGCATGTTTAGTATACACAATCATAGAGATAACTAAAGCCATCATGGATTAACAGAAGGATCATGTTATCAACTATAGGGCAACATTCATGATTATACACTTTATCATTCATGGTATTATTATCAATCATGAACATATATTATGCCTCTTACATGTGACCATAGGCATGGGTCACATCATCATGTGAAGCAACTCATATGCTTCCAAGCTTATCATTACTCATCATCATATATATATAAGATTCAAAGTGATCATAAACACATATAGCTTCATGTCATTAGAGTTCAAATATGTCATGTTTACATAGGTGTGTTCTACTACATCAATTACCTCACTACTATCAAACATGTCAAAGGTTCATACTCCATAAACCATAACTCTTAACAACAAGGATGTGATTGCATGATAAAGAACTATAGATGGGTTTCCGGGTGGAACATGACCCTCACTAGAAGTACCCACTACCCTCACAAGAAGTGTGATGGGCAGGGCACCCTCACTAGATGTGGTATCGGGCAGGGTAACTTCCCTCATGTCACCCAAGCATTCTAGCCACATATCGGCCAAGCTAAAGCAGGGATGTCGGGCTACCACTTCAAGGTGTATCATGCAACCATATGTGTCGTGCATCCATGTGTGTCGTGTATCCATGTGTGTCGTGCATCCATGTGTGTCATGCATCCATGTGTGTCGTGCATCCATGTGTTTTGGGTTAGGGTTATAACGGGCAACAGCTACCATATCGGCTAGAGCCATGGTGCCCAAACCAACCCTATAATGCCCATGAAAACACACATCTTCCAACGATACAAGGGCACCAAGGGAAATCCTATCGTCCAACCAAGCTAGCCTCATCCTATCGGCCAACCCACAAGGCAAGGACCAAGGTATATCGCCCAACACAACCTCATCATATCGACCCAGAACTCTAGTCTAAGAGAGGGTATCGGGCAGCACCATCCCAAAGCCATATCGTGCAAGATACAACCCAACAAGATCGCCATCAACCTCAAGCACAAGGGTACCAAACCCTAGATTGATCAATAAGATCGGCTCACCTCTCAATAACCAAGAGAGAGGGGTCTTGCACGACCTCTATCACAACTCGGGCAACCACAGGGATCAACCTTAACATAGATCTACATCTACCAAAAAGCTCACCTCTCGAATCCATGGTGAGAGGAGGGTGTTGCTCAAGCAACTAGAACACAAGCTCACCTCTCAACTTAAATGAGAGAGGGGTATTGCTCATATTACTAGAGCTCAAGCTCACTTCTCTAGACCAAGGAGGGAAAGGAGTGTTGCTCAACAAGGAAACCCTAAAACATGGTTCGGCCAACTAGGTGCAACTAAGCAAGAAACTTGTCTAGTAACATACATGTCTGATTATTGATCATAAGAAACATACAAGAATATAGAAGAAGGTAATATGATCAGGGTTAGGAGTTATGTAACCCGCCTTAAGCAAGCTCCAAGCTCCAAGCTCCTAGCACCAAGCTACACCTTCGGCCACCTCAAGAGAAAGAAGAAGAAGACTCCAAGATAAGGATCGGCCACCAAGCTTTGCAAAGGAAGAGGTGTCGTGCAACCAAAAGGGGGGGGGACTAAGGAACTAAAGGGATCCTTAGTAAGAGAAAGGGAACACATATATAGAAGAGGGTGGAGGAGAAACCAAGGTAAGACAAGGCAAGGTGTCGCCCACCTAGGGACACTTGTCCATGGGCAATGCCACCTCTCTAACTTGCCTTAAACACATGTTCAAGGCCATTGCCACATGCAAGCATCAAGCGCCAAGTGTCCACTAGTGGTGACACAAACGAGGTCAAAGGGTCAAAGGGGGGGTCCATGGATGATACACCCCAACACCATTCCCGACACACTTCCCTGTGCGACACACCTAAGGCCGACAAAAGGTCCAACAAGGTCAAGCAAGGCCCAACAAGGCTCATACAGGCCCAAAGCAACTCTAGCAACGAGCCCAACCCTTCCTCTCTACACTAGAGGAATCAAGGAGAGAGAGTAACACCTCTCAAGGTGACAAACTTGCTCAACAACCCTAGACTTGGGTTAATTGCAAGTAGCACCTCCAACACTCAACAAGCACAAACAAACCCTAATCACCACTAAAGGTGATTAGCAAGCAACTAAACATCAGGGTTAAGCAAAGCAAACAAGATAAGCCCTAAACGGAGGTCAGGGTCCTTACAAGCTATAACCCTCTACAAAGGGATTTTGTCCTCAAAATTCGAAGAGAAAAGCGAGGGATACTTCCTCCTTATCTCTTCCTCAAGCTCCCACGTGGCTTCCTCAGCACCACGATGATGCCACAGAACCTTTACAAGAGCCAGGTCCTTCCTCTTCAGCTTCTTGACTCTTCTGTCAAGGATCATCATAGGACCTTCCTCGTAGGTCACAGCTTCATCAAGCTCAACCTTGACTGGCTATATTACTGTCCATGTATCTGGATGACTTTTCTTCATCATGCTGATGTGGAACACTGGATGTAACATGTGCAACTCTGGCGACAGCTCTAACTTGTAAGCCACCTTGCCAACACGTGCTATTATTGGGTATGGTCCCATATACCTGGGTGCTATCTTACCTTTTCGGCCAAACCTTAGCACACTTTTCCAAGGTGAGACCTTGAGGTACACCTTGTCTCCGACTTGGAACTCTAAAGGTCATCGGCGATTGTCTGCATAAGACTTTTGTCTGTCCTGTGCCACTTTTAGTTGTTGTTGTATCACTTTGATCTTTTCTATTATCTGTTGTACTAACTCAGGACCCAAATGTTGATACTCACCAGACTCATACCAACATAGGGGAGATCTGCACTTCCTTCCATATAAGGCCTCATAAGGATCCATGTCAATGCTCCGCTAGTAACTATTATTGTAGGTGAACTCTATCAAACTGAGATGTACATCCCAACTGCCTAGGACCTGCAAAACACAAGACCGAAGAAGATCCTCCAAAGTCTGAATAGTCCTTTCAGACTGTCCATCTATCTGTGGGTGGAAGGCGATGCAGAACCTCAACTACGTTCCCATAGCTTTGTGCAACTGTACCCAGAAATGACTCGTGAACTGAGGACCTATGTCAGAAACTATTGTTGCTGGTACGCCGTGCAAACGTACTATCTCATTTATATATACCTGAGCGAGCTTCTCGACTGTATACGTTGTCTTCACAGGTATGAAATGGGCAGACTTCGTCAATCTGTCCACTATCACCCAAATGGAATCATGATTCTTAGCTATTCTTGGCAGACCAACCACGAAACCCATGGTTATATGATCCCATTTCCACTGCGGTATTGGCAGGGGTTGTTGATAACCTCCAATTTCGTGATGTTATCTTAGTATTTTTCTTCCATTTTCTACGCTCCTCTTTATATATATTAGACAAAATCCCTAGCTATCCCCTTTTATTGCAAATAAATTGTTAGATTAACTTTTCCCCTTTTATTTGCAGAAAAAGACACACACAAAACATAAAAGATTCAACTAGCCTCAAGACCGCATGAAGCCAACCGGTCTCAAGACCGCATTGAGTCAAACAGTCCCGAGACCGCATGAAGCCAACCGGTCTCAAGACCGCATGGAGTCAAACGGTCCTGAGACCGCATGAAGTCAACCGGTCTCGAGACCGCATGGGACCAAATGGTTTCAGAGTCCAAATGGTTTCAGAGTCCAAACGGTTTCAGAGTCCAAACAATTTTAGAGTCCAAACGGTTTCAGAGTCCAAACGGTCAAAACTGACCAAACCGTTTGGACTTCACTTAAGGCCTATAAATAAGACCCCAGGGGTCCTCCCAAGGGCATCAAGTTTTCAGACGTCCAGAGGCTGCCTCAATCACTCCAGAGAAAATCCGACTTCCATCCTCCGCCCAAGGGCTGCCGGTCTGAGATCCACACTCCATCTCGAAGCTGTTTTCTCTCTCTTCGCCAAAGAAGGTGGGAAGAGGGGATCTCGTCATCACGCAACCTGTGAAGCTGGTGGATCATCTCTCTATCTCTCCAAGGGGTTGACTTTCCTCTCTCCTTTGTGGGGATGACGCTCTCTCTCTCTTCTTGCCTCCTTCTTTGTCGTAGTTATGAGCGAGTAGTCTCTCTCGCTAGGGTGCGGGGAGTAGCCTCACTGCCCATGTTTTCATATCATGTAAATGTAATCCATAGTTTGAAATATAGAGTTGTTATCTTTTCAGTTCAACATCAAACGTTTAATGAATGCTTGTTGCTTGATCACCAACTTGTGTTATCTTTTATCTTTTAGTATGAATTGTCTACGTTTGTACTATTAGATACGAAACTCATTTGTATGTTGGTTCTTGGTGCATGTATCCACCATGCATCTGTTTCAGTATCTAGGAGTGTCTTTCAAGAAGTGGAGTATACTCACTCCCATCGTTGTACTTTCATGCTATGAAATGGAATCAGTTGACGTGTGAAAGTACAACCTTGGTAAGTCGAGGAACACACTTTGAGAAGGGAACAATGCAAAGCAGTTGAACATTCGTTCGGGGATGGCTGGCGTTGCATCATTCCCACACTTCTTGTAGTTAGTTCTCCGAAAGGAAACTAAATCTACGAAGATACTAACTGACTAAAACTCTTGTTGCAGGCTATGTTTTACTTTGCATGTCTTGATCCATGTGTAGTAGCGGTGAAAACCAATCACACCCTAGTGACTTTTATCATTGTTTAACTTCTTTAAATTTACTTGCTTGCTTTATTTTACATGTTCTTAGTTTAAAAACAACAAAACCAACCTTTCGATCTAAATACCAACTAATAAGTGATTAAGTGAAATTCCAACATTTTCTATCTTGTTGTAACCAACAAGACCGTTGTCCCGTGGATTCGACCCTTAACTATACTACTATAAGACTTCCACGTATCTTAGCATACGTGGGTGGAGTTCTCTATCTAGTATAAACAAGGCTAAACCTAAAGACTTACCATCCTTAGGATTTTTAGTGGTGCACGTAATTCCACGTAAGTGGAAGATCCATCAAAAATTGGCGTCGTTGTTGGGGACAACGGAACGTTTTAATTTCATTTAGTATCTTGCTAGTTGGTTAGGGTTTTACATTTTCTTTTAATCACCAATCTATATCTTCTTGAAATCATTATATCTCTGCCATCATCTAAAAGGTGTTTTCTTTTCTCTACTCAGGTAGAAAACGTGTATGCAATCATCGCATAACCGCGGATTCTCCCTTGATCCAGAGTACGACTCTGAGGTAGAGAGAAGCTTCCATCGCCGCATTAGACTCAATCGCCAAAGAGCCAGGCAAATGGCTGAAGATCAACGCCAGGCTGCATTGGTGATGGAGAGGGTCAATGCCGCCATCGCCGCTCAAAGAGCACAACTCATCACTGAGACTCATGCTCAGATCCAAGCAGAGATTCACATGGAAGAACAAGCCCGCATCAGAGCTGAAAATGAGGCAGCAAACCAAGCTGCTCAGTTGGAACTAAGGAACAAGCAGTTGAGGGATTATGTTGTCCCAAAGAACTACGAAGACAACCATCCGGTCCGACCTCCGATCATCAACATTCCAAACTTTGAGATCCGGACCCAATGGATTCAGATCATGCAGTGCATCTCATTCTCTGGAGGTTCTGGAGATGACTGCATGGATCATCTGAAAAGGTTTAAGGCACTATGCCGACTGGTCCCGCAAGTCGGAGTTGCCTTTGATGCAATAATGCTTCATCTGTTTCACTTCACTCTATCTGGGAGAGCTCTGAGCTGGTATAACGCACTTGACAGAGAGCCAATAATCACCACATGGGCTCCCCTGGAAGAAAAGTTCTTGGAGAAGTTCTTCCCCCCTTCACTGACTTACGAGATTAGGGGGCAGATTAATCACTTCTCTCAACTTCCGGGAGAATCACTTGCTGAAGCATGGGAAAGGTTCAAAGAACTTCTGCGAAAGTGCCCTCATCACGACATCTCCCAAAACCAACTAATAGAAACATTCTATAGAGGAGTGAGTGATGACATAAAGCAATTTCTGGATTCCTCATCTGGAGGAAACTTTATGAGAAAGAATTATGAGGATGCCTGGAAAATAGTCACACTCGGAGCTGAGAATCAGTCCAACTGGGGACGATCAGCTGGCAAAGGAGTCCTTAAGGTCTATAAAGCCGAAGAATCAATGGAGATGAAGGCTATCGTTGAATCCTTAAAGACCATAGCTCATAAGCAACAAGCTCTTGAAACTTCTCTTGGGGAGTTTGACAAGAAGAAAAACCCTCAGGTTCAACAGGTCAAAGCAGCCACAGGAACCTGTGAATCTTATCATGCATCTGATCATCCAACTCTTTCATGTGGTTTGCTTTACAATGTGATGATGGACATGCATCCACCACCACAACAGTATGAACAAATCACCGACCAGTCTGAAGAGCAATTGCTAGAACAAGTCAATTCTATTCATTCCATTCCTGGACAAGTTTATTATAATCCTAATCAACCAAGGAACCACCCAGTATTCTAATACGGGAACCCTACTGGGACCGCAAATCCGCAACACCAGACACAGGGCGGATCCTCCAGTAGGTTGCCACCTAGATTCCCAAGCAACCTCAATCAAAATCAAGGGAACCCCAGGAATAACTTTCTGAGATCCAACTACCCCAGGAATCTGTCTGCCTGCTATCAGTATAATCATCCTCCTCTCCACCCATAGTTGCACCCTCAGTTGCAGCAACCTCAGTTAGCGCTGCCTTCGCAACAACCTCAACAAGGACAACAACAACTTCCTCAGAAGAATACTCCTTCTCAGCCAGAGGATGAGATGACTTTGATAAGGCAGATGCTACAATCTCAACAGACTATGCTTGCTAATCAACAAGCTCAGCAAAAGGCAGTAGAGGTTCAACTTGCCCAAATTGCTGCACAACTAAAGCCTCCAGCAGGCACATTTGTAGGGCAGCCTGAATCGAATCCCAGACATGGACAGAATAGGCCTGAACAGTTGAATGTTGTTACTACAAGATCTGGACACACCCTTCATGACACAACCAAGATCACTCTTGATGATGATGATACACCTACCTTTATAACAAATGAGAGCCTGAAGCCAGGAACGGAGAAGTCCACAGTGAATGCAAAGGGCAAAGGAAAAGAACAAGTGTCCACAGAGCCAGAAATGTTGCAGTATAAACCAAGGATCCCATACCCAGGAAGACTGTGAGAAACGAAAATGGATACTAGGCTCCAAAAATTCAAGGAGGCGATGAAGAAACTTTACATCGATATCCCACTCCTTGATGCCCTCTCTGAGGTACCGACTTGGGCAAAATACCTCAAAACTCTGTTATCAAGGAAGTACATCACTGAGGAACAAATAACTGTCAAGCTTGCCCAAACCACCTCTGATATCATCCTCAATAAAATGCCAAAGAAGAAGAAGGACCCAGGTTCCTTCGGAATTCAATGCTGCATTGGGAATACATCAACTAAAAAGGGGTTAGCTGACTTAGGGGCCAGCATATCCATTATGCCCTATTCTATGTGCAAACGATTAGGTTTCACTGAATTGCTACCTACAGCAATGACAATTCAATTAGCTGACTCTACAATCACCGCACCTCTTGGAATTATTGAAGATATTCCAGTTAGGATAGGCAAGGATGCCTATGTCCCATGCGACTTTATCATCATGGATATTAAGGAAGATCTGAGATACCCGATAATTTTTGGCAGACCCTTCCTCGCTACTGCCAGGGTGCTTATCGATGTTGAAGCTGGTACCATCATTCTAAGACTCGGAAAAGAAGCAATTCAATTCCGAGTCCTCAACAGCATGAAAGGCCCCAGCATCCAAGAGGAGGTTTTTCTTCTAGACGCAATACATCAAATGTCTCAATTAGAAATATCTGAGCCAGCAGACGAGTTAGAGAATGTCCTAACCAAGCCAGAAGTCGAATTCTATGCAAATGAGTTGGTTCAACAGTGTCTGCAACACTTAGAGAAGGCCGAAGAAGCACCAACAGCCACCTTTGAAGAACTCAAAGCTGTCACTATTACAGAAGCAACTGAGCCACCTAAGGCTCATGAGATGAAGACTCTGCCCATGGGACTCAAACATGCCTTCTTGGACGAGGAAAAATTATGCCTGGTCATCATTAGTTCCACCTTAACAGAAAACCAGGAAGCAAGACTTCTGGATGAGCTGAAGAAACACAAAAAGTCCATTGGATATAAGATAACTGACCTGATGGGTATAAATCTTACTCTATGCATGCACAGACTACCCATGGTTGAAGAATTTAGGCCATCACGCGAACATCAGAGGAAGCTGAACCCAAATCTCAAAGAAGTGGTTCGCCTGGAAGTCCTTAAATTACTAAAAGTCGGCATAATCTACCCGATCTCTGACTCCCAGTGGGTCAGCCCCGTCCAAGTAGTTCCTAAAAAGGGAGGCACTACTGTCATGCTTAATGACAAAAATGAGTTAGTACCCACTAGGATGGTGACGGGGTGGAGGATGTGTATCGACTATAGGAAGATGAACAAATCCACGCGGAAGGATCACTTCCCTATGCCCTTTCTCGATGAGGTCCTAGAATGCCTAGCCCACCAGAAATATTTTTGCTATCTCAATGGTTATTCCGGGTTCTACCAAATTCCCATACACCTGGAAGACCAAGAGAAAACTACCTTTACATGCCCTTTTGGAACCTATGCTTTTAGAAGAATGCCATTCGGGTTATGTAACGCACCCGCTACCTTCCAAAGGTGTATGTCCGCTATTTTCGCAGGATTAACAGAATCCATAATGGAAGTGTTCATGGATGATTTATCAGTTTACAGAGATTCTTTTGATAACTGTCTAATCAACCTTAGACAAGTCTTACAACGATGCGAGGAAACGAACCTCATACTGAATTGGGAAAAATGCCATTTCATGGTAACTGAAGGTGTCGTCCTCGGGCACAGAGTGAGTGACAGAGGGATTGAGGTCGATAAGGCAAAAACCGATGTTATCTCGAAGTTGTCGCCACCGAAGGATATAAAAGGAGTAAGAGCTTTCTTGGGTCATGCGGGGTTCTACAGGAGATTTATTAAAGACTTCTCAAAAATACCAAAACCCATGACCCAACTCCTAACCAAAGATACTGAGTTCATCTTTAACCAATAATGCATGCAAAGTTTCTCAACTCTCAAAAATGCTTTAATTTCTGCACCTATTCTGAGAGCCCCAGATTGGTCGCTACCTTTTGAAATCATGTGTGACGCTAGCGATTACGCCATCGGGGCTGTGTTAGGACAACGGATCGACAAGAAACCTTACATAATTTACTACGCATCTAAAACACTAGATGAAGCACAAAAGAACTACACTACTACAGAGAAGGAGTTCTTGGCTGTCATCTACGCATTTGAGAAATTCCGCTCCTATTTGATTGGATCTAAGGTCGTCGTTTACACAGACCACTCCGCCATTCCATACCTAATTCAGAAGCAAGATGCCAAACCCAGACTTATCCGCTGGGTGCTGATGCTTCAGGAATTTGATTTGGAAATTAAAGATAAAAGCGGAGTGGAAAACGTCATATCCGACCATCTCAGTCGTATCGAAGTTGAAGATGAGGATAAAATCCCTATCTGAGATTCTCTTCCAGACGACCAACTAATGAAGGCTACTCATGGATTCCCTTGGTACGCGGATATTGTCAATTATCTAGCTACAGGAATCATTCACCCATCCGCTTCCCACCATGACAAAAGGAAATTCCTCCATGACATAAAGCAATATTATTGGGATGAACCTTACCTGTTTCACCTTTGTGCTGACAGACTTTTCCGTCGCTGCTTACCGGAAGAAGAGATCACCCCCGTCCTAGAGCATTGCCATTCAGGACCCACGGGGGGGCACATGAGTGCAAAGAAAACTGCTATAAAAGTTCTGCAATCTGGTTTCTTCTGGACAACCATAGCAAAGGACTCCTATGATTTTGTGAAATCTTGCAACAAATGTCAATTTTCTGGTAACATATCCAAACGGAACAAAATGCCCCTCACAATGTGGCAAGAAATTGAGCTTTTCGACGTGTGGGGGTAGACTATATGGGCTCTTTTCCTTCTTCCTATGGTTTCTCTTACATCCTGGTTGCGGTGGATTATGTCTCGAAATGGGTTGAAGCTACACCCAATGTGTCCAACGATTCCAAACCAGTTATTAAATTGTTCAAAGATATCATTTTCCCCATATTTGGAGTCCCCAGAACTATCATATCAGATGGCGGGACCCATTTCCTGGAATGAAGTTTTGAAGCCCTGTTAAAAAAGTATGGAGTCAACCACAAAGTAGCAACGCCTTACCATCCACAGACCAGTGGTCAGGTTGAGGTATCTAATAGACAACTAAAGGCGATCCTAGAAAAAACAGTCAACAGAAACCGCACTGATTGGTCCGCCAAGCTTCCCGATGCCCTTTGGGCATACCGAACAACCTATAAAACACCAATCGGGACAACCCCATTCCGTTTGGTATGCGAAAAATCATGTCATCTTCCAGTAGAACTGGAACACAAAGCTTGGTGGGCCATCAAACAGCTAAATTTCGATCTTAAAAGTGCCGGAGAAAATAGACAACTCCAGCTGCAGGAGCTCGAGGAGCTTCAAATGACCGCTTATCAAAGTGCCAGGATTTATAAGGAGCAAACTAAAATGTGGCATGATGGTCATCTTAAAAGGAAAGACATCGCCATCGGCGACAAAGTGCTCTTTTTCAACTCCAAGCTCAAGTTGTTCCCCGGAAAACTCAGAACAAAATGGTTTGGGCCCTTCTCCATAAAGCATATATACCCAACTGGAGCTGTCATAACTATCGACAATAACGGAGGAGAAAGGATGGTCAACGGCCATCGTTTGAAAAAATATTACACTCCAACAGATAAAATGCCAAGACACACCATTGAAATCAGAGACACCACGTCATCAGGATAAAAAACATCAAAGCTTCGTCGAGCCAGCGACGTAAAACCCAGGCGCTACTTGGGAGGCAACCCAAGATTTTAGCTTCTTCTTTTATTTTCCGTTCTTTTATTTACCTTAGGTTTATCTTCTGAAAATATAAAAATTTCACATAACCAAAACAAACCTAAAAATATAAAAATCCTTTCGACCTTAACCCTCCCAAACGGTCCTGAAACTGTTTGGAACCAAACGGTCTCCAAACCATTTGGGACCAAACGGTCTCCAAACCGTTTGGGACCAAACGGTACTGAAACCGTTTGACCTAGAGAATTCGTAGGGTCAACCCCCGATCCCTATAAATATAAACCCTACCCCCTCATTCTTCTCTCTTCGACTCTCGAGCTTTTTGCGCAAGTGTTGTTCCATTGCTTCCGTCTCCTGCCTCCGTCGACCTGGTTTCCGTGCTTCTTCACGGCGACCTCACCTCAATACCACCGCTCTCCGCTTCTCTACCGTCATCTCCACCAAACATCCACAAGGTAGTCCCGCTACCATCACCGACGCCTGCATGTGCCACCGCGGCAACTTGTCCGACCTTTCCGCTTCTGCAACCATATTTACCTCCGTCAACGTCTTCGGCGCCGCCTTCATCTTTATCACCGCCGGCTCCGCCGCGATCATCTTGACCATCACCTTTATCGTTGTCAGCTCCACCTTCTCCATCGTCGGCTCCGCCTCTATCACCGTCGGCTCCGCCTCTATCGCCATCAGCTCCGCCTTCTCCATCGCCGCCTTCGTCTTTATCGTCGCCGGCTCCGCCGCGATCCTCTTTTCGCCGGCCGCTTCACCTGACATTTCACCTTCCAAATGGTCCTGGAACCGTTTGGGACCAAACGGTCTTGAAACCGTTTGGGACCAAACGGTCCTGAAACCGTTTGGGACCAACCGGTCCTGAAACCGTTTGGGACCAAACGGTCTTCAAACAGTTTGGTATTTTCAAAATCGCTTGCTTTTTATCAAAACACATAAAACATCTTTTATTTTAAATAAACTTCTCTTTCTAACACATGACTATCTTACTTTTAGTAATGGAATCACCAGCAAAACAACCCACCGGATGTGAGGATGCTCCCTTCTGGACACCAGAGGAACTCATAACGAACCGAGCCAAGCTTCAAAAGATCATAGATAACTACAACAGGACTAGAAAGGCCCCTCCAAATGTCAAAATCATGGCGGTTCTGTGCGAAATTGACCGCATAAACAAATGCCTAGCCGAGGCACCTGAAGAAGACGTGGAAGAAATTTCTTCCGATGATGATGAAGGCTCAGAATATGAGCCGACTCCTGAGGCGGAACCCCCCACCACAAAGACCAAGGGGAAGCGGAAGGCCCAGGAAGCTGCTACAACTCAACAACAAAACAAACGGGCAAGGAAGCAAGTTCATCCTGCCACTGCAAGGGAACAAACCCTAGCTGGGTATGTCCCACCAACCACTACCACCACCATTACCCCTCCCCCTCCTACCACCACCATCATTACCCCCGTCTTCTCAATTATCACCACCACCGCACCACCACCA
The DNA here is from genome assembly GCA_963693085.1 of Alisma plantago-aquatica. Classification (NCBI taxonomy): domain Eukaryota; kingdom Viridiplantae; phylum Streptophyta; class Magnoliopsida; order Alismatales; family Alismataceae; genus Alisma; species Alisma plantago-aquatica. Next base: position 134,505,543 of record OY856410.1, on the reverse strand, counting down.
GAAAACCTTTTCATCCACACCATCCAGTCCATTGACAAAATCCTCAAACCCACAAAGTACGTTTGCTCAAGCGTACTACTAAAAATGGGGATTTATGACAGAATCCTCACACTTCTTGACAATGCAAATCTTTCCAAACTATTTTTTGTACCCGAACCCTCTTTTATCGAGCCTACTACTGAATTCTTCACCTTCCTTGCTAAAGAAGCCGTCGACATCATGGACAGATCAAGGTACGAAGGTGACCGTAGGCTGGTCACTAAACTCTTTGGCAGCAAGGTTGTCATCACAGAAAACATGCTGAACAAAATTTTTATAGACAACCAGGAGCAGCTCAAGAAAGCCAAAGATGTTGGAACTGAGAATTCCCAGTTCAACAGACATAACTTTTGGAAGTCCCTGACAGGAATCCTCAACTACGATGCAAAAACATGCAAAGCCTCGAACATACAATCTAGTTTAGTGCGCACACTACATAAAATTCTTATCGGCGCATTCTTCCCCAGGACAGAAGGCGGAAATGTCATCACTTCATATCTCTTTGTCCTCTGGTCAGTCCTACATGGGATGCCAGTCAACATTGGACGTCTTATGATTCAAAAGTTATCCGCATATGCCCTGGGAAAAGAAATCTGCATGGGGGTCATATCACATCCATCATCAAATATCTCAAGATGGATAGGCTTCTACAAAGTTGCAAGCAGATAAAGGGCGACATCCTAACCAACAAACAAACCTTGAAAAACTCCTACATCATCAAGGAAAAGGATGCAAAGTTATATTATATCTTCTGCCCTATAATCAGATCTTCCAAAACTCTCCTCCCTCTTCCAGAGCTCGCAAGTTATGACATAGAAAAGCTCCTCTTCTCTGACGAGGAGCTTACACAACTCTCAGCTTCGGTTAAAATAACCGAAAAGAAAGCAAAAGTGGGACAGACGGAGCTAAGTATCACAGCCCCGGCAGCTTGATCATCAAAAATACCTATAAAATGACCTTCCAGAAGGCAGTTGCAGGCACAACAGCTGTCGGGGACACCAACCTCCAAACCACATCCAGAAGACAACCCCCTTCCCGACGATCACATCACCACCTCATCTTTAGACTCTTTCATTATGAGTCTTAATGCTGAGCTAACCGCCACCACCTCACCACCTTCCACCTTTCTAACATCCACCACCCTTCCTTTTTTCCCCACAACCACACTACCACCCGCATCCTCTTCTTCACCCCTTTTCCCTTCGGGCTCCCCCTTCTCCACCCATACGCCCGACTTTACCACTTTCCCCTCCACCTCCACAATCTCTCCCCCATCACTATCACTTCCACCACTTTCACCTGAGATACCACCACCTTTCACATCCACCACCACCCCGACACCGCTGGTGACCCCATCCATAGTCACCACGCAGTTCGCGGCACCATCAGTGTCTCTTCCGCAAGACACTACCACCCTCCCACACAGACCCCAGCCATCCCACCCTTCCGCCTCTGGGGTCCCCTTTTCCAATATCGGTGAGGAATTCAGACGTCAATTTGACGTCATCCGAAACCTCCTCACCGATCTTTGTAACATTTTACATTCTATTTTTTCTTGTGTGCAGGGATTATCCAAACAGGTGGCCACAATCGACGAACAGAACTGCGCCTTGCCCAACATCCTCCACGGTTTTTAGCAACGATAAGATGAGGTGGCTAAGCAAGTTGATCACATCAACAGCCACTACAACAACCTGCATGAGCTGGTCCTTGGAGCAAAGTGCCAGCAAGAAGCAACGGCTAAGCAAGTCGATGAGATCTCTAAGCAGACTCAACCTCTGCCCGAGACTCTCCGCGAGCTCAAGCAGCAACAAGCAACTCTTAGCACGTGCTTGGACACCATCAGTAGCACCCTCACGCACCTAAACAATCGCCAAGAGGAGTCAACAAATAGAGAAATCCAGCAACTACGTGCTCAAGTAACAGATCTTACAGCACGACTCCTCTCCGCCAAGGGCCGATATAACGATCTCAAAGAAACACACGACGCACTACTCGAAACACACGAGCATGTCCAAGTGGCGTTCGATGAGTTACAAGCCACCCATCGGCGGTGCAAAATGAAAGCAAACAAGAAGCCAGCAGAAAAGGAAGCAGCTGACAAAGATGGCGATAACGACGACGAAGAAGACTCCGACTCCTCTGCCGAATCTAAAAACGATACTACCTCCTCAGGTGACAAATCTAATGATGGAGAGGATCCTGGCCAAGCAGCAGAACCTACTCAAAAAGGTTATAACAAAGGTCACCAAGAAGGTGGACACCTTCCCAAGTCCCCCACCCACAATCATATGGGGACCAATTCCTTGACTACTCTAATTTGGGATCCATTGGGGAGTCTGCTAAAAATGTGGCTTTCACTGAGTTCCACCAATGTCTATTAGGAACCAGTGCAAGCCCACCCACAACAACTGCTCAACCTTTCTCCGCACTTGACATATCAGTGCCTTTCCCCGATGACCAGGACGAGTCATAACGAGTGTGATTAGATACGGATGAAGAACTCGATTCTGCTTCTGACTCGGATGACGATCTGCAAGGCTATGTAGAAGTCCTGGAACAACCTTCTTCCCCCCCTCCTTTGTAGGAGCTTCCCCCGCCACCACCTCTACCTCACAAAATGCACGATTTAGATATGGTGGCCATCTCCACACTAGATGCTCAGGATATTTTTATATTGAACACTATTGTCGATGATGCAAAAGTGGGGGAAGACATCATCTATCATAACACAAAAACTAAGCGCAAGTTGACATGAGAAGACTTCCGCAACATCCTGCGACCACGGTCCACGATGCCAATGGCAATCTTCCGTGTCCTACTCGCCAACTGTATAGAAGTGTACAAAAGCTCTAAGAGGCAGTAGCCAGTTTTTAACGCCTCACCTGCTCTATCTATCAGCCTTTTATACAAAGATATACGAGTAAAATCCATAGAGCGGTTGCGTGCTGGTTTAGCACGGCGGGAACATTATCTCATAGTGCCCTTCCAAGTTTTGGACCACTGGCTTTTTATGATTGTAGACACCGAGGCTCGGGATGCCAAGGTTTATAATTTTTGTGGCACTGAGCTACCTGCCGGTACAATAAATCTTGTTGGTGAAGAAGCAGGTGAAGCACGATGCATACCTTTCAGGCTTCTCAAGTTAATCTGGGCTGTGCGCCCATCCCTCCGCCAAGACTGGATCCAACCCTGGTTCCAAATTATTAACCCACATGTTCAAGCTGCTGAGGGATCTGGGGACTGCGCTTTTTGCACCATCCGTCACATCCAAGCGTTGAACCAAGAAATCCCTTTTGCTGATCTAGTCGCTGAAGATTTTCACTCCTTGCGAGGACGTTACGCCATGGAGCTCATTTGTGATAGAAGGTTCTTCACGGATCCGACAATGGCACCAGATGACGTCCCTCATTACCTTTTTTTCAGCAATACAACGGCCGCAGAGGCAACCTTTCCGACAAACTTTGAAAGAGTTGGAGAAATCCAAAGCGACAGCCACAACTCCCGAACAAAGAAAGAGTGACATAGATCCTTTGTCTGCCATAGAACCAACTTTCCTAGACTTTGACCTCAGTGCTTGCAAAGGTCTCTCTGACATTGAACTACGCCTCATCATGTCGAGGCTCTCCGCCGAGAAGGATGAACTCGTATTCATGTCTGGTGACATTCTAATAATGGCAGACACGCTTCGAGAGACTATACAGTTTAAAGGATCTCTCGCCGTCAGCTTAATGGTCGCTTATCAATTTCTCCTCGGCCAAAATAACCCCACAACATATATGGCGTCCCCATACATGAAGGATGATCTTTTAAAGCTAAAGAACTTCGGAACAACTGAAGCGTTGATCTCCTTTCTACAACACACAACGCCGAAATTCATCATGCTACCCTTCCTTTATCACGAGCACTGGATGCTCCTGGCAACAAACCTACCTGAAGGAACAACTACAATCTATAACAGTTCCGATAGCCAGTACAATCCACGATAGAGGAATTATGTCGTGACACCAAAGACGCCCACAGAGGTAGTGGCGAAGGAATGCGCTGACAAATTAATCGCCTTTTTAAGTCAGCATACAAGGGCTTATGGCAATGAACATTTTCATCGCCCAACCTTCAACCACAAATGTCCACAACAAATTCACCAGTCAAATGACTGCGGCTTCCATGTCCTCTACTGGATGTACACCATCATGGCCCTTCAAAGACCAGTAGAGGATATGACAGATGTGGATTACCACGCCCTTCGCGAAAAGTTCGCTGCTAACCTACTCCGCACACACGGCGCAAACAAAGGATTAACAGAAGCCTGATGCCCTTGTCCTTGTCCTTCTCATCCTATCACCTTGACACTCTGCAGACAGAGTGAGTGATAAGTTAGGGGGGAGTACACTGGACAAGGGCGAGGTATCATTTCTACAAACCTTTCTTCTCAATTCTCCCTTCTCTTTATTTTTGTACAAATTCTTTTACACTTTTAGTCTTTGTTTTTTGTTTTAGATTTCCTAACAATAAACCCCACTCATATAGAATAGCATCCCTCCTGGATCAAGATCAACCCCTGCTGACTTAAGAATCCAGCAGTCCTCAAGAATAAGAATAATAATAGCATAAAGGCATGTAACGGCGAGTTAATAAATTTCCTTCACGCTTGACTTTCATGATTTTGCTTCAGTTCTACATTAGACTCTTCAACAAGTCAATATCAAAGCCGAAGCAAGCCAAATATTCTCAAGGACAGGAGGGAAATCAGTGAAATCCAAATCAAGGAACCTCGCAAGTGGACCACCAACCAGAAAATAAGTGCATGTCGGGAAATTCTAAGAACAGTTTTCTTCTTTTTAATAAAAGAGGCTTGGCCGCCCAACCAAAAACCCAAATATCCAAATCCCAAGCCTGTGAGTTTTCGAATAAAAGCCAGAGTGTTGAATAAAAACATGAGAGTTGTGCCATGCATAAGGACTTATATGAAGAACCGATAAAGGTCTCACTCGGCCGGTACATTCAGCTGCCCTCACAAAGGCAGATGTGTCGTGCCCGGTAGTGAGATCCTAAGGTCTCCAAATATATGAAAAGGCTGATAAAGGGCTCGTCCAGCTGGTACATTCAGCTTCCCTCATGAAGGCAGATGTGTCGTTCCCGGTAGTGAGTTCCTAAAAGCATAGATAAACCCTCTCCCGCTAAGAGGGAGAGTTACACAAAAGCCCTTAGCCAACCCTCATAACCACTCTAGTTTCCGATAGGTTTTCAAAAGAAGTACAAAGTTGATTAGAGTCAATGACATGCACATAATAACATCAGGAAAAAGGTGGTCCCAATATGAGATACGTGATTTAGAGGAAACCTGAGATCCGCGCAACTCTCTATACCTGAAAGAATTAAGGCAAGCAGAAGCTCTAATATGACCTCAGGAGATCTCTGATTTAGAACTGAAGCAAGACTATGGAAATCTTAACTAAATAAAATCACCTCACCATTACATGCCTCAGCTCTATCTATCTTGAGGACAAGCTAGACTCTAAGTTAGGGGGGGTGATAACCTCCAATTTCGTGATGTTATCTTAGTATTTTTCTTCCATTTTCTACGCTCCTCTTTAGATATATAAGACAAAATCCCTAGCTATCCCCTTTTATTGCAAATAAATTGTTAGATTAACTTTTCCCCTTTTTATTTGCAGAAAAAGACACAAAAAAACATAAATGATTCAACTAGCCTCAAGACCGCATGAAGCCAACCGGTCTCAAGACCGCATGGAGTCAAACGGTCCCGAGACCGCATGAAGCCAACCGGTCTCAAGACCGTATGGAGTCAAACGGTCCCGAGACCGCATGAAGCCAACCGGTCTCGAGACCGCATGGGACCAAACGGTTTCAGAGTCCAAACGGTTCCAGAGTCCAAACGGTTTCAGAGTCCAAACGGTCTTCAAGACCGTTTGGACCCAAAACTGACCAAACCATTTGGACTTCACTTAAGGCCTATAAATAAGACCCCAGGGGTCCTCCCAAGGGCATCAAGTTTTCAGACGTCCAGAGGCTGCCTCAATCACTCCAGAGCAAATCTGACTTCCATCCTCCGCCCAGGGGCTGCCGGTCTAAGATCCACACTCCATCTCGAAGCTGCTTTCTCTCTCTTTGCCAAAGAAGGTGGGAAGAGGGGATATCATCATCACGCAACCTGTGAAGCTGGTGGATCATCTCTCTATCTCTCCAAGGGGTTGACTTTCCTCTCTCCTTTGTGGGGATGACGCTCTCTCTCTCTTTTCTTGCCTCCTTCTTTGTCGTAGTTATGAGCGAGTAGTCTCTCTCACTAGGGTGCAGGGAGTATCCCCGCTGCCCATGTTTTCATATCATGTAAATGTAATCCATAGTTTGTAATATAGAGTTATTATCTTTTCAGTTCAACATCAAACGTTTAATGAATGCTTGTTGCTTGATCACCAACTTGTGTTATCTTTTATCTTTTAGTATGAATTGTCTACGTTTGTACTATTAGATACGAAACTCGTTTGTATGTTGGTTCTTGGTGCATGTATCCACCATGCATCTATTTTGGTATCTAGGAGTGTCTTTTAAGAAGTGGAGTATACTCACTCCCATCGTTGTACTTTCATGCTATGAAATGGAATCAGTTGACGTGTGAAAGTACAACCTTGGTAAGTCGAGGAACACACTTTGAGAAGGGAACAATGCAAAGCAGTTGACCATTCGTTCGGGGATGGCTGGCGTTGCATCATTCCCATACTTCTTGTAGTTAGTTCTCCGAAAGGAAACTAAATCTACGAAGATACTAACTGACTAAAACTCTTGTTGCAGGCTATGTTTTACTTTGCATGTCTTGATCCATGTGTAGTGGCGGTGAAAACCGATCACACCCTAGTGACTTTTATCATTGTTTAACTTCTTTAAATTTACTTTCTTGCTTTATTTTACATGTTCTTAGTTTAAAAACAACAAAACCAACCTTTCGATCTAAATACCAACTAATAAGTGATTAAGTGAAATTCCAACGTTTTCTATCTTGTTGTAACCAACAAGACCGTTGTCCCATGGATTCGACCCTTCACTATACTACGATAAGACTTCCACGTATCTTAGCATACGTGGGTGGAGTTCTCTATCTAGTATAAACAAGGCTAAACCAAAAGACTTACCATCCTTAGGATTTTTAGTGGTGCGCGTAATTCCACGTAAGTGGAAGCTCCATCAGTTGTAACGTACCTGTCGGCTTCTGATGTCAGCCTTAACTTGCTGGCATACCGCACATCTAGCCACAAACTCAGCTACATCCTTTTTTAAGCCAGGCCACCAGACCTCTGTCCCTAAAACTGAGCAGGCCTCTTCTTGGTCATGGCCTCTCTCTTTTCCCTAATTGACCTTTCAATCCTCCAGACAGATTCCACAAATGTGGCAAACCGCTCTCAGTTTTCCAACGCAGAAGCAGGTGTTGTCATCTCAGCACTCAGGCCTTTCTCAAAATGTCTGATTCGCTCGTCATCATTCGATGCCATGTGAGGATAAAACCTCAACAGGTCCATGAACTTGGCTTCATACTCAGTGATGTTCAACGTTCCTTGGCGCAGGCGCTTAAACTGGTTGATCTTCTCATCCAGATATGTCTTCGGAAAGTATCTACTAATGAACTCTCGCCGAAAAACCTCCCAACCGATCACCTCACCAGGTCACTTCTCCTCCTCGATGGTCCACTAGTGGCCGGCACTACCTTTCAGAAGGTAGACAACATGCTTGACTTTGTCTGCTTCGGGGATGTCAAGGATCCAGAAGGCCTTCTCAAGACCTGTCAGCCATAGATCTGCATCTGTTGGATCAGCCTTCCCAGCATAGTTCGAAGCTCTGACTCGGCGAAGCCGCTCAAAGGTCTTCCCAATACCTGATGTTTCACCATGGGGAGCCTGTGCTCTCGGCGGAGGCATTGGCAATCTCTCTACCATGAGATTCATCGTAGCCATCATCTGCCCCATAAGCTGTTGGTAGGCAGGATTTTTGAGAATGGCTGGGTCAAGTTGGGGAACCTCAGGCACTTGATCTCCATGTGCCCGCCCACCTACTCCATCAACTGATGCAGCATCGCTGCTCTCGACAGCATGTTCTTCATGATTTCCAGACATCTTGGCTTTTTCTTCTGCTGAGGGTAGAAGATAATTGTGAGAAAATATGGGAAACTCACAAGAACAAACACAACCTAGTCCTAGATCCATGTAAACTCAGCGAACCTAGAGCTCTGATACCAAGCTTGTGGCGACACATCCCGCTATCACACAGACAGTGAGGTGCCACGTGAAAACGTGCGGAAAACACCATAAACCACTAAAGTACCAAAAACACGGGGTAATTAAAACCGATTTCGGAAAGCAGATAAACCAAGAAACTATTACATACAGATCCTCATCCTGCAAGAAGACAGGTTATATAAACATTTACAAGTCTAGATACATGTCCACAACTTATAAGATTAGCTGTCTTGTCATCACATGAGTTCATCACTTGTTTATATATACATAATGGGCCACATCCGGCCAACAGTAAGATATACAAAGCTTCATCAACTATACATCACAAAACAATGTCAAAATGCCTCTGAGGACCTGAGTGTACAGGGATGACTCTAAGACTCTACTACAAAACAATCAAAACAGTAGCATATCCATCTCTTGCCTTCTACAGCTCGTCTTGCTGCTCGGCCGCAACCCCGCGACCACCACCACGTCTGGTGCGAACACCTAAAAAGGTTGTAAACCAACGGGGTGAGACACACAGTCCCAGCGAGAAACATAATTCCCCGCAGAAACTATAAAACCTCGGAAAGATAAAGCAATATTAACAGATAACTGATAGAGCGTAGAACAAGAGCAGCATAATGCATAACATTATTATTATCATCAAGCTTACCAGGATGCACGGATGGCATATAACCAAGTATTTCTTTATGGAACATGATTGACAAGATAAGATTTATAAGATCTTACCACATAACATAAGGAACGTATAAGTAACTGCAATGTATAACAAGATCAACTACACAAGCAAGGCCTCAACCAATATTCCGTGTTTTTCCTTAAGCAAGATATACTAGTCGGCTGGATTACGTATTATTATGCCCTGAGGAAGTGAGCCGTACCGCTCAAATCCAACCTTCGGTTGCGAAACCCAAGATGGTGCCACACAAGGTCAATGGAAGAGCCGGACTCCACGACCTCCCACCTCGTGGTCAGTGTACGAGAACCAAAGTAGGACCGTAGTCTCATGCTATAGTGGCCTCAGCCACAAGGTCAGCTCCCACATGCTACCCTTTCTCTAGCCCACCTTGGTACAGGTCTCGGTGCTAGTATATCTGAGCCACGGGCCAGTTCACCATGCTCCCTGAGCCATGAATGCATTCATGCTCTATTACACTGAGCCATGGGCCTGTTCACCATGCTCTATCTATCCCGAGTCTGCAACCGCAGCTGCACTCGAATCCTCTCTATTTGAAGCTAGGAGAAACCTTGCATATTCAACAATATGTGCTCCGTGTAAACCCGTAGGAGAACCCGTTTCACCATCACCAGCTACTGACAATGATGGATCTATGGCCATGGCAAACTACATGATATGTTCCACTGTAATTAGTTAGTATATTTTAAGTGGATTGTTGAGGCAACCAGGTTATAACACATACATAACATTAAGTTACTTTGTTATCACCATCATCATATTATCCTGGGATCTCAATCCCTCATCACAAGAAACCACTGCCTCTTAAGGCATTCCAATCACTTGGGATAACAATCCATGATCTCATCATCAGAGGATAACACCTCAACTAGGCACTTTAGCCAAACTCAGGTCCTCCGACCTAAACACATCATATTGGTGATGCAAGTTATCTCATCAGCAAGAGTGACCATCAATGCATTGTTATTCAAATATATATACCTTATAGCGCTTTACCTGGATATGCATCCGCATGAAACACATGCATGTTTAGTATATACAATCATAGAGATAACTGAAGCCATCGGATTAACAGAAGGATCATGTTATCAACTATAGGGCAACATTGATGATTATATGCTTTATCATTCATGGTATTATTATCAGTCATGAACATATATTATGCCTCTTACCTATGACCATAGGCATGGGTCACATCATCTTGTGAAGTAGCTCATATGCTTCCAAGCTTATCATTACTCATCATATATATATAAGATTCAAAGTGATCATAAACACATATAGCTTCATGTCATTAGAGTTCAAATATGTCATGTTTACATAGGTGTGTTCTACTACATCAATTACCTTACTACTATCAAACATGTCAAAGGTTCATACTCCATAAACCATAACTCTTAACAATAAGGATGTGATTGCATGATAAAGAACTATAGATGGGTTTCGTGTGGAACATGACCCTCACCAGAAGTACCCACTACCCTCACAAGAAGTGTGACGGGCAGGGCACCCTCACAAGAGGTGGTATCGGGCAGGGTAACTTCCCTCATGTTGCCCAAGCATTCTAGCCACATATCGGCCAAGCTAAAGCAGGGATGTCAGGCTACCACCTCAAGGTGTATCATGCAACCATATGTGTCGTGCATCCATGTGTGTCATGCATCCATGTGTGTCGTGCATCCATGTGTGTCGGGTTAGGGTTATAACGGACAACATCTACCATATCGGCTAGAGCCATGGCGCCCAAACCAACCCTATAACGCCCATGAAAACACACATCTTCCAACGATACAAGGGCACCCAGGGAAAGCCTATCATCCAACCAAGCTAGCCTCATCCTATCGGACAACCCACAAGGCAAAGACCAAGTTATATCGTCCAACACAACCTCATCATATCGACCCAGAACTCTAGTCCAAGAGAGGGTATTGGGCAGCACCATCCCAAATCCATATCGGGCAAGATACAACCCAACAAGATCGTCATCAACCTCAAGCACAAGGGTACCAAACCCTAGATTGATCAAGAAGATTGGCTCACCTCTCAACAACCAAGAGAGGGGTCTTGCACGACCTCTATCACAACTCGAGCAACCACAGGGATCAACCTTAACATAGATCTACATCTACCAAAAAGCTCACCTCTCGAATCCATGGTGAGAGGAGGGTGTTGCTCAAGCAACTAGAACACAAGCTCACCTCTCAACTTAAATGAGAGAGGGGTATTGCTCATATTACTAGAGCTCAAGCTCACTTCTCTAGACCAAGGAGGGAAAGGAGTGTTGCTCAATAAGGAAACCCTAAAACATGGTTCGGCCAACTAGGTGCAACTAAGCAAGAAACTTGTCTAGTAACATACATGTCTGATTATTGATCATAAGAAATATACAAGAATATAGAAGAAGGTAATATGATTAGGGTTAGGAGTTATGTAACCCACCTTAAGCAAGCTCCAAGCTCCTAGCACCAAGCTACACCTTCGGCCACCTCAAGAGGAAGAAGAAGAAGACTCCAAGATAAGGATCGACCACCAAGCTTTGCAAAGGAAGAGGTGTCGTGCAACCAAGGGGGGACTAAGGAACTAAAGGGATCCTTAGCAAGAGAAAGGGAACACATATATAGAAGAGGGTGGAGGAGAAAGCAAGATAAGACAAAGCAAGGTGTCGCCCACCTAGGGACACTTGTCCATGGGCAATGCCACCTCTCTAACTTGCCTTAAACACATGACCAAGGCCATTGCCACATGCAAGCATCAAGCGCCAAGTGTCCACTAGTGGTGACACAAATGAGGTCAAAGGGTCAAAGGGGGGTCCATGGATGATACACCCCAACACCATGCCTGACACACTTCCCTAGGCGACACACCTAAGGCCGACACAAGGTCCAACAAGGTCAAGCAAGGCCCAACAAGGCTCTTACAAGCCCAAAGCAACTCTAGCAACGAGCCCAACCCTTCCTTTCAAAACTAGAGGAAGCAAGGAGAGAGAGGAACACCTCTCAAGGTGACAAACTTGCTCAACAACCCTAGACTTGAGTTAATTGCAAGTAGCACCTCCAACACTCAACAAGCACAAACAAACCCTAATCACCACTAAAGGTGATTAGCAAGCAACTAAACATCAGGGTTAAGCAAAGCAAACAGGATAAGCCCTAAATGGAGGTCATGGTCCTTACACACATACCTCAGCCTCAAGAGTTCTAGAAACCACTTTCCAACCCTTAACACGAAATCATAACCCACTTTCCCTAAATCATCATTAGATCTATGAATTAGAATTAAATATACTCATTAAAGGTTGAAAACCCTAATATTACTAACTTTTTTGCAAAAACCATCGAATTAGACTCTGAAAACATCACCATCGTCTTAGTTAGGGTTTTCTGATCAAAATAACATATAATATTGTCTATTTTGAAGATATGGACTTTTAGGGTTAATTTTGGTGATTTTTAGTTAATTAAATCGACTCGAAAAATACATATTCAAAAATCTCATAATCAAACCACAAAAACATTTTTAATGGATAGATCTCGTTCTCCTGAGTTCAAAACACTTTTTATTTTTAATTTTTGGAGCAACGAGTAAAAAGTTATGAATTTTCTAAAAAGCACCAATTAGAAATTGCCACGTAGGCACTTTGTATCAAACACGGAGAGAGAGAGCGAGAGCCCGGGCCCACCTACTGACTTGGCCCAATAAGGGGTGGCCAAGTCACACAGTCAACATCTGGGTTTGACTCGTATTAATAAAACAAAACCAGGCCAAAAGATGAGATTGCCCTTAGCGGGAAAAAGCACAGAAGAACGTGAAGAGAGGGACAAAAACGTAAAAATGACAGAGGGATTCTTCTACCTCTGCTCACGGCATAACTACGCAGTGTGAAGCTGTTGTTCGGCCGATTTGGGCAAAGTCGAGATACTCCATCAAATTCGACGTGTAGATACTCAAAACGAAGAGGAGAGAAAGACGGAAATGATGGTACCTTGCAATTGAACTGAGACGAAGCAAGGAGAGGGGGATGGTTGCCGCAAGCCTGGTGGATTCGGCTGCTCGCTGGAGGGCCAAGCACTGATCAAACTAGAAATTTAAAGGTTTGAAGAGTTGCAATAGCTCCCACGAAGCCATGGGTATATGTATTTATATATGAGGGGATCTATACTAGGGTTTGCATAGGTGGGGTGAGAGAAGAGGTTCGGCCAAAGAGGAACTCTCTAGATAATTGTGAAAACACCAAAATTTTAGGATTAAATGAAGAAGAATCCAACGAGCAATCCAACGAACCAAAAAGTTCTCGATTTGTTTCAGAATTGAAAGAGAGAATGCAATTTGAAAACTCAGAAAATGAACAACATGTTTCCCAAACGGTTTGAGGAAGAAGACGACCGCGAGTCGTCAGATCAATGGACTCAGGTCCACGAGCCGTCCGATCTCGCGGATGGGGAGAGTCCTAGTTGGACTATACTTGTATTAAAATGCGACCGAATTGTGTTATTAAATTTAAATGTTTTTCTCTCTCCTCGTTTGAAGGCCCAAACGACACCAAAAAATTACCAAATTTTCTATTCTGACTGATTTTGACGTATAGAATCCAAATATGGAGTTAATTTTTCCTTTGGAGGAAGTTTGATAGGTTAAATAATTAATATGTCATTTTCTCTTTCCTCCTTCAAAAGGGGTGATAATATTATCTAAAATTTGTGTAACTTCACTCATAAGTCTTCCTAAGTGTTTAAAACACGATTTTGTTATTATTTTCACAGGTTCAGATTATTCATTTATTTATTAAATAAATAGAAGATTCTACACACTTTCTCTCTCCTATTTTATTCATTATTCAAGCATTATCCAAATTAGTTGCAAATTTTCCCAAAGGCTTATTTTTGTGTTTAAAATACGAATTTGGAGTTATTTTTCTGATTTGAGAGCATTAAGTATTTTATTTCACTTTATTGGCCTATTTCCTATTTTCTTTTGATAATGACATTAATATTTACATTTATGTTCCACTTTAAATGATACTTGGCCCTTAAGTTACTTTTTGGTCAAGAAAACGAATTTGAGTGTCAAATTATCCTTGTGGATTTCCAATTATAATTTTTTGTACAATATCTTTCTCATTATCCTCTTTTATCCATTAAATCCCATATTACTTCTAATTATTGCATTTATCTTCTCCTTTATATAAAATTTGGATTTTCTCTTATTTTTCTTATTCTAGGAAGTGCTAGAAAGTTCTAGGATAAAATATCTTATTCTTTTTATTGCTTAGTGTAAAATTTACACTTTAGGCCCATTATCTAAAATCTAACTGAGGTATTTGTGCATACAACCCTATATTAAGAGTATATGGGAAACATTTACCAATAACCATCATAATCTTCACAAATTACACAAAAAGGCCAAAGAAGATAGGAATGAAAGGAAGAGATGAAAAAGAGGACCAAAAAGGCAAAATGCCCAGAATTTAGTATGTTACAGCACTCCGCCCCTTAAAGAGGATTTCGTCCCCAAAATCACAAGCAGGAAGGGAAGGGTGTGTGTGCAACATCTCATCACCAAACTTCAGGTTATACCACCAGCCAAAAACTTCCACCAACTACTCATCAACATATATACCTAAGCGTTCAGAAACTTCACATACAGCTCATCATAGGTCAGGTTCTCAAGGATCGCCTAGGTTCCACTATTAAGATATTCTTTTTACGAGATTTAACATTATTTATATTTTTGGCTCATTAACATTATACTCTTTATGATATCACATTATCATCATTATATTAATTACATCATGCCATATACACTTTATTGCCAAAATGGGTTATATTTCATCATCATGCATTAAACTATTTATATGTATTTCTCATTTATCTTATTAAGGATTTTATCACAATTAGGTGTTACTCATATCTCAACATTATATTTTATCATTATCATTAATAATTCAGATTTAAACTTCATTATCCTCATATTACCACTTTATTCATTATAACAAATTATTTCACATGAAATAAGGCATTCTATCCAATTCGTGGTTAAGCATATAATTATTCCAATTAATGTCACATTAGTTACTTATATTCATATTAAACATTTTCACGTTGTCATATTATATTTATTTCTCACATTAATGTCATCATTAATCATTTCTCATATTTATTCCTTTATATTATTTATTTTGCACGCTTATATGAATCGAATTACTTCATATTCACATTGAAGCCTTTACATGTATTTTAAATGATCAAGGTGGGACATCCAAAATGTTAATGAATTGATTCACATTAAGTGACTATCACATGTGCATCAGATAACAAGGTAACTTGCATTTTATATGGATGACTTGATTAATATGTGATTAGATGATTATATATATATATATCTCATTTATGTGTATCAAAGTATGTTAACTGATTATGGCACTTAATCATCATTAATGTATAATGAAAGGCATTAAGGATACATTCATTAGGGTTAGGTTATTGCAACTTAGGGTTTAGGTCGACATGACCATTTTATTTCACTTATTCATCCTTAGCATGCATTAATTACGAATTATAACCTTACTCATCATATCATTAGGGTTTAATGGTTCATGACATTATTAACATCTTACTTATTGACAATTAGCATTGATATTCATATTATGTGCATTGGATGTACATTAGGGTTCAAGCACATGTATTATTCCTTAGATGATCATTTAATATATAAACAATCACGTTAGGGTTACAACTATTAACTTGTTTGGTGAAAAACTGAAGATCTAACCTCCTATCCATGGAGTTAGGGTTTCTAAAGATAGATTAGATGAACTTGAAGATGTTATAGGGTTCCATCCCCCTAAAGAGGATTTCTTCCATGAAATCTAACCACTTAAACATCATCAACTAACTATACACCACCCCTTAAAGGGTTCGACCTACTACACTAGGGTTAAAGGATAAGTCTAACTAAATCATTCTCAAGATGCATCATGATTCCATTATGCACTCTAATATCTTTCCAAACACCCAAACTCTAAGGTCTAGGTTCAAAGGACATAAGAAATTATCTTGGTAACCATCCTCAAACAAATCATCCTACACATGAAACTTAGGGTTCCCAAAGATATACAACACAGAAGTCTAAGGTTACTATTGCCTAAAAGCAAACTATTTCGAGCAATTCATATCAGCACAGGCCAGGCCGGTATCATATGGGCATGGGAGTCCTCATATACCAAGCTAGTGGTGCGGAGGAAAAAAATTCCAGCCTCTGAAACCCTGATCCTTTCTAGACACTCTTGCTTCAATTTCATGCCCTAATAGTTGTCTAAAGGCAAACCTAAACAACATCAAGTTATGCATGCTTTAGCTATGCGTATTTTAGGGTTTTATTCATCAAGGTTCTAAGGTGAAACTATAGGGTCCTAAATCAACCTTTCATCAAGGTAGATCAAATCTAGGGCAAACATGTAACTTAAGGGAAACTATGCAAATCTAGGGTTCTAATTAGGGAGACAAAATTGAAATAGCCAGATTTCGACTACCATGAGCTCTGATACCATGTTGTAAAGAGGTGCAATAAATCAACCTCTCTACTAAAATATGATAATCAAAACTCATTTGGAAAGCAGCGGAATAATTTTTTTTGACTATATTCAATTTCATAAAAGATTGTACAAAATACATCAAAGATCTCCCTTTTAGGGTTACATCATCATACACAACTCGGATCTAGATAGAGGGAAGTCTAGACTACTCCACTTTTGTCTCCAAGCAACACATCCAACAGCAAGTCCATGTCAACGCTAAGATCTTCATGCCTTATCCATCAGCTTGCTCCACACCTGGGTGGTTGGGAAAGCACCCAGCAAGAGGGAAGGAAAATAAAAGTATGTGTTACAAAAATTGTTCTAAGATGGAAAGATAAGAAAAGCATGTAAATGTAGGCTAGGGTTCATCATAAGATGAGACATCAAGAGAATGAGGCCATATATATAAAAGAATATTTCAATAGATGCTTGCCATAAACAACATATCATAAAAGGAATTGCATGTATGATTAATATTGACTATCTTAACTATGTAGGGTTGAGGCACCTATCGGAACTTCAACCAAAAGGGTGAGGGGAGAGTATCACATTCCTAGTCACCTACACACATTTTGTGTGCGGGGGAGAGTATCACATTCCCCAACTATGGGTGGTTGTACATACAAGTACAACTACACTAGTTAATTAGTCTAATAAAATCAACATGCTAGAAAAAGAGTTATGGCAAGATTAATCAAAGGATTTATACAACATGGCAGTGGGGTATAAAAACCCAAACGAGATAGTTCTATAACTAATTTTTGAGGCATAAACAAATTAAGTTTCAAGAATCATGAATTAGGTCAAATTAAGCATCATTAGGGAATATGGGTATTTGTATAAAAACTTTCCCAACTGAAGGAGGGTAGATGCGCATACCTCAACCTCAAGAGTTCTAGAAACCACTTTCCAACCCTTCACATGAAATCAGAACCCACTTTCCCTAAATCATCATTAGATCTATGAATTAGAATTTAATATACTCATTAAAGGTTGAAAACCCTAACATTACTAACTTTTTGCGCAAACCATTGAATTAGACTCCAAAAAAATCACCATTGTCTTAGTTAGGGTTTTCTGATCAAAATAACATATAATATTGTCTATTTTGAAGATATGGACTTTTAGGGTTAATTTTGGTGATTTTTAGTTAATTAAATCGACTCGAAAAATACATATTCAAAAATCTTATAATCAAACCAAAAAAACATTTTTAATGGATAGATCTAGTTCTCTTGAGTTCTAAACACTTTTTATTTTTAATTTTTGGAGCAACGAGTAAAAAGTTATGAATTTTCTAAAAAGCACCAATTAGAAATTGCCACGTAGGCACTTTGTATCAAACACAGAGAGAGAGAGCGAGAGCCCGGACCCACCTGCTGACTTGGCCCAATAAGGGGTGGCCAAGTCACGTGGTCAACGTCTGGGTTTGACTCATATTAACAAAACAAAACTAGGCCAAAAGACGAGATTGCCCTTAGCGGGAAAAAGCACAGAAGAAGGCGAAGAGAGGGGCAAAACGTAAAAATGATAGAGGGCTTCTTCTACCTCTTCTCATGGCATAGCTACGCAGTACGAAGCTGCTATTTGGCCGATTTGGGCAAAGTTGAGATACTCCATCAAATTCGACGCGTAGATACTCAAAACGAAGAGGAGAGAAAGACGGAAATGATGGTACCTTGCAATTGAACTGAAACGAAGCAAGGAGAGGGGGAGGGATGCCGCAAGCCTGGTGGATTCGGCTGCTCGATGGAGGGCCAAACACTAATCAAACTAGAAATTGAAAGGTTTTAAGAGTTGTAATAGCTCCCGCGAAGCCATAGGTATAGGTATTTATATATGAGGGGAACTATACTAGGGTTTGCATAGGTGGGGGTGAGAGAAGAGGTTCGGCCAAAGAGGAACTCTCTAGATAATTGTGAAAACACCAAAATTTTAGGATTAAATGAAGCGGAATCCAATGAGCAATCCAACGAACCAAAAAGTTCTCGATTTGGTTGAGAATTGAAAGAGAGAATGCAATTTGAAAACTCAGAAAATGAACAACCTATTTCCCAAACGGTTTGAGGAAGAAGAGAACCGTGAGTCATGAGATCAATGGACTCGAGTCCATGAAGGACCACGAGCCGTCCAATCTCGCAGATGGGGAGAGTCCTAGTTGGACTATACTTGTATTAAAATGCGACCGAATTGTGTTATTAAATTTAAATGTTTTTCTCTCTCCTCGTTTGAAGGCCCAAACGACACCCAAAAATTACCAAATTTTCTATTCTGACTGATTTTGACGCGTAGAATCCAAATATGGAGTTATTTTTTCCTTTCCAGGAAGCTTGTAGGTTAAATAATTAATATGTCATTTTCTCTTTCCTCCTTCAAAAGGGGTGATAATATTATTTAAAATTTGTGTAACTTCACTCATAAGTCTTACTAAGTGTTTAGAACACAATTTTGTTATTATTTTCATAGGTTGAGATTATTCACTTATTTATTAAATAAATAGAAGATTCTACACACTTTCTCTCTCCTATTTTATTCATTATTCAAGCATTATCCAAATTAGTTGCAAATTTTCCCAAAGGCTTATTTTTGTGTTTAGAATACGAATTTGGAGTTATTTTTCTGATTTGAGAGCATTAAGTATTTTATTTCACTTTATTGGTCTATTTCCTATTTTCTTTTGATAATGACATTAATATTTACATTTATTCCACTTTAAATGATACTTGGCCCTTAAGTTACTTTTTGGTCAAGAAAACGAATTTGAATGTCAAATTATCCTTGTGGGTTTCCAATTATAATTTTTTGTACAATATCTTTCTCATTATCCTCTTTTATCCATTAAATCCCATATTACTTCTAATTATTGCATTTATCTTCTCCTTTATATAAAATTCGGATTTTCTCTTATTTCTCTTATTCTAGGAAGTGCTAGAAAGTTCTAGGATGAAATATCTTATTCTTTTTATTGCTTAGTGTACAATTTACACTTTAGGCCCATTATCTAAAATCTAACTGAGGTATTTGTGCATACAACCCTATATTAAGAATATATGGGAAACATTTATCCAATAACCATCATAATCTCCACAAATTACACAAAAAGGCCAAAGAAGATAGGAATGAAAGGAAAAGATGAAAAAGAGGACCAAAAAGGCAAAATGCCCAGAATTCAGTATGTTACACATCCTCTCAACCCTAGAGGATGCAAGGAGAGAGAAAGACATCTCTCAAGGTGGCAAACTTGCACACAACCCTAAAACTTGGGTGAATTACAAGTTGTACCTCAACCTCCCAACAAAGCACAAACAAGACCCTAATCACACCTCAAGTGATTAGCAAACATCTAAACACAAGGTTTAGGCAAAGCAAATAGGGTAAGCCCAAAATGGAGGTCAGGGTCCTTACAAGCCATAAACCCCTACAAAAGGATTTCGCCCCCGAAATCTGAAGAGAAAAGTGAGGGGTACTTCCTCCTCATCTCTTCCTCAAGCTCCCACATGGCTTCCTCAATGCCACAATGATGCCAAAGAACCTTCACAAGAACCAAGTCCTTCCTCTTCAGCTTCTTCACTCTTCTGTAAAGGATCAACAGTGGACCTTCCTCGTAGGTCACATCTTCATCAAGCTCGACCTCAACTGGCTGTATCACTGTCTCTATTCCCAGATGACTTTTCTTCAGCATACTGACATGGAATACTGGATGCAACATGTGCAACTCTGGCGGTAGCTCTAACTTGTAAGCCACTTTGCCAACACGTGCTATCACCGGATATGGCCCCATATACCTGGGAGCCAACTTGCCTTTACAGCCAAACCTCAGCACACCTTTCCATGGAGAGACCTTGAGATAAAAAGATGTTGTAAGGCTTAAAGAAAGGATAGAGCAACTCTCTTCCATACTTTCTCTCCAAGAAGAAAAATTGGCTTCAAAACTCATCTTGAGTTACAATGAAGTAAGAGGACCCATGAATTCATCTCAAATTTTCTATAGTCCACCTCCCATGCAAGTGCAGCCCATCTACCATTTTCAAGGCAATCCCAAGCCTTATACTCCACCTCCCCCTCCATCACCACCATTTTCCCAACAATTCACCTTCCAACCTCTATTTCCCCCTCCACCTCAATTTCAACACCAAGTGTCACCTCCACCTCCTCCACAGTTACAACTAGATCCCCCTCTCCACCATGAGCAAGGAAGTGTTGTGACAATTCTTAGGAGTGTGAAATCTCTTGAGTAGCTCGCAAGTTAAAGAAAGCTTGATAAAGCAAAGAAAAGGCAGCCAAGTGGTGATACCGTGATTGAAATTGCCAAAAATGATTTAGTGATATATCATGTTGATTTTGGGATACCATGTGCTCTACTTCATACTTCGGTTGCAAGCCCTACCATCCCTAGTGTTCCACCTCACATTGATGCAAGTAAGGAAAAAGCCAATGATCCTCCATTCATTGAAGCACTAGATGAGACACCAGAAATAAGGAGGAGGTAAAAGCACAATGTGGATATTCTTGAGGTGTTTCGCCAAGTGAAGGTGAACATTTCACTCTTGGATGCCATCAAGCAAATCCCATCATATGCCAAGTTCCCAAGAACCTATGCACTGTGAAGAGAAGTTCAATAGGGAGGATTCCAAAGAAAGTGAAATTGACTGAACAAGTGAGCTCCATCATAACATTCACTTCTTGTGAAGAGAAAAGACATAGGAGACCCACTCATACCTAGTTATATAGGGGGACATCACATAGACATGTCCTTACTTGATTTGAGATCTAGTGTGAATTTGATGCCATACAATGTCTATGCTAAGCTAGGCTTAGGCAAGTTGAAGCCAGCACATTGCACTCTCTAATTGACAGATAGGTCCATAAAAGTGCCTAAGGGTAGAGTGGATGATGTCTTGGTGATGATAGATATATAGAAAGGCATAGTGTTCCTGAAAATTTTCATTGTACTTGATATGGACCTGGAGGATAGGAAGATTCCCATCATCTTGGGAAGGTCATTCTTATCTACAGTTGATGTCGAGATTCATGTATGCAGTGGCACCATGATGGTTTCGTTCATGGACATGAATATCAAGATCAACATGTACAAAACCCCAATCCGGCGGGTCTGAGATAGGGATATTGAACATGACCACTTCACAAGTCTGAATAATCATTTGAGAAAAGGAGGTTGAGATGGAACAATTGATGATGATTATTATGATCAAAGGGATGAGGAAAACAGATTGAGTGCAAATCAGGGATGCATGTTTTGCAAGAATGGACACATGAGAATGTCAAACAAATGAATGACTGAAGAATAGCCAAGAAGCCAAGATGAAGGCAAGAAACTCAGTGCTTGTGGGAGGCAACCCACCTAGGTTTGGGGAATTTTTCACCAGACCTCTCATTTTTTATACTTTTGATTTATTTTTACACAAACCTAAACACACACACACTTGTATTTGATAGTTTTTGTTTTAGTTTTGATGAAATGACAGGTGAAATAGGTGCAAGTTGAGAAATGAGGCACATTTAGTGGAAAATGGTTGATACAATATCAAAGTGATCATTCAAGATGATTGGGTTATGAATGAAGAAATGTTTTGATGCTTTATGAAGATTTTTGAACTGACAGAGCCCAACATGGTTGTGCTGGAACAGAATGGTCATGCTGACAAAGGTAGATTTCAATAGGGAAAATGCAAGATTTGGCCTTCGACAACACGGCCGCTCTAGCCAGAACGGTCGTGCTGGCATCCAACCAGAACGGTCGTGGTGGTTTGGAACAGTCGTGGTGGTTTGGAACGGCCGTGCTAATTAAGTTGGATTTCAACAAGGAAAACTCGATTTTTGGATGCGAGCAGAACGGTCGTGCTGGAATCCCGCCAGAATGGCCATGCTGGCCCAGATCCAATACTTAAGTCACCTGACTCCACCCGAGCCAGCACGACCCAGAACTCATTTGTGCGCTACAGAACGGTTGTTCCACGTGACCTAGCAATTAGGGTGACCTTCCTTCACCCCCAAATCAACTCCTCTTGCTCCCAAACTATGGATTTGAGTTCCCCTTGGTCCCCAATCATCTTCCCTAACCTCAAGCTTTGTTTTCCACCATCCATCACCACCGATTTCTCCATTTCCAAGCAAAATCCGCCCCTACAGGTGGAGAGTTTGGTTTTTGATGTTTGAGTTCGTTTTTCACCAAAGGACCTTGCAAAAATGAAGAGCACAAGAAAGGCAATTAGGAAGGGAGTAGAGAAGATGATGGACATCCTCACCGAAGGCAAAAGTCAGTCCAAACGGGCCGCCCGTTTACAGCAGTCCAGTAGTGTGTCATCTCCATCTAACTCTATCTCCTGATCCTTTAGACGCTCGGCATCGATGTGCACCTCCTGAAACCACTCATCCTAAAATGGCCACACCACAGATCCAAGCTACCACAACCCTGAAGAGGAGGAGGGGGGGAGAAGAAGAGTTGGAAAATATAGTGGACTCCGTCAATGTTGATGCACCGGCTTGAGAAAGGAGGGCCAAGAAATCAAATGATGCATCTTCCTCATGCTTACCACCACGACCAACTCCAGCAAGGCATTCCACTTCCTCAGCTCAACCTAGTGCAAGCTATGAGAGGGTGCCCTTAAACTTAGACACAAGTTCAGGGTCACACACTTATGCAGAAGAGGAGGAAGATGATACTGAAAGCGAGGAGATGGAAGATGAACCGGTGGACATTGTGTCCAGGCTAGAAGAGGGCAGGTCGAAATGGGTGTGAAAGCATCCAGAGGGAACCACCTACGGAAGGGGAACAACAAGAAAAGTCATAATGAGGCCTCTCCTCCCCGAGTTCTTGACAAGGAGGGTGATCCCCACTAGATATGCATGTATGACTATTGTGCAAGATCTAGGGATCAACTACACATTCAAGGGACAAATGCAATGTTGTGGGTTGTACAAGATCTTGACTGAGGTTAAAGAAACCTACTTGGAGATGACTCATGAGTTCTTTGCAACCTTAGAGAAGGTACAGTACCAGGGAGAAGATGCCATCATGTTCAAGATGCACAACTCCACTCATGTGCTTAAAGCTTCCCAAATCAATGCTATCTTTGCCCCCAATTTAGAAATGGTAGGTAAGTTCAATGAAGGAAGACTTGACAAGAGTGGAAGAGCAGATTACTCCAAGATGTAGAAGACAATCACTGGTCAAGCTTCTTTTTCTATAGGAAAATCAATGACCAACAAGATTTACAACCCCTTCATGAGATACCTACACAAAGGTCTTAGTAAACACCTTGTTTGATCGTTATGACAATCAAGGGTGTTGCTCACAAAAGGATTTGTTTGTTATGGCCACAACTGCAAGTAGGGGATTTGTAAACATAGGTGTTGTGGTGATTGACCACTTGAAGACAATTCCCTCCAACAGTAAAACTCCATCCATCATGGGGGGGGACTTATCACCACAATGGCAAAGGCAGTGGGCTGCAATCTAGATGGGCCTACCAAGGTAGAAGGAATCAAATATGTTAATCTAAATTATCTTGCTAGGTCCCAAATGATCTCCCTCAGAGACAGCAAAATCTTCTATGTTCTAAACCTTGGGTACCCTGGAATCACCTTGGAGCTCCCATACCATGCCACCCCCTACTCATGGATGTGGGGCCACCAGAGAACTTTTCTGAGGTGATAGCACATTATGAGGAGGAGCACCCAAGAGAGGGGTTCACTACACCAAACGTGGACTTACAAGAAGAAGGAGGAGAGACAAATGTGCCAGAGAAGCAACACATTTTTGAGCAGCCACGCCACACACGACCAAGAGGGGAGGACTTTGATGCACAACCACCTCCAACAAATGCATATGACATGTCAACCATTCATGCACAGTTGGAGGTAATTCAGCAGACACAGTAGTCCATGTGGTTAGATCAGCAGCAGATGCACCATCAGATTAACCACATGTACCTCTATCAGCATGTGCAGGCACAGAGGAACCCCCAATGGGGGGGAGGATGTCTAGGGATCACTTTTTGGTTACCAGAAGACATACCCGCCTCCACAGGCAGACTATTGGGGCCATTACTACCAGCACCCCCACCACAGAGAGGACCACCACCACAACCATGACTTCTACCCTATCATTTTCTAAGCTTTAGTTTCATGTTGAGGACAACATGATTCAAAAGTTTGGGGTGGTAGGGCAGTAAGCCCTCAATTCTCATCTTATTTTTTTGATTTCCTGTCTCATCTGATTACTTTTTATTTGTTTTTGCTATCTATTTTAGAGTTTACCTACTTTGCATACTTGCATGCCATGTAGTTTTCTTCCTTGTCATTTTTGCATAATTTTCAAAACAATTGCTCTTTTTGCCATGCATTGCATATCATGTAGATTTTTTTTGTAGTTTTTGCATATTTTAGCTAGGATTTGCTTATTTACTACTTTAAGTTCAATAATATAAACTTAGATGTGATTGAAGGCAACTTGCAACTATTTTGGCCAATTTTGCCCAAATTTGAGATTTCTTGCCTAAAAGTGTGTTTCAACCCAATCTCTACTTTTTGGATTAAAAATGATGACCTTTGACAAATGCAATTGAATTATCATTGTTTATTGCTAAATGGTATCAATTCTTGTCTTTTTACATGTGCATCACCTCTCTTGTGTTTGTGAATGATTTGGTTTAATTGTGACTTCAACAAGCTATGAACGCTAGTGTCTATGAAATCACTTGATTGAAGTATTAATTTCAGGTTGTTCATTCATGTGGTGTGACATTGTTGGATGAAGTGTTGGATTAATTTTTATGTAGGATACCTTGTGTTGAGAATCATGCTAGTGACTCCTCTTTGACTCGACTATTCACTCACCATCTTCTTACCCCTCCGCCCCATGAAAGGATGCCAAAGTGCACATATCAGTCATGGACACCTCCAAAAGTTTGGGATGGCCACATCTACATCTCACCGCTTCACTCTCATCACTATATGCCCTACCTACTCCAAGGGCAAAGAAAAAAATGCAAAAACAAAATAAAAGGTGCTCCTATTTAAGAGCATCTAAGTAAAGAAAAGATTAGTGCTCTATGTAATAGCACTCCAAAATCTTACTGCATCCCTTTCTTCCATTTTCATACCCATTGAGCTAGGAAACATCAAACCTAGCTCATTTTTCCCTTTTCCACAGCCATGTGGGTCGTATTGTGTGATTTAAAACATCAAGTTAAAAGCATGAAGGTGAAAAAATACTCCTAGTCATCCTTGATTAACGCCATCATGAAACAGTCTACCCAGAACTACATGAAAGAAATATGGATAGCTTGTGTGTTTTATGCACTATATTTGAAGTTCATATGTATTATTCTCTTTTCATGATTGGTCTGTGAAAGCAGGTACTACAAAAAAATTCACATTAGTAGCCTTTTAGAAATGCCACTGGAAAAAAAATAAACACCACTAAACATTTTTAGTTGCATTTGTTGACACTTAAAAAAATGCCTCTAGTACCAATGCCACTAGAAAGATAGTGGTGTAAGTTGTAAATGCCTCTAAACGTTTGTCTTTAGTGGCTTCCAATAAATGCCAAATAAAGTCTACTAAAACATCATTTGGCATTTATAAAAATGCCACTATCCATCAATTGGCTTTTATACAAATGCCACTATTTTGTATTATGTTGGTGTATGAAAAATGTTCTTATTGAGTTTAATGGTGCCACTAATGACTAATAGTTCTGTATTACTACATTTTCATAGCTTTTAGTCATTTAGTTTTCAATTTATTATCATGATTTCTAAATGAATGTCAATTGTAAATGAACTCACTTTTTTGAAAGTATGAATATTTTTTTTATAATCAATTGAGAATTACATGGGGAGGACATTTTACCTTACCCCTTATATTGAATACAACACCAATGATATACTTTCATACAACATTTTTCTATTCAGTACAATAACATATGCATCATTGGATATATCTCTTCCATGAACAATTTTAGTGTTGGATGAGATCATAAATTACATCCAATCACTGCAGCGCCAAGTTGAGTTTTTGTCGATGAAGCTGGAGGCAATCAACTCTTCTAGTTCTTCTCGGATGAGCACTAGCATTGAGGGGTTTCCAGCAAAATATTTTGGGTTCCAAGCATCTGACGCCACTTCCAGTCTTGTGTTTGGAACACGTCTGGCTAGATACTTAGGCCACGGCCCTTCATCATCAGATTGGTTGCACATGCAAGTCGGTGGATGTGAGAGAACAATGTAGTTAGCTAATTATATCTATTCTTTGTTTCTTTCTTCTATATCATCTATGCCGCTATGTAAAAACCTAGCTGCAAATGTGGTTGTACTGCTACCGGTGCTTGTACCTATTTAACTCGTACATTTTGGCAATTGGATCAGTACATATGCAGTCTACATAACCAAAAAAATTTAATTTTAAAAAAATAGAACAATTTTAGAATCATATAAAATATAAACTGACAAACTTTGATAGTTCCAACAAGTTTCACACCTAACAGATTTCATGAAGGAACTAATGCCAAGATCATATCAAAATTATTGGTAACAAATTAATAAGCTTGTATTTAAACAAAACTCATTTTTAAATGCAAGAAAACAAATGCTACCCAAAAAATATGTATAAAATTGTTCATTGACAGTCGGAACACTAAGGAACCTTATACCACAAATCAAATATTCATACACCATATATGGACAATCAAATCTACAAAAACATAGCTCACAAGCATGGGAACGAGGTGAAGAGACAATAAATCGGTCCACCATATTCAAATAGATCAGCAGTTTAAACCAAGATAAGACGCTCTATGAGATTCTAAAGAGAAGGCTAGAAGAACCTTAAACAAACCACATGGGTTGCATACCTTCCTAGGATTGGTTTAGTATGATAATACTTTGTAGTAACCAGAGTGTAAGACCCACACAAGGAATGTTTCATATCCAGAACATGAGTCATCTTTCCAAGTAATATATTGATAGGTATTGCCTCTAAGTGTCCTATTTGCATAGAGAATATCATCCCAACTGTCAAATTTTAGGTTGCCCTTTGTGTTGGTGTCTATATAGAGTTGTTTACCATTGTCCATCAATACTGAAATTGATCATGTGACATGATTATGTATTCTGCATACAAACAAAGTTTTAGTTACAAGACTAATATGTGAGAGGCATGTGTCAATTGTGTGAGAAATGCGTTCATCGCTAACAAGACTAATAGTATCAAAATTTTATATTCATATGGGATACGAACTTGAATGTGAGTCTATAATAGAGTCAAGAATTTGTGATCTTCATATTCAGGGGTGATGGGTTCCTTAGATCTGCAAGATTGCTCAGGAGGAGGATAGTTGGCATGCTAATTTCTGTTATTCAAGAGAGTCGTGTCTTTTTGGAATTCAGAGTAATCATATCACTAATGGTTCTTGGTTGATAGGGCAGAACTCCTGTGCTAACAACTTCCTTCCATATCTCAGAGGCTAATAAACATTCAAAGGATAGATGCCGAATAAATTCACTATTAGCTCTGTAGAGAAAGTAGTAAAAGGTGATCATCATGCCCCTTTTATGAAGGTACTCTGTTGTAGTAAGGCATTCAGTACAGATTGGTCTAAGCAATAATTCTAAATCTCTTAGGCATTTGACAAGTCCAAAGCCACCAACCTCACTTGATTTCTTGGTTCAGTACTCTAATAAGGTTCTTGGCATAGTTTAAGACTTCAAGTTAATGAATTCAGCCCCATCCAAAGTAATAGCATAATCTTCTATAGAAGAGTTACCAACATAATTTAAGAAAATAGACAGGTTTCATTCTCCTTGTATCATTAGTATTCCACTTACCTTTGAGAATAACAAAGCTATGAGTAGTCAACCCGCTTTAGTGGGTCTACTTAAGCACCCCCCCTTTGTCCATTTTGAAATAGAGTATTGTTATTGCTACCAAAATACATATAAATAGTTATTGCATATAGAAATACTTATCAAGACATCCTAAATCATAGTTGTTACTTACATTATGGTGGAATCCTTGAACCACCTCCCACAACCACTGGATAAAAGGTGATGCATTGTTGTAGCTGGAGTACTCTGTATTTGCCCTCAAATCTTCCACTACAATAAACCATAAGATAATTAGAAGTTAATATAACCACACAACTACAAAGTGCGGATATCAAACAACATGTACTTACAATCAATATCTGGAAGTCCGCTAATAAGCAACTCCAAGTCTGAACCAACAGAGATCCACCCAAAGAATCATCCAAGTGCAGTATAATAATATATTTAAGTGTGCATGTGCATGCACACATATCCTTGTGCATGAAAACCTATCAAAAGATACAAGTTCTGTGTTATTGAAGATGTAAACTACAAGAATGCATCGAACATAGATAGGAGTGTTTCCTTGTACTTTAGATAGGGTGCTTACATGGATAATGGATAACTTGTAGTCAGCTACTTTATATCTGCTAGCAGTTGTCATGTGTTTCTTGTTGCTGCTACTATATTTTGTATGGCATCTTTAGTACATGATGGGTCATTACCAACCATCCTTATGGTAATAATTAGAGCATTGTTCCTTACCAATAGAACCTTCATCATTTGAGTAGTGGTCCTCCTTTTTTGTTCTATCCCATACCAGACTGTAGGGTAATATAGATCCCAAAACATATAATCTTTAGGGCAGGTATAGAAACACCAAAGATAAGTGAAGTCATGATGGAAAGAGATGCCATGAAATATGTATTAAATAGTGCATGAAGAAGATCCAGTTTACTGTAATGATAAATGGCTCACCCAAATTGAAACTATTGCAGACCAACAGATTGGAAACTCTTACACACCAGCATAATCGAGCAATTGTGTAAATCATGTGGTATATCATGCTGCAAGCCAATAGATTAGAGACTCTTTCTCAAAGAAATCCTTCTTCTATAGGTTCCCTACAAAATAACAACAAAATTTCCCATCAAAATTAGAGCACCATAGGTTATTGCACATCTGAAATAGAAATTGCATCACATTAACCATAAACAAACCATCAACATAAGCCCTATTGATTCTACTGCCTTTAAAGCAACCATTAAAAATTGATCTACAACAGATGGATTGAATGAGGCCACTGCTCTATTTTCAGTCGCTACTCAGATGGATGCTCACCAAGGGAGACTAAAACTTACTAAACACCTTTGCTACAAATTGCTTCGCTGCTTGGATATGCAGGAATTCACAAGAGATCCAAACAATGACTTATGATCATTCATGCATGAGCACACATATAAAAATCAAAATTCTTCATGTGGCAGATACTGCTATCGATAACCGTACCTGCAATGATAGTATAAAGAATAGGAGTATCAGGGATAGTAGATAGTATAAAGAACATGATTATCAAGTCATTGTAGATAGTAGAGAGATCATGATAATGTGATCATGGTCTTATCTCAATCATTTGATCAAGGTCTTTGTTTATCACCTGGATGAATTGAGACTCACTAACTCCATCCCTAAAATGGAGAAAAAATTGATTCAAAGAAAATTACAATAGCTTAACAAAGAAAAACACATAATCATGACATGGAATCACAAAAAGAGAGCATTTAATAAATATACGCCCATTGAAGAAAATCCATTTAACCAAATAGAATGAGTATGGCATCAGATTGAACTAGGTTGGATTAATTTCCTATGTTCCCAACATTTGAATATATGTGTAAGCATACTTCCAGTAGAAAGTTATACATATTTAATTTATGCTTTAACAAAACACGAAAGTATAGAGTAATCAAACTCTGATAAACTATTCATTCTACTAAAGCCCTTATAGCTACAACCAGACATCAGAACACAAATAATCAGAGCAGGTCGCATTCAAGTACAATGAAAAGTACAAAGGTCTAGATTATACCTAAATATGATAATCTGTTCAGGCTTTCTACACTTGGTACTTTGGTAGAAATCCACCAAGACCTCCCTGCAAACATACATATAGCCAATATACCAAAACAAATAAGATAAAATGACCCCGTATAAAGATAGCCAATATGCCAATGCAAAGTATATATGATAAAAAGGTAGAGACGGGAAGGAAAAAGAGGCAACAAACCTAATAAGACCCTCATCCCCATTATTATCGGTGGGTTTAAACAAAGATTCTATCATTTTTACCTTGGGTGATTGAGTCCTAACAGTAGCTCTGTACTTGGAGATTAAAGGCCATTCTCGAGAGCTAACAACCTAAGACATAAGTAGAGCAACAAAGAATACCCCAAATAAGAAAAATGAACACAATGACATATAGATTTGAGCCCAACAAAAATAATGGGACGAAAAACCCATATATATGCTAAGGAGTCAAAATTCAAAACTTACAGTAGTTATTGATGGCTTGTCCGACTGCCCAGGGCTCCCATGGGACACATCCATTCCTAGTATAATAGTTGGCACTTGGGAGATCTTTGGCATGGATGGAGGATGCTCAGTTGTGGTGAACTTTTCCGCACGTTGTGACACCTGCAGGCTTATTCAGAATCTCATTCGTTGTGGAAACATGAAGGGCATTGTAAGTAAAATCTTTTTATGTATTTTGTTTAACTAATTTTTGTTAAACGAAATACATAAAAAGATTTTACTTACAACTCCCTTCATGTTTCCACAGCAAATGAGATCCTGAATAAGCATGTGGGTGTCACAGTGCGTAGAGAAGTTCACCACAGCTGAGCCTCCTCCATCCATGCCAAATATCTCCCAAGTGCCAACTATTATACTAGGAATGGATGTGTCCCATGGGAGCCCTGGGCAGTCGAACAAGCCATCAATAGCTGCTGTAAGTTTTGAATTTTGACTCCTTAGCATATATATGGGTTTTTCATCCCATAATTTTTGTTGGGCTCAAATCTATATGTCGCTATGTTCATTTTTCTTATCTGGGGTGTTCTATGTTGCTTTGCTTGTGTCTTAGGTTGTCTTCTCTCGAGAATGGTCTTTAATCTCCAAGTACAGAGTTGTTGTTAGGACTCAGTCACCCAAGGTAGAAATGATAGACTCTCTGGGTGGAGCTCTTGGAAGGACTTTCTTCGAAGACATCAAATGGATGCTCTATATTATGTAAGGACAACCAATGAGAAGTGAAAACCATTAGTTAGTTGAACAAAAAGGAAAGGACCAGGCACACACAAATTAGTTAAACGAAATACATAAAAAGTTTTTACTTACAACCTCCCTTCATGTTTCCACAACGAATGAGATCCTGAATAAGCATGTGGGTGTCACAGCACACAAAGAAGTTCACCACAACCCACTTAACAACTGCTATGCAGCGGTATAGTTTCTGCAAAACAGTGGGTGGCATGGTTAAAAATAGAAGCTTATTAAAAAAGTAACAACAAACTATAGATGTTAAAACTGGACGGGGCATCACCTTGTTGTTAAAATTCCACCTCCAATTACATGGGAAAAAATCTTCACCGTTGCCAACTTTTAGTTGGGGGATACAAAAGATAGAACGCATATGAATTACAGATACTCAGTTTCCTTTAGGCGAAGCAAGAAGGGAAAAAAATAACATAGCATACATTCGTAGCAGTAACACACCTCAATAGGTACATAAGTGGGTCACTTGGGCCTCCCTACATTAAGGCAAGGCAGAGGGTCTGAATACTTGAACTCTGTCTGATGATGTTTTCTGAAATAATCAGAGACAATTAGTGTCAGGATATTACTTGTTTCATTCTAATAACTCATTTTCCTTTACATATATAAAGTCGTGTTTCATCCACATACAAGCACAACTCAAATGAATTACCCAGAAGGTAAGATCTGAGACCTCAAGTGATGTGAGACCTCAAGATAAACATCCATGTCACCTACATCAGGAACAACACGATATGCCTTGTTGATGTTTTTAGAGATATGAGAGGCTGCTTTAGACAGACGAAGAGCAATAAAACAAAAGACACAATACTCAAAAAACCTCTAAAAAATGTAAAAACCTCATAGTATGTGAGGGCACATATCTACAAGAAACTTGGAACAAATTTCCTTGGAAATACAAAAAATATTTATGCATGGCAGATATATGCTTTGAGGCAATGGGTGGACATATCACATTATTCCCAAAAACCATGTACATATAAAAAATACCATACCACGTGTTTGTTCATACCTGCAAATGCCCATTGGCTATGGTCATGATGCCATGCACAATCTTTGTGAGATAACCACTCTGACATAGATAACATCAGCTTCAAAAACTTCCAACATCTTCTTCAATACATCACCTACAAGCCTTAGCAGTTCAATGTTTTCACTTCATAGGCAATATCAATACAAGGCAAGCACATGCAACAGATTTAAATTCTCACAACCAATTAAGTAAGAAAGTACCTAAAGCCGACAAAAGACATGGCTCAGAGGTCTGGTTCATCAATTACACAGTGACATGTTGTTTGTTGTGGAAGGCACAAAATGCACAAGTCTTCAAAAATCAGACCTCAAAAACACATGACCTGTTAGCCAAAATCCAGGCTATGGTCAGAATCATCAAATAAAGCTTTCACATAGAAGACTAGATCTCAAGGGTCAAAGAACAGAGTCAGTTTAGTGGGAAGAACCACCTACAAGTTGCACAGTTATAAATGTAGACATTGTACTTAAAGCTAATTATGGAATTTATAGCACATTATGGTGCGAAGCACCCCCTACAGGCTGCATGGTTACCTCCAAATTCACATCATCAACAAAATGCAAATGATGAGAAAAATAGCATGCCATCTGACACAAACCATTTGACAAATATGTCCTTGTCTACAAAGTAAAGATTTCAAAAAAGTATTCATGCATATCAAATTACCCTAAAAAGAACCAATAAATATATAAATATAGCCTCATTTAAAATGTTGCGCCAACTAGTCTAGGATTCATCAAAATGTTGGGTGGATCTTGAATATTGTAGTGTGGTTGCTAGAATTCCGATCCCTACATTGTTAAGATATCCTGCAGCATGTGATCAAGTAATGAAAGAAAAATTAATATGCCATAAGAAATATATCATGATCTGACATGATGTAAGTTGGATATGAAGCCCACAAATATGAAGCACCCGCAATATGCATTCCTAATTATATAAGAAATTGCATTCCAAGATATTATCAAATAGAATCAAAACTACACAGGTTGGGAAACAAAAAATCATGGTATACGATGTGTGGCTATCATACAAAAGGGACAATTACCCTTTTACTATAGTAGTTTTTACATTCAAAAAGAATTATTCAGTCCACATCACCCATCCACATTAGTTGTAAATTTTGAATATCCAAACCATAATAATCCATTTACTAGTTGAGTAATTACAAAATGGAAAGAAATGGATCAAATAATCGTAACTCATTTGCAACTAAAATTTTCATCTGTACCCACAAACAAGAAGCTAAAACACTGCTCATAGCTAAAAACCACAAACCAATGGTAGTATGTGTATTGTACATAATACTAAGATTCTCCATAACAAAAGTAAAAGCAGGTCAAAACAAAATAGGAATGTTATTTGGCAACATTGTCTACGACAATGGACATGAAACACCATTATTTGGATCGTCGTGTATAAATAAAAAATTGGATTAAATAAAAACAACTATAGCTCTCCTCTCTTTAGATAGTATCCAAGAATGCAATTAACTTTAAACTTCATGTCCTGCAACAAATGGAAACGACTTTAGATACTACTTTTATTTTCAATTATGTAACAGTATAAGCAATACTTTATGCTCACCTTGGAAACATATGTGTTTTTGTCCATGCTATGACGTTGCCAACAACATCATCAATAGATTGATATTGATCATAAGGTCTCACTAGAGGATTGTTGCCCAACAAATCAACCTCTACAAAAACAACAATAAATGATGAGCCTAAAATTTCACCTCCCACCCTTTTCATGGGGTCAACCTCAGAGACTTGACCGAATGCAATTCTAGCATCTGGATCTGTAAAACTCAGCAGATACACATCCTAGAAACAAAATACAGTTTACATAACAAAATTCTATAAACGTAAAATGAAGTGCAATTTATACAAATATAAACATACTTGTCCCTTCTTAAATGATGAATGTCTTATATGGAGTGGAGTTTGCATTGATAAGTTTATCTGCACAATTATTTTAATTTTGTCATAAGTCCATAAAAGTCAACATGGAAAATAATTGATACCACACATCTTGTATAAAATTTATTCATACTTGGCCAGTGCCAACATGTTGTGCTTGACTATTTCCTGCTCTAGTTAAGGCAAGTAACTCCTCTAATTTTTGGTTGAATTCATCCTTTTGTTCTTGAAGTTTTGCATCAAATTCCAACTGTTGTTCTTCAAGCTTATCCTAGAAATGCTTCCTTTGCGCTTCTTCAGCTTCTCAGGATTTATGATTCTTGCCCCAGATATCAAAAGGTGATGGTCCAAGTCCATAACCACGAACATATCCTGGTCTCTCTTCTCCCATAACATGCCTATAAATTTCATCTACATTAGGTTGTTTTCTTCGTAGCTCTTCTCCTACCTCAGAATTTTTTTCCTACATACAACAAATCATAGGATATGCATTTTATACCAAATATATACCTGTTTGAAATTAGTATATGTAACATAATACTATAGGATATTATGTGTTTTACCAAAATTTTGGCGGATTCAACATCAACTATGCTCCCATCTTTTTTACGATGAGTTTTCTCAAAAAATATTATGGGATCCACTTCTCTGCCTATTTCCTTCTCCATATTTATCATTCAAACAAGGTTGTTGTAAACATCAAATAAACGGATGCCATCAAATTGTCTAAATGGACCCAAAAAAATACTAACTTACATCATATTTAAGACATGCAAACGACTTGGTTCCTGTTGTGTATCTAACCGTTTGAAATTTTCTGCTTATCTTGTTAGTTATAGACTTCCTCTGTGGAAAACATTGTAGTATTGTGCATAGTAATTATCTGTGCGGTGTTGTAAGTATCAACGAATAGAAGAAAAAAATTACCTTTCCTTTATTACTCCTCCAATAATCGATAATAAATTTCCAATGCGACTTGTCCACGCGGGGAACAACTTGTTCAAGTTGTTGTTTGTATGGACTATCTTCTAGGAAGTATAGTCTCCTTAACTCCCACTTGTGGTCCTTCCATTTCTTTCCTATTCTCTTCATTGTCCACTCCTTCATATCTGAATCGATTATGAATTTACTCTACCAACATAAAGGATATCAATTAGAAGCTTCATTTGACCATTTAAAAACAAAATTTAATAATATACCTTCACAAAATTCCATATAGAATCTTTTTTATTTGCTAGAAATTGTCTCTAGTCCTCGTAGTTTAGTGGACAAAGATTGGGATCTCTTGCAATGGTTGTCAGAAAACTTGATAAGTGACATTGGTTTTCACCTACTGGTTGTCCAAATTTATTTTTCTTAATGGGAATTGGATCGTCGGGCTTTCTTTTCCAGACTTTGAAACATTGTGTTTGGCCACGTGCTCGATGTTTTTGACCTAAACATTCATTCATAAAGGATAATATATATATGCAAAATTATATATCATTAAATGCAACACTATAAATGCAATGATATGAATGAAATGATTACCTAGTCCATCAGAAGGTGTTGTTGTAACATTCAATGACTCAACATGGTGATCGGAGATGTCATTTTAGTCCATGTTATCAGGAAATACATTGCTATTTTGGTTACTGGCAACTCTATTCTCAACAATTATTGAATGAATAGACACAGAAGCATTGACATTAGGCACACGTGATAGTGTGAATTTCTTGATCTTGTAACTTTATCACCACTTTCTTTATTGTGCTGATTTTGGAACCTTGTTCCCATCTCCTTTTCAGTTGTGCATGTTTGAGAGGATTTCGAACTACCAACCATATTAGAGTCTTGGGGAGACGTGGCTGATTGGGTATTTTTTGCAGAGCTAGCAGTAGTTTTATTGAATTTGTTTGCTCTATCATTACGAATTTCAGCTGGAAGGGAAGCTAAAATTTTTTGGAGCGATTTGAGGATGACAGGTTCAAAGATTGCCAAAAACCATGTCGAGTAATGCTATGTAAATGATTCACCATACAAGAGTCATTGTTGTTGTTTTTATCATTCCTTGTGGTTGTCTTGTTATGGCAGTTGTCACTGTACTGTTCTCTTATCATGAGTATATCAAGTCACATAAAAGTGAAGACATTTAAAAAAATATTGAACCACATAATAACAATTTTATAATTAATATTTAAAAATGAAACATAGATATTTAATCAAATATAATTATAAACAACAGCAGAGATAAGGATAAATTTGATTAAGAAGAATGTTAGACATGCAAAATCCATACACCTAGTTAGAGAACAATGTGAGACAGAAAATTAAAGAGATACATCGAGCCGAAAAAGGCTTATTTAAGTCAAATATTAATGACAAAATAAAAGAAACATTGGCTGCTATTTTGTAATCTTCTCATTCAAAACTGTCATCATCATCACTTTGAGATACACTTTCATCATCATTTTAATTTGGGATTGGTCTTTTTCAATTGTTGAACTATCAACAGTAATTCCTTCCATATCCAATCTAACTATGTCACAATAAGTATCTTTATCCTCTAATGTCATTGATGGCCCATCTCTAGTTTTACCTTGCACATAAGCTTTGACATTCTCAATACAAGATTGTTCTTCCATGTTGAACATATCCCGTGGGGAAATCTTTACAGAAAAATGCCACCCATTTGCAGTGACATCTTCTATATAAAATACTTGTCCAACTTGAGATGTCACTACAAATGGTTCTCCTGTAGTTTGAAGTCGTCTCAAATTAACAAGAGTCAACCCATGTTCATCATGCTTGATTCCCCTCTTTGAGTAGATGTCCACCCAATCACACTTAAATAATGTAACATTAAAGTGCTCATAATAATTGAGCACAATAACATCCTTCAAAACACCATAGTAGGTAACATCTCTAGTAATTGGATTATGGTCAGTGGTTTTAGAATAACAATCAGTCTTAGCTACCAGAAAGACTCCACTATTTTGTGTTGTTCGATTTGCATCTTTTGCCTTGGTATGAAATATGTGACCATTGACAACATAGCCCTTGTACTTAATGGCCAGTTGATGTGGACCTTGAGAAAGAAACTTGATTTTATCATACACCATCTCTGTTCTTAGGAGTGTCTCAATCTAACAAAAGAAAAGTTTGTTAGACTTTATTCATGAAGCATAACAAATTTAATTAGCACAACTAAACTTACATGTTCCTTAAACCATCCATCAAATGAGTTACTATGTATTCTTTGAACTTCCTTTAAGGACTTTTGAGGATGTTTTTGCCTAATGATATCATAGTGCTTCCTGAATACAAAATATATGCAATATGTCATTGGAATATGTTATAGCATTTTATTAATAGAAGAGAGTTGACACTAACTTACTTAATGTAGGGTTCAATTGCTTCACAATTGAATAGCACATTCTTATGGGCTTGTTTCAATGTATGTTCATCCAAGACACATGTTACCATTTTACCAATACCACAACCTACTGTTGATAAAATAAACCAATCATCACTATCAAGTGTTGGCTCGTTTTCCAAATTTACTTCGTCAGTATGGTTTCTATTTGGCCGATTTAATTTTGTTTCAACTCCATACAAGTATCTTGAACAAAAAGTTAGACACTCTTCGACTATATATCCTTCTACTATTGATCCTTCTAGATATCTTTTATTACGAACATATCCTTTTAGGGTCATCAGATACATGATAACAAAGTTGAGGAAAATATAATGACAAATTACATTCCAATAGGTAAATTCATCACGACGTATGAGAAGTTACCTTTCAATTGAATACATCCAACGATATTGAACATGGCTGGCTATCTTAGCTTCATAAGAGAGATGGATTGATAGATGCACCATTATGTCAAAAAAACATGGAGGGAATATCTTCTCCATCTCACAAAGTGTCACAGCTATTGCATTTTCCAATGCAGAAAAATCATTTGGATCTATGACTTTAGTGCACAACATTTGAAAATAGTGACAAAGATTAATAATACATGACTTAGCATTCTTACTGGGTAAGGACACAATGACAACTAATGGCAGAAGTTGTTGCATCAACACATGATAATCGTGACTTTTCATTGGTAGCATCTTCTGATCCTTTGGCCGTGCACATCTAGATATATTATATGCATACCCGTTTGGAACTTTGACAGATTTTAGGAGGTTGCAAAATAATATTTTTTCATCTTTTCTCATTGTATAGCAAGTTGGAGGTAGGATGGTATATTTACCAACAGTTTTTGGATGAAGCAGAAATCTAATTCCCATATCCTCCAAATCCTTCCTTGCATTCAAGTTGTCCTTACTTTTATCCTTCAAACCTAGCAATGTTCCAACAATACTCTCACATATATTCTTTTCAATGTGCATGACATTGAGATTGTGCCTTACAATGTTAGTTTTCCAATATGGTAGCTCAAAAAATATGCTTTTCCTTTCCCAATTATGTGTTGAATCCTGACCTCTTGGCCTTTTATTACCAATTACAGTTCTTCTGTCCTCCAATTGTGACAAGATTTGAGCTCCAGAAGGAGGTTTAGGTGGACACCTAAATTCTTGCTCATCATCAAATGCCTTTGCTTCTTTTCAAAATCTGTGGTTAGTTAGCAAAAACCTATGGTGTCCTCTGTAGCAAACTTTACGGCTATGTGGAAACTAATGTGAGACAATATCTTTATTACAATAAGGACATGCTTTGTAGCCTTTAGTACTCCAACCAGATAGATGTGCATATCCTGGAAAATAACTAATAGTCCATAATAAAGAAGCACACATCAGAAAGAATTCCTTGGTTCCAACGTCATATGTATATACACCAGTATCCCATAGTTCTTTCAACTCATCAATCAATGGACGTAAGTACACATCTATATTTTCAGGTGAAGCTGGTCCAGGAATGAGTAGGGACAACATAAAATATGGTTGCTTCATGCACAACCAAGGAGGTAAATTATATGGAATAATCACAACAGGCCATGTACTATAAGAAGTATTCATTGTCCCAAAAGGATTAAATCCATTAGTTGCAAGTCCCAATCAAATATTTCTAGCGTCTACAGAAAATTCTGGATGCATCACATCAAATGTTTTCCATGCAGGTGAATCTACTGGGTGTCTTAACTTGTCATCTTTTTCATATTCTTCTGCATGCCACCTCATTAAGGAAGAGGTTTTTGATGACATGAACAACTGCATTAGGCGTGGTATAAGTGGAAAGTGTCTAAGCACTTTGACATGCATTCTCTTGGGTTTTTTTGCAAGCTCATCATCATCATCTGGGATTGTAATTGTTTTCCATCTTGATGCTCCACATGTATCTTAGACGTCTTTATTAGCAGAATCCTCCCAAAACAACATGCAACCATTTGGACAAACATGAATCTTCACATAATCTAAGCCCAACCCCGTAATCGTCTTTTTTAGCTCATAAAATGAATTAGGTAATTGTTCTCCTTCTGATAACATCTTCTTAAAGAACGTAAGAAACATAGATGATGCTTTCTTACTCAAGCCATTAAGACAAACCAGGTGATAGAATTCTAGGATGCAAGCAAGTTTGCTATATTTCTTACACCCTGGATATAATTTTGTCTCAGAATCCTTTAACAAGATATAAAATTTGTCAATATTGAATTGTTGATCACTAGATGGCTCCACTCCTTCTGTATTCCCGTCTTCACTGAAACTCAGAAAAGTATCATGCAACATATCTTGTAAATTTTCAGCATTAAGGAAATCTCCCTGATCAGTAGGAGCATCCATTTGAACATCGACATCTTCACCATGAAAATCCCAAGAAATATAGCTTGGTAAGAAACCATGCCACAATAGATGGCTCAATGCAGTCTTTTTGGTGACCTGGTATACATTCGCACACTTTCTACATGGGCATACAATCTTGTCTCCAGTCGATGAATGTTCAAAAGTGAAATCCAAAAATTTTGATACTCCACATAAGTATTTACTGCTCGTTCGGTCATCCTCTACTATCCAAGACTTATCCATTCTATAAAAATAATAAAACATATAACATATGAGTAAGTATGTCATATTAAAAAAGACTATACAATATGAGAAAATACTAGTGTAATCATGCAAATGAAGTTCACGTGAGCCTATCCGACTAGGTGGGCACCCAAGAATTTTTTGAAATACTTATAATAAGGATAAAAGAACATAGTTATAATAAGGATAAAAGAACATCTATAATGAAATTTATCAGTAATTTGTAACATAATAGGATATGCATATTTCTTTTTGTTGTTGGGTTTTGAATGTGTCATTAAATAAGATGGATTTGTGAATTTGGAACATTCATGGGAACACACACTTCAATTATAATCATTCATGTAGCAACTTTCAGTTCCATTCATTAATCACTTTTTACATCCATACACAGGGGTGTACCCCTAAACAGTAACTAAACAAAGGGGTTGGTGTACCCCTATACATGTGCATAATTAAAATAACTATTAATACAGACAAGTCTATATAGATAAACAACTAAATACTACACCAACATGGTCCCACATCAGTAACTTTGAGGCCTTTTCATTGTGGCAATCTTCACCTGAAGTTCATCAAAGAAAGTAGCTATGAGGATTGATTGCTTTAAGACAAAAAGTGTAAACACAAATTTTTTGTCAGGACAATTATATTTGTTAATTGGACCTACCAAGGTCTTTTTGATGATTGTGTTGTGTCATGGAGGTCCTCACTGTATTTAGACGAATCTGAACTGACAGGTGCCTCATCATTATATCCGTCTGAGCTGGTTTCCTCCATCGTGCGCTCATACCACCGTAGATGATCGGGGGTCTCGTTGTTGATGTTGGTTATCCAAACTTTGATGGTATTATGACCAACTGGATGGAGAAAAAGCTTATCGCTACGGTTCACTGGCATCTTTCTAATCCAATCACGCCAACCAAATTTTGATATAAGATTTCCCGCCAAATCATACTCAACCTCGATAACATGCGATGAATTGCCAAAATTTAGGGTCACTTCACCAGGCCTGTAGTGTGTTCCGTTTAGAAAATGCCAATGTTTGGGTATGGTTAGTTGGTTTAAGGAACGATCATCTAGGATGATGTCAAATTGTTCTTCTTCAGGGAACAATAACATTGGCATAGAGGCCCAGTTCATAGTGACTGTTGTGGGTGGATAGAGACAGCAAAATATTAGTACTAACAATTGTAAGTACATATAACGATGTTATATAATTTCAGAAAAAGTAGTATAACATTAGTTAACCTTTTATTGCTTGTCATAACCAACTTTATTGTGGTGGACATGATAGCTTGAAAAGAAATCTAAGACAGGAGATCATGTCCTATATTTTTGCAATTGGTCCAATGTTCACTAATCCTTCTTTGAGAATTTCAAGGAAGTAACTAGTATTTTCTATAATTTGATGTATCTTGGTATTTCATACAATGAGGTGTAGGGCTGTAAATGGGTACGGGTAGACCCACAGACCCGCAAATCCGGACCCTTAAAAAACCCATCATGGGTCTAATTTTTTATACCCGCATACCCTTGGACCCGTATACCCTTGGACCCGCATATAAGCGGGTCCAATAATGGGTATGCTTGGACCCAGACCCGCTAGACCCGTGTACCCGCTATATATAAGTAACTATTAAAATAATATGTTGTATATATCATACTTTACTAGTCTAATTACTATAATTATTGATATTATATCCTACTCTAAGGTTGAGACTAGTCATATAACTAAGAATTAACTATTCTAGTTACAATAACGAACATCATATGTAAACTTAAAATTAAAATGTCTACTAATCTACATTACTTTCTACATAAATTAAATGTTATGATCATGACTACAAATATGTAAACAATTACTCAATTAATTTTATTGTATAGAATATAGCATTGTCTAATATAACTATTACATGTTAATATACTATATGATAACAATATCTTGTTGT
This sequence comes from Alisma plantago-aquatica, assembly GCA_963693085.1. Taxonomy (NCBI): domain Eukaryota; kingdom Viridiplantae; phylum Streptophyta; class Magnoliopsida; order Alismatales; family Alismataceae; genus Alisma; species Alisma plantago-aquatica. The sequence continues at coordinate 134,462,893 of OY856410.1, read as the reverse complement.
GCTAAATATATATAACATAGTCATTTCTCTTACATAAATAATATGATGTTTTATAGAACCACTTACCCACATACCTGCACCGCATACCCACTATTATTGCGGGTACGGGTATGGTGCGGGTCCAAATTTTGTATTATGCGGGTCTAGAACCGGAACCGGACCCGCTAAATTAGATGGGTATGGGTATGGGTATGGCCAGACCCGCACCGTACCCGCACCATTTACACCCCTGATGAGGTGCCACTTATTAACTATTTTTTGAATCAACACTCATATTTTAGATTATCAAAGAGGTTACTTGTATCTGGCTTATTTTGTACAGGTGTGAGACCTATTGAATTTGAAGTATCCATGCACTACTATAGAAGGTGTGGGACCTATTTAAAGAGGTTACTAGTGTCTTTCCAAATTTTTACTATAGTCTTGTACTTATGTGTTTATTAAAACACTACTACAAGATATCTTATCATCTTATTATTTTGATAGTACCACAAATTTTATGACAAGAAGGATTCATCTAAAAATTGTAAATTTTCTAAATGAGTTATGTGAGGTTATTATTCTCTGACCTATATGTAAATGGGATATATTCCTGCCTCTTTAGTTTTATGAGTACATGACACTATGTTTGAAATACTTTTTATAATGATAAAATAACATAATTATAATAAGGAACCAGGCACATTCTAATCATTTTGAACTGAATCAGAAAATGAGCAGGAGCCTGGGTCCTATCTGCTAGTATCAAAGGAGAATTCGTAAACCTCAAAACCACCAACATGGTTTCCAAACCTACAACCTCAACTTCTACAAGCTCACCTTCTGCAAACCTTTAGAACATATACAACCAGAAAGTATTAATGACTGCACGTATCAATGACTGCAAAGTCTATCATGCAGCTTGCTTGGCACATGAAAGAGAGGCATGTTCAGTTGTATTGGCCCAAGTGGAAATAAAACCCTATTAGGGATATGTCTAAATCTAACTCACAAGCACTATTTGGCAAAGGAGACAAGCCCATCAATGCCTAGTATGACTCTGTGCCCTACAACTTTGTGCACAGATAAATTGGTTGTACACTACAACTTTGTGCACATCTTAGACCAAATAGCTACCAAACTACATCTAATAGTAGCAAAGATCATCTTTTTAAGTTATTTAATCTTATATATAGGTTACAAGTGTTATTACCCTAAAATAAACATATTTATGCTTTGGCTAATGTTGCACTCCATTAGTCTGAAATGTACTTCTCTCAACTTGAGCCATCAAATCCAGAATATAATGTTGTACAAAGAGATTTCCATGAACCCACAAAGTTCACTTTTACTACCTCATCTACACAATGAGCCAAAGTATCCCACCAGAGATCATAGTGCCTCCTCCTCACAATGAAAAGTTTGGCTGAACTTATAACATATATGGTACATATTTGTGTCATTAAATATCATAATCTTGAAGATTTGTCTTACTTATCAATCAATAATGCATTATCAAATGTGTGCCTTATATATGTTTCACAACTAAAGTTTAGCATAGCCTTAAGAAATCAATTTCTACTGAATTTTTTATGTTCCAACCATGAAAAAATTTAGCTTGATGGTTTTAAGTCTGTGGTCCTTCCAAAAGTGATGTATGTTGAGCATCTTTTCATCAAAATTCTTCTTGAACTTGAATGATCACATGTAATGCACCTGGTATTACTATTTATTTTTTCATTTTTGAGTCAAGTATTTTCTTGCAAACTACAATAAAATATCCGAAGCAACATTTCTATTTTTACTATAAATATAATGGATTTTTCTTAGTCTGTGCTTTTCTATCGCCTAGCATTTTATCTAATTCCAGTTTCTACTGGCAGCAGCTACTAGATGTAGTTTGACATATAAGAACTCTAATACAAAATGACATGCTATTCCATTTTTTCATGTTTCAATTAACTAGCATTGGATGTTCAACACTTAGAGAGCAAAAATCTAACTAATATGTAGGTGTTGCTCTCCCCAAATGTAGTTGTTGTAGGTCAAGTCTTCATGGTTGATACTAACATGGGAATATTTGATCTTGGCCTTACATAGGCGTCAACAACAACTATTTACAATTCCCAGTGATTTCTCAGCAACCCAACCTACCAGGAAACTTTGAAAATTATAGATATCATATGTTCATCTAGTCAAAGGTGCTATTGGTGATGTCGAACCATTATTGACAACTTGATCAAACTTTCTCAAAATAAATTCATCCACATCAAGCCTAATTATGCTTGATCCTGAAAAACCTTTTTCTTGAACCCAACTATGGATGGTTGAATTATATTGAATTACATAATCTTTATGTAGATATATTTTCCACGGAATATTCAAAACTACAAAATTCTTAGAACTGCCAAGACAGATTGCAGGATCCTCAAGATTGTTAGGCAGCACATACCTAGATTCCCAGCAATACGTTGGCACAATTAATATCAGAATGTAATACAAAATCCACATATAAAGGTATAATAATTAATAATCACTAACTTTATACAAATTATAAGATAGGAAACATATCTTGACTAGCTCTCACAATAACAAATGTAAAAGACAACTATTTTCCTCCCTACATAATCCATGATGAGGAATATTTGAGGATCTTGATTTTGGCCTATCAACACACCCATTTGAGGCCCATGGAGAATGAGGAAATATCTAGATCTACACCTACCATCTAAGAGGATGAATGGTAGTAGAGTGGACTTAGTTTATCAATAGGGAACCTCAATCGCTGATTAAGTCATCAACATATAACAACTGAACAAATCAAACCACATAGATATTGAGCCATGACAAGATGGACCCACACTACTATATCCATGCAAGGATTCATGGTGGATGTTATAACTCTCATAGGGAAAACCATAAAGGAAATTATCTTAATTTTCATAGGTAGAATATCGCACTCATAACCAAGTCAAATCAAGACCACTTGATGAACCCTTCTAATCTATACTTGCCCCTTTATGTATAAGAGGAAAGTTTATATATTACCCATAACACCCCACAAAACAAACCTGAGAATGAGTCTTGAATGATGGTGTGAAGACCCTTCCCATGCAGTGGGATTTTTATGTACCATGTATTGGTTCATTCATTTCCCTATCATTGCATTCTTTATTTATTGGAAAAATTGGGCACTCTATTTCAAATCCCCCTTTCAAAGGGACATATTTATGTTCAACAACTTGTTTAGGCTTGTAAAACCTGAGACTTACATATAATTAGTGACATGTACTTTTACCAGTAGACAGGTGACTACAAGACCACTCTAAAGAAGCCCTAATATGCTCCATTCCTAGAAACTTATAGAATCATAGAATTACATAACATATGGAGGTAATCCTCAAAGCATGCCACATGAAGATAGTCATTCGGTCATCCAATATGCATATCTTGTGTTCCAGATCAAAGAAAACCAAGGCTATTATTTCTATCACAAGCAGATTAAACACCTTCACATATAATTAAGCAACAATACTTTTTTAGATGTTGTTCTAAAGAGGGATGATAACACTAACAAGGAACATGGATGATACAGATATACTTAAGAAGCCTAATTGACGAAAGCTTACTTAGTTTCTATAATTGAAGGCTTTATAATCTTTTGATTCATGGCTTCAAACTAATGATTAACCTATAACTAAAGATGGTCATAGCAAAGTTGTAGGTTTGTGAAATTGTTTTTGGCGTTTCAGAATAGTTTTTTAATGAAATGGCTGGAACAGAGCAGGTAACCTTGCAAATTAGTTTCGCTAAAGGAGGGGCAAAGCGTGCAAACGAAGATCGATGGTTTCCTATGGGATTGGTTTTTGTGGTCTAACTATGGCTGAGAAGCCTGGATGGAAGTCTAGCTTCCCCGACATGAACCTGGTTTGTGGGTAGATAGATGGGGTGGATCGAACACCCTAAGGAGATAAGGGAGTTGTAGAATAGGGTGCGGAGATGGTTACCTGAAGAGGATTGATCGAAGTCTCTCACTCAAGCTCGCCAACGCCGGAGGGGCAGATTGAGTCTGCGGTGGTGCTTCGGCTGGGCTCGGTCCAAATTGGCAGAGGAGGAAGATCGAACGATGCCTGAGTATGCTTCGATTGGGACTCACCGGCAATGTGTCACTTCGGCGTTGGCAACTTGGCACTCCGTGGCCGGCAAGTTGGCACTCCACGGCTGGCAACTGGAAAATAGTACGTGCCACCAGTCTCCCAGTCAGACGTACGCGATCCACTAACAGAGCTAGGGCATGATCGGCCAGGACTATATCTCCTCCACATGCTGGTCTAGCTCGTGAGCGAGGAAGTCGCGCTGAAGAGCGGAGAGATCGATCATCGGGCTGAATTAGGGAGAGAGCGGAGAGATCGATCGTCACGATCTGTTGGAGCATGAAGGGGAAAATTTGGAGCGGGAAGTCAATATTCTAGAAACCAACATGGTTGTGGTACCATAGAATGAATGTGCTAGGTCACTTGCAAATCAACAGAGTCACCCTCAATTGAAGCTAGAATCATCACAGTCATGCCACATAGAACGGTCGTGGTGAACTGACCTAGAACGGCCATGCCACGCAGCACGACCGTGCTACAACATAGGCATAATAATCGTGGAGCAGAGAACGTCCAGAGCATTTTGAGCCACCACGGTCATGGTGACCACCACAGCCGTGCTACCCTTACCCCACCACGACCATGCCAACTTCAATACAAAAGTGACCCTCAACCTGTAATTTTCACATTTTAATTCACACGACCATTCTACCCCACCATGACTATGCTCCCCCATACCCACCACGGCTGTGGTGATCCACCATGGTCGTGCTACTCACAAAACCTAGCTACTTCTGCACTATTTTTCCCATACTACCCCTACTTGACCTAGTGCTTCCCCCACACCTATATATACCTAGGTGGCAGCTACAACACAAAGCTAGCTACCTTCCACCACCTCCTAGCTCCCCATTTTTGCCCCTTAGCCATTCCACTCCATTTCCACCTTCATTCCACTCCATTTCACCATTTCCACCACCAAAACACTAGTTTACCTTAGTTTCTACCCATAATCCCCTTCATTCCACACCCTTACACCTTGGAGAAGAGAGGAGGATGTCTTACAACAACTTGAGAGGAGGACTGCTCCATATACACCGAGCTCCATGGCTTCTTCTCCCTCTTTCTCCTTTCTTTTTGTATTTTCCATTTCCATGAGTAGCTAGGCCCCCTTGGGTGGGCTGTTTGGGGTGTAAAATGTTACTTTGATACCATGTTGGGGGAAAATTACATGTAAACTTTGTAATTCCATTTGCTAATGATTATGTTCTATTTCTATCTCATTCTACATGAATTGCTTGTTGGTTTGTGTGTGAAATCACCTAGCAATTTAGGAAAATTGCTTATATGTGTGAATTTTGGGATTTGCCCCTAGGTCCAATTCTTGGATCCCTAGATTGCCTCCCATCTTCATACATCCTAATCAATCTCCCTAATCCTAAGTGAGAGATCTAAGTAGCTAGATTAGGTGACTCTAGTCGAATTAGCATGAAGCCTTCTCAAGGCTAGAATGTGGGGGAATTGGGGTCCAAAACCCTAATTTCACCTCCCCATTATTACCCTCGACCCCTAATTGCCCTAGGAATGTCTAATCTAGAAACCTAGACTTGATTAGACTCTAATGGAATTGAACCTAATCCCTAACCCAATTGATCCTCGCAAGGGTAGTAGGGAGTGTTAGATACTAGTTCCCCTATACACAACCTAGCATATCCATGGCCAGTTAGTCGCTTAGGTTAATTCATTAGACTCTAGATTGTTGTTTGGTTTGGATAATCTAAATGGAATCATAATGTTTATATATCACCCCCCCCCAACTTAAGTGATAAATACATCCCCTAAACAACCCACACCTCTCTTAATTGCTTTAAAACCATAGTTTGCATCCTGCTTAGCTAGTGTTAGATTAGTTAGCTCTTTCCTTGCTTAGCTTCTTGCCCTATTTTTGCCTTGTTCTTGCTAGTTTAGCTCTTTAATTGCTCTTTTGTTCTTCTTATGTGCCTTAGTGTAAATTTCCTTTTCACATATAGCTTAATCTTTCCTTATTTAATTAGTCTTAATATAATCTAGGGTTAATTTAGATTTCATTCTTGCCTTTAATTGCTTTCTTGTTCACCTTAGTTAAAAATCAAATCACCTTTAAACCCTTAACCCTAGTCTCCATAGTAGGAACCCAGCAAAACTAACCTAGCTCTAGTGCCCCCTTTTCTCCCTGTGGATCGACCCTATACTTGCCGCCCTCATATACTACGACACAATCATGTGTGCTTGCGGGATAGTGTTTTAGTAGACGTAGGTGTGTTTAAGTCTAGATCTTTATAAATTTCGAAAGTTTAATCCACCAGTGTGCCTCCTTCCATGGAGTTGCATCCATTGAAGTCTCAATTGAGTGGTGTGTAACGCCATTGGTGGGAGCGCAACACTTGGAAACTCACAATATGAATGGAGGGATGGAAACTGGGCTTAAACTTGTCAGTGAGATCAGGACAACAGATTAAGTATACAAAACCCATAGTAGATAAAGTTCTTCTTCTTATTTCCTCTTTCGATCTCTACACTCTACACGTCAACCCTTCTTGGCATCCTCCTCTATCTCTCTCGTGCACACCAACCACAAAGAGACCTTGAAAGTGGTCATATACAAATAGAAACTCCCCTGTGACAAGACTTCAATAGAAGTAGGGGACATGGGTAGAGACGTAAAAAATGATTGGGGACACATTTTCTTGAAATGGTTGGACAAGTTGTGTGTTTAGGCTGCTTGAAAAGCTTGTGAGAACTGAGCCTCACGATTATGAAAGCTCAACTTTGTGCTTGAAAGGGATGAATCCTCGCACATGAGCGAGGTTGATCTTGTGCATGAAAGTCACTGCATCACACATTCAACTGCATCACACATTTGAGTATAGCATTGCATGTATTGGTGATTCAAAGAGGTCAACCTGATGAAGAATTTACAGTAGACAAACTAATAACCATATAAAATCTAGTATGTGACCCAATTACAAGATTCAGAGAAAATAAATGGATCTTTTTGTGAACAAAAAAGGAAGATTTGTCCATCCCTTATGCTGACAAGTCTTATGGGTGTGAGGGAAGTGCCCTGTGATATGGACTAGATCTATCAACATATCCAATTAAAGATACAAAAAAAATTGATGTTTCTAGAATGGATGCAACATTTAGGATAGATGACATGTAGTGTGAAGACTTGCTAGAGAGATTCTGACCTTTGGCATGTCCTGTGGATGGATAACATGGCCTATTTAAAGACACCTAGAGATCTACTCTAGAACATTGCATGTTTGACATATGATATGTCGTATCAGCTACAACTAGAAGATTGGAAAGCCTAGAGGACACCCTAGTGACGACACAACATGTTGATTAGATGACATGTCATTTTTTTCATTGTTGGAAGATTTGACCTAGTGGTGACACACCGTGTTGACTCGATGGCACGTTGTGTCTTCCATCACCACTGATTCAATTGAAAACCCCAATGATGATATGTGGTGTTGAACACCTATATGGCATGTTGATTGGACAGACTTCTGGTGGCATGTCATGTAGGATGCGTATATGCCATGTTGATGTAGAACTTTGTTTTGAATTAAGTTACACAATGTGTAGGTGACTCACACGGTGTCTAACCCGCTTTCGAGATAGGTTTGACCCACAGATCTAGTCAAGAAAAACATACATGTGGTAAAGGCTAACCTAGGAGACTAAAGATTGAAAGATCTTTTGATTTATGCATAGCAAAGTAGAGAAGAATGAAATATGATGGAGATGACTTCCACCATGGAAAATATTATTATGGGATTATTGATGTTGGATACTTCCACTTTTTGATGCAAATGGACCTAGATTGGTGGCGATGGTGCAAGAAGGGTGACAGTTGGATGGTTGCATCTAGACTTTGTGTTTGGGGAAGATGAACTTGAGAAGATAGAAAGACAAATACATGGGGGATGATAGACAACGATGAACATGATGAAATTATGGATACAGTCTAGAGTCAACAATGGAGATGACAACTACTTTTTAAAGAGAGAGGACAATGGAGATTGCCTTATAGAGAGGGTGATGGAGATGACCCTACGGGAAGCTAGCCTGGGCTGAGCGGTAACTAGTGAGCTAAATATGCTACTCTCTTTCTCTCTATGGTTAGGATTGATGATCAAATACCATGTAGAAGGGAAATGATATGGATGAAATATTGAGAGTGTGTTGAGTGTATTCTAGAGACAAGAGAACCCCTCTATTTTATATAGGAGAAGATGGACACAACTCTCTAGACTTTCAAACCTGACTAGACTCTAGATTGGCCTATAGACTCTAGCCCATATATCATATGATATGATATGACTTTCACTTCTAACAAGGTAGTAAAGACAAACCCTAATTCAATAGAAAATCATGGAAGTGAGTATCAAAATATAAATATAGTTGGAAAGTCATATTCTAAATGGTTGAATTATCAAGCATACCTAGTTTCAATTTATTTAGATTTTGTTTAGTAGTTTAAATACACTGAACAAGAAGTAAATACATATAAAACCATATTGTAAATAGGATTAATGAATGATCTTACTAAAATTGTAGGTTTTCTTGAGATGTTTTTTTTCCTTTAACGTGCCTCTAACATTATTGTATGCTAGACCTTTAAATCAATTGGTTGTGTTTTGTCTACTTGTGATGCTACATCATTCAATGGCTTTGAGTTTGTCACCTACCTTTAGTTGGAGGAGTTCTCACAAAGTATTGGGGTTATCTTGCCCCTTGATATATTGCTTCTTTTTGTCTCACACCTTGTTTCCACCTCCTTGAATATCCTTACATGATTACAAACCCAATGATACCATGTTTATATTTTCTCTAACATCCCCTTAGAACCAAATTTTCTCTAAGACTTTGTTTTTAAAGTGGGTTCTAGCATCTTCAAACTCTATTACATATTAGATATGTTCCATAAGTTCTACATAGGCACCATAAGATGACCGCAACACCTCTTATCCTCTACCCTTACTCAAACAGTCCTCCCTACCTAATTTATTTAGGGTGGTCATCCAGGGTCCATTGTAAGATCCTTGACTTCCAAACACTCATGAGACGACCCATAACTCCTTTTGGGGTTCTTGTGAAACATATTGCACCTTCCTCTCTCCAAATAGGTACTCAAATTTTTTCCTTCTACTTTTGGCTTATGTTCCTTCATTGACGTGTCCCTCCTAAAATCTCAAGTTTTGCATGTTTGTAAGAGTTTCTTGTATGTTTTTTCTCTTTGATTTGGTCATGATTTTTCTGCACAGTTTTGTTTCATATGGGTTTAGTTTTATTTTGTCTTATGAAGTCTCCTCTACATTTTCCATGAAGGTGGTTGTAGGATGAGATTTGGCTCATATCAGAGCCTTTGTCCAGGCTTGCCCACACTAGCAAATCTTAGGGAAGATGATGGTTATCTCAAGAGGACCTACCTTATGTTGAAACTAGGTTTTGATTCGTATAATTCGCTTTACAATGTTATATGTCTTCTCACATAGATGAACAAAGTTTGAAGATTGCTTCTGATGGTTTCTCATTTTTTCCCTTGGCTTCTTTAAATTATATCAGACTACTTATGGGTCTTTATGTATTTTTCCAAAATATTTAGTATTCAATCATGTAAGATTTGATCATTGTAAAAGTATCTACATATGCTATCACACATCAAACTATTTTGACGTGTGATACATAGGCATCTTAATAATTGTACATTGTATTTTGTTTATAAATCAATAATTATTCAACTTGATAGTTATAACTAATTATTTGTACATAGACTAATAAAATAAATATGTTTTATAAATTAGGAAAATAAGATATATTCGAATGGTCTAGTTTTTATAACCTCATATTACAAAGACAAAGATTCAAGTTTTTAGGGTTGACAATAAGGATATTAATAATTGATTTCTATATGCAATATAATAAAGGTTAAGGATATCATGTTTAAATCTAATATTAGACCTTCACATTTGATACATAAAATTGAGGTATGTTGCATTTATAAGTCTTGTTGAGAAACTTATTTATTCTCTCTGTGACTTTATTGGCCATATTGTTATGAATATCCCTTGTTTATACCTATTTGACCTGGTCGAGTCCAAACATTGATACACATCTTATGTATTATTTAAATTCCAAGTTGTATACCTTTCTTGTAACTTGTTTACATTCATTCGATTTGCATCCTAATAAACATATTGCATTAGTTCAATGAAAACCTTAATTGGAATGTGATGGACATGTTGCTTCAATATGTATCATGTTTAAGAGCTTGAACTAATTTATGCATCTTTGTGATGCAATCCTTAAACAACCCATAACCTTGAAGATTATGTGTAAAAACCATCACGGGAAACTTACAACACGAATTTGGATCATCAGAGGACATGCTATTAGTACTCCTCAATCATGACTGAGGACATGTGGCATGACAAATTTGAGCTGTTTCACTAGTTTTAGAGAAGGAAAATGCCTTCAAGGTGATTTTTCTCTTAGAACCAAAGGATGCACTGCTTACATTATAGATTAGAGATCCAAAAAATATGGGAGGAGTATACATTAAAAATCAAATGATCATATGAAAGAGGTCAATATCTAAGAAGTATGTTTTTATATTGAATCCATATATGGAATATAATGTAGGAAGCTAGGGTGGGATAGTTGCTTTTAAGGGAGGACATGATACCTTTTCAGTTGTTAAAACTTATGGTGATAGTAGGAACCTTGGGGTCAACTACATTAAAATGTCTATCATTAGAAATGGTCTCCAACCAAGGCTGAATATGAGCAGTAGAGGAAGGTGTGATCCATGTCATGTTAGAATTTGCAACCGAGTAACCATATATATAGTCCTAAATGACCACTTATGTGTCAATTGTTACCCATAAGTATCTCACTTTTTGCATGAGGACAACCTTTACTCGCATGTCTTTGTTTGACAAGAAACAAGCAACCACTAAAACTACAACCCTAACATTATACCTAGTGATTATACCCATAACAAGAAGAATGTTTTCTCTATGACACAACTTGCAACTGAACAAAAGAAACAATAAAAAACACCACCTCTACTCTGGTTCCATCATGAGCATCAACCCCATAAGAAAACTCCACCTAAACTCTACTCAACTTGGTTGGTGAAATAGCACTCATCACATATCAACCTCATTCAAATTCTTATAAAGATTTAAGATCTTTCTATCCTCTTGACATCCTCAACCAACACATAATACTTTTTTCCAAAACCCACCCACTGAACAACCCTCACAATGTCGAATCTTGTCTTTCCTAGATGCCTATAATTAAGGACAAAAACAAAGAATGATAAGAAACTACACTTCATACTCAATGTCCATCATACTCATCTGCTACACACTCTCACATTACCATATCTTATATCCAATATTCAACACAAAGAAGAGAGACTGTTAAAACCCTTCTTTGAATATGATTAGGGAAATTACTTGGTATACCATTTCCCATCTTCCATATACAATCAATGGTTAACACTCCCTTCAATAAGTAACTCACATGAAAATTCTTTTTCTCCTTTGCCAACTTCAAGTTGAAATTTTTCTCTAACTCTATCATCCTCATGTCATCCTTTGTTGGATGGACATGTCCTAGAAAATCAATATTTCTCAATGCTATCTTCATTTGTAGGACTTACAAATGTCTCACACAAGATCCAGAACCACATAGGAAGGGTTGTGCATCCTAGATGAAGATATTGTCTTCAAAAGTTACACCATCCTCTAAAAATCTTTCTACATTAGACCATACTTTTTCTCATATATTCCCACATGCCCCACCTCAGTTAAGTCTTGGAATTGGATCCTTCTAGATACATGGGAACAATTTTTAAATGAGTATCCTTCTTTTTTAATCTTATGAAAGGATATAATCACATATTAGATGACTACAAAAAGAGCACTAACCTTGCCTATATTCTCTACAAACTCCCTAAAAGAAACAAAATAACTCTAAACATATATTATGATACCAAAATAGACACCTGGAATAACTCAACACATGAAATTTTCATTATTAGGGTTTCCAACTTGGAGCATCCTCAATAACACACCCATATATGAAAAACCATGCACAACTATATAGACATATATCAAAGTAACACCGCACTAGTTAACTAAAAGATGAGCATTAGCAATAGATTAGGGTTTCTTATTATTTATAGGTTTCTTTGGTGACTTAGTTGGAAACTCAAGAAGTGTAGGTATTAAGACAAATTGAAAAGCAAATAAGAAAAGTTTGGGTTTTTGTTTGCACATTAACCATTTACACATCAGAATTGGGGTTCTACCTAACAATTGGTTATCATCAAGTAATTAAGCAAGATAAATAGCTAACATTGTGACATGGTATTACAAATATACAATTCATTGACTATAATCCTAGGCTGACAAGAATCAAGGAGCTATGAATTCAACATAATAAGCACAATTTTCAAACTGTAGAAATTGAGTCGAATACCAACAAAAAGCATATTAATATTCTATACACCATATTGTATGTTAGAGCATTACCTTAAACACGTGTATACTGTATTCAATTTACTCTCAAGTCATTTCATGTATCTAATCCACACATCATATCATTTTAAATTAATATCATAACACTACATTAAAAGAATTGGTCCAATACCCACTGCAGGTACACTTTTAAAAGAGTCACACAATTATTGTAGTATCTTGAGTTACATTTCATCACTTAGAACTTAGTCACCCAAACAACTCTCTCACCGTGAATTCTAGTGTGCGAATTCAATTCAATATAAATCAAAACAATCATATAAAATTCAAAAAATGAATGACAAAACATCTCATTATGCACAAGAATTTATTATCATATATGTGATTTAGATTCCAAACCAAAATTATGCAAAATTGGTTATAAACTATATATTATCTTGAGTTAGGCCTAATCAGCTCCAAACAAGCATTGTATGTATTAAAACATTCTAAAATATCTAAAAATGGGATTAAACCACCTCCCACCACTAAGGATGCAAAGGTTGAAGTCCATAAAATCCTTAGCACTAACACCAACAACCATATATTTATCTCATACTGCCTTCATAGGATCAAAATTAATTAGGACATTACAAATTTAGTGGAAAAGAGAGAACATAGGTGAAAAACCTTGTAATTCCATATATATATAACAAATAGATGATTTTCTAATTATTTTAATAAGAAGACTCAAATCAAAACAATACTTGCCCAATAATCTAGATAGAAACATATCCAAAACTAGACTGAGATATGTAAACTAAAGATCACACAAACACCCTAACTTTACTCTCAATAGGGATAGATATAGGATCTATAGGTGAAGACGAAGTGATTGAGTGCAAGTCTATAGAGCATATATGCATCAACTTAGGTGCTTCTGTAATTTATATCTAAATCTATTTGGTTTTTAAATTCCACACCAACAAGTTGATCGACTTGTACAAAGGTTGACCAACTTGTCAAAGGTGGGTCATCCTCCATACAAGGTCGGTGACATGCTAGTTAGCATTAACTCAGAGGTTGTTTGGCTTCATATATGTAAAATGACTACTCCTACCATAAGATAAGGGAGAGGTGGGCTGACTAACAACAAGTCATTCGACTCAACCCTCCATAGGTTAAATGACTTGTGGATAAGTCAACCCAACTTGTGAGTGTAATTTATGACAAGTTGATCAACCCCACGCCAACCAACCCAAGTCAACACTGATTGATGAGCCACACAGCTTATTGGATGACTTAAGCTCTGGGTTTGACCAAAATCAATCAACTTATCCAAGCACGCTCTACCCATTTCTTATCCAATCTAAAGCTTCTATCACCCTAATAGGGTTTCTCTACCTCTTCCAAGACTCTAAATGAGTCTAAATGACTTCATCATGTAAAATCAAACAATCCACATTGAACACCCCATTATCCTCAAACCCCAATTCTTATAGAAACAAGAAACTAGGATTTTATATTCTTAAAACCCTAACTAAATGAGTCAAAAATATATAATAAGAGTTATATATTTGAACACATGAAAATGAATCAACTAGAGGTAAATAAGAATTAAGAAATATTAATCAAGTTAACTAGAGTTAAGTGGCTAAACTGGGAATAGTTCATCACACAAACTAATTTAACTAAGTATTGGATCTTATTAAGGGCCCAGGGATGTTTGTTACAATACAATCTAATAAGCAAAGATATACCCCATAGAAAGAAGGAGATTCCCTTTAAGCATATTGGGAGGGAAAGGAACATTGACATGCATACCATGCTCAACATGTCTTTCAAATTGCTGTAGGAGGACAGTGGATCTTCGTCAAATTGTTTTCTAGTTTAATGTTTCTAATATCTCGATTGCAATATGTAATGGGTGCTATAATGGTATCTTACTTACAAACATGAATGGCAGGATCAATAGAAAAATCTCCTTTCTTTGACCGATCATCATAAAAAAGACAAACTCCTTTTCTTAGTAGCATCACATTACTAAATTAAAAAAATGAGCATATACAATAGATTGTGATTTCTCAATATACTTTGGCTTTCTTCGTTATCTTAATTGGAAACTCAAGAAGTTTAGGGATTACAACTAATCAAAAAGTAAACATAAAAATTTTCAGTTTTGGTTTGCACATTAACCATCAACTTATTAGAACTGGGTTTTCTAGCTAACAACTGATCGCCAAGTAATTAATAGGTAACCAATAGTTACAAGTAATTAAGCAAGATAAAGAACTAGCCTTGGGACATGATATGTCTATAATCATAGGTTAATAAGAACCATCAAATGAAAGAATTTAGCATAATAACCACAATTGTCAAACTACAAGAATTTTGAGTCGCATACCATCAAAAAAGCACATTGATATTCTATACACCATATTCATATTTTAGAGCATTACCTTAAACATAATTATATTGGCATGAAATTTCCTCTCAACTCATTGCATGTATCTTAATGCACACATCATCATCATTCTAAATTAACAACCTAGAATTTGTAGTAAAACCATTGACCCAATACCCATCACATGTACACTCTTAAAAGAGTGATACAATTCTTATATTTTCTTTAATTACACTTCATCACATAGAACTTAGTTGTCCAAACAACTCATTTTACTAGGGATTGTAGCGTGTTGCTTTAATTCAATATAAATCAACATAATTGGATCAAAATCACAAAATGAATGACAAAATATTTCATTATTCTCAGGAACTTATTATCATATATATGATTTAGAATTCCAAACCAATTTTTGTGCAATTGATTAAAAACCCTATATTAGGTTGAAAATAAGCCACAAACTAGCATCCACTTGTAGTGAAACATGCTTTAGTATCTAAAAATAGAATTTAAACACCTACAGTCTTAGGATGCAAAGGTTGAAGTCCGTAACACCTGTCACCGCCAACACTAACAACCTGAATTTTCTCTCCAATTGCTTTCTTTGGATCAAAATCAACCAGGACAATAGAAAATAAGTGGAAAAGAGAGAATCTAGGAGAAAACCCAAGAATTTCATAGACCTAATGGATGATTTTCTAATGATTTTACTAAGAATTCTCATATCAAAACAATTCTTACCCAAGAATCTAGCTAGAAATATATCCAAAACCCCACTGAGAAGTAAAGCTCATACAAGAATCTCAACTTTCTCCTCATAGGGATAGAACATGATCTACATGTGCAGACGAAGTAATATATTACTACTCTATGGTTATGACATAGATGTATAAATTGAGGTGCTTGTGCAGTCTACATGTAAATCCTTTTTTTTTTATTTTAAATTTTAATAGTAGTTAGTCAGTCTACTTGTGTAGAGCCGATCTACTTATGAAAGGTGGGTCATCCTCCGTACAAGGTTGATGACTTGTCAATTATACCTAAATTAGAGGTAGGTTGACTTCATATCGACCAGACTACTACTCATACCCCATGATAAGGGAGAGGTGGGCCGTCTATTAACAAGTCAGTCAACTCAAGCCTTCACTGGTTGAACCACTTGTGGATAAGTCGACCCAACTTGCTAGACCGATTTGTCACAAGTTGATCAACCTCACACCAACCAACCCGATTGATGCCGATTAACGAGCCTGACAACTTATTAGATAAGTTAGACATCTTAAGGTCCAGATTTGACAAAAATCAATCAACTCATCCAAGCATACTCTACCCATTTATTATCTGATCTGAAGCTTCTATCACCCTTATAGGGTTTCTCTACATATGTCAAGACTCCAAATAAATCTAAATGACTTCATCATGTAAAATCAAACAATCCACATTTAACACCCTATTATCCCCGAACCCCAACTATAGAAACTAGAATTTTATATTCTTGAAAGTTAAAACCCTAACTAAATAATTCAAAAACTTAATCAATAAGAGATACATATCTCATCATATTAAAACGAATTAACAAGAAGTAAACAAGCATTAAGAAATATTAGTCAGGTAAACTAGAGTTAGCCGGCCAAGTTGGGAATAAGTCATCACACAAATTGATTCAACAAAGTATTGGCGCTTGTTAAGGGCCCAAGGATGTTCATGACGACAAAATCTAATATGCAGCGATATACCACATAAAAGGAGATTTCCTTCAAACGTATTGGGAGGGAAAGGAGCGTTGACATGCATACCATTCTCACATGCCTTTCAAATTGCCGCTGGAGCGCAGTGGATCACGATCAGTTTGTTTTCTGTTTTAATGTTTCTAATATGTTTGATTGCAGGCTTGCCCGGTGCTATAGTAGTATCTTACTTGCACACGTGAATGGCGGGATGAATATAAAAATCTCCTTTCTTTGAGCTAAAAATATCGACTCCTTTTCCTAGGGCCTGGGGCGTCGTCGTTACTCGTTAGCCCACATGAAAGGCGCCACCCTCCAGGTTAAGTAAACCTGTAAAAGTTCGTCAGTCGTCACTTAGCATTTTGCAGCCGTATCTTTTGCAGTGATCGCGGCAGCAACAAGACAGCGGGCTCCGGTGCTGCGTGACTCTGTCTCCTCGCTGACCCCCGTCACAATATCAAACAATGGCCGTGCCGGCAACGAGCGCATTTGCAGCTGTCCAGAGCTCTCCGTCCCCGCGGCCGTCCATTGCTGGTCCCTGCGCGGCTGCTCCCTCCCTCACCCCACCCATCTTATCCTTTCCGACGCCGCTCCGCAGTAAGCTACTGGAGCGCTTAAATCCTTGTTCCTTAGAGTGAAGGCCGCCATGACGGGTCAATTTGCTTTGTATGCTTTCTATTTTCAGCTAGTGGTAGGTTGGTGAGCAGGCACAGCAAAGGGCGGTCGTCAGTGGCTGCTATGGCGGCGGGGCCGAGACACATAGTGGGGTCGCTAACTAAAGCCGAGGGACTGCGATTTGCGGTGGTATGTTTGCCCCTTCTCTCTTTCCTCTTGCTTCATTGTTATCTATTCATTTGGATATAATTTCTCGTGATCTGTTTAAGCTGTGAATGAGAAGTAATTTTACTTGACAATTTAGCTTTATTGTTTGAGGAATGCTGGTGGCCATTCGTTGTGCCAGCTTTTACCCAACCAGGTTCGCAAATGGGACAACCTCCTAAACTTACAATGGCATACCTTGGGATTCTGGATCTCGAGCAGTTCTCTAACCTTACGGAAAGGGATGGAGCAGCAGTTCCACTTAGCTGTTCAGCAACAGAGTTAAGACCTAGGAAAAAATAGACATTTTTTCGAAGTTGGAAAGGGACATCGGGACCTGACAATTTTAAGCGTTGGAGTCAGGCGGATAAAAAGGCTAAAATAGTAAACGATGAATCATGTTCATGCTGTAGATGGAATCAATGGTAAATAAGTTAAGCTCAGAATGATGACGAGATTTAGAAGCATTAATTTTTGTTTATGGATGACATTGATTGATGAAATTTAAACCTAAAGACATTATATTTTAGAATGGTTTATGGATTTTCCTTCTACTTTACACTTCATCCCGTTTTTATGTGATGTTTCCTATTTTTATTTGGTGTTTTCTACAATTAGATATCAAATTCAAGGCCCAAATCAAGAAATCAGCAGCCAGCAGAAAACCTTTCAGGGAAAAAAGGGAAATTATATCAACAGGAAAAAAGAAGAAGATACATTACATAGTCTAGCTGCATCAAACAAGCCATAGTAGAACCAGCAGCAAAGGGTGAATGAGGCGTAATAGGGTGGAAAGATGATATGCAAACCTAACAACATGATATTGCTTCCTACCTCAGAATCATTTATGGGCTTCCTTCTATTTTACACTTAATCCCACTTTTATGTTATGTTTACCATATTAGTTTGATGTTTTCTGTATTCAGATATGGAACCCTAGGCCATGTAAACTAAGAAATAGCAGCCAGCAGGAAACCTTCCAGGAAAAAAAAATGATATCAAAAGGAAAAAGAAGAAGATAAATTACAAAATATAGTTGCATCTAACAAGATAAAGTAGAACTAACAGTGAAGGGGGAATGTGACGTAAGGGTGGAAACCACAACAGAGTAAAATATTGATGAGTAGTAGCTACTAGCTATACCATTAGTGGGAATGGATAGTGAACTGCTGAAAGTATGAATCTTCCATTTGCAGAAGTTACAACAGCCACCATTGACCCAAACGAGGGACAGTGGCTTCTCTTAATCTTCTCTAGCAACCCCAGGCTCTCTACTGACAAAACCCCAATCATGAGGCTTTACTGTTCGATTGAAGTTGTAGTTGTGGACTATGTGACAAAGATGTCAGTGAGGGTTAGTGGATAGGTCGTTAGCTTTTCCTCCTTATTTGTTATTTTCTGGTTTAATATGGGCTGCTGACTGTGTCCTGACAAAGTCCAGGATGTCTCCAGCCGTTTTCAGTTGCACCACGAGAGCCAAACACTCCTACGCTTGTCCAGCACATTTATATCCATGCCCAAGTCACATGTATATATTAGATACAAGTTCAAGACTGTGACAACTTTCTGGAAGTATCCTCCTCAGTTCTGATCGAGCTTGAAGTTCAAACTTGGAATGGAACAATGTAAAATATCAAGAGGTAATAGAAATTTAGGTCTGATATCAGTTTCCTTGTTATACACTGTTGTTGGAAGAGTGCTCTTAAGGATGGAAATTGAGGCAATGAAGATTGAAGGGTGTGAATGTAGACTTCAGTGTTAGAAAGCAGTATGAAAGCCCCAAGGGGGAAGAACTTCAACTCCTCCTAGGGCCCTTATGTTAGAAAGTAGTAGATGAAGAACACATACTTGGTAAATTAAGGCTGCTCTTGTTAAAGGGTAAAACATTCATCTTTGGACTGTATAGCCTTTTGATCTATTTCCAAAACTTTAATACTCTAAGAAAAGCATAAAGTGCATTCCTTTCAACATATCTACCCTACAAACCTCAATCTCCACGAATGAAGTTAAATACTGTAATAACTTGACATCCCCTCCCTCCAGGCACCACTTTATTGCAAACTCTATCCTATGACCACTCCTCCAGCCAAAGTCCACTTCTTGTTGCACATCCACTTTAATTGTGCATGGAAGATGTCATGACACACCAATTCTCACGGAATTTGAGCATGATCTCAATTCTCAACATCGACCATTTTATAGCCTGTAGAAGCGGCATATGAGTCTCGAGGAGGCTTCTGATATTTTTACATAGACCCGACCTGGGACACTTTGATTGAGCGAACTTGACGAGGCACACCTGATAATTGGAGTTTTGGGCGATTTCGGGAAGGGAGTTAGACTTGGCCTCTTTTCCTTGGCTGAGGCACTATAAACGATGCAACCGAGAATTGATGTTGGAGGCCTGGAGCCAAAAATGTTGATGGGTTGTGACACAACAATGCAATTGACATCGGAATTTAAGTGAAGGTCCTCAATATGCCTTTCTTTAATATTATGTTGCTAAATTTGGTGTTTTGTGATGAGCTCCTAGGTTTTATTTTCCACGTGTCCTCTCTTTTGTTGTCATAGGTGGTAGGAATGGATAAGGAGGTTGCAAATTCCATGATCAAGTGTTCACTAACGAACTTTGTGTGGAATGTTGAAAATCGCTGTCCCAATCCCATTAGTGGGAAGATTAAGATGAATTAACCTCACACAAGGCTCATATGCTCAACTTGATGGAACCATGTGGCTGGTGGTAATGAAATCTATGCCTTGGTGACAACAAGAAATCTGGGACGTATCATGCTGGGTTTGGCTTTTTGTGCCGAAATACGAAAATGTGATGCTTGGAAGCACTATCCCTCTCCCGTCTTAGTCCCTAAATTCGTATCGGGAATTTGTTACTCAAGTTGGTTTTTGTCTAGAAAGCACAAAGTCTTCAAAACATGTGCAATACTCGTACTAGACACATATTGGACATTCACATTCCTTGGACACGCCTAAATACGTATTGCACAATTCTCTAGCCGTGTGCAACATCTTTCTATTGTTTAAAATTTTGATAGAAAAACCAATATATTTATTTATAAAAACGAAAATGAAAACAACCCATTTTTAGTCGCAACAAACGTTAAAGAATAATCAAAGAGCTTGTTAAAAATCAAATTCCGTTTAATGGTATATTGCAACAAGTTATTAGCACTCAATTGATCAAGAATTTAAGATAGTTTGAAATCATATTCAGGAGCCATAGTCTATTGTACGTTTATAACTGGAAGTGGACATTATATCCAGAACAATTCACTAGAGCCTAGAGGTATTTTGGAATCTATATATAAGTGCAAACAATAAGAGAGTTAGACAAATTGATAGAATTAGAAAATAGAATAGTAAAAAAGACAAGACTGAGGAGACCAAAGGCTAAGGGCACAACACTTATTTTGAAAGGAGACGAAACAGATATTTTCAAGATAGAAATTCCAAATAAACCACTATGGATTTAGTCACAGAAGAAGAGGTATGCTAACCAACAATACCAAATTGAAGCCTTTCACTTTTCAGAGAATGTAGAGGAGAGGTACGCTAACCAACATTACCAAATTGAAGCCTTTCACTTTTTAGAGAATGTAGAGGACATCAATATGCATAAAATGAGCACTTGAGCAAGGGAAAGCATCCACAAGTACCTTGTAAAGGTGAATGAATTGGTTTGCAATAAAGAGCCTCTAAAAATCCATGATTAATCAGGGAAATTCTTTTAAAAAGAGAAATCTCAAAGGAGGTAGAAACAATATAGAGAAAAAGGAAGATGACATTTAGCAAGGGAAATGGTGGCTGACCTCATACTGACTTCAAGGGAGTAGCTACAATGGCCTTGCTGCTGCCTGCTACTCAACAGTCAGCATAGAGGGCTGAGAGACAGACTGGTGTCTTTGGTGCTAATTGAGCCAGGCTGTATCCAACAAGTATCCAGGCTATATCCGGGCCGTATCCAACTAAGAAAAAAAGGAAAAAAAATCTTAAACAGCTTAAGAAGGATCTGATACGTTCCCTTAAAAAAAATCCGGTACATATCCCAAAGTATGGGTACCCAGTACGTATCTGGTATGGGTAGAACACGTATTTAGGAGTATCCGTGCTTTATAGCCTTCACCTTGTTCTTCTAAAGCTTCTCTATATCTCACTTTCTTCAATGTTTAGTTGTGATTTATCTTAATTACTGCTACCTAAATAAATTGTTCTAAAACTGTACCAAATTTAACATGAATGTTCATTTAAATAAATGTGCAATTATTATTTTTTTGGTCGGAATACATGTGCAATTATTGTATACACAATATGCATGAAATATGGCTGGACTTCCGTATATCTCTTTTTTGTAACCTGTGTTGGACAAATGAAACGAACTCTTCTATGGAAATTATTCTTCAATGTTGTAGTTGTACAATTGCCGATTTTTTTAGTTAATCTTAAATAAAATGAGATTGTCTTATTTTGCATTTCTTATGTATATATATTGCTTATTAGTTTTTTTAATAAAGTTATATCCATTGCCGTGTTCGTGTACTATATTTTCTAAAATCACCTTATCCTGTGTCCACGTTCATATCTGTGCTTCCCAGGATGCTGTTTCTCTAGGGGGTTTGTGTGACCATAGGTGTGAATACAGTTGCAACTACATGCAAAAATAGTGTAGTTTTATATTTCTAAATAAGAAGTTCAATATACATGGAATATAGTCTTTCAACTTAACCCTTTCATAAATTTCAAATTGGAGCAAATTTCTATCATAATGTTGAATTAATCAAATTGAGCTAGCGTTGGTGTTATGCTAGCTTTATTTTGATTGAAACCTGCCACTTTACCAGTGGTTTTATCCTTGCTTTATACTGATCAACCATGGATGAAAGTTTTGACTGGAATTGTGAAATTCCGATTTTGATGAGGGCTCATAATAGAAATGCACATTCCCAAGATTTGCTGCATAATCTCATGAATATTTTGTGGGGGATGCAAAAATTTGTAAAAGGGGTAGGCCGAGGAGTTTGGTGCAAAAGGTCACTATGCCTTCGTCTTGCGAAACCGAAACAGAGTGGGTTCACTATTTTGCAAAACAATGTCTGAATGACTTTTGCTCCTACAAGGTGTTCGTTTTTTGGTGGCTTCTCTTGCTTTCTGTGGGTATCTTGCTTGTATATTTCCCCTATCCCTTGCCCATCTATAACTCTGTTAAATATTAGCCTTTATTTGTCCTTTATATTTCTCTTGTTATTTGTTTACTCTATGTGGACCTACATGTAATTGTTCTCTTAACCTTTTATATAAATATATGAGGGGACATACATTGTGTCCTCAACGATTCTCCAAAACCCTCGTAAGATGGTATCAAAGCAGGTTACATAACCTGTCCCTGCGCCGCTGGCGCCGCCCACCCCTCACCTCTCCTCTCCGCACCGCCGCCCTCCCCTCTCTCTCCTCTCCTCTCCGCGCCGCCGCTGACGCCTTCCCTCCCTCTCCTCCGTGCTGGGCCGCGGCTCTGGCCGCCGCCACCTCCTGCTGCTGTTGCCGCCACAGGCGTAGCGCCCCGCCGCCGCCGCCACAGCCAGCCACCGGGCCGTCGGGTCGCTCGACGTCACCCGCCGCCGCCGGTCAGCCTTCACTCCGTCCGCTTCTCTGCCTGCCCGCGTCGGCCCTTGAGCCGCCGGGTTCTCTGTTGTGCCTAGGCGTAGCCTTCATGTAAGTGGTCCATCTAGTTTTTCTTTTGTATCTACTGCCGTCTAGAAGGAGGATCTAGGCGGTTCTCTGGTGTTGCTGCTATCTGCTATATTGGGCTCGACTTTTGTCATGGCTTCCTCCCATGACAATTTCCGTCGACAAGTGACTACCGTGAAATTGGATGGGCGAAACTATCAACATCGAGTCTGCTCCATGAAGATTTATGTAAAATCCCAAGGCAAGCATTCCCATCTGACTTGTGATGCGCCTCCTGCTCCACCCAGTACTGCCGAGTCCAAGGATATAAAGGCCTACGATGATCGGGTCAAAGATGACTCTACTGTGATGACTTGGATCCTCAACAATAGTAAAACTCGCATCAGTGTTACTCTTCTTCGTCTCCCGACTGCTAAGGAGATGTGGGATCAACTGACCAATACCTATTCTCACAACAAGAATATAAAGAAGGTGTTTGACTTGAACAAATAATTGACCCGTCTACATTTCTCTGGGCCAAATATTGCTGATTATTTTTCTTCTTCCAAAGGAATATGGGCTGAACTTGAGAATCTCCATCCTCTGTCTACCGACTTAGCCACCATGCAACAACAACGGCAGGAACTTCAGGTTGTTCAGTTCTTATGTGGACTTCCTGAGTCGTACACTGGAATAGTTGATCAGATTCTTGCCAGTGATCCACTACCGACATTGGAGAGTGTGTTTCAGCGTCTTCAACGCCTGTCGACTTCTTCATCTGCCTCGACTTCTAACACTGATGACACTACTGCTCTTACTACCATGACTGGCCGAGGTCGTGGACGGGGTCAAGGTCGGTTTTAGGACAACCGTCCTCCCGGTTTTGGTAAAGGACGTGGTTCCCTTGGCCGTGGTTCATCTTCTGATACTTCTGGGAGTACCGTTGCTCAGTGGTACCGTGACTTCTGTGGTCGCTCCAACCACACTGAGGACATATGCTGGAAGAAACATGGCACACCTGCGTGGGCCAATGTTGCGTCTGAGGATGCTTCTCTGACTCATGCTGCTGATACTTCGAGCTCCTCCACTGCTGAGTTCATTCGCTCAGAAGTGGAACGACTATTGCTAGAGAGAACCGACGCTTCCTCCTCTACTATTACTGAGTCTGGAGCACATGCTGCTACATTCACTGGTTGTGATTATGCTTTTCTGACTGCCCCATCTTCTAGTACTCGTAATACAAAATGGGCGATTGACTCTGGGGCTTCTTCCCATATCTTTGGCAATAGATCTCTTCTCTATAAATTATCTAAACCCTGCTCTAATTATGTTGTTATGCTTGCTGATGGATCCAAATTTGCTGTGTCTGGCATTGGTAATATTTATACTCTCTTTCTTCTGAGATCTGCTATCTATGTGTCAAATTTTCCTTTGAATCTGTTATCAGTCAACAAAATTGTGTGTAGCTTGAACTGCAGTTTGACCTTTGTACCGAGTACTTGTGTTTTTCAGGACCTTTGCACGAGGATGAAGATTGGTGAGGGGCATGAAGGACCTGATGGACTCTACTATCTGGATGATTTAAAAAAGATTGGCACTACAACTGTAGCTTCAGCTTTATCTTCTTCTGTTTCTGCATTACAGTGGCACTATAGACTTGGGCACCCGTCTGCTGATAAAATAAAACATGTTATTTCTGGTGTAGGAACACACAATTTCCAATGCGAGTCATGTCAGTTAGGCAAACAGTCTAGAACTGTCTTTCCTAGGACTCAGATTGGTAGTAGAGCTATTTTTGATTTAGTTCATGCTGATATATGGGATCCATGTAATGTTCCAAGTCTGTCACGAAATAAATATTTTATTTTGTTCATTGATGATTTTTCCCGTGCTACTTGGTTGTTTCTGATGAAAGATAGATCACAACTCTTGCCTACTATTAAATTCTTTTTTGCTGAAATTAAAACCCAATTCTCTATGCCCATTAAAATTCTACGCACTGATAATGCCTTGGAGTTTATTCAAAAGGATGTTGATTTTTTTTGTCAATCTGCTGGCACCATTCATCAAACATCCTGTGCCTACACGCCTCAACAAAACAGAGTTGTTGAACGGAAAAATATGCATTTACGTGAAGTTACTTGAACTATTATGCTGCTTTCCAATGTTCCTAAACAGTTTTGGCCTGAAGCTGATCTCACTTTTTTTTTGATGAATCGAATGCCCTCATCTGTTATTGGGAACCAGATTCCGGTTTAGGTCCTACAACCCCAACTTCCCATTTTCTCTGTTCCTCCACGGATTTTTGGGTCAACCTATTTTGTTCGTCTACTTGGACCAAATCATGATAAGTTGTCTCCTAGAGCGAAAAAATGTATTTTTCTTGGATATTCGCGTACTCAAAAAGGATATCGGTGCTATAGTCCTACTGCTAGGAAGTGGTTCACGAGCAGTGATGTCGTTTTCTTTGAAAATACTCTGTTCTATTCTGCTAAAGGGAAAAATCTCCGTTCATATATTATTTCTGCACCTCTACCTGTTATCAGTGATTCTACTTCTGCTATACATCCTGCTGAGACTACGTCTCCACCTCTTATTGTTTATCAACGCAGGAATCGACACCCACATTCTACTCCTGAAGACCCCCCCGACCAACAATCAACCAATCTTCTCCTCTAGAAGGTCCTACGCCAGTTGAGGCAACTTCTGATCTGCATCTGCCTATTGCATTTCAAAAAGACACTCGTTCATGCACATCTCATAGTATTGCCGACTATGTTTCTACTGCTCATCTTAGTGCTCATGCTAGTAACTTTGTTGCTGCCCTTTCTGCTGTTGCCGTTCCTAAAAATATTACTGATGTTTTACAAAGTACTGCTTGAACACATGCTATGAATGAGGAGATGACTGCTCTCACTGACAGAGGGACGTGGGATTTAGTTGATCCTCCCTCTAATTGCAAGCCTGTTGGGTGTATGCTGTCAAATATCATCCTGATGGGACTGTTGAAAGACTGAAGGCACGTCTAGTTGCAAAGGGGTATACTCAAACTTATGGCATTGATTATTTTGAAACCTTTTCTCCTGTTGCTAGGCTTAATTCTATGCGGGTTCTTCTCTCTGTTGCTATTAACCTGGATTGGCCCCTTATCCAGTTAAATGTCAAGAATGCCGTTCTTTATGGTGATCTCCAGGAGGAAGTCTATATGGAGCAACCACTTGGGTTTGTTGCTCAGGGGGAGTCACATAAGGTCTATCGTCTCAAGAAGTCTATTTATGGACTCAAGCAGAGTCCACGTGCATGGTTTGACAAGCTGAGCAAGATTTTGACTAATTATGGCTTCCTGAGATCTCATGTTGATCACTATGTCTTTATTAAGAAGACTTCCTCTGGTATAGTTGTTCTGATTGTGTATGTTGATGATATTATTTTATCTGGCAGTGATCTTTCTGAAATTCACACTACCAAGGCCTATTTATGCAAACACTTTGTCACTAAAGATTTGGAAAAGCTAAGGTATTTTCTGGGAATTGAAGTCTACATGACCTCTAATGCTCTTGTTTTGTCCCAAAGGAAGTATGTTCTAGATCTTCTGCAGGAGATAGGGATGCTTGGAGCTCGAGATGCTGATACTCGTTTAGACCCTAATGTAAATTGGGATGATGATGAATCTCCCTTGTATCCCGACAGTAAACGCTATAGGAGACTAGTTGGAAAGTTAATCTATTTGACTGTTATTAGAGCTAATATTTCTACTGCAGTTGGCCTTGTTAGCAGGTATCTTGACAAACCTAAACAGTGTCACTGGGAAGCACTGTGTCATATTTTGAGGTATCTGAAGAAATCTCCTGATAAAGGCCTTTTCTATAGGAAATGTGGCCATTGCTCTCTTGAAGGCTATTCTGGTTCTGACTATGCTGGAACAAAGATTGACAGAAAATCCACTTATGGCTACTGCACATTTGTTGGTGGCAATCTTATTACCTGGAGGAGCAAGAAACAAAATGTTGTTGCTACTAGTGCTGAGGTCGAGTACCGTGCCATGGCTCACACAACTTGTGAACTTCTGTGGGTACAATCTCTTCTGACAGACCTTGGTGTGAGCTCTTTTGTTCATATTCCCATGCATTGTGATAATAAAGTAGCTATTTTTATTGCCAATAATCCTGTTTATCATGAGAGGACCAAGCACATTGAAGTTGATTGTCATTTTATCAGAGAAGCTATCTTGACTGGTCGTATTTGCACTCCTTTCACTCGCTCAGAAGATTAGATTGCTGATATCTTTACAAAGTTGCTGGCCAAGAAACTCTTCTGCTCTCTTATGGACAAGTTGGGCATGATTGATATCTATGCTCCAACTTGAGGGGGAGTGTTAAATATTAGCCTTTATTTGTCCTTTATATTTCTCTTGTTATTTTTTTACTCTATGCGGCCCTACATGTAATTGTTCTCTTAACCTTTTATATAAATATACTAGGGGACACACATTGTGTCCTCAACGATTCTCCAAAACCCTCGTAAGAAACTCTATCTTCCATTCTTGCCCTTTTCAATCCAGGCCTAAAATGAATTCTCCAAGATTTTTGAAATCTGAGGGCATAACTTGTATTCAATATAGGGGGACCCTTTTGCCACCCTCCGGTCCCCTCCACCAAAGGGGGTCCTTTTGCCACATCTTATGCATAAAACCACCTAGTATTATGGACCACACTTAATAGTTATATATAATTCTTATAGGTTTAGAACTTTAGTACCTTGTTATATATTATGTTTTAGTACTTCATAATTATGCTAATGGTCAACTAAGCTCATTGACATTTTGATTGAAAAATGCTATTTATATTTTAAAGAAATGATTTTAATTGATACATGATCACCAAGGACTCATTTCACAGTCGTATCATCAGAAGATATAATGTACAAGCTAATTTGTGTCCACGTGATGAACTTTATGTGTTAGAGAGTCTATTTAAAGTTGTTTTAGTGTATTTACTTAAGTTGTTTTAGTCTATTTGTAATGTGGGCCTAATTGTGTATTGACCCATTAGGGTTTGTCTTGTGTCAGTATGCTTCCCTCTTATCCTATTTATAGGAAAGGGGGACTGCTTCCTATCAATAAGAAAAACTCTACACCTAAGGAGATTTCCCCCACCATATCATTTTCCTACATGGAATCAGAGCATCGATCCTAATCTAGCGAGGAAAAGAGAGCCTCCTCCTGCGGGCGGCCGCCGCCATCTTTCTTTGGCTTGGCCGTCCGCCAAGCATCATCCGGACCTCCATGGCCGTCTTCTCTATTGTTCTTTCATAAAATGCAAGCTTTTTTGTCGATTGACACTTATCTTTCGGTCATCACCAACCACGATCTACCCATGGTCTTTGCATTCACACATGTCCCGATCTAGTTCAAGGAACTGTCGATAAGTTTCGTTTCACCCTCCTTATTTTCTTTGTTTCCGCACATGTCCAAATCTGGCTTTCTCTTCTAGTCACACCTATCATTTTGGATGCTCGATGAACCATATGCGTACCAAATCCACCACTGCCGTATCTGACTGGACATCAATGCAAATCGAAATAGTCTGCAGGCTATGCACGAGACCTTTTACTCCTATCTTTATTTTAGTTGACGCTCACATGAGAAGCATGATCTTGAGCCGTGCCCGTGCATGAAATAATCTTGATGTCTGGAGGGTGCATTTTTTTTGACGCATGCAGAAACCGACGTGATGATAACCTCTAAATTCGATCAGATGCTCTAGTTCTGTTGTCGGGATTATCATATCCCTTTCCACCAGTCTGTAGTCATTACTGGTTGTCTACTAGAACGATGATGGCTATTTTATTTGGGACCCCTCCAAACAAGCATCACAGTCATCAACATTAAGTTCCATGCATGATCAGAACTTGGTCGCTGTTATAACTTAATATGTTAACCAATTGAAAAGGCAACATGATCTCAAGTATTTCCGTCATCAATGCCTGCGACAATGCAGAAAGAAACAAGGCAATATCGGTGAGGCAAGCATAACGGCTGCAAAGGAGATAAATTAGTAAAGATGGCTTTGACCAGCATAATCAAGCAATTTTTTTGCAAATATGGCTTTGACCAGCCTTTGACCAGCATATTCTAACACTTCCAAAGAGAGAAACCGACAAAAACTTTGACCTAGTAATTTTTTTTATCCGATCTAGATGTAATCGGGTCATGTTGCACCTTGACTCGAGGTGTCGGTTACCTCCTCCACATATTTGCTTACATAAACTATACCTCTACCATTGGTTTTTACTCTCCACCCCAACCACTCTCTTGACTATTTTCATGGTTAGTGTGAGGGGGAGAACAGAGGATGATGAATAGAGGGAAGAGATGAGATTGAGGAGAGATAAAGAGAAATGAAGAAGACTTTAGTTCTGCTGCTATATGGATCTTCGTGCCATTTTTTATTGCTGATATATGGATCTTCGTGCCAGTTTTACTGCTGCCAAGGAATTAAATGACCGATACCGATGCCGTTTCGACAGCTTGGATATAGATATTTACCGGTATACCGACGGAAATATCGACAGATGCAATCCTGGCCATATCGACGTCAAAATGAACGAATTAAATCATGAAATTTTACAGGTGTAATCTCTACACCTAAATGTATCGTTTTATGCAATAAAATTCTATAAGGGGTATGTGGGGGGGTGTCCATCATGTGGGAGGTAGGGAACATGTCCTGTTTTCTGCAGATTTTGATGACAAAATATAGGAATTAAGATCTGGAATTTTACTAGCACAATCCACAAACATAAATACACACTTATGCTATAATATCCAATTAACAACACATGAATAGCATAGTAACTTACTAACTCATATCAGTTGTATCTCGAGTTACACACTGATTCTCCACACAATATTGAGTTGATATGGTTGACATATTGCTCCCATGACATGTACATTATGTAAGGTTGGTGGTATGAAGTTAGGTGTTGCTCATGCACGTCATGTATAATACTATATAAGTGTATAATACTCGTTTGTATTATGAATTAAACACGATATGTTTTAGAATTTTACAGTACTGTCTCCATATGCATCATATCAGATTTTGAAAGAAAATATACACCAAGGCTTTCTATTGCTCTTCTTCAATGTGTGACTTTGACAATTAACTTCACGACCGTCAAGGAAGTTAGGAACCATCACTATTGTGACACCTTTTCTCCGTCATCGTTTGTTGCACAGGATCTTGATATGCGGTAGTGAGTTTCTCCATGGATTATGCACAATAGCGGGATAATTATAAAAGCCATTATTACCATGCCCACTATATGCATGTCGTGGGGATGCGATAATATAAAAGTGTAGTTACCATGTCAACCATGTCCATGTTTTGGGATATATATAGCAAGTACCATATATAAACAAATATAAGACTAGAAAATTACAAAATCTATACTTTTTTACAATATTTGTTTGTTGTGTTGCAAAGTAGTACATTTTCTTCCTTTATATGATAAAAATACTAGTAAGAAGAACATATGTATACTAATTAGTTTACTACTAAATATGATAGCAAATTATACTTATATTTCGTGGATTATTTAGGTATATTAGTATGATTATAATGTAGATTATGAGAAAGTGTTGTAGATCTAAGAACACATACAATTACGAAGACATATAAAAAAGCAGATGGCAGGACCTTTGCCAATTTAAGGCATTTTGGGATGAATTTACATTTTAATTGAGATAGATGAAGTGTAAATGAGAGAAATGGTAGAAAACATAAAGGCATACCTTAGATTAGACTTATCTGAGCCCTAGTTGTCGAGATCCCTTTGCTCCGCCATTTTCCTCTCAAACAACAGAAATAGACTCAAGTACACAAAAAATCGGTATTTGTGTCGGTATACCAGTAAATTTCGTCGATATTTGGCGGTATACCATCGGTTTACCGATAATAGCAATCCCAACAACATGTTTGTGTGAACCGATGACCGATGTCGTCGATATCGGTATACCGACGGTATCGTCGATATCTCTTTCATTGACTGCTGCTATGGAGCAATGTATTAGAAAGCGGGAAGCGGGAGGCGTGCGGACGGCACCCTGTAACCGATTAAGCGGTAGGCGGGCGATTAAGCGGGCGATTTTTGAAAAAGCGGGTGTCTAAATTTTATATATTTTTATACAAAATTACATGTATGTGTATATAAAAAATATATTTATAAGAAACTTCTATACATATCTAATCAGCAAATCAGTAATTAACTAAGTATTCATCAATACTTACTATTAATCAGCATCTCTAATCACTAAAATCAGCAAGCAGATCAGTAATTGTATATAACAAACTATGAATTATTGAATTAAAGTAATCACTAAAGTAATACTAACCAGCAGTACCAATCATTAATCACTGAAAGCAACAAGGAAATCAGTAAAACTAATCATGCATTACTAGTATAATAGAGCAATAGGATATTTACTTAGATGCATTACAGCAGTACCCAATTATTACAGCTTACACACAAAGTATGCATTCTACATTAGGACTAGCTATATCATAGAACATTTAATGTATACAAGTTTTGTATATTATAGTCAATACTACTTGGCTATGTAATTAATTAATGTTAGATGCTTACATTAGGGTTTTTAAACAAAAGCGGGAAAAAAGCGGGAAAAAGCGGGTGAGGCGGGCAAAAAGCGGGCGATTTTGTTCAAAATGATTAAGCGGGCGATTAATGGCAAAATTAAGCGGCTGGGGGTCATGGGCGCTTAAGCGGCCCGCCTGGCCATTTTTTATTCCACTGCTATGGAGTGTTATTTTGGTACTATATGGATCCGTTTGCTGCTCGAGAAGCTTATTCATCATCATCGACTGCTGTTATGAATCTATCTACTTCACTTGTTCTATCTATTGTTGATTTTTTATCCGGCAACATTATTTTTGCTACTTGTGCTATGATTAGCACATTTTACTTGCTACTTTGTGTTTTTGCACTATCTGCTATCCGTGCTCTGTTTGCACTTTGACCCTTTGTATGTGCCTTGTACAATTTACTACTAATGTTGCTATGACCCAACACTTTCTGGACTGTGACGTCTACTACTAGGACAAAAATTATATGATGAGATGATGATGGTACCTTTGGTGACTTACATTCTTATGATCGAACTTCATGCTATTCTGCTACTGCTATTCATCTTGGAGTCTTTTTGCTGCTTTCTACTTCAGGCACAATGCTCTTTTATCCGACTATGTCATCTATTTTCTGCTACTGTGTTCCAATACTCTCTGGCTTGGTCGTGCCTTGAGCATGTTGACTCTTTTCATGTCCATGCCTTGTATGCACGTTTTCTGCTTCTTGTGTTCCAACACTCTCTGGTCTACTTGATGATAGCGATTGTGATGAAGACCATGATGCCTACCTATTTGTGTTTTATCTGCTCTAGATGCTACTTCATATTGATCAAGAAGCTCCTGCTACTTGCTTTTGAATTATTGCTTGACGGGGAGTATTTGAGTCCATGAGTGATTTATTGTAACATTGAGGGAGAGAAATTCTTGTATGGGCTCGGTTATTTTTTTATTTTTAATTGTTTTCAAGCTGACTTGGGATTCTCCAAACTCCAGCTTGAGGGAGAATGTTAGAGAGTCTATTTACTTAAGTTGTTTTAGTCTATTTGTAATATGGGCCCATGTATTGGCCCATTAGGGTGTGTCTTGTGTCTGTATTCTTCCCTCTTATCCTATGTATAGGAAAGGGGGGCTGCCTCCAATAAAAAAAACTCTACACCTAAGGAGATTTCCCCCACCATATCATTTTTTTACAATATGCTAGCAATTACCCTTTAATTGTTTGCATGCACTCTTGAACTGCTAGAAATCTATGAGCTTTAATTAGTAAATTGTAAGTTTGTAACTCAACCTTTCCATACTTTAGTTGTTAGTGCACTCATGAGTCATGGAGACACCCCTATGCCCCAACATGTGACATTCTTGCATAATTTGCTGTCTTTAGGTTTATATATTGTGCTTGCTAAGTTTCGTAACACAATTCCTTCATTTCACCACTGAAGTTGGCATTTGAATTCTTGATGGAACTGTTTGTTTTCCTTCACTTACACATGTAGGAGACCCCCCTCAACATAAAGACACACACATTTCCAACATGTAACATATATATATATATATATATATATATATATATAAATAAATGTGTCTATACGGTCTATATACTTTTATGTTAAAATGTCCTGGGTTGACTCCTGATTTTGGGGTCAAAATCACAAAGAACGTAAAGTTCAAACTTTTCATCACTATTTATGTAAATTTATGTTTTTGATTATAAAAAAAACAAACATCGATATCATACATTTCGATCCTTGGTAACAACTAGCAAAATAGGTTTGAACTTAATTGAGTTGTCTTATATTTCATGAGTTTGATAATGCAAACTTGTGCGAAGCTGTAAATTTTTTTCAGCACCAATTATATATTTCAAAATTGGAAACAGATTCACCAAACAAAATGGATGTAGAAGACAATTTGTCTTATGGAAGTTGAAGTTGTAGGTTTTTCTAGGATATCTGGATGACAATGTAGTGCATTCATACACACCTCTCATAGGTAATACCAGTCCTAAGTTCGGGTATAGGAAGAGAAGTTGACAATCAACCATAAAACTTTGTCACTCCTTTTTATGACTAGGATCCTTATAAGAACCACCTTCATTCCCTTGTTTAATTAAACCATTTAGAGGCTAAAGGCAAAGGCTTAGGCTTGATCATCAAAGTGAATCAGTCAAGATTTGGTCCTGCTTTCTAATTGTCGAAAGCATCTTAGACATGGGTTCAGAACTAAAATCTGTTTTGTATTTGGAACTGTTTGTGAATAGATTTCCTTGAAATTGTGTTATGAAACAATTAAATTTAGTTATAAATACAATTTCTATAATGCT
Source organism: Alisma plantago-aquatica (assembly GCA_963693085.1). Lineage (NCBI taxonomy): Eukaryota > Viridiplantae > Streptophyta > Magnoliopsida > Alismatales > Alismataceae > Alisma > Alisma plantago-aquatica. The sequence goes on along the minus strand of OY856410.1, from coordinate 134,428,710 downwards.
TACAACCTAGTTGCTGACAACAACCCCAACTTACATGATCCCTCTCAGTTAGACTTGTACGAATTGTGAAACCTTTTGCTTATCAAGCTCAGTGTTCTAAAAAGCGGTATGTGTTATGCGTGCGAAGAGGTCACCTTATAGAGTATATGCAGTATGCAAGAGTATATGTGATTTTTGATTATGTTCATAATTTAATTATTATATATAAATTAATCACCCAATCGCATATTTAATTTGTACTATTACATGTTGGGATCCTAAACTTGAGATAGATTCAAATTTTAAGTTTCAATGAAAAGTAAACCACCATTTAGAGTGCATTCTATAATCATTTAAGCATAAACTTAAAATGAAGCACACATGAAATGGTTAAATACAAGTGCATACCAATAAAAGACTAATCAAAACATACAAAAAGATACCAGCATGTCCTAGAGGTCCAAAACAACAAACACTAAATAAACATGCAACTCATGTACAAAACATACAACAAAATAGTACATCGTGATAATGTTATCAATAAAAATCTAATCTAGTTTTGGTCAAGATAACAAATGTCCATTTTAAATTTCCGACTAATCGGCCTTATAAGTGGCCATGCGGACACATAATCAGACAGGATCTGATTTTGGGACGATTTTCATGCGGAGAGGCCTATGGACCTTACAATATATATGTGGCCTTATAGGCGGCCCTTGCGGCCTTTTTGTGCTATGTGCCTAACTGTAGATAAGAACTTATGTTAATAAAGCATAGCTAAAATCTTTGGAAGTAGAAGCCTCTGTTGATTGAGCTTCTTCAATTACATATAAATTCTATCAAACCTAAAAACAAAAGATGGGAAGAATCTTTTTGGCCTTACAAATTTGTTCATTCACATTAGAAGAAGTTTTTCCTTGTTAGCTTACATACTCGATAGACTAGTTAGAAGTTGGGGAACACGAAGACTGTTCTAGACATAGACACATGCATGTGCATGGAGATGTTACTTGCAATTCAAAAAACTGTAAGACACAGTCGTGGTAGTTGAATTATAGTTATACATGTTGGTTGGTGAAATTATAGATGGATATGCAGCATATATGTATTTTTTCGTAATCCTATTTAAATATAGTTACAAAAAGGATCCATTTTCAACTCTAATTTAAATATGTGACTTCTTATCTTGTAGAGCTAGCATTTTATATTCCTATATTGCTCCGACCTTTTATTATGTGTGCGGTATGCGTTCGGCCACCGAATGCCGGCACATGCGGTTTTGGAATTTTTGCATGTGTTAATTACATATGAGCATATATTGTATATTTAAAGTGTAAAATAATACGATTATATATATCACTATGTAAGCATATAAAATATACACGCATAGTATGCTATATATGTGTATATATATGTATACATATATGTATATGTCGGTGTGTATTTTGTGTATATGAAATTCACTAAATAGAGAAATAACATAATAGACAAAAAAATACACATGTATAATCTCTATATAAAATACGGCCGCATATGCGGTCACACGACTGCATTTTGCACTGCATAGACACATACGGTTTGGAGAGCTGGCTGAACCGATATGCAGTCGCATAGGAAAATACTGACTATAATAAATCAGAACCTAATAAATGTAAATGGTTTTCAACTTATGATCCAAGCAGCACATAATGCATTCAAAAGTTTTTCCATGGTAATGTTCGTCTCAATATATGTATATCCTAGTTAATAAATGGGTGAAGCTATCATGTTACATTTTCTGACACAAGTAATTCTTAAACCTGGCAAGTGATCAAGATGAAATAATAGTCAAAAGATTTGCAAGAAAGCATGACATCGTTTTCACCCTTTTCCATGTTTTAAAAAAGTAGGACACACGTAGACTCAGGTTGAATATGGATAGGTATGTTCAATATGTTTCAAGGTGTGCTTAAATGGCAAGGTTTATTCACAGTATTAGAGTGGAAAAGGATATTAATTTCCAGGCTGTACGTTTTGTGGCGCCAGAATGTGTCAGAAATGGATTTCATGATGGAAATTCATTCCGGACTTGCAGGTTAAAACCAGTGTTTTAAAAAACAGTATGTGTTATGCGTTCGGAGAGGTCACGAAATAGAGTATATGCAGTATTTGTTATGCATTCGGAGAGGTCACGAAATAGAGTATATGCAGTATGCGGGAGTATATGCGGTTTCATATTTTTTTTAATTTATTAATTATTATCGATCTATATATATATTAATCATGAATTTACATAATTAGTATGTACAATTATGTATCTTAATAGTACAATTACAAGAATAACGGATGCAATCATGCAAATATGCAATCATCACAACTTAAATAAATACAAACATGCATTATGATCAAAGTCTAAACAGACATAGATGACATAAATGTAAAAAAGAAGAAATGAAAACATGTCTATCTAAAAATCGGGGATTAATCGTCCTTTTATGGGGTTGTGCGGCTGATTATGCCACCTGGTACGCATTTAGGGGAAATTTCCAGTATGCGGTTGGGTAGGTGGTCTGAACCTTGTATGTAGCCTTGTATGCGGGCGCACAGACCGCTTTTTAAAACATTAGTTAAAACTATTCCACATGACAACAAAGAATTTCATACCTCACGCAGAAATTGTTATCTTCACGTCTACTATTCTCGCCCAACATGCTAAACATTTTGCTATAATTTATTTATTTATGCCATGCTAACAAAGTTACCACTCTCAAATCTCGCTGTTGCAGTGACAACAAAATACCAACTTCTTCCTCAATTGCTGGTTTCTTTTATGGTGGCTGAAGCAAGCATTGAATGTGATCAATTTTTTCTTTGTTTCCCATGCTTCCCATTTCCCTTCCTTTGTTATTTTCTTCTCATATCCTCTCCTATCAACTGAATATGGCCTAAGTGTTTCCGGGTACAATAAGTAACCAGTCCGCTTTTCTCGTCCATCATGCAAATAATTTACTATAATCTCTGTATTTATTCCATATGAACAGAGTTACCCCCCCCCCCCCCCCCTCCTCCTCCTCCTCCTCCTCCTCTTCATTTCTAGCCATTACCATGATGACAAAGTACCAACTTCTTCATCAATTGCTGGTTCCTTTTATGGTGGCCGAAACAATAATTGGATGGGATCATTTCTTTTTCTTTCCTTTCTCATGCTCGTCATTCCACTTTGTCATTTTCTTCTAATTCTAACCTGTCAACCAAACATGGCCCAAGTGTGTTGGGGTACAATACGTGTTAGACACGGGCTAAATACCTTTTAGAAGTGTCCGTACTCCTTAGCTTAGAAGCAAATACTACTGTCTGGTTTTAGGAAGCTCTCTGTTTTACAGGCATCAAACTTGGTATAGAAAATTTATTGTGCTGTGGTCTAGGGACACCAATAAGATAACTGATATAGCTTCTCAATATATTTATGATCGCACCCAGCATAGTCGGCACTGAAAAAAGGAAATACAACCCTTGTACAGAAACCAAGGAGGACTAGTAGAAGAAAAGAGAAATAGGAAGAGCTTATCTGGTGGGGAGAAGTGTCTCTCATTCCTTAGCATCCAGATGGGTTGGATATCACCCTTTTCATTGTCCTACTTGATCTTCTGGACTCCTCGGCCTACTTCTTTTATTCCACCCAAACAACAACTTGCCACTCATATGCACGAACATAGAGAAAGACGAAGAAAAAACATAACTCTTCTCCTACGGCTAAGAAAGAATATATGAAAGTGATGTTACTGGTGTTAAGATAACTGGTTATTCTGTGATATCATCAATACAAGACTGAGTTCCTATTAGTTTCTCTCTGGACTTGTTTGGAAACTTGGTGGCTGCCTCAAACAATCTTGTTTTGTGAATGATTCATGTTCCATTTGGATCACAGATTGCCATCTTGTTCAAATTGTCAATTTCAGCCTCGCTTTGCTAATATTGTTCATACTTCTTTTCAAGGTTGTTGCTCGATTCAATGAAGTTGTGACAAAGTTGCTTCTTGAAGGGGCTTTAGAGACATTCAGGCGCTATTCAGTTCGAGAAGAGGACATTGATGTATGTGGCATTGATCTTCTGTCCTTTCTTTTCTAAGAGAAAACCACATGATCTGGCTACTGTTTTTTTCTTCTTCTAATAATACAAAGCGCTCAATTCTTTTCTGTATTTCTATGACATACCTGTGTAGTATAACAGTTGGCTTTTAATTGATATTTTGGTGTATCCGTGTTTATGTTTGAGGAATGAATTAACATCCATCTTTACAGAAGCACTGAAATTAGAATGAATATTTCTGCTTTCGGGTCTAACTTGAAATATGCTTTACATTTATGTTCGATTAGGTAATCTCTGTTCCTGGGAGTTTTGAAATTCCAGTCACTGCACAAATGCTTGGGAAGTCTGGAAAGTACAGTGCAATCATATGCATCGGCGCTGTGGTATGTCTTGCACTAAATTTAGTCCATCTATTCTGCAAATTGTATGAGGCCTTAGCTTGTTGACTAAACTTATCTGGTTGCTTTTCACCTGAGAATAATTGTGCACCAGTGACTCAGACTAATACTTGAATAATCCCAGATGGCCCACTTCCATCAGACAAATTAGATGGCGGATTTTGTTTATAAAGTTTAATTTGCGAGCTGAAAAGCTTGACCATCTTGCATGTAGATTACCTTTTAGGGTGAACATGTTACATGGCAATAACCAGGACGGGTAATGACACGTGGATACCTCCATTTTAATGGTTGCTGCTGTAATCGTATGGCTCAGATAGGAGATTGCACCATGTGACCAATATTGAGGATTATGTGGCTTTATGTTTAGAAATCTGTTATTGTACTTTAGCGGCTGATTAAATGGTTGACCATTCAGTTGAATTTTGAGCGGGTTTCTTTATTTTATTGCTTTATACGGTGTCTTTGGATAGTTATAATATTATAGTAAATGGGAATTTCTTACAAAGTGTCTTATAATGTCATTGTTATTAATACCTCCTATGGCTATTTGTTTAAATGCTACATTTGTCACGAACTATTTGTAATTTACCTTGTTTCGTCATATAAATCTTAATACATATTATATAGCTGTTATACATAAATATACTTAGAAAACACAATACAAAGCAATGCCATATCTCTTCTTAGTAATTCGAAGGAACTTTCTAGCAAAATTCAATGATGCTTTAAAAGAATGTCTTGAGTTACAAGTGTCAAGAGAATTCGGGGTTGCTGCATATAGATTTCTCCTCCAAATCGACATGGAGGAAGGCATTTTTGGTATCTAACTAAAACAAGGGCCAGTCCATGTGAATGGCGAGTGAGATAACAATCCTGACAAAAGCAATGTGAGTGATTGGTAAGAAGGTTTCGAAGAAATCTACACCAAATGTTTGGCTTTGGCAACAAGACGGGCTTTGAGTCGATCCACCGATCCATCAGACCTGAATTTGATAGAGAAGACCCAACACGACAACCGACAATATTCTTATCTGGAGGGGGTGGAACAAGATCCCAAATCCCATTCTCATGTAACAATGCCATTTCCTCAAGCATCATAGCTTTCCAGCCAAGGTGTTGAAGGGCCTCACAAGGTCGTGTCAGACGAAATTGCTGCAAATCTGGATGAGACTTAACGCCGTCAAGGGGAAAAAACCCCCGGGAAGATGTACTGGGGGGTGACGGGAATTAGCAGTGTCACTGGTGCTAAAAGATGATGCGAATCTGACGCATCTACAACCCTTAGATAACTTAGGCACTCATCCATGTATGAGGAATACATGGAGAGGAAGAAGTATGCAGAGAGGACTGTTTGTCCCTCTCTTCGTAATAGAATGGACTGTTCTCCTTTTCTCCTTCAAGAAGTCACCCTGCTGTAGCGGAGACGCAGACAGAGAAGTCGGCCACGCCTGACGATAAGAGAGAGGCGCCAACAGAGGGCGCTGAGGGGGGAGAGAGAGAGAGGCTGGGGCTAGGGTTAGAGGGGAAGCCGACGACTAAGGTTGTGCCTATAGTTTTCTCTGATACCATGTGAAAGTGTTGGGCCAAAGTGATTCCCTGGTGTAGCAGGTTAGCCTTTATTATATAGGAAGAGAATGCAACATTCGACATACAACAATCAATTTGAACATGTTGCCAAATGTACATCATCCTTAATGTTTGCCACTCCCACTTTATTTTGATGGTCATTTTTGAAAAGATTCTTTTGCACAAATTCATCTTATTATTTTAAATTTGATCTTGTCATCTTATGTTTGTAGTTTTGGTTGTCATATTTTTTGGCAAAATTCTTTATGATAATATAATAAAAGCCCCATGATAATAATTTGTTTTTTAAATAATATGTGTTAATATATGTCTTTACTTATTGTCCTGTTATTTTACATTTCTATAAGGACCTACCTGTAATTGTTCCACTATGATATATATCAGGGTACACACATGGTGTAACCCTACACTTTCTCAATTTACTGTATCTCATGGTACCAGAGCAGGGCTAGATCCGGAGGGGCACCGTCTCTCTCTCTTCCAGGCCCCCCCTCCCCGTAAATTGAGAAAGCATAGGGTTACACCATGTGTGTACCCTGATATATATAATAGTGGAACAATTACAGGTAGGTCCTTATAGAAATGTAAAATAACAGGACAATAAGTAAAGACATATATTAACACTCCCCCTCAAGTTGGAGCATAGATATCAATCATGCCCAACTTTTCCACAAGCGAGCTGAAATGTTTCTTGGCCAGTAGCTTTGTAAAAATATCAGCAACTTGATCTTCTGAGCGGGTGAAAGGAGTGCAGATCTTGCCAGATAAGTAGTCTCGAATGAAGTGACAATCAACTTCAATATGTTTTGTGCGCTCATGATATACATGATTATTAGCAATGAAGATAGCAGCTTTATTGTCACAATGCATCGGAATAGCAGCAGAAGACTCAACCCCGAAGTCTTTCAAAAGAGATTGTACCCATAGGAGTTCACAAGCAGTGTGGGCCATCACCCTGTATTCAACTTCAACACTAGATCTAGCAACAACATTTTGTTTTTTACTCCTCCAAGTGACAAGATTACCTCCAACATAAGTACAATAGCCTGAAGTGGATTTTCTGTCAATCTTACTTCTAGCATAATCAGAGTCAGAGTAGCCTTCCAGAGAACAATGTCTATGCTTTTTATAGTAGAGGCCTTTGCCAGGTGATTTCTTAAGATATCTCGAAATATTACAAAGAGCATCCCAATGACACTGTCTAGGCTTATCCAAGTACCTGCTAAGATGACCAACAACAGTAGATATATCGGCTCTAGTAATAGTCAGATAGATCATCTTACCAATCAGTCTCCTATATTTTTTATTGTCTGGAAACATAGGAGAAGAGTCATCATCCCAATTAACACTGGGATCCAGAGGAGTATCAGCCGGACGTGCACCAAGCATCCCAGTCTCCTGTAACAGGTCAAGAACATACTTCCTCTGAGATAATACAAGAGCACTAGAGGTCCTAGACACCTCAATGCCCAAAAAATATCGTAACTTTCCCAGGTCTTTAGTAGCAAAATGTTTGCACAAGTGTGCTTTAGTAGCCTGAATCTCAGAAAGATCACTGCCAGATAGAACGATATCATCAACATAAACAATCAGAATCACAATACCAGAAGAGGTCTTTTTTGTAAAGACCGAGTGATCAACCTGTGATCTCAGAAAACCAAATGTAGTCAGGATTTTACTCAACCTGTCAAACCATGCCCGAGGACTCTGTTTGAGTCCATAGATAGATTTTTTCAACCTGCAAACTTTATGTGACTCCCTTTGAGCAACAAACCCAGGAGGTTGCTCCATATAAACCTCTTCTTGAAGATCCCTATACAGAAAGGCATTTTTAACATCCAGTTGAATAAGAGGCCAATCTAAATTAATAGCAACAGAAAGTAGAACTCTGACAGAGTTAAGTCTGGCAACAGGCGAGAACGTCTCAAAATAGTCAATGCCATAAGTTTGAGTGTACCCTTTTGCTACCAGGCGTGCCTTCAGACGTTCCACAGTTCCATCAGGTTGATACTTCACAACATAAACCCATCTGCAGCCAACAAATTTGCACTCAGGAGGTGGATCTACCAGCTCCCAAGTTTCTTTATCAGCAAGAGCAGTCATCTCCTCTTTCATGGCAGTCGTCCAGGCTGAACTTTGTAAGGCATCATGTATAGTCTTAGGAACAACAATAACAGATAGGGCAGCCACAAAGTTACTAGCATGAATACTTAGATGTGCAGTAGAAACATGATTAGCAATATTATGAGAAGTACAAGAACAAGTGCCTTTTCTGAGAGCAATAGGCAGATCTAAGTCAGAGTGTACCTCAGCAGGAGTAGGACCTTCTAGAGGAGAAGATAGGTGCTGCATGGGGGGGTCTTGAGCAGGTTGTGACCTGTTCCTGCGTTTATACACAATAAGTTGAGGAGTAGTAGTTTCAGTAGGTGAAGTATCAGATATGCAATCACCCGTAACAGGCAATGGTGCTGTGAGTATGTCAGAATTCAGGATATCTCCTTTAGCAGAATAAAACGATGTATCCTCAAAAAACACCACATCACTACTCGTGAACCATTTTTTCGTAGTAGGACTATAACACCGATACCCTTTTTGAGTACGAAAATACCCCAAGAAAATATATTTTTATGCTCTAGGAGATAATTTATCATAGTTCAGTCCAAGTAACCGCACAAAACAGGTAGAACCAAATATCCGTGGAGGTACAAAAAATAGAGGTACATTAGGCTGTAGAACCTGTACAAGAATCTTGTTGCCAATAACAGAAGACGACATTCTATTAATCAGAAAGCAGGCAGTTAGGATAGCTTCTGGCCAGAAAAGTCTAGGTACATTAGAATGCAACATTATAGTTCTAGCGACATCAAGTAAATGTCTATTTTTCCGCTCCGCAACTCCATTTTGTTGAGGCGTATAGGCACATGATGTCTGATGAATAGTACCAACAGATCGACAAAACAATCAAACTTCTTTCTAAACAAAATCCAAAGCATTTTTCGGTTCTCAGAATTTTAATAGGCATAGAATATTGAGTTTTTATTTCAGCAAAAAAGAATTTTATTGTAGATAGCACTTGAGACCGATTTTTCAACAGAAACAACCAAGTGGCACGAGAAAAATCATCAATAAACAGAATAAAGTATTTATTGCCAAACAGACTTGGAACATGACACAAACCCCATACATCAGTATGAACAAGATCAAAAATGTTTTTACTACTAATCTGGGATCGTTTAGGATAGACCAATGTATTAGAAAGCGGGAAGCGGGAGGCGTGCGGACGGCACCCTGTAACCGATTAAGCGGTAGGCGGGCGATTAAGCAGGCGATTTTTGAAAAAGCGGGTGTCTAAATTTTATATATTTTTATACAAAATTACATGTATGTGTATATAAAAAATATATTTATAAGAAACTTCTATACATATCTAATCAGAAAATCAGTAATTAACTAAGTATTCATCAATACTTACTATTAATCAGCATCTCTAATCACTAAAATCAGCAAGCAGATCAGTAATTGTATATAACAAACTATGAATTATTGAATTAAAGTAATCACTGAAGTAATACTAACCAGCAGTACCAATCATTAATCACTGAAAGCAGCAAGGAAATCAATAAAACTAATCATGCATTACACACAAAGTATGCATTCTACATTAGATGCATTACAGCAGTACCCAATTATTACAGCATTACACACAAAGTATGCATTCTACATTAGATGCATTACAGCAGTACCCAATTATTACAGCTTACACACAAAGTATGCATTCTACATTAGGACTAGCTATATCATAGAACATTTAATGTATACAAGTTTTGTATATTATAGTCAATACTACTTGGCTATGTAATTAATTAATGTTAGATGCTTACATTAGGATTTTTAAACAAAAGCGGGAAAAAGCGGGAAAAAAAGCGGGAAAAAGCGGGTGAGGCGGGCAAAAAGCGGGCGATTTTGTTCAAAATGATTAAGCGGGCGATTAATGGCAAAATTAAGCGGCTGGGGGTCATGGGCGCTTAAGCGGCCCGCCTGGCCGTTTTTATTTCACTGGGATAGACAGTCCTAGACTGTTTCCCTAACTTACACGACTTGCACTGAAAACCGTGCGTTCCTACACCAGAGATGACATGTTTCAGGTTCTCAGAAGATGGGTGTCCAAGTCTGTAGTGCCACTGCAATGCTAAAACTGATGAAGATAGAGCTGAAGCTAGCGCCAAGGAATATTGAGTTCGCTTGTGGACAAGTTGGGCATGATTGATATCTATGCTCCAACTTGAGGGGGAGTGTTAATATGTCTTTACTTATTGTCCTGTTATTTTACATTTCTATAAGGACCTACCTGTAATTGTTCCACTATTATATATATCAGGGTACACACACGGTGTAACCCTACACTTTCTCAATTTAATGTTTCTCAATATTTATACAAATTTCTTATGAAATAAACGTGAATAATATTTTATATGTTAATATTCAGTGCTTAACAAATTATTATAGGTGCTTGATGTTGATATGGTTCTGCTTAACAGATAAGAGGAGATACTACCCATTATGATGCTGTTGCTAATTCTTCGGCATCTGGTGTACTTTCTGCTGGCCTTGGTTCAGGTTTGTTACAAATCTCTTGATATATGGTTATGCTATCAGATCTATCATGCAACAAGAAAGAATGTCATCTCAGAATTGTGAAAAAGAAGTTACGATTACCATGACAAATAATCTAGATAGTTATAATCTTAAATTCACATCCCATATGCTGTTGGCTCTGATATAAAAAAGTCCGGCAGATTTGACAAATGTTGCACAATCAAATCTGGTATGATGCCAACATGACACAAAGTTAACGAGTATGACAAGTAGTTCTGTGCAGGTGTTGTTTGGCAACCAAATAAACTTTATACTGTTGCAAAACAACCTGAAGTCGTTTGCTACTTGTTATCTAGCTGCTAAGGGAAATTCGCTGTTGTGAATTGCTACCAAGAGATTTCATGTTTATATTATCATTTGGCTTTTCCAAAGGCAAATTCTCACCATTTCCCAAAGGCTTGGCATCATTTCTAATCAAAGAAAAATGCCACTATTCCATATAAGAATCCTCCCTTTCAGTTTTCTCTGAGCCTGAAGCCTGGTTACCGATAATAATAACGAATGATAGTTTGTTATGTTCGCAGCAGTCGAAAACGGAAAACCAGAGATTTGCAACAACTTCATACGGTCCTATTTCTTGTTGGCAGTTTTTGTTCGAGTTGGTAGTTCCTTGTGGTCTTTACGAAGTTATTATGGTTGAGGTGAATGGTTTCCAGTTTAAAGTCCTAGGGGAATTTTACCTGATATATGTATGAGTCTTACGTATGTAATGTGTATGGAACAATAAATGTTTACTCTGATTAAAATAAGTTTGTCTGTCTTTCTTGAGTTCAAATCCAACTTTGCTCCTTCTAGTTGTTATATAATATACATCTCTCAAGTGTAGCAAGGAAAATCTGTGTGATACAAAATATGACTTTGGTTGCGAATATTCTTAAACTCAATTTGGTAACTCCAACCATTCTTCCAATTCATTCAATAAGGTATTGAGTAGGTTCATGTCCGGTATATTCTTCTAGTAGCTTATGATATCACAATATCCCCTCTAATGCCATTCATATCTTGAAGCTAAATAACCGACTAATTCTCTTATGCCCCGGATGCAGGTGTGCCATGCATTTTTGGTGTTCTTACCTGTGATGACATGGATCAGGTAAACTGCTGCTTGATATTAACTGAATATTCACATCTCAGATGGATATATGATGTGCCTATATATGCTATATGTTCGTTGATTGTTGTAAACTATTTACATGACAAGAAATAACTGTCGCATCTTGTCTGGGCTGTAGATAACATAGCCTAACTTTTGACATTGATTTAGTTCCACTTGGAAAGACTGGCTTGTGTGGTATGTTGAGAATTTCAGGTTATGGGAAAGCTGATGTTCCCTGACATAACTATGCCATATATTCTTTGCCCTTAGTATCTTTGGCTAGTTCATGGACTCTCCTATTGTGCATCATGCTGTAATCCACATCCCACCTAATCAAAAGGGAGCTCCATCATATGGTAATTATCAATGTCATCTGAAGATCCTTGGATCTACGATTGATGACTGAGGGTGGGTCACAGATCAACAATCTACTATTTTGTTTTATTAGTTAATGTTATTGCATATTTGTTGGTTTGAAATTGATCCTTGTAAGAGTGAGAAACATAGCATGGTAGCACATTCAACTGCTGAATCAAACTGCTAGGCGAGGGCCCATGCTACATGCAAGCTTTGGCAACATTACTATGGAGTTATTTTGTGGCAATAAGGTTGCGGTTGTGGTGCGGTATTCCACGCACGTGTGATCTTTCAAATTTATAAGTCCCCAAACAAGGTTCACTCACAACACTAAAATATGCTCCCGCAAGCGCACAAGGTCATGTTATAGTATATATGAGAGGCAAGCAAAGGGGGTCGATCCACAGGGATAGAGGGGGCACTAGAGCTAGGGTTGTGTTGGCTATGTTCCTAAAGTGGAGATTAGGGTTGAAGGGTTTAAAGTTGGGTTTGGTTTGGTTACCTTAAACAAGCAGTCAAGTAAAGGCAATATGAAAGCTAGATTACCAAAAACCCTAGATTACCCTAAGCAAGTTAAGTCTAAACAACTAGATTAAGCAATCAACTAAGCAAAGAGCAAGATGATCTACACTACTCTAGCAAGGCAATTAGCAACTAAGAACTAAGCTAAACACTAGAGCAAGCAAGAATCTGGGTTAACCCTAATTAACAAGACTAAGCAATTAACTATAGGAAATAAAGGCAATTAAGCTAAACTAGCATTAACAAGTCAAGATGACAAGTTAGGTTTTAAGCAATGGATTGGATGGGTGGGCCGTTTGGGAATATGACTTGATATTAGTTGGGGGAAGGTCAACATAGCATGCAAATCTCACATTTCAATCTAGATTACCAAATCAAACAACAAGGCAAGTGCTAGTAGAATATACCCTATACTACTAGTTGGAGAACTAGGGTTAGGTGTAATTCTAGTAGGACTTGGCAAGTTTAGGTTTCTAGGGTAAGTGGTATTAGGGCAATTGAGAGCCAAGGGTAAGAATGGGAGTAGAGATGAGGGTATTTCACCTCATGTTACTTGCCATCTAGCCTTTAGGAAGCTCTAGGCAATTGCACTAATCACACTTACACTAGCTACTTAGATCTCACACTCACTTGTAGAAGAAGGGAGATGTATGTAGGAACAAAGGAGGCTAGCTAGGGATCCACTAATTGGACCTAGGAGCCATTCCTAAGATTGTCACATACATTCTATTTTCTCCTAGAAGCTAAGTGTCATCAAGCATCACAAAACAAACAATTTATGTTTAAAGTACAAACCACATGCAAAATAATGGGAAATGAGATAGAAGCAAGAGACAATCATCATAGAATGAAATTATGTTCATTACAAGTTATTTTCCCACAACATGGTATCAAATCACATTTTAGCCCCAAACAGCCCACCACTAGGGGCTTAGCTAGACATGCTCAAAGAAAAGATAAAAGAAATGAGAAGAAGATGATAGGACTCCATAGAGCTCGAAGTAGATCCTTCTCCTTCACCTCCTAGCTGCTGCAGGGTGACCTCCCTCCTCCAAGGTGGATGATGGGCATGTAAATGAAGGGGATTATGGTAGAAAGCCTAGAAAATTAGGTTTCTATGGTGGAAATGAGGTGGAAATGGTGGATGGAGAACATAAATGCAAGGGGAGTGCAATGAATGCTCTAGAGTGGGTGGAGAGGAGTATTGGCAGCTAACCTGGTGCTGTGGCTGCCACCCATGTATATATAGGTGGTGGTGGAAGCATTAGGGTAAGTAGGGGCATTGTTAGAAAAATAGTACAGAAAATGCTAGGGTTTAGGTGGTAGAACGGCCGTGGTGGGTAGGGGTAGGAACGGCCGTGGTGGTGTGGAACAGTCGTTCTAAGAAAGTGGAAAATCACAGGTTGAGGTGGTAAAATGGAGGCTGGTAGCACGGCTGTGCTGGGCAGCATGACCGTGGTGGAGGCTAGGTAGAACGACCATGCTGGGTAGTACGGCCGTGGTGAGTGAGTTGGAGGTGAGGTCGTTCCCTTCAGCACACCCATTTTGACTTCTGGCAGCACGACCGTTTTGGGGGCTTCATAGCACGACCGTGCTGGGTAGCACGGCCGTGGTGGCGATGTTGCTGTATCTTGCAATTTTTGAGATTTTCTCTGTAACTTTGACATTGGCCAGCACGACCGTTCCTTGGCACCACGGCCATGTTAGGGTCTTCAGTAACAAAATCATCTTGAATCTTCATGGTCAATGGACTTCTTCGCTTGATGTCGACCCTTGGCCATTAAGGGTAGGTTGAGGGAGCTTTGGGGTCTTCTTTGGACCCCTCTATGGGTCTGAAACCCTAGAACTCCTTCCTTCTCTCTCATCTATCCAAAACATGATCCAAGTACCTTAAAAGTATGCAAAGAACGTCCATAAGTGCATTTGACAATAATATGCATATTAGGGAATTTAACTTGCATTCTACTATGTTTTGATGTGATTGAGATACAAAAAGACACAAGATGAAATCATAAAATAGGGCTGCATCAGGTTGGCACTCTAACAGCCCCGCATTCCATAAGAGAATTAACTATATTAAAGTTGATTCTTACTTCATTGGTGAGATGTTAAGGCAAAAGCTTATCAAAGCAACTCCAAATCACATCTGAAATTAGCTGCTTTATTTCTTTTATCAAGTCATTATCAAGTGAACGGGTGTGGCATTTATGTAGTAAAGCCCGGACCCTACTCGCATGCTCTAGCTCGAAGGGAAGTGCTATGAGTACACTTTTGTTCCACATGTGTGTATGCTGTAACAGACACCTATTGACACATAAGTTTCAAACTTAAATGCAAAGATTAATATAAACACACACAATCCTAAAGATTTGGATTGTTATCTTTTCCCAATTACATCTATAATCACAGAAAACAATAATTCATATAATTCGAGTTCCACTATATACTGCCCTAAATCATCATATGCCCTAGGAAAAAATACCAGACTAGCTGAAAGCGCCCAAGTTGAGGCCTATCTGATAATCGAGTTTAAGCTATTATTTTTTATGCCACAAAAGCAGACCAAATGTAGAGATTTGAATTGTTTTCTTCTCTTAATTACATCTATCTATAATCACAGACAACAAGAGTTTTTATAATCCCAGTTCGAGTATATATTGGCCTCAATCATCACATGCCCTAGCAAAAGTTACCAGGCTAGCGGGCTGTGCTCGAGTTGTGGTCTATCCGATAATCAGGTTTAAGCTTTTACTATTTAGGCGACAAAAGCAGACCAAACCCCATTTGCAGCGACTTAAAGTGGGCACTTAGTCGTCTGGATCCTACTGGGCTGTTTAGGTCCATATTTTACAAGTGAGGTCCAAGGTTGCCTTTTAAACTTTTAAAGCAATAATGTCAAACTGTCAACACACTTCCTGTGGAGGACGACAGTATTAATCATTCAAGTGCAGAATCGAAAATGTAGTTGATAGTGACTTCTTTTTATCTCTACCCATGGCAGACTCATATTTATATACAATTTTCTCCCGCCAGTGTTATCCACTTCCCTCTTTTCTTTTTTATGTTCTGCTGATCCTGTGGTCTCCACCTCTGGCTGCAGTACTGCTACATACCCATCACTCCAGTATGCCACTTCCTTTCAGTCTCAAAATCCTGAAGCTTTTCACTTCAGGCTGTCATCATATCTGTAGTTGCAGAATATGGATGATTGAGCAGGGAATTTTTGAGGCTGGATAAAAAAAAAGGAGCATAGTGGAGGGTTAAAATCATGCTGGTGGCTGGGAGAGGATGACCGAGAAAATGACAACATGGTAGGTGAAGTGCATTCCTGATATGCGATGGACCAGAGAATGTGACTAATATTCTCCCTGTCTTAGTGATTCTATTTGAGCATTTGAATTTTAGAACTGGTTATGTAGATTTTCTATACGCTGAGATACACTTGATATTGTTTGAAAAAAATGCTTCAGGACTGAGTATTTGGTTTCTCTATTTTGGGATACAAACCCTCTAAGTATTGATATTTTGGATCAGCACACCAATCACCAGTTACGCCATCAGGGTTAGGGTTAGTTTGTTCAAGTATTTTAAATCCATAGTTGTAAGCATGGATCAGGACATCGACTTTGACAGGTGTGGAAGTGGAAGTTTGTGGAAACATCGAGGAAATTGTGAGGATTTTTATAATTAAACTTGTTGCATCTTTTAAAAAATTTAAGCTAAAAATAATGATTTCATGATGAAAATTGATATATCTCATCAAATCTAGCTTAAAAACAAAATATATGTTTATATATTGCCAATTAGCCATCCATACATGTTTACATATGTAGAAAAACACAGTTACATGCAAATGTACAAGATGTCGTCTTTGTGTCAACTTCAACATGCATGGATGTTTACCAGATTTCGACATTGATATCGAACATTGACAGGCGTAGACATATGTAACACCGAGGATTAATCGCCATATGTCGAGGATGTTTAGTACCATGGTTGTAAGTACAAGATGGATGATACTGGGATAAACTTCCTTCATCAGAAATGTGAAAGAATATTGTATTGAGCTGATTCGAATAGATGAATAAAAGAGGTACAACCTTGTCCTATATATAGGAGCAAGGGAGAAACCCTGAGACTTGTGTCCCAAGTAATCTAAACGGGCCGAGACACTAAAGGCCCACTAACTAATTAACTTATTAACTAAATAGGCTAATATATATTCTTTAACACTTCCCCTCAAGCTGGATCACGGGTGAAACACATGTCCAAGCTTGGAGTTACAGGACTCGATAAAAGAAAAGATAGAAATGATAAAAGATAAATATCACTACCCATACAAAAGATTGGTACTCCCCTTAAACAATACTCCCCCTGAATCATATGATGGCGCATCTTTTCTTTGAAATTGTATTCTGCAGGCTGGAGATCCTCGAGCTTTGATGAAGGTCTTTTGGAGTGCATCTAGAATGAAGAACTTCTGAAATGGAACCTGAATACTGTAGCAGTAATTCGCCACTTGGAGCAGACGATCATCAAAACCACGACTACGACAACTTCACTAGAATACGTACTTAACCCGGCACGAACAATGTCGATGTAGCAGTAGAAGAATCTTCAAATTGTTTGGGAAGACGTGCTTAACGTGGCATGAACACGAACAAACAATATGCTGGTGATACGATGCAGGTAACATAACTCAGTCGCATGAACCTTGGGGGCTTGACAGGAAAGGAGATATCATCCATCAAGGAAAGTCCCAAGAAGATCAGCGGAAGTTGATGCTAATACAACAAATGCAGCTCGAAGAAGACGTGATAAATATAGCTCGGTGAAGTAATAATTGGATGAATCAACCTTGCAGATGTAGACTTGGCAAGCTTGGAATTGCTGAGCTTTTGAGAAGGCTGAAAAAGCACTCATATGTCTCTCAAGAATGCAGCAAGAGTGATCAACTGAACCCCCATTAACACCGAAGGAAGAGGAACCAAGTGGGCTGAAATATGCGTAGCAAACTCTTGTCCTGACGTACATAATGCGGTACGAACGCGAGAAGCGCGGTGTCAACGCTGCAGTGGAGATCCTTCAATGTTGTCTGTATAGAGATATGTTGTGTTGCTGTCTGTTATGTTTTGTTGAGTGTCATGTGCATAGCATGTGCCTCACTTATGCTGTTTACTTCTGTAGTTTAGTCCCATATTGCTCACCTCTGCTTTAGTCTCTATTCTCTTCTGTTATATAAGAGACTACATTGTACACTGTTTTACTCACTCAATAAAAAAGTCTCAGTTTCTTTATGTGGTATCAGAGCAGGCCCGGTCCCCGTTTTTTCTTCCCACCCTGCCCCCATGGCCTGAAGCCCCCCCCGCGCCGCCGCCGCTGCCCTCCCCCGCCTCCACCACATGCCGCCACCCTCCCTCTCCACCTCCGCCTCTCTCCCCACCGACTGCCACTCTTCTCCGTCCTCTACTTTCCCCACCATCCACTCCCTTCCTCTTCTCCTAGCGGTTAATCTGCTCTTCCGGACAGCCATATATCTCTCACGTTGATAGTCCCCTACGTCTCTGGATCTTTTTCTGCCTACGCCTCATGAAGGAATATTGATTTCCTCATGACGACGTCAGTTCTTTTCATATATCTCTACCCGAAAACGGGTCTTTCTGATCTGATGCGTTAGATCCCTGCTGCTGCTACTGCCCCATAGAAAGTTCATTATTTACTGTCTGCTGCTGCCCATCGTGGGTTATTTCATTACTGCTTGCTGTTGCTACGCCACCGTCTTGCTATTGCCTGCCTCTGCCCAGTATGGCATCCGTGGAGCCTCCTAGGTCTCTCTGTGTTACCACTGTCAAGCTCGATGGATCAAACTACCATATGTGGTCGGCATCCTTTGTACTATATGTGAAGGCTCAAGGCCGATACTCCCATCTTACTACCGATCCGCCTCCTGCCCCTGCTGCTATTGCTGACGACAAGACCAGACAAGCTTATGCCCAATGGTCTAAAGACGACTCGGGCGTTATGTCCTGGCTTCTCAACAGCACCGAGTCGCGCATTAGTCAGTCTCTCTTGTGCCTTCATAATGCCAAAGCAATGTGGGACCAGCTGTCTCATGTCTACTCACACCAGCAGAATCCGAAGAGGCTTTTTGAAATTTTCAAAAACCTAGCCAAGGAGTACCCCTCAGATGCGTCTATTGAAGATTTTTACAACCAATGCTCTGCTCTCTGGAATGAATATGAGATCTACCGCCCTTTGACTGCTGACATCAAAGAAGCTCAGAAGCAGCGTAATGAACTCCAACTGGTTCAGTTCCTGGCTGCCATTCCCGCATCATTTTTAGGCGTGGTTGACCAAATACCGTCAAGTGATCCGCTACCGACTCTTCGCGATGTTCTAAAGCGGGTCCAACGTCTACCATCTGTATCCTCTACACCTGCTATTGAGCATCCTGCCTTGGTTGCTTGTACTACTGATTCTGGACGTGGCTGTGGAGGACGCCCACCACCTTCTGGAGGAAGAGGCACTTCTACTGCTCCTGGACGAGGTCAAGCCACTGGACCTC
This sequence comes from Alisma plantago-aquatica, assembly GCA_963693085.1. NCBI lineage: Eukaryota > Viridiplantae > Streptophyta > Magnoliopsida > Alismatales > Alismataceae > Alisma > Alisma plantago-aquatica. The sequence continues at coordinate 134,409,479 of OY856410.1, read as the reverse complement.
GCTACTGCAACTGGTGTGGTCGTGACAATCACACTGAAGATAGGTGCTGGATCAAGCACGGCAAGCCAGCCTGGGCAAACCAGGCCTCCACTGAAGCTACTATAAAAGCCGCATCCGATCCACTAGTTGCTCCTCCATCCACTGACTGGCTTCACTCTGAGTTCGAGAAATTCTTCCAGGAGCGAATGACTTAACTACCTTCGACATCGACGGGTGGTTCCTCTGCTATGCTTGCGTCTCCCTCTGCTGGTAAACATAAGTGGTGTATTGATTCTGGAGCGTATGTTCACATGGCAGGCGACATCCACTTATTTTCTGCTCTATCTAAAACTTCACATATTCCATCGGTCACAGTTGCTAATGGCTCGAAAACACCTGTGCATGGCATTGGCATTGTTCCGCTATCTCGCAAAATGAATCTTCACTCTATTTTATATATACCTCAGTTTCCTGTTAATTTATTATCTGTCAGTAAAACTGTCAAACAACTTCAGTGCTCTATTAAATTTGATCCCTCTGGTTGTATTTTGAAGGATCTCCGCACGAATACGAGGATTGGTTCGGGCCATGAAGGACCAGATGGACTTTACTACTTGGATGGACCACCTGCATCTTCAACTCTCTTATCTACATCTGTCTCAGGACTTCAGTGGCACTTCCGGCTGAGTCATCCGTCTGCTGCAAAGATGAAGCTTTTATTTCCTGCTTTAGCTGAAAATAAATTCTCTTGTGAAACCTGCGTTTTGAGTAAACAAACGAGGTCTGTTTTTCCTGCTAAGAAAGGTCTTGGGTCTAAAGATATTTTTGATATTGTTCATTCCGACATCTGGGGTCCATGCAGTGTCCCGAGTCAAACTGGTGTTAAGTATTTTCTGATATTTATTGACGATTATTCCCGTGATACCTGGCTTTTCTTGCTCAAAGATCGGAGTACTGTATTGGACAATATCCGCATTTTCTTTTCTGAAATAAAAACCCAATTTAATAAAACCATCAAAATTCTCCGTACTGACAATGCCCTAGAGTTTATGCAGAAGTCTGTCACTTCTTTTTGTTCTGATCATGGCACCATACACCAAACTACTTGCCCCTATACTCCTTAGCAAAACGGTGTTGCTGAACGCAAAAATCGCCATCTTTTAGAGGTTGCTTGCACTCTTCTTATCCATTACAAAGTTCCTCACTGTTTCTGGCCTGAGGCCGTCACTACGACATGTTTTCTTATAAACCGCATGCCCTCTTCTGTTTTACAAAATCGCATCCCTTACTTAATTTTGTTTCCTGATGCACCTCTGTTCCCTGTACCACCTCGCATTTTTGGGTGTACCTGTTTTGTTAAGAATCTGCGCCCAGGAATGTCGAAACTTGACTCTCGGTCTACTAAGTGCATTTTTTTGGGTTATTCGAGGACTCAAAAAGGCTATCACTGCTTTGATCCGATACTCAGACAGTGGTTTGTCAGTGCGGATGTAGTCTTTTTTGAGCATATGCCCTTCTTTTCTGAGAATGGAGCAAGCCTATCTCCTGATGTGTTGGCACAAACACCTCTACCGGACATTGTTGAAGATCTGTCTGTCTCTGGCCAGCCTGAAGAACATCCGCTGCAAGTATACAAACGCCGATTGAAGGCAAGCACTCCTTCAATGGCCCCTCAACCAATTCCTGCGTCTGTGGATGATCAAATAAACACTGAGGTAACTTCTGACTTGCACCTTCCTATCAGCTTACGGAAAGGTGTTCGCTCCTGTACTAAACATCCTATTAGTCAATTCTGCACATATGACAATCTGCATAACAACTTTGCCTGCTTTACTTCTGCACTTTCTGCTGCCACTGTTCCGAAAAATGCTACAGAGGCTCTTACTATTCCAGCATGGAAGAAGGCAATGGACTAGGAAATGCAGGCACTATGTGATCGCAAGACATGGGCGCTTGTGGATCGCCCTTCTTCTTGCCCTACAGTGGGCTGTCGTTAGATCTTTACTATTAAATATCAGCATGATGAGACTATTGAACGTCTCAAAGCCCGTCTTGTTGCAAAGGGCTACACACAGACATACATTGTTGATTATTTTGAGACCTTCTCTCCTGTTGCACGATTAAACTCTGTTCGCAATTTGATTTCTGTTGCTGTGAATAAAGACTGGTCTCTCTTTCAGCTTGATGTGAACAATGCATTTCTTTACGGTGATTTACAGGAAAAAGTCTACATGGAGCAACCACCTGGGTTTGTTGCTCAGGGGGAGTCTGCCTCCAAAGTATGTAAGCTGAACAAGGCTATCTATGGTCTCAAACAAAGTCTGCGAGCCTGGTTTGACAAGCTCAGTCAAATTTTAGTCACCTTTGGCTTTCGTCGGTCTCATTCTGATCATTTAGTCTTTATTCACAAGATAGTGGCTGGACTTGTCATTTTGATTGTTTATGTGGATGATATTATATTATCTGGTAGTGATACTGTGGGCATACAGGAAATTAAAACTTACTTAGAGAAGCACTTTGTCACTAAAGATCTCGGAAAACTTCAATATTTCCTAGGCATTGAAGTCTCCAGATCATCTGCAGGACTGTCTCTCTCAGAGAAAATATGTGCTTGATCTGTTGCAGGAAACTGGCATGCTAGGCTGCAAATCGGCTAACACTCCACTTGACCTAAACATGGACTGGGATGATGCAGACTCCTCCCTATGCTGATCATCACCAGTTCAGGAGGTTGGTAGGCAAGCTTATTTATTTGACTGTCACACGAGCTGATCTTACTGCTGCCGTCGGATTCATCAGCCGGTATCTTGACAAACCCCGACAATGTCATTGGGATGCTATATGCAATATTCTAAGATATCTTAAAAGTTCTCCAGGGAAAGGCTTGATGTATAAAAAGCATGGTCACTGCAACCTATCTGGTTTCTCAGATTCAGACTATGCAGGAAGTCGTTCTGATCGAAAGTCAACAACAGGCTACTGTACATTTGTGGGTGAAAACTGTCACCTGGCGAAGCAAAAAGCAGACTGTTGTCGCCAGATCCAGTGCAGAGGCGGAATGTCGAGCGATGGCTCATACTGCTTGCGAACTATTGTGGGTTTAGAGTCTTCTTCAGGAGTTTGATATATCTTATTCTAGCCCTATTCCTATGTTTTGTGACAATAAGGCCTCCATTTTTATTGCGAGCAACCCCACATTTCACGAGAGGACGAAACATATTGAGGTCGACTGTCACTTTATTTGAGAAGCGGTTCTCTCTGGCAGAATTTGCACGCCATATCTCAGTACTGACCAGCAAGTTGCAGACATCTTCACAAAGATACTTCCCAAAACTCGCTTTCAAACTCTAGTTGACAAGTTGGGCATGTTCGACATCTACACTCCAGCTTGAGGGGGAGTATAGAGATATGTTGTTGTCTGTTATGTTTTGTTGAGTGTCATGTGCATAGCATGTGCCTCACTTATGCTATTTACTTCTGTAGTTTAGTCCCATATTGCTCACCTCTACTTTAGTCTCTATTCTCTTCTGTTATATAAGAGACTACATTGTACACTGTTTTACTCACTCAATAAAAAAGTCTCAGTTTCTTTATAGTCTGGAAGTGGAGAACAAATGTGTTGAACAATATGAAGCTCTATAGTAACCTGGAATAAGTAGCCCGAATACATATATCATCTCTTTTCATACTCTCTCTCTCATACATATTCTCTCCCACTCTCTCTCTTCTCATCTCTTCCTCTCCTCTCTATCCCCCCCCCCCCCCAACCCCCCCCCACACCAAATACGACGAGAGTGAGTGTTTGGTGTGGAGAAATGGATATATGACCCCCCACATGTGGAAAAAGGGATACACACATGATGGGTGGGTGGGAAAGGAATTGCTGGATTTGAGAGGAATTTGTGATATGGAGATGTGTAATATGTGGAGAATGAAATCGATAACCAGAGAGAATATGCTAAATGGGTCAATGTAAGATCCGGTTAGAAAGTTAAATGGATCTAATCCCGATCCGAATCATGTTTAAAATTGGATCCAATTAGCAAAAGAGAGATCCGAGTAAGGATCCGAATAGAGAGGGCGTCAGAAACTTGGGAGAAGATAGAACAATTAGGGTAATGGAGCATCTCTCTAAGCAGAAGCAAGGCGGCAACAATAGGACAACACACAACAATGGACAGAGATAATGGGTGATAATGACGAGATAAATAGCAGCAGGGCCGGATAATGGCAACGATGGCGGCGGCTGTTGCTCTTAGGATTAGCGGCGGCGATGGCTGTTTGCTGCTGTTGACGGTGGCATTAATAACCGATCGGATAGAGACAACGTCAGTAGCAAGGTATGCGGCAGCGTTGTTTGCTTGCCGGTGATTGGCGACAACAACTGAATAGATGATTGAAGCGGCGGCTATTAGTGCTCCTGTAGGCGGCATGACTTTTGCTGCTGATGGGGACCAACGACGGTGGAGATGCGCTGGTGATTGGTAGTGCTCTAAGGTGGCTACTTCTTGCAGTTGGCGGCGGCGGCTACTTGCTGCTGTTTGCTGGCCGTGGCAATTATGGCGCCGTGATGATGGCAACGTCTGCTGTTGCTGGGGATCGACAACAATAATAGCGGCTGCTGATGGTGATGTAGGGACGACAATAGAGATTAGATGACGACCAACGTATGGAAAGAAGATGATTGTTTTGAACGGAGAATAGAGATCATGGAGGCCGGGAGATGCCTAGCGGGCAGTCGGCCTAAGCCATGGCAATGGCGGCGGCCGCCCGCAGGCGGGGGTTCTCCCCCTCGGTTGCTCTCTGGAAGAGACGTGCGGCGGCTGCTAGGGCGGTTGTTGCATGACGATGGGAGAGGGAATCGAGGGGCGGCTTAGGGTTCTCTCAGGAGCGAACTTGCTCTGATACCATGTGAAAGAGTATTGTATTGAACTGATTCGAATAGATGAATAAAAGAGGTACAACCCTGTCCTATATAAAGGAGCAAGGGAGAAACCTTGAGACTTGTGTCCCAAGTAATCTAAACGGGCCGAGACACTAAAGACCCACTAACTAATTAACCTATTAACTAAATAGGCTAATATATACGCTTTAACAAGAAACTATATCAATAACCATATAAACAAGTGATGTCTAAGTTGTGATTGAAGATGTCTGTAGGTTGATGAACAGAACCTGATTTTCTTTACTTCAAATGTTTTGGTTGGAAGTTGTGACTGCTATTGTAGTTTTGGTAAGGTTTGGTTTGGTTTGCTCTATCCAATTTCTCTATGCCATCAAATATGTAAAAAAACTATGCTGGCATGCAACTTCATGGAAAATGCCACATCATCACACTGTACCATGATACATGTTAAATTCTGACAAGTGCTGGCTATAATGACAGTTGGTAATGAAGGAATTTCCTGATGAAATATTAAGTTATGGATCTTAATTTGAAATGTGTTAACTCAAGGTCTAGATGGCTAGATCTTTATGAAGCATAATACTTTAGGTATATCTGGTTAGGACTTAGGATAAATTACATATAAAAATCCAACCTGTGGCTCATTCCAATTTATCTCGTGATTGAAATTATATTTTGATATTTTATCAATCAAAAGGTTTTCTGTGACCTAATGTTTTTTTACTTTAAAAATCCCAAATGTCTCAACTTTCTAGATTCTACCCTTACCCTATCCAAAATTAGCAAAATTGTGCACCACACTGCCATAGTCATGGTCTTCATACTAGTTGTTGATGCAGGAAGTCTCACTTGCGGATCCAAATCCTGACAGCTCATCCGATTAGGCTTATTAGTTCTTTTATTATTTTAGCGCGTATAGGGATTATTGTGCAATTGTCTCAGTTTCAGGACCTAAGTGTAATATCAGGGACTTATTTGTAAGTTTCAAGTTTTGTTATTTTATTTGGCTGCTAATTAGGTGTATAGCCGCAATTGTTGAGACAATAAGTGTCTCACTTGTCTATTATAAATACTAGTCTTGGGGGTATGGGTTCAAAGGCATTTTATTAGGAATTTGAGTTACAGGGAATTGTTTTCTCCATTAGTTGTAACCAGTGGTTCCCCTATTACTCTAGTTTGGTTGGATGTAGTAGGATGCAGTTATGTGAGTTCGCAATGTAAAAATGTACAACAAACACACTTTGTCGTCCGGCTACACCCTACCAAACAGGCCCTGACCGTCTCTCCCATGCCCCTCTTATATCTAATTCTCTTCTTTTGCTCTTACTTTTTGCTATAACAACAAACAACACCGTATGAGTCAACGTGTGGTGTTTTTATGTCCACTAGAGATAGCCAAAGGGAGATAATGAGAGAAAGGGAGAGGAAAAAAAGGAAGGAGAGTAGTAGACAGCTGTTGTGGTTATATGTTGACGACTGGCACAATGAAGGTGGGTCAATAGTCAATACTAGAGGTAGTGATTGAAATGTTGAATTCAGGTGGCAGTGTTTGTAAAGAACTCATGACAATCATTAATTGTTGAGACACCACATTCTATGACTGCTGATAACTTTCTCCCTCATTCTGTACCTTCCTCCAACAGATATTGCCCTTGGGTTTATCAGTGCACCGTCATGTAACAGTTGCACCTTTCTCCAGCAACTATCAATAGTCCCTCTTTTTTCTCTATTTCTTAGCTTCTCCCATTCCCCCTTTCTTTCTTCTCCCTGTCCCAGCTTACACTAGATAGAGAAAACGGCAGCTTGCTAGTGTGCTGCTTGCATGAAAACGATGGGGTTCACAGGCATTCCAACACAAATAAATATAGGAAAAAAATCATACGTCGTTCTAAATAATGAATAAAACCAATTTATCTTTCCATTTTGAAAGGCATTCCAACATGTAAGCGTATAACATTTCACACCTAATAATGAAACAATAACTAAACAAATTCACATACAGACACACACTCAGACACCATAAAGAATGTTGACATGCTGTTTTCAACTACGTTTTTATTGTTAAAACCTATCTGAAACAATATCTGCATCATAAACAATTGGTGAGGTTATTTAGTTATAAAGTGGTGTGGTTGTGATTTTTTCTGGACTCCATTGCCATCCCTAGTTGCAGTATTGCTAGCAACTATTGTTAGTGACTAGTGACTAGACTTTTCTGGTGCAATTTGTTACTGGTTTTGAGGTTATAATGTGATGAGCTGCTTTTTGTATGTTACTTTCTTCTTGAAAATATGCTTTTTGTATGATACTAATCCTCTTTTTGTTCCAGGCTTTGAACAGAGCCGGTGGCAAAGCAGGGAACAAGGGAGCTGAAGCCGCTTTAACAGCTGTAAGTTATCTAAATTATATGCATTTGGATGACTCTTACTATGATTCACAACTCATATTGACCATTAGCTTACGCTGGAATCTGAATTTAAGAGTATGATCGCAATCAAGACATTTGACCTAAATTTAAATGTATTACGGGGATTTGTACTGCTGATCGTTGTTTGTACTGTATTTATAAACTTGTAGTATTCTATGGCCACTAGTTTCTAAATATTAATTTACTTAATGTCATAGCAAATTCATCGACATGCATAAAACATATAGTGATTGAAGAACTTGCTGTGAGATTTATATGCATTTTAGTATATAAGATGGTTTTGAATCTTTAAATTTACAATAATAGAAGAAAAGGCATGACTAAACTAACCTGGGAAGAGCTTATAAAGATAGATTTTGAAATTTTACATCTGGATCAGAATAAGACCCCAACATAGCTGATTGGAAAAGAAGGATCCATGTAGTCGAGCCCATGGTTGGGATTGAGGCTTAGATGATGATGATGAAATTCTATAAGATGGTTTATTGATAATATTTTAGATCTCTGTTGTTTAAACCAACATGTGTGTGTGTAAACAAGATGAGACTAGAATCTATTCTAGCAAATCATGATAGAACTCAATATATTTTTATGTTGCAACGATCAAATGAGTAGTCAAATCTTTGGATCTTAATCTTCAAATCATAATTTATCTATTAACTATTTTCTAGCTCATTAAATACTTTTAGGCCATCTATCTAACATAATTATAAATAATTCCAAGCCATAGTTTTGTGATGTTTATAGATGGAAGGGCTATACATGTCAAAATGAGTTTTTTTTTTTAATGTGGTTAGTTCACCGATTTTGATCAATCAAATCCCTTTATTCTCTTCATTTAGTTTTATTATATTATAGGAATTATTAGCATAAAAAAATGAATCTACTTAAAGTTGATTCAATTATGTTTATATATATATACACAATGATCCAGTGAGAGGCATATCTGGCAAGAGCGTTACAGGCATTTATGAAACTTCACAAGATCAAAAATTTTTAGTCCATCTATATGGATTAAAAGTACCCTATCAAATATCCCCATCTATGAAGTTTTATGATTATCTGAGTTGTATATCATTCACAACAATCATTTCTCAAAAAATATCACATACACAACAATCAAATACTTTTTTTTTTGTCAGCGCAATCAAATGCTTTCCAACAATCAAATACTTTCCAATGCGCTACATACATTTTAGACTCACTCGTTTGATGCAAAATATATATTTTATAAAGATGAACATGTAAAAAGGTCAAATTGCAGTGATTTTTGTGTGTGAGGATAGATAAATCAATTCTCTTCACATCCATATGGTTGGATTTTGAAAACAACCTTTACTGTTATAGTTATTCAAATGGCTCTCCTACTTTCACCATAACATATTTGTCACTGGATCACTACCATATGTGTTTTTGTGTGTGTGTGCGTGCGCGTGTGCCTACGTGCAATTATATATTGTGCTTCATATGCATTTTGGTTTCAATATCAAAAGTACCATTATCTCTCATCAGTGCAGCTGATTTTTCTATGGTTCATCTAGTGGGACAATGCTGGTTTCAATTGGAAAAAGATCAATTACTTCTGCCTATAGCCGCTTGAAACGTCATCTTGACATAGCAGTTTTTTTTGTCATTCATAGATCTCATGGATAAATTGTCTTCCGGCACTAAGATGCTTGACACTTAAAATCTGTTTCCACTTGCAGATAGAAATGGCGTCACTTTTTGAGCACCATTTGAAGGCTAGCCAATAATATGTTCTTTAAGGTTGATAGGCACTTATTCTCATCTACTGGAGTTTTTAGATAGATAGCAAATAATCCTAAGCTTGTGTAGGTAGTACGGCTACTGTATCTCAATAATGTTATTAGTTGCTTAATACTGTACAAACATGCAAGGGAATTTTGATAATATCCCTAAAAGTCTATCAATTAAAGATAATTTACAGCTTTCGACCTAATAACCAGATTGCGTGGATGATATTCATATATTTATTGTTACTTTCTCTAATATCATCCTGTTATAGATCTCATAATAGGATTGTTGGCAAACCACTATCAACATCCCTGTTTTAGAGTTATTAGCTTTTTTTGATATAGTTTTGTTTGCAAAACACGCTAAGAAGCTAGGTTTTGTATGGTTTTAACAGATTCTATGTCAACCTTTTCTGTTGCGAGTTTGTACTTTTTTGTATGTAAAAACTATAGGGTAATTGTATTTATCCCGTTCCTTAGTAATAGAAAAATATATTACAAGAACCAACTACAAAAACGGATCCTTGACGCTATTAAGAAACAAAGACCAATTGCTAGACTATGCATTTGCGTCCGCAACCTTTGTAGTACTCTAAGGCCTAGTTTGGGTAAGCACTTTGGAAATGCTGGTAGTCTGAGTGTGTAATGGTACAGTTTCTGGTATACCGTGATAAAGGAGCTGAGGGCAGGCTGGGAAAGCGGCCAACTCTGCATGGGGGAAGGACATAAAATTGGTGATACGGGAGCACGGATCTGCTTTTCCAAAAACCGCCGTTCTTGGCGTGATTCGTGATTACCGGATTTTTATTAAATCATATACACAACGGTATACAATAAATACCGTAGGACGACTGTTAATCTTAGTTCACTGTACACGCCGTGAATCAAATACAGGTAATCAGAATTACGGCGGCCAAATTAGGCCTAATTGTTGGTTTTCAGATTCTCCACCATGCCGAGTTGGTGGAAAACAGTTATGATAACACTGAATCACTGATATATAAAACTTTCAATGGTGTGCAAGTGCAACAATTTGTTGTGGCGCACTAACCAGAGAATCTTATCAGTTTGTTCTCATCCCTCCAGCAGATCAGCCTTTCCTGCAACTGTCACGCCAACACATCCTCAAGTGTTGGTACATAGATAACACTTTGTGGCAGAGTAAACTGATATGCCCAAATTTCTGCAACCTAATGGCACACGAGCAGCTTAGTGACGGATAAGTTCCATTGATGGGGACTGGGTGACAGGGCGTTCCATTAGTGCTCTCCCCTGCTTGGAAAATCAACAAACAGCTTTCCTGCGAGCAAGGGGAAAGCGTACTCATCTTCATCTTTTTCATGTGAAATTAAAGTAGCTTTCTCCATTATGGTGTTACATCGTTAGAAACAGAGCCGAACATGGGTATCCCGCCACCGGGGGTGCAGAAGTTAACGTCGAGGGGATGCAAAGTTGCTGCTCAGGGAATGAGTCCATCGCAGGGACTCGGACCACTGCAATAACTACTGGAGCGGTGTAATCATTGAGATGGCACGGGCCCGTATCCCCCTTGAAGGGTGTTTTACCTTTGGAGTGCCGACCTGTCGAAAAATATCAACCATGATAGCTCGTTGATGTGCACGGATAAAGTAATACATATGTTCATTTGAAAAGCAAAGTCACATGTCGATCCTCAGCACCACATCCTGAAGCAAATGCATCACCAAGTAAGGCTTTTTCGACCCACCGGTGTGCAGAATACCAAATGCAGGGCTGGACGTTTTACGTAGGAGAAACAAAAACACACTGCACCTTTCTGTTAGATTATATCTGGATCGTCCATGTTAAAGATAATTCAAACTAGCATCCTTGTTGGGTGAATGTGTACATATTTGGGATAAACGCTTAACACCCCAAAAATAAGTTCCCTTTAAGGGTCTTTGCATCCATGCCTTTTATCAGCCCCCCTTCTCTGATACACCCACACACACACACTCCAAAAGTATGTCTTACATTTTGGATGCATTGACTTGGGTTTAGCCAATTTCTCTTTTGGAAAAAAGATATATTTAGTCTCCTAATAACAAAAAAAGCACTACTCATGGCATTTATTCTAGAAAAGTATTAGTCTAAGGCTAAATTTTGGGAGGGTGGCATTCGGGACATTATTAATAGAAAATGTGCGAATTTGAACAACAGGAAGATAGGAAGATAGGCGAGTCAACTTGGAAGGGAAACCTTTAGATATTTGTCTATATACTAGGGTCATGTGAATGGATATGAATAAGAAACAAATTATCAAACGGCAGTTGCATTATTTAATCGCTGTGCTTTCCATAATGAATGATAAATACTCATTGCTTCATAAGTAGTAATTGACCCTTGCTTGAGGAGTGATATCTGGCTTCATATCAATTAGGATAAAATATACCCTTTTAAGCGCAATTTACCCTTGTTCTCTCCTTCCTCTCGCATCCCACATGTTGTCATCATGCTTGGTCGAACTAATGACCCCCTATACACAAGTACAATGACGGTCTGTTGGATTGGTGCACTATTACAATGACAAGGAACTTCTCAGCTTTCCAATATCCTTTTGTCTAAGTGCTCACATTACTTGCTTAGAGTCCTTGGTGCATCGTCATCATCCCCGTCTATTTGGCATTCTCAGCCACCATGTTTGCATGCTGCAGGGATCCCCTAACTTCTTATTGATTTTGTGATTTGGGATGTTGTAACTGCTTTTGTGTCTAGAAGTTGAGAAGATAAGAGGATATTTTCATGGTTGCCATGAGCTTTCTGCTTTGCATATCTAATATGTAACTCATCCTAGTGGGGGTAGTTACGGTCGTGTTAGGGTGCGGAAGCAACTCGAGACAGAGCTAGAGGTTGGGTATTTGTGAGGGATGACCCAACTTGAAAAAAAAAGGTATATAATGACAGGGCATGTTGGCTGAGACAAATTGAAAAGTGCCGAATTCCCATTGGATGACATTTCTTGCCACACATATAGTACATTAAGGCTACATTTGGTATACAACCATGATTGGTTTATTTGCCACAGGTAAATTAACCAGTGGTATGTTAACCATGTATAAGATAGTTTGTTGTTTGGAGTAACGACAAATAAACTTGTAGGTAAGATACCTTCGTTTGGTACATGTGTACGTATGTTGCTATACCCTATACATAAGTAACGTTGTATGTATTGAACAGTCGGTTAGAAGGGTATTGTAGAAAATTGACATAGGCGGCAAATAAACCTATTTTCTGCCGCAAGGATTTGGTGTGACAGGTTATCCAGAGATTTCTCGATCAACTTATCCACACGGAAACTTATTCATCTTTTAGTCCGCATAAAAAACACCGATTAAAATACTCGATCAAGTTTGGTTGTCGTTCCGCCACTAAGACGAACGCAACCTAAATATCTCATCCACGCTTGAAAGCAAAACCTGTAATGGTTTGTATATCATGCAATATGGGTGAAACTTATTTCCCTCGTTCGCTAGAGTGTTAGGCTATTGCTTTCTTTCCTTCTCTCCTCCCACTCTCATTAGTTCTTAAATCCAAACTTTCAGAGAAAGAAAAAAAACTCAAGTACTTTTACTATTGTAGGAGGGTTTGAGTGACCATTGGAGAAGGAACATCTCCTATAAGGAACAGTCAAATATCAAGATCTTTACTGAGTCATTGAGTCCATTTAGTAAGACCTCTTCAATGATTACCAATATCAATGGCCTCTACGACATTTTGACCATGTTACCCTAATGTCTAGCACTAGGAAAAAAAACCTCACTATCATTGGGGTTGCATAAGATGTTATTAGGATGTTGTGATTGCATTTGTCATGGCATTTTAATGGTAATTCAACATAGTAATTAAGAAATGATATTTGCCATGACATGTTAATGTAAGACACATCACCCAAAACAAATCAAGAAAATACAGACTAGATAAGTTAAGCATATAAAAATGGTGTATTGTAAATTCAAAACTTTTCTTTTATTTATTTAAATTTATTGCTGTTCGGCTGTAGTTGACAAGAATAGTGCGAGATCCATATTTTAAAGCTGGACTAGTCATAAATGAATAAATAAAATGTGCGATATTTTTTAATCATATGGCTATCAAATAAAGCCTTAAAAATCTTAAACCGACAAATAATTTGATAGTAATTTGCTGAGCTTCTTATCTCATTTCAACTAATATCGTGCTTTTACTACCTGTTGGGTAGAGTGTATTTGCGTGCCCTATTTTAGGCCGTTAACAAATGGATTGTATCTTGAAAAGACATACTTCATTTTTCTCATGCATCACACACTTTCATGTAAATATTGAAAATAAACTACATCATATTTAAAAACAGATATGACCAAGAAAAGTGTCCTAAAAAGGTAAACCAAAATTGATGCACTTTTCAAATTCACTCTAACCAAAGAAGACCTTCAATTGCAAAAAACTACTCATAATTGAAAACTAGCCTCTTTTACATTTGTCTCCTTTACATTAAATTTACAAAAAAATACCTAGCCATTGGCCTTTTATAATGAATGCATTTCTCTTCCACATATCCATGTTTGTCAAATACTTACAATAAAATAGAGTGGAGAAAAAACAATTTGTAGACTTCTTATTTAAACAATTCCATAGACTCTTATGCATCCACCTATTTACATATATAAGTTGCAATAAATTTCATTGAATTTTATTTTGACACTAAAAGGTGTAATAATTTCTTAACCTAGATATATGTTCTACATCTTCCTTCGAGGATGATAAATTTTTGTGATGTTGAACCAACATGGGAACGTATAGCCAGATGTATCATAGAGAATTATCCATCGACCAACACATTATGGAGTTTGGGGCATCTTCAATGATAAAACATTAACACACTAGAGATTTTGATAAAAAACAATGACGAGGTCTGTCATCAACAAGGATCACCATGGGTTCATTTATAACTACTATAAGTAAAGAGAACCATTGAGAAAACCTATCAAAACTATGTGTTTCCCTTAATTGTAATAAATTTCAAAAGTTTCTCCAACTTTGAAATATTTAAAATTTCCAACCAAGGGACCAACTTGGTGTTCTTTTGTTACAATAATGCTTGGTCATAGAATGAAACACCTACTGAGAAAAATTATTGTACCTTCTGCAAAATTTGAAACATCATTCTTTCTAATATTTCTATGATCATTTGCTATGTAGCGAAAGATAATTCACAATGAGTTATAATCATGTGACTTTTTTTGGATGAGATAATGAATCATATCATTCTTCTAACTTCAACCCTCCCTTCTCAAGACATCTATTTGATATAGCGTGAGAAAGTCTTAACCAAAAAACTTGCATATTTCTCATGATTGTAGGGCTATACATTTATTTCGATTAGACCTTCTTAGGATCTAGGCTCTAGACGGAGTCATCATATTCTATTTCCTATTAGGAATGGATACAATCCTTTTTTGGATATTATATTATAAAGAGAGATTCTACAGGCCACACACCCAATTAGTGTATAGTTAGCTTCGTCACAATTACTTCTCTATTGACTAATGATCAATGAAAAAGAGATCCTTGCCCCTATCAAGGACCACAAAGGTTTTCTAACCTCATGCTTACTATTTCCTATGCATATAATTTGCACTTCTTGACCTAGAAAAATATGAGAAAAATATTTGGTAATATTTTGCTCACATCAAGAGAATGTTTACCCTTCACCAATTATGATTATAATTTAAATTTTGCTCTTTTGATCTCTGAAAGACTTCCTATGGACTTTGTGAATGGAAGAACCATTAAGTATTTTAAGACCAAATTATCTAGCAAGGAGGAAAATGAATTTTTGTTGGCTATTCTATTATCATCTCACTTCCTACGGACACCTAGAGATGAGCATTGGGATGGGATATACCAGATTTTGTCTCTCCTAAACTCAAATCCACATTTTAAAACGAGTCTTGGGGCCATGTTTGAGCCTAGATAAAATTGAAAAATGTCAGCCCATACACGACTCATATAAGAATTCTGGGTTTCGAGCCAGGTTTGATTTTGCCCATATAACATCTAACGAGTATACCAAGCTTTTATAGATCTAACTTCTAACATGAAAACTAAATTAGTATGATATTTACTTTGTGATAATCCTTATATATATATATATATATATATATATATATATATATATATATATATATATATATACTGTGTAATCTATGCTACCAGAATATGTATACCTTAGTTGTGTGATCCCCATATGCAATAAAATGGATATTGAAAGAGCAAAAAATCATTTTTTATATATATGTGAATATATGAGACTAAAATTATCAGTGGAATCTACAATTTTGTGGCTTTTTTCTTCCTCATCCTATATGTATATAGAATGAAATGGGTGCTGGAAGGGTAAAAGATCATTTCTCTCCTACATATGGGCATATGAGCAAAAAATGGATAGAATCTATTATGTACTGAGCTAGGTTCTTATTTATTTTTCTTTAATGAGCGAATGACATGACTATTTCAAGTGTTATATACATTGAAAATCAAAGTATGGTTGCCATATTTTATCTAGTTGTTAAAAAAAGCTAAAAAAGGTTCCATTTGAATGACATAATGAGATTTAAACAAAGAAATCAAGTATGTCTATCCATGTCAGTGATTTTTTATCTTACTTAGTATCAATTCACTAATCATGTTGATTGATTATGAATTATCCATGTTGCCATTAATTGGACACATACTACATATTGCATCAAGAAATTTGTATATTTTTCTTTCATGACAAACACAAATGTATAAGTATACAATATACATAAAATATAATCTGGGCATTTAGATTTTTGGCCTGGGTTTACCTCATCCCGTACATGGCCCTAATAAAATATGGATTTAAATTTTGGGCCTAACCCACTGATATTATAATCAAATTCGGGTCTGGATTGGGTTATACGAGATGGGTTGTAGGTAGGATCGGGCTGGCCTGACCCGATGCTCATCCCTATAGACACCCTAAAAACCCCTTTGATGATCTAATGATGTAGAGAAAAGTCATACTCTAATGACTCCTAGATATACAGACTTTTGGAAAAGCAACTTGTTTTGGTATTTGGGTTTCTTTTGATTTTGGTTATATATTAAGAGTTTTCTAATAGAGGTTACTCTTTTCTTTTGAATTCTATTCTACCTCTTTTTCTATTTAGATTTTCATTTTTCCTTGGTTCCTCCCGTAGATACCTTTGTTTAAATTGGCATGAATTCCTATCACATTTTTTTTTAGATTCCACATCTATTTATTGGTCATGCTTCCATAATGTTATCCCAACTCTTTCTGATCAACAAACACTCTCAAATAGTTTTAAATGGGCTCTTCTAGCCAAGAAATGTTAAGAAATTACCTGATCAACATGAAAATTATAATCATATGATGCCATACTCTTTCTTTATCAAAATCTGTCTACCTAATATCAACATTTTTAGATGTAATTTTCATTTTTTATATGTATACATTTTGTAGTCATAAAAGAAATATGCATTTTTATCTGATTTCCTTTAAAAATACTTAACATCAAGCATATGGTTCACATACTCACTCTCCTGAGGGGAAGGAAAAAGAAACCTAATCCCAACTTAGTGCCCATTAGATGTTCAATGATGCTACATCTGATCCACTATTGTCAGGGATGTTGGCCTCATTCAACAAGACTAAGAAAAAAATGAAAAAAAAATCCATACTCTAATGTTACAAGTTAGCTTTTTAGATATCTTATATCCCAGTTTTCCTAGAAATACCATGCAATAGGTTTAACGTCCTATTCATTCTAAATCCGTTCCCATTGACTTATACTTATCTTACTAAGTTGTATATACATACAACTTATAAGATTTTGAATTTTATAAAAAATCCAAACCTATTATTATATCGTTCATAAACGTTGATTAAATCTCAAGCTTGCTAATTGCTTTATGAGTGGCTTATCATGAATTTAAAGTTAGTATAGTATGAGAACTCAGAATGAATCTGAACCCATTTTGATGTCTAGAAATGATTTAATCATGCTTATAAAGTCCTCAAAACAATCATTGACATTGACTACATTAGATGAGAAAAATAAACAATAGGATATGATGCACGCTATATGTTTGGGAGTTTCTACAAATTATGCAACAATTGATAGGATTGACATGAATTGGCATGACTAGGTCGTGGAAATATAATTAGGAAAATGATACAAACATAATGTAAATTGATGACTATCAAAACTTAGAGATATCACCAAAATCCAAATATAATAGCTTGCCAAAGCCTTTTATATATTACATATGTATTCACTAGATTCCACAAACATCCCATTTTTTCCACGAGCAGGATTATAGGTGGATGGATGGGAACTGGATGATGGTTGCGGTGGGGGTACCGTGGAGGTTAAACTGGAACCAACCTCAAGTTCTCTGGGATCAACTTCTATGGAGTAAGATTCACTACCCAAGTGGAGTTTTTGCTCATACAAAGCTATTCTGGGTAGGCTGACTACTTTGGACAGAATTAGTAGATGGCGTAATGTGATGAGCTCGGTTTTCCTGCTCTGTCGGCTGGAGGATGAAACACATCAGCATCTATTTTTTGACTGTGCCTACAAAAAGTATTTATGGACCAGGTGCTCCCTGAAACTTAATTGGGGTGGTAACCCACCTATGAATAAACATGATAGCATGATGTGGATTTTGGACCGGACAAAACATGATAGCCATATGAGGCATTTTGCTGGGATTATTTGGACATGGCTCATTTATCATATATGGTATGAGAGGAATAGCAGGAAGCATGGGAAAAAAGAGAGAGACAAAGTCCAAAGCTTTGATGTTTTTGTACAAAATCTTGTTTTGTTGTGCAAAGCAAACCCGGGTACCCTTTCAAGGGTTAAACCTGAGGTCATTCTGATGTGGGGTCTTAAGTGACCGTGTATAGTATACAAGGTGTTTATACTCCTATACTCTTTTTGGTGATTAGTAATATTTTACCTTATCCAAAAAAATAAATAAATATATCATTGAATCATGTAACCCTTCCTCAGATGAAAAATATACTTAAATTAGGGTTGATCTCTGCATTTGAAATTATGAATCATACTATCTATAAATATTGTAATTATACAAGCTAAGATGGAAGTTACCCAAGTTTTTCTAATTTCCCATTGGATGATGCTAGTTAGCCATTGTTTTAGAAAAACCTTCTATTCTAATAAAATTGTCAGTGTCTTATTTTTGGTTACGTGAAACCATTCTGTAATTCATCCTTATACAATCTCAAATTACTCTAATATCATTTGTTGTTAATATTTTAGTCATATTTATTTATATATTTTAAATATACTAACATGATATGACAAATTATCTTGAAAATGGGAAAATCATATTGTTAATGTGCACATAGTTTCATACATACAAAATTTTTTGACACAGCTCATTAAAAAGCATGTTGATACACACCGAACCCCTTGTAATAGGCACAAAAATCCCAAGTAAGATAAATAAAGTTCATTTTTCTTGGACAATCATTTTTCTAGTCTACATTATCCATGTGATGTTTCTTTGATCACCTCCTTAAACAACATTTATATGTCTTTTCTTCTCCAAACTTCAACTACTCATCACTTGTCTCCCTTTTGTCAATATGAAGTACCACATGAGGTACTTAAATGACACACTACATGTTGCACTACTTATACGAGTGCATTTACACTAGCTTGGTTGTAGGTTTGCACCACCTACAACCTTAGAATTGAAAAGTAGAGCTATTCACCAGGAACCATGAACTATTATTGACAATCTACATTGAATGAATTTGAAGTACAATAGTAAATGAAGGTTATTTCTCCTAACTATCTTCATACTAAATGAACTAATTTTTTTATATATTTTGTAACTGCATAAGACCTAGGGTTGTAAATTGGTAGGGTATTATGCAATCACCCACTACTCATACCCTACTGGGTAGGGTAAGGGTACATTTTTTACCCACCACCCATTTATCCTTTACCCACACCGAAAGAGAGTAGGGGGAAGGGAAGAATTTACCTACCCACTTCACCCATTTACCCATTAGTAGAAGGTTGAATGAATATTTTCACATTGTAATACATTTATTAATGCCTACTCAAAACCCCAACAATACTCACTACAACTTTTTAATTCGAATTGTTATTTGATTATGTAAAGTTTAGTTAACAATGGCAAGGTCCAAATACTTTTAAGATATTTGTAAGAAGATGGACACAAGATAAGAGGAAAAAATATATATAAAATAGCATGCATAAGAGAAAGGAAAGGAAGAGACTTGAGTCAAGTTAAATGCATCCAGAATGAAAATGGTAGAGTACTAGTGAAGGGTGATAATATCAATAAACAACAAAGAAACTAATTTCATAAGCTTTTCAATGGAGAAACTTTGAATAACGTAAGGACTCATGTGAAATGAATACATGAGATATCATTTCAAAACAATGGGTTTCACTATTTGATGTCAAGAATACCTTATAAAAGATGAAAAATGAGAAAGGAATACAAACAAGACAATATTGCTATTGATGTATTGAAGAATATGGGGGATGAAGGAGCTATGTTGTCGACACATTTCTTTAATAAGATTATGAAGATCGAGAAGATGCCAGACAAGTGGAAGAGTATTACTATAATCCCCATCCTCAAGAACAAAGGTTTAGAGATACACAATATTATGTTGATAAGTCACACTATGAATATTTGGGACAAGATTATTGAGACAAGGCTAAGATCCATAACACATATATCTAAAAGCTAATTTGATTTCATTCTAGGAAGATCAACAACATATACCATTTTTCTAGTAAGGAGGCTTATGGAGAGAGGAGAAGAGGTCTCCATATGGCATTTTTTATTTGGAAATACTTATGATCAAGTACTCAGGGAAGTGTTGTGGATTATTTTGGAGAAAAAAGGTTTGCTAATCCAATACACTAAATTGATTTAGGACATGTATGATAGATCAAATGTAAGTGTAAAGACTCATGGCATTGAGACACCAACATTTCCTATCATGATTTGCATACATCAAGGATCAAAACTGAGCCCATATATTTTTTGTTCTTGTTATGGATGAGTACAAAGCATGTTCATGATAATATTCCTTTGTGCATATTATTTTATGATAATATTGTGTTGATTGAAAAAACTAAAGATGGATCAAATGGTAAAGTTTAACTTTGGAGAAATGCATTGAAATCAAATATATTGATGATTCGTAGGAGAAAAAATGATTATATGCTTCACAACTTTCAAACAATCTAGAACTATGAATGGTGGGGCCAAGTTGGATTGAGTGGATGTAATAAAATGTGATAAATTTCATCACTTGGGTTATATTATTAAAATGGATGGGGATGTTCAAGATGATGTTTGTCATATGATCACTGTAGGATGATTGAAATGGAAGAGTGCAACTAGGGTATTATGTGATTGGGAGAACCCTCACAGAATAAAAAGTAAGTATTTAGAACAGCTATATGTCCATCATGCTATATGGGAATGATTGGTCAGAGGTGAAGTAAGAATGTCTCAACAAGGTGAATATGATCGAAATGTGTAACCTGAGATGGATGAGTGGGAAGATATTGTGCACATTTTATATAGACTTTCTGCCTTCTTTTGCACGCATTTTCAATCCACTTTGTACCTCATTTTGTCTCTAGTCATACCATATTTCCCACTTTATAGTTGTTTTTACTCGTTTCATATTTGTGACCATAGGTACAAAATAATGGCAAGGAAATGGGGTTAACCCAATCAAAATACAACCTTAGTTGGATCCCCCAAGTGATGTTCTAAGTTATAGAAAGATAACATTCCTCCCTGATGAGCAACAACACAATGTGTCTCTTAGATGACACACCATGTCTCTTCATTCAAATATTTTGACAAAGTCCCTTCTTGGCAAAAAAGTGTGTGTGTATTAGCACACGACAAGTTCACTTCATCCAGATTTGCCAAATCTTCACCGATTATCAACAACACAGTGTGTCGGCCAATTGACATGCTGTGTATCCTTTGAGCGGGGAAGTTCCACTTTCAGTTATTTAGGACGACACACTGTGTTGCTGGGATTTCTATACATTTTTTAAAACAACTCTACCTCATTTTAAAATATAAAGGGACATGTATGGGATGGTTATCACTCATCATTTTAAGGACTTTTCAAACAGAGAGCAGAGCAAAGGAGAAAGGAGGCGATTTTGGAGAATACAAGGCAATTACTCAAGAGAGAACCTCTTCTCTACTCCATGTCTCTTTCCAGATAACAAAAAGGGCTTATCCATTCCATTCCGTCTTCTTGAGAAAGAAGGTTACCGGAATAGGAGTAGTTGCAAGGAAAAAACACTATCTTCCATCCAGAGTTCCAACTTGTTATTCCACTCCTAGGGATTCCTTTGTTATTCCCCCCTTTCTACTCACATTTTACTCCATGAATTACTACTTGTACCTATATTTCATTACTATGTGCAACTAAAACTTTGTTTCTTGAACATGGGAGAGTAGCTCCCATGTCATAACTTATGTGAACTCGGATTTCATCATATGTTAGTTGATTTATTGTTCCAAGATATGTTTCAACACTTATTTTCTTATTTGCATGGATGGCCATCTGACTTGCATGTTATATGCTTCTTTCCATAATCTAGGAAGGAGTAACTGGGATTATGTTGAGGATCAAAGGTTTGTAGTTTGAAAATAAACATAAGCATGGGAATGCTACATGGAGTTAGAATTGTCCCACATCAATGGGAGGACTGTGATGACAACACAACCTCCTTCGTATAATTGACTAGTATGTTTGAGTTCTGTGATTGTATGTAAGTTGTGATGTGGAAGTGAAATCCTATATTCAAGATTATCTTAATCATCCTCCAATTCATCACCTTTTGTTGTTTCTTTTAATTTGTTAATTAGTTTAATCTAAAGCCCATCATCCTTTTATAATCGATCTAGATTGTTGAAAATTTAACACTCTTTCACCTGGCAATCTTGATCCTTGGACGACCTCAATAATACTACACACGCCCGTATACTTATAGGGTAGTGTTCGAGTTTATAAATTTATAACTTGCACACACAACTAACAAGTTTTTGATACTGTTACCGGGAAGCATCAATATTTTTTTTAGAGTAGGAAGTGTTGATTAGTAAGAGAGATTAGATCACACCTTCATTTCATCTTTTCACCATCATTTTTACCATCTACATACCTTCCATTGTTTGCTAAGTATTTCTCACTCATTTGTGAATTTACAAAACTGTATGTGGTGCTCGAAATAGGTTGTTCAAACATCCATATATCGAAACCCAAAATTTTAAGTTACTTGAGCAGTAGTAAAAGAGTAAGGAGGAGCGGGAACTCTTTGAGATTGAACGACTCACATACATCATCACCTACATCTTCACCAGATCACTGGGAGCCAATCATGGAAGGCGATTGTACTCTTAAGTACTTCGCCGTTACTACTGCCATAAACATTAATGGGGCTATCAATAATCCATAGATTGAGGTGAACAATATTTCTATCCGCCCAAAAATCATGCAAATGATTTAGTAGAATCGTTTTGGAAGGACTCCCATGGAGGATCCTAATCTTCATATAGATGAATTTTTGCAGTAATTGAACACCTTAAAGATCAATGGCGTTACTCCTGATGGTATTTGCCTACTTCTGTTCCACATTCCCCTTGAGGGATAGAGACAAGATGTAACTCTCATTGTTGACCAGGAATTCCATAAATAGTTGGGAGGAGTTGTTGAAAGATTTCCTAGCCAAACATTTCTCACCAAGCAAGACCACTCAGCTAAGAAGCCAACTTACTATTTTCTCTCAAAGATATGGATTGACCCTCTATGACACATGGGAAAGATTCAAAAACCTCCAACGTATTTGTCCCCACCATGGTCTTAGAAACTAGCTACTTCTCCAAATTTTATAGAATGGACTGTATTACAACACCAGGATGTCAATGGACGCCACTGCCAATGGATCTTTAATGAATAAGTCCTACAAGGAATCATTTGCAATCATTGAAGGCATGGCAATAACCATTTCCAACAAAGTACCGAGAGGAAAAACCAGCCGTCCTCATCTTCTATTACTTCCGGGAAGCAAGTCGACATACATGATACTGATGCTATTGATTTAATTGAAGCCAAGTTAGATGCTCCTACACATAATTTTGAGATATTGAACACTCAAATGGATCAACTAGTAAATTTGTGATGTGAATGAAGTTTTGGGGCATGCAGCTTCTTTAAACCACCCATCTTTTATTCCATCTAAGGAGAGTATGGAGCAATGCAATGCGATAGGAAACTATGGAAATAAGCAACCTTACAATCCATACTCCAACACCCATCATCTGTGTTGGCGTGTTCATCCCAACTTTTTCTACTACAATAACAATTCTCAAAATCCTCAACAACCTCAAAGTCAACAAATGTTACACTTGGGGAGCATAACATCATGGCAAACAATCCACCATAACTTCAACAATAGTGCTAGTAGAAATTTTAATCAACAACAACAACTGAAGTCCAACTTGGAATGTATTTTAGAGGGCTTTTTCCCAACTCAAATGAAGTAAAATGAAGAGTTTTGCCCACATAGATAGCTCATGAAAGATTCCATTCAAAAATTTCTTCCAAAGTGGATGGAATTACTATTTACACAAGGATGTTGGAGAACCAAATTGCACAACAAGCTCTTGTTAATCAAAATACATCTTCCGATTCCTTACCTAGCCAACCAGATATGAACCCAAGCGAGACATGCAAATATGTGACATTGAGGAGTAGAGTTGTAATTGGAGGATCCTCACCCCCTTCAAAGAGGAAATATGATGAGGCTGTTGATACAAATTTAGAAGAGACAACTGAAAGCCAAAGGAAGAAGTCTACTAGAAATTCTCAACAAGGTGACTCTTCCAGCAAGCCTAAGCCCCTGTTCACCAAAGGTTTGCTAAAAAGAAGGATGCTATAATATTCAACAAGTTTATGAATATCCTGAAAAAGCTTTATGTCCATCTTCCATTAGTTGAAGTTATTTCCGAAATGACTTCTTATGCCAGTTACTAAAATATACACTCATAAATAAAAGGAGGCCTAATAAAGTTGAAACAATAATGCTTTCTAAAAGAATCCATTCTATCTTCCAAAACACATTGCGAAAGAAACTTGATGGTTTCAGTGCATTCACCCTCCCTTGTAAAATTGGAGATTTGACTTTTGACACAGGACTAGTAGATCTCAGTGCTAGTATTAGTTTGATTCCTTTTTCTTTATGGCAAAGATTGGATTTAGGAGACTTGAAACCCACCTCAATGGCAATACAATTAACTGATTTCTCTAACAAATATCCAAGAGGAATTTTTGAAGACATTCCTGTAAAAATAGAATTTTTTTACATTCCCTATGATTTTGTAATCCTAGATATGCATGAAGATTCGAAAAATCCCATTCTCTTTTAGGAGACCATTTCTTAGTACTTCTGGTTGTATTATAGATGTGAGAGAAAGAAAGTTGACTGTCAGAGTAGGGGATGAAGCCCTAGTATTTTCTATTTGTGATTCTATAAAAGCACCAAGTACAAATGAATATCTTTACTTGAACACTGTACTTTTCTAGAGGATGACAAGAATTCCCTTGAACAAATTCTTGATGATTTTTAAAATGAAGAAGACAACACCTACATGATGCTGATCTTCATGAAGAAAGTTTGGAAGCAACATCAAGCTCATGTTCTAAAGAAGTATCACAAGAAATGGAGGTAACTGACACCACTACACCAGAGAAAAAGCTAGAACTTAAACCCCTTCTATCAGGGTTGAGGTATGCATTCTTAGATCTAAATTTCACTTCTCCTATCATAATAAATTCTAAACTGACCCAAGAATAAGAAGAAAAATTACTGAAAGAACTTAGGCTCTACAAAGACGTGACAAGCTATTCAATTGATGATTTGAAAGGAATCGATACTTCTATATGCATGCATCACATAGACTTATAAAATGATGACAAACCATGCATAGAACCACCAATAAGATTAAATCAAAACAATTTGGAAGTGGTAAAGAAAGAAATCTTTATGTTAAAATATGTTGAAATAATTAACCTATCATTGGTAGCCCTTGGGTTAGTGCCATACACATTGTACCTAGAAAAAGGAACCATTGTAGTGAAAGGAGATAATAATGATTAATCCAAACATATGTGGTCATCGGGTGGTGCATGTGCATTGACTATAGAAAGTTAAACAAGGCCACTAAAGAAGACCCCCTTCCTTTCATTGAGCTAATATTAGAAAGACTCGTAAATCACTCACGTTTTTTCTATTTATATATATTTTGGATTTTTCCATATTCCAATTTACCCACCAGATCAATATAAAACCACCTTCACATGCACTTATGAGACATATGTCTATAGGAGAATACCTTTTGAATTGTCTAATGCACCTACTACTTCCAAACACTACTACAGAAATGACTTATAACGTCACTTTTAAAGGCATCAATTGTATAAATACACCGACACCTAACACATAAAGCGTCGGTTAAAAAAAAACCCGACATCTATCTGCGAAGGACGACCAGACACGAGTATCACTTTTATTCAGTGTCGGTTCCTTATTAAGAAACCGACGCCTAAAATCGCCCTCAAAATCCAAATTTTTTAGTGCAAAAAATTACCTCCTGAATTTCACATACTACGTCGGTTGTTTAACTAATAACTGACGACTAAATATTTTTTATCGATCCCTTTGTGTCGTCGGTTTGCGTAACATAACCGACGCTAATGAGTGTTCGCGCGCTGTCCCTGCAAAATCTTTTACCCCCATTTAGTGTCAGTTTTTCTCAGTGACTGACGCTATTGGTTCTTAGGTGTCGATTTTTGAAACAACCGACGACTATGGTACAGTTAATAGCCCGCAAAACAGAGAAATTTTCCCCATTATCTCTATTTCATTGCAAACCTACTAGGTCTGGAGATTGTTGCCGGTGCTCCCCGCTGCCGTTGCTCCCACCGTCGTTGCCCCCACCGCCGTTTCTCCCCACGTCGCCACCACTCGCTGCTGCTGCTCCTCTCCTCGCCGATGCTGCCTCCTGGTCCCCGCTCTTGGTCGATCGCTGCTCCTCTCCTCGCCGACGCTCTGCTCCTGGTCACCGCTCATCGTCGCTGCCCGCTCGCCGCCGCCGCCCTCTCTCTTGCTTGCTGCTCCGGCCACCGGCTCGCTACACCTGGTACCCTTCTTCCTCCTCTTCTTGCTCCTTGCTCCTGCTCCTGCCCCCCTACCCTCAGGGTGCTGGCAATGGGTTGGATGTTATACATGTTTGAGTACTTATCTACTAATTTGAATTCATCTTATCTACTGATTTGAATTGATATATGTACTGATTTGTATTTACTTATCTACTGATTTGCATTTACTTATGTGCTAATTTATATTTACTTAAATACTGATTTGTATTTAGTTATCTACTCATTTGTTCATCTAATGATTTTTTATTCATCAAATTATTTAAATTTAGGGCTTTGTATTTGTTCATCTACTTTTTAAAATTATTTAATCATCTACTGATTTATATTTGTTTATCAACTGAGCTGTACTTTTTTATCTATTGCTTTGTATTTGTTTATCTACTGATTATATTTATTTATCTAATGCTTTGAGTTTACTTATTTAGATGTTGCTATTGTAAATCAACCTAGGATATGAACAAATTTTGTGCTTGCATATATTTGTGTTTCTAATCCTCATGCTTGATCTAATTCAGTAAATTTTGATGTATGTTGAAATAAGATTTAAACTTGTCCATTCTAGCATCCTAATTTGATTTGATTATGTGCTTTGAACCTTGAAACATGCGTGTTAAAGATACATTGAATCCCTATATTGTATGATGTATATTGATGATAATGTATGAGCTAGTTTGAAATTTTGAAATCAATTATGAATCTCTCCATCCCTAGGTCATACTAATTTAATTATGTGTCTTTATCTTGATGATGAACACGCATGGACACTCAAAATGTTGAAATCAATGTTATAGAATATGATACCTAGATTAAATGATGTTACATGAAACCTAGGATATGAATGATGAAACTAGGATTGTAGGTATTGGAATGACAACATATATACATGTATTTTTTGGCCTAGAAACCCATCCAAGATGTACTCATTAGGAGTAAATCTTGGATAGTCCCCAGTTTGGGACTGTTCTTGAACACCTAATCTCACTTAGGATGTAAGTGTATAATGTGTATTGAGTTTTTAAGAAAATTTCGACAATACTTCCCCATTTGTTCTCTAAGTACATATGTACTTGGAGAACAGTGGGGAAATGCTGCCGAAATTTTCTTGAAAACCCAATACACATTATACACTTACTAGTGAGATTAGGTGTTCAAGAATGGGATAGGTGGTGCAAATTTATTATATATAAGAATGATAGCACATGTATTTGTTGGCCTAAAGTTTTAACCATGCAAAAACTCTAATCTGTTAACCCTAGACCCTAATCTTGTTGTAATATATACTTGTTTTCTCTTTGATCATAGAATGGATAGATCATGGATGTCCATTCACAATCGCTGCACCCCAGCATTTATTTATGGTCTTGACCAGTTTATTAGATTTTCTGAGGAACATAGGAAACAACCTGGAGATAGGTTCTACTGTCCATGTAGGCATTGCAGTAACAACTTGAAAGTCAACACTGGTGATGAAATCAAAAGTCATGTCATGTGCAACAGGATTATACAAGGCTATACAGAATGGCACTGGCATGGAGAGATTTCAAACCCGAAACCAGTGGATGTCGATAGCACTGCTTGTGTGGAAGAAGAAATTGCCTCCGATGATGTAGATGTGAATGAACCAGTTCCAGTAGACATCGTTGATGCGATGCTGGATAGTTGTGGGGTAGAGCACACTGATCCACCTCCCAATTTTAAAAACATTGTGCATGATGCTGAGATATCGTTATACACAGGTTGTACTAAGTTTACGAAGCTTATCGCTGTGTTGAGATTGTATAAGCTCAAAGCTAACTATAGATGGAGCGACAAAAGTTTCACGTCATTGTTGTCTTTGTTGAAAGAAATGCTTCCTGAAGGAAACGAGCTGCCAATCTCAACATATCAGGTAAAGAAATTGTTGTGCCCAATGGGAATGGATGCCAAGAAGATACACACATGCCCGAATGATTGTGTATTATTTCAAAAGGACTATGTGGATTTGAAAGATTGTCCAAAATGTGGTGCGTCACGGTATAAATTGACGACTTCGGGGGAGTCCAAAACTGGTT
Organism: Alisma plantago-aquatica; assembly: GCA_963693085.1. Lineage (NCBI taxonomy): Eukaryota > Viridiplantae > Streptophyta > Magnoliopsida > Alismatales > Alismataceae > Alisma > Alisma plantago-aquatica. Next base: position 134,381,041 of record OY856410.1, on the reverse strand, counting down.
CTCCTACCAAGGTGATGTGGTATCTACCTATAATATCACAGTTTCAACGCTTGTTTGCCAATCCGAGAGATGTGAAGAATTTGAGGTGGCATGTAGATGTTAAGAAAAATAATGATGGGATTCTACGACATGCGTCTGATTCCCCACAGTGGAAGAAGTTTGATCTGTTGTACCCTAAATTTGGTGAAGAAGTCAGGAATCTAAGACTTGGGCTTTGTACAGATGGGATGAATCCGTACGGGACATTGAACAGCCAACATAGTACTTGGCCAGTCATGCTTGTTATATACAATCTTCCTCCCTGGCTGTGTATGAAAAATAAGTACGTAATGCTGTCGTTGTTGATATCGGGCCCTAAACAACCTGGAAATGATATCGATGTTTATCTTGAACCTCTGATTGATGACTTAAAGAAACTCTGGGGTGAAGGTGTGATGACCTATGATGCTTCACGAAGACAGACATTTCGTTTGCATGCTATGTTATTTTGCACTATTAATGACTTTCCAGCATATGGGAATTTGTTTGGATATAGTGTCAAAGGAGCTAAAGCGTGTCCTATATGTGAAGAGAACACTGATTCAACAAGACTAAAACATGGCAGTAAGACTGTATATCTCGGTCATCAAAGGTTTCTTACAAAATTCCATCCGTATCGTAGGAAGCACAAAGCATTCAATGGATTGAATGAGGAACGGAGTGCACCTAAACCTATACCAGGGGCGGTTGTTTATGAAAGAGTAAAAGACTTTGTCAATGAATTTGGTAAGAGATCACAATGTACTATGGCCACACAGAGTGACAAATCTTTATTCAAGAAGAAGTCAATATTTTGGGATCTTCCTTATTGGAGTTCTTTGACAGTCAGACATTGTATCGATGTCATGCACGTTGAGAAAAATGTCTGTGATAGTATCATTGGTACTTTGTTGAATATCCCAGGTAAGACTAAAGATGGGATAAAATCCAGACTGGACCTACGTGAAATGGGAATAAGGTCAGAATTAACAGAATTATGTGAAATGGGAAATTGGAGAACATACTTACCTCCCGCTTGTTACACATTGTCTAGAAAGGAGAAGAAAGCCTTTTGTGAATGTTTGGTAAATGTTAAGGTGCCACATGGTTACTCATCCAACATCCATAGATTGGTATCAATGAAAGATCTGAAGTTGATAAGTCTTAAATCTCATGATTGTCACACTCTAATGCAACAAATATTGCCTGTGGCAATTCGATCTATATTGCCGAAGCATGTAAGGTTTGCAATCACTAGACTTTGTTTCTTTTTCAACAATATGTGCAACAAAGTTATTGACCCTGATACTCTCGATAATTTGCAAAGAGAAGTGGTTGTTACCCTATGTCAGCTTGAGATGTATTTTCCTCCATCGTTGTTTGATATCATGGTACATCTTGTTGTCCACTTGACTAGGGAAGTGAAAATGTTGGGACCAATTTTCTTGCATTGGATGTATCCATTTGAACGATACATGAGCATTTTTAAAAGTGATGTTCGAAATTGTTATCAGCCTGAAGGGAGTATTATTGAGGGCTATGTGGTGAGAGAGGTTATGGATTTTTGCAATGACTTTCTCAGTGGCAATGACAAGAATATTGAGGAGCAATTTGGCAAAGGAATTTTGGGATCACGGGTGAAAGTAATCAGCCACGAGCAGTTGGAACAAGGTCACTTGTATATTTTACACAACATGGATGAAGTGAGTGTTTATATCGAGGAACATACCAATTTCATCAAGAGACAATATCCTCGAGCCAATACAATGTGGCTTGCTAGAGAGCATAACAAGACATTTATTAAGTGGTTTGAAGATAAAGTCTTACACCAACTATCTCAAACACCAGATGATATTACTGAAACTATCAAATGCCTCACCGTTAAACCAAAATTGAATGTTATGTCTTATGAAGGGTATGCCATTAATGGATTCACATATTACACAAAGTGCCAAGATGATAAGAGTGTCGTCCAAAACAGTGGGGTCACCCTTCAAGCGTCGACTAAGTTTTTTGCAAGTGCAAAGGATAAGAGTCCACGTGAAGCTAAAATGTCATATTACGGTGTCATTGGAGACATATGGGAGTTTGACTACATAGATTTCAAAATTCTTCTCTTCAAATGTAATTGGGTTGATAACACCAAAGGAGTTATAGTGGATGAATTGGGTTTCACTTTAGTGAACTTTGAAAAGATTGGCGAGAAGGGTGAACCATTCATATTGGCATCACAGGCGAAACAAGTATTTTATATCGATGATCCTGCAAATGATAAATGGTCGGTTGTTCTCCATGGTAAAAGATAGTTCATTGAAGATCCTATAGATGAAGAAGAGTACTATGATAAGTATGATGACTCTAGTCCATTCTCAGTTGGGTTGCCAACACCAACAAATATTGAAGCTAATGATGACTTGTATGTGCATGGAGATCACAATGAAGGATTGTTAATTGATAAAAAAATCACAATATTAGAGGCATTTTATATTTTTTATATGTTTTATTTTTCTGAATGTGAACTTTACAATGTAAATTACTTTACAATGTGAATGTGAACTTTACAATGTGAATTTTACAATGTGAATTACTTTACAATGTGAACTTTACAATGTGAATTACTTTACAATGTGAATGTGAACTTTACAATGTGAGCTTTACAATGTAAGTTACTTTACAATGTGAATGTGAAATTTCAGATGGCTGAGCATTCTCCTGATGACCGTGCGGATGATTACTATGAGGGTGAGGACATCAATGCGCTGCCTCACAATGTAAGTTTTAAAAATATATCATATATTTATATCTACATGTCTATTTATAGTTATATCCTGTAAGTGTGTTTATTTTGTCAAATTTTAGGTTGATGATGCACATGTACCCTCTGAAGCACTTGAGGCACTTGATGAGCAACACCAAAAAGTTGACAAGAGAAGGGGCATCACTATGATGAAGAAGTTAATAGTACAAAGGGGCAGTGGACCCAAACTTGTTGTGGATTTTGATAATGTAGGAAATGTAATTGGAGTGAATCACAATTCGTTTGTTTCATATCTTGGGTATGTTACTCGTAGCCATTGTGGTTGTAAGATAGATTCTTGGCATAAAGTTTCTAAGGCAAAGAAAGACGTAATATGGAAGGATTTATGCGTGAGTTATTATTAATTTGCAATTCTATTTTGTAGATTACTAATTTTTTGGATACTAGTAAATAACAATTCTATTTTACAGAGTATATTTGAATTGGATGAAAAGCTGCATCGTAAATGCGTGATGCAACGCTGTGGGAGAGTCCTAAGGAACTATAGGACAAATCTCACCCGAGAATACATAAAAGAGGGTGACAAGAGGAAGAAGACAACCACTGAACAATGGAACTTCCTGGACCAAGAAGAATGGGACGTGTTTGTTGCTTTAAGAAAAACTGATGAATTCAAGGTATTAGGCGTCACTCCCAATTTAATTAATATACATTGTATTAACCTATTAAAGATTAACATTTAGTGTTACTAACTAAATCATTAATGTGCATACTAACTAGGCCCTCAGTGAGGCGCAAAGAGCAAGGCGTGCACTAAATGTGCATGACCACACAATGGGTCCAAAGGGGTATGCAAGCATTCGCCAAAGACTACAGGCTGAGTCTACTACTCATTTTGCTTCTACTCAAGAGTCCTTTACTATAGGTACCACACCTCTACCTCGCCATGATGTCTGGATAGCTGGGAGGCAAAATAAGAAGGGAGAAATAAGGAAGCCCGCAACTGCTGAGGCGGCTGCAAAAATGGTAAAATACAACTCTTAGAGCAATCGTTCGAATATTGATTATTTGTGGTGTTTACTTAATTACAAATTTTTGTTTTGGCGATTAGTGGGAGCTGCACGAGCTGAGGAAACAAGGAAAGTTCATCCCTGAGGGCACAATGGATGAATTGACAGTTGCTCTGGGTAACCCAGAGCATCCTGGACATGTTAGGGCTGCAGGCACTGGTGTGGGCATCAAAGAGTTCTTTGGGTCATCCCAGTGCAAACATGTCCCAAAAGTGGGAATTTTACAAGAAGAGGTAACCTATTCTTTCTTTATAATGTTATTGTAAAGGAGAATTCAATAATCAGAAGCTAACATTTCTTTTATCCATTTATAGGTAGATAAGATAGTTGATAGGAAAATCGAAGAAGCAATGAGCAAGTGGCAGGCATCTCTGACTGCCACTCAGCAGGCAGTACCTATGGCGTCCCGCTCTACTCCTACTGCAGAGGTTGGGAGTAATCATGTAGACCCAACACCTAGAACATCCGCTGTAAGTATTTTTATGACATAGTAACTAGTATTTTTAAGATGATATGTTTTCAAGATGATATGTATATATGTATATAACATTCTTCACACAAAAATTTGTTGGGGTTGAAGCCATGTCATCTAAAAAGTAAAGAATTTGTCATCACAGAGGCGTCGGCTTACCCATCCCTACCCGGGGAAATGTTTCATGGGTCTCCATTACCATCTGGTTGGGTTCGTGTGAGCCCGGTACATATATTCCCCAATTGGATGGATCTTCCATTGCCATATGACCACCCAGATTGTGAAACGCTTGGTGAGGCAGAAGGTGGAGTGATATTGTGGCCAAAAGTGGATGTCCTCTATACTGAAACTGTATGGTAAATTTACATTACATTAACCTTTTCGTGTGTGTATTTGACGTCAATTGATATGAAATTATATATATACATGTTAAAAAAAAGACACCCAGAGCATCTAGGCCTCCATCTCCACCTCCTACATTACCAAGTTGGGTTCCACAGGACCTACCTGTCCCGTTAGGTCCTAATTGTAGGGGTATGGCAATATGGTTAGGCGAACATGATATAAATTTCCCTATAACTGTTTCTATAGATGCGGATGCTGCAGGTCAATCATACAAAAGCAAACTATTTATACAAGATATTTTGGAGTTGTTTTGATATGATTGGCTGAATACATCTGTGATAGAGCTATGGATAAGGTGAGATCTTATTTATACATCCATATACCTTGTGTAGGATCTGGTGATCTGGTTTCTTATTTATTAATGTATACATAATACATGTTTTGCAGCTACTTAGACAAGATATGTGCATATTTTTCATTCGAACATGTAGGATTTTTGATTCCATCTTTGATTAGTCTAGTAGCTAAAGACCCTCCATTAGTTCCACAATACTTCTGTGATTCTTTTACAGTTTTTTCTCAAAATAACAAGACGGTGATAATAGCTCCATTCAATGTGGAGTAAGTTTACTTTGCTTATAATTTGGACTTAAGAAAATTACATTTTTATTGTGGATTTTAAGTTATTAATTTTTAACTTTTTAACCTCTAGTGGTATGCATTGGGAGTTACTAGTTATTGTCCCTGAGACGTTCACTATCTATTATCTAGATCCTAAGGGGACTAAATTGAATTCAAAATATGGACACACAATGAAAATGGCATTATTCCGGTGAGAAATATTTCATTTTCATATCTGTTAACATATGTTATTACATTACTATTTAATTATGTAATGTACTATGTTACATTAACATGTAGGGGTTTAGATGAGTTCAAAAAGGCTGGAGGAAAGGTCCCCAGGAAAAAGTACCAGCCAATAATTTGGAAGAATGTGGAAGTAAGTTCCCGATTGCAATGTATATATTATTTATGTGAACAATGCTTAATTAGTTGTATTTTTTAATATTTTGTATGTTTCAATTTATAGTGTGCTACACAAGACAATGGATGGGCATGTGCATACCATGTGATGTGATTTATGGACATGATTATCAAATATGCCGCAGTGGACATCGATACCATTCCTGAGATATTATATATAGTCTCATTAGATAATATGAAATATATCAATCTTATTTATATATTATTAATTATATATATACATCATTCTCTTTGCAGATGTTTAAAACTGATCACACTACATGAAAGGCCTTACCAGATGTACATGCTCCCTATACGACGGAAGAATTAAATGATGTAGGAGAAGAATGGGCAATAGCCATACAAGTAGTGGGGGTTGTAAAATATAATTGGGATGTTGATAGCGAATAATGACTAAAGAATGATATTTTGTAAATAAATTTCTGAATTATAATATGTGTGAATATTTCTACATGTCTGAATGTTTCTACATGTGTCTGAATGTTTATACATGTGTGAATGTGAAAATGAATGAAACTGCTGGTTGCTATATGAATGTTTCTACATGTGTGAATGTGAAAATGAATGGAACTACAAATTGCTACATGAATGTTTCTACATGTGTGAAAATTGAATGGAACTGTAGATTGCTAAATGTGTGAAAATTAATGTTGTTAATTTTGCAGGTTTGTGGCCTGTTGTTAGCTAATATCAATGGATGTCATAAAATCTGTAGTTCATAACTGAACTGTAGGTTTCTCATCTTGAGACTAGTCACAACAGGGCTACAGACTGATAAGAAAAAAACATGAAATAGGTGTCGGTTATTTGTTTAAAACCGACGACAAATGATTATACCGATGCCTAATGCATGTGATGTGATGTGGCGTCAGTTATCAATAATAAATTGACGCTGATGGTTCTGGCATCGGTTGCCCTACTAGTAACCGACGTCAATTTCCCTAATGAGGCCAGACACCACGGCCGTGGCAGCGGGTGAGATGGCATCGGTTATCACTAATAAACCGACACTGATAGTACCCTAGATGGCACCCTTTCTGTGGCACGAAGGTTTATGTCATCGGTTTCAAAACTAATAACTGATGCCTATATCCCCATGCTGGTGCGTTTTCAGTGGCGCACGAAGGGTTGTGGTGTCGGTTTAAAAACCGACACCTAACAGTTGGTCTTTTAGCGGCACCCACATAGGTGTCACATTAAAACCGACGCTAAAGGCCTTAAATAACCGACACTAAAGGCCGGTTATGTACTAGTGAAAAGATGCATGATGGTCCTATTTTTTATTTCATAGGAAAGATAATGGAAATATTTGTGGATGATTTTAGTGTATATGGTAATTCCTTTGATGAATGCTTGTTAAATCTAACAAAACTTTTGTAGCATTATAAACATGTCAACCTTTATTCTGAATCGTGAGAAGTACTATTGTATGGTACAATTAGGAGTCATACTCGATCATGTCATATCAAACAAAGGAGTTGAGGTAGATAAATAAAAAGGAGAATCCATTAGGAAGATATCAACACCAACCACAATGAAAGAAGTTTGAAGTTCCCTAGGACACACATGGTTTTATGGAAGATTCATAAATGTTTTTTTGAAGATTGTAAAACCACTATGTTCCATACTAGAAAAGTATGATGAATTCATATTCAATATAGAATGTCAAGCAACCTTCCAAAAATCGAAAGACCCTCTCATTTCAGCCCCTATCATTCAACCACCAAACTTGAGTGCTCCATTTGAAATCATGTGTGATGCCAGTGATTATGCCATAGGGGCAATGTTAGGACAAAGGTGAGACAACAAGCTTCATGTCATTCATTATACAAGAAATACCTTAGATGATGCTCAAATCAATTACACAACCATTGAGAAGGATATGCTTTCCATAGTGTATGCTTTTGATAAGTTCTGACAATATCTTGTAGGGTCCAAAGTTGTTGTCTATACATATCATGCTGCAATCAAATATCTCATGAATAGGAAGGATGTCAAACCTCACTTGATCCAATGGATATTTATTCTATAAGAGTTTTATTTGGAGATTAAAGAAAAGAAGGGAACAAAAAATAATGTACCCGACCATCTTTCCCGTCTCAACACCTGCACAAAGGAAAATATTGCTATTGATAATGAGTTGTCGATTGAGAAGCTTTATGTAGCAAACTCACTTGTGACACCCTAGTTTTCTCACTTTGCAAATTATCTAGCCACATGATGCCTTCATCCAAATCTTACCTATCAACTGAAAAAGAAGTTCCTTTATGATATGTCAAATTTTACTTTTGGGACTACCTACTTTTGTTTAAGCAATGAGCTGATGGGCTGATCTACAGATGCATTCCAGATGAGAGATTCCTAGTGTGATTTTACAATGTCACTTCTATCCCTTGGAGGACATTTTGGAGGAGACAAGACATCAACTAAGATTTTGCATGCAAGTTTCTACTGACATGCATTTGTTGGAGCATGTGATAGTTGCCAAAGATCAGGAGGAATTTTAAGAAAAGATGAGATACCACTAAATTCATTTTAGATATTGAAGTTTTGATGTGTGGGGTGTAGACTACATGGGCCCCTTTCTATCCTCATGTAGTTTTAAATATATTTTGATTTCTTGTGATTATCTTTCAAAATGGGTAGAGGCTATTCCTACCCAAGATCCAGATGCAAAGTCAGTCATCAAATTATTTCAAAAGACCATTTTTCTTGCTTTGGAGTTCCAAGAACTATCATTTTTGATGGAGGTACACATTTCAATGAGAAATATTTCAATAATCTTATCACCAAGTATGGATTTAACAAAATTTCTACTCCATACCATCCAAAAACAACTGAGCAAGTTGAAATGTCTAATAGACAACTCAAGGGAATTCTATCAAAGACCCTTTCAAGTTCAAGGAAAGACTATGCTCTCAAATTGGATGAATATCTTTAGGAATTACGAGCAACATTCAAAATAACCATTTGTACAACACCATTCAAGCTCATATATGACAAGTCTTGCCATCTCCTTCTAGAGTTGGAACATAAAGCCCTATGGGCCATCAAGTTTCTTAACTTGTGATATGAAGAAAGCAAGTGAGAATCGATTGCTACAAATTCAAGAACTTGAGGAGCTCCAGATGGATGCATATGAAAATGCAAAAACCTACAAAGAGAGAACTAAGGCATGGAATGACAAAAGATCAGAAGAAAGGATTGCATGGAAGGAGATCAATTGTTTCTATTCAACTCTAGGTTGAAACTCTTCCCAGGAAAGCTACATTCAAAGTGGCCTGGAACATTCTTAGTGTTGAAGGTCTTACCATAGGAAACCATAAAGCTACAAAGAAAACAATTAACATTCATGGTCAATAGACAACATTGCAAACTCTACACTAAAGGAGGGAATATAGAAAAGGGAGTCTCCTGCTCCCTCTCATACAATTGATGATAAAAACTCAAGTCTTACTCTAGACTCTAAATGGAGGACCTTGGGAGAGTTGACCCAACATTTAGGATATATTTTATTTTAGCTTTTACTCCAAGAATATTTCCTTTCACAAATAAATTTACTATGGATGAGTGTAATAATTTAGACCCTCATACTATATATATCATTATCATTGCAGGTACAAAAAGAAATTGAGAAAGAAATCATACTCATGTAAAATTCAGTTGGCATATTTTCCAAGTAACACACTGTGTCACTCTTTAGGAAAACAAACTTCAAGAAAATATTCCATAACACACAACGTGTGATAAAACTACCTGACGTGTTTGAAGCAGGTTTCACAAGCATAAAGTTCAGTGTAGAGAGACACAGTGTGTGCCCAATTGAACATGGAGTGTACTATTAAACAAAAAATTACATGTTTTTCATAGGAAACTCACACAGAGTGTGGTTATTAATCACACACTATGTCCGCAAGGTGGTTTGTCTTTAATATTTTTCTAGAAAAAAATGGCATGTCCTCATTAAGACATACTGTGTCATCATCGAGCAAAGAAAAAATAAAAAAATGGGAAAAGGCAGTTGACATATGCAAAGACACATCGGGTGTTCATCCAAGCATGCTGTGTGTGACAAACTGAAATATGGTTTTTAACCCCAATTTCAAACTCATTCTCCACACCAAGCCCTAGCTCACACTGTGTTCAAGCATCCATTTTCTGCTCCTGAGCAGTTGTGTCCATATATGAAGATCTTTTAATCCTCCACAACTACCATTCACCCTCCAGAAATTGTGTACCACCGTCATTAGCAAGCAACAACACCAGATCTACCTCCACCGCCTAAGTTTCCACACCAACAACAACATCAATGACTATTTTTTGTCCAGCCCGACGTCGACTACAACATTTGTGTTTGCAGTCACCACCTCCATACTACCATTTTTCCCAAGAAACCACCACCAACCACCGTGTGCTCCAACTACCATCAACATCATCATCATTCAAGCACATTGGATGCTCAAGACCGGCTCCAACCAGTGAGTTTTAAGTTGCCACTCAAGTTTATGAGAGTTGCAACATGCCGTGCATCTCTCTCCCATGACATGTTGTTCATTTTCTTCCTCAAGCTACAAGCTGACTTCATAGTAGAAAACACGCCATGTCTCATCTCAAGCACGCCGTGTTCCTACATACAACAACAACATTTCAGTCATCATGGCCCCGATCAAGCAAACAACCAAGTGCCACAGGGAAGAGAGCTCTTTTTCCACACCAACCTACATCTCATCCATACAATTCAATGTCACCAAGGAAGAATATGCCACATACCAAACTATGATCATGCTTAGAATCCTACTTATGTGATTTTCTTGTGAGGAGACATTCGAAGCATTAGGTTTCAAAGATGCAGTCTTGGGATTCTGGAAGAGCTAGGACTCAAATACACCTATTACACTATAAGCCCTACTTTTGATTTTTTAACTACTCTGCATGTGGAAGAAGACTCAACAAGGCCACATGAACCTTTTAGGATTATGACCTTTTGGCTACTTGGGAACAATTATAAAATTACCTTCATGCAATTTTGTGATGCTTTTCAATGTCATTATGGAGGGGCCACACCATATCCCCAAGAATTTGGCAATGACGACTTCAAGAGGGAGATCACCCAAATTGACATACATGATGCTACAAAGGCTAGGGCATCACACATCCACAACCTATCTTCTACTACATACATAGGCTCCTTAGCACATGCATTTTTGCAAGAAAGAAAACACATGGTGTTTGTGGAAAGCAAGTCCTTTTCTTCTTAGGGGCAATGCTACACAATTTCAAGACCAATGTAGGTTGTTATATTCTCTACCATTTCTTTGAGGCCAGACATAAGAAATCTAATGACACAATGATTGGAGGATTAATCACCTAGGAGGAATAAGGTCAACCTCAAATTTATCATCTCCTCAAGACTAATTGTTAGGGAGGCCTCAGATGACAAAAAATTCAAACATTACTTCCACGTTCATGAAGATTTCATTGAAATTCCTAGCCTTGAGGGGGTCATCCTAATGAGTAATTATAATTGGAAATTTAGTCTTGATGTCAGGACTAATTCTGGAGACCAACCCAAGGCTTCCACTACAGAAGCAACACCATCTCTCCCTCCCTCTAATAGCACTAAGACATACTATAGCAGACTGTACCAGACACACAACATCTATATGGGTGTGTCCAACAACGCTTTGCTCAAGAGGACACATGCTTAGACAAACTAGGTTAGTAGTAAAGTGATATGCATTCCATGATCTAGAGGATGAATATGTGTCACATCTCTTAGGGCCACTATGCCATGTCTCAATTTCCACCACCACTGCTGCAAGATTCAACATTCACTAACGTTCCTAATGATGATGACACCTTGAGCCAACATTTTATAGATGAACATGAGGGCACTGTCCCTTCACTCTGATCTATCCACAAAAGGTACCTAGTTACATATCACTTGATTTATGCAGTGAGGACACTATAGAGTTCAAGCTTAGGGGGTGAGCAACTAGTGGGTAGTGTAGTTTTAGTTTCTTTTCATCTTAGTTTTAGTTTTAAATTTTTGTTTTAGAATGTGGCAATTATAGTATGATATGAGGCTCATTTTTCTTTTTGGATTGAATTCCCTTTATGTTAAACTGTTTGTTATCAAGAAATATCAACTGTGTAAAAATTGTACAAATCTTGCATCTATTAAAAGAAATTCTTTGCCAACAACATTCACTTCAATCCAGTGCATTATTTTTATCCTGAATGTTCTCCTTTCACTCTCTCACTTACATATAATACATGTAATGACTAAAATCTTCTGCGACTAGTCAACATTACAACCTTGTTTAACATTCTAAATGCCCTTATCAAAATTTTAGTGTGTTTTAAACCACACTCTCAATGAAAACTTTCAATAAATGAATGAAATACTATTGATTAAGCAATCCAACTAAATCTTCTATGTTTGGGGAAAGTTTTAGTTTAAGGCCTCAAGAAGAACCCAACTCAAATTCGATTACATTGGCTCTTTCTTCATTTTTTTACATTTATCCCCATAAAAGATGGCTAAACTGCCCAGATAACATGATAGTTTACTGTAAGTCTAAAATGGATACGATGATTAGGTGTTACATCCTAAAAGAGGGAAAATGATCCCAACCGACATTCCACATGTGCATAAGTCTATATTAGTTGCCGAGTGCTGAATCTCATACTTCATATCTTAATCTCATTCTAAAAGGCTGGGAGAGTGTTGCTAGGCTATTTTTGTTGATCCTGATTTCATCTTTTACATCCTTAATAATTGATAGGATCATGTTGCATATTCACTATTTATTTGGTTTGGTCATCTAAATTCTATTTAATGTTGTTATGTTGATTTCTTCCATTTGGAGTTTTGCACCTTTTGTGAACTAAAACTTCTTTTAAGTTGATCTCATGGGTAATAGAAATATTTCATGATTGTAATTGAATTGTCTTGATGATTTTTTTTTCATTTTTTTGATTGATACTTGTGCTTAGCAATTTTTTAAATTGTGTTTCCTTTTTATTTGTGCTTGAGGACAAGAAATAGTTCAATCTTAGGGGATTTATTGTGCACATTTTATATAGAGTTTCTTCCATCTTTTACACACATTTTCAATCCACCCTCAAATCATATAGATTTTCTACTTTATAGTTGTCTTTACTCATTTTATGTTTATGACTACAAGTACACAATAATGATGAGGAAATGAGGTTAATCCCATCAAAATGCAACCTTAGTTGGATTCTCCAAATGATTGTACTTTCTCTAGGGAGTTTCTCAAGTTTCTAAATGAGACACACATTGTCATCTATTTGCACACGACATGTTAAGTTACATGATAGATACCATTCCTCCCTACGAATAGCAACATGATGTGTCTCTCAGATGACACACCATGTCTCTTCATCTAAAGATTTCACCAAAGTCCCTATCTGACAACATGCCATGTGTGTATTAGCACACAACATGTTTATTTAATCTAGATTTGCCAAATCTTCATCGATTATCAGCAACATGGTGTGCCGATCAACTAACACACCACGTATCCTTCGAGCAGGGCATTTCCACTTTCAGTTATTCAGGGTGACACACCGTGTCGCTCCTCAGGCACACTGTGTCGCCAGTGATTTTTGTACATTTTTTAGAACAACTATCTCTCATTTTTATATACAAAGAGACACCTATGGGACGATTATCACTCCTCATTTGAAGAAATTTTCATCCAAAGAGTAGAGCAGAAGAGAAAGGAGGTGATTTTTAAGGAATTGAGGCGGTAACTAGAGAGACAACCTCTTCTCCACTCCATTTCTCTTCACGGTTTGCAGCAAGGGCTTCTCCATTTCATTCTGACTTCTTGGGAGAGAAGGTTATTGAAGTAGGATTAGTTGCAATCCATGTTCTAGTTGGAGTTCCTACTTGTTATTCCACTCCTATGGATTCCTTTTTTATTCCCCCTTCTCTACTCATGTTTTACTCCATGAATTACTGCTTCTACCTATATTTCATCACTATGTGCGAGTAGAACTTTGTTTCTTAGACATGGGATAGTAGCTCCCGTGTCATAACTTATGTATGCTCAGATTTCATACTTTAAGCTAGTTGATTTACTATTCTAAGATATGTTTGAATGCTTATTTTCTTATTTGCATGACTAAACACCTACTTGCATTGTTGTAAGCTTCTTTCTATAATTAGGGAAGATATGTTAAGAAATAAGGAGTAGCTATCTTGACAACATTTCCTTGACTATGAGAGTAGCTGGGATTATGTTGAGGATCCAATGCTTGTAATTCAAAAGTAAGTATAAGCATGGAAATGCTGTGGAATTAGAACTGTCTAACATCACCGGGAGGTGTGTGATGACAAAAAACCTCCTTTGTATGATTGATTAGTATGTTGGAATTCTGTGGTTGTATGTAAGTTTGTGACGTGGAAGTGAAATTTTTATCCAAGATTTTCTTAAACTGATCTTAATCATCCTCCAAGTCATTCAATTTTACTACTTCCTCTTAATTTGTTAATTAGTTTAATCTAAAACCAACCATCCTTTTATAACCGATCAAGATTGTTGAAAGTTTTACACTCTTGCACCTAACAATACCTTGCTCCTTGTACAACCTCAATAATACCACACACACCCATATACTATTGGGGCATTGTTTGAGTTTATAAATTTAAAACTTGCACATTCAACTAAAAGAATACAAGAATGATCATTTGAGAAATGACTATATCAGTAACAAATGGGGTTGATGAATATTGAGCACAAGTTATGCTACATTCAAGTGAGATGGTATGGACAAATGAAACACAAACCGCCTAACATGCATGTATAAAACAATGATATTGAGTCAATCACAATTAAAAGAAGAAGTGTAAAATTTAAATTAACCTTAGAATAGCTTATACAGAGAGATTTTGAATCTTTACATATTGATCAATATATGACCCATAACAAATATATCGCACCATGCCAAGAAAATAATATGTGTACAAAATATATCATTGGTAGTGAAACTTAGTTCAACGGTCACATGCTAAACAAGGAAAAGAGGTGTACGAACCTACATGTTTTATATGGAAAATGAGGAAAAATAAAATAAAATTGTGAGTTCATGGTGGAAAGCTGATATGGCATCAAAGTTAGATAGATAAAGAAAGAAAAGAAAACAAAATCACTAATTCATATCCAACGATCTTGTTGCAATTTGGAAAGGATTAACAACCCCATCTCACCCTCTAAACCATTATTTAACCATTTCAAAGAATTTTGAAAAGCTGTGTTTTCATGTTGATAAAGAATGGAAAAAGCAATAAAACCACATTTTATCTGTCCTTTCCATCATCACCCTAAACACCCTAATTTTTAGGTGACTAAGGTCTTGATTGCCTCAGGACCTCCCATGGCATAGATCCCTAATAGGCAGTTAGGACCACCACGTAGGAAACTCTTAGAGGATGATAAGACAATAAAAATTTAAATAAGATCTAATCTTCTATAAGATGAGATGAGAAGAGATATGTAGATAAATCATATAAGTAGCTTAAGTAGATATGAACAACTATATGTAGTTATAATAGTTATGATAAATCAAAATAATAGTTAGAAATACATTTAAATTACCATTTTCACAGCCTAACAAATTTTTAGAAGTAGTTGGTGTCAGCGAAAGAACCTCTGATCATGTATAATGTAGAAAATAAAAGAGGGGGTTGTTTGCTCTCTAGATTTGGGAGGGTCAAAAAGTAGCCCAGAATAGTGTGGATATGGGGGGGGGGTAATTATAGGACATAATTATAGTTTGGGGTTCTAGAAAGATGATTTTAGAAGAGTTCATAGTTCACCATGATGTGCCACATATTATGGTGCGTAGATCGAGGCAATCCACCATGTGTCACTACAAGATTACTCTGATCCACCTAGTGGCATGGGCATGATGCAAAGTGTTTCTTGATTTTTTAGTTATTTCAAGAATGTCCTGGAGAATATCATGGAAAATTGTGGATTCCAAATAAAATAGTGAAAAAGAGAGGTAATTTAGGAAAAAATTGAATATATGTGAGGAAAACAAAATATTTTATTGAGGACAATTTAGCTACAAATTTTTTGAAGAGAGGTCATAGAATAGTAGAATTGATGAGAAAATTACACTTTTAGTATGAAAATAATCTTTTCATTTAGAATGCCTCATATTGGGTAAAAGTGGATCAAGATGGGTATATTTAATTGGTGAAAAAATGTAGAAAAATATGTAAACATGTAAAGAAGGATAAAAATGTGGAAAAGAACTCCATCATTAGCCAAAAATTAAACTTATCACAAATTTATGTTGAGTGAGAAAAAATGGGGTGTTAACAATTTGTCCACCTCAAGGCAAGGTTCAAGATAAGAGTGAGAACCATGGGTTTGAGCCAAGTCTGACCTCCAATTTTTCTCACATAAAGCCAAAGAGGTTGGAGTTGTCAATGATGTTTTAACAAACCTTATACGGATGGAGAGTGTAAATGATGACTTTTTTCCTTCTAAGAATGGATTAGTGAAAATAACCATTCACAACAAAGATAAGATGGGGTACAAATGATTTTCCAACACAAAGGTACCTCTAGGGCGTGTTACCCATGTCTGACCAATCAATCCTTCCCCTAGAGTGACGATAAACCATCAAATATCATCCATGGTGAGGTCATCATTCTGGTTCCTATAATCACACGTCTGATTCTCTCATTAATCATGTCAAAGTTAGAAATGGTGGATGTGGAAAGTGGATAGGATTTGAGGTTCATAGAGATATAAAAAAGTTAAGAGTCTTGTGATCATCAGAAAGTATGGCAATTGCTTAAGTGTGAAAAGATCCTTGAAAAAGTACTGATAATCTCTCTTATTCTTTCTATGCAAATCTATTTTTAATATTCCCCCCTATATAGAACCAGTTCAGGACTAGGACCATAATCCTGAAAAGGTAAAGTATGGTCACTTTGCCTATCTAGGACAAGTCTTTGTTCACTCAAGATTGAAGTTTGGACATAAGAAAAGTTCCCAAATTTAAGGTGACCTACCTGGTAAGTGAATGTATATTGATTACTTATGTGCTCCATTGTAAACTCATAAAGTTCACGTGAAAAGTGTTAAAACAAGTTGAGACCAGTTATAAGAAGGTGTATGGGACATGTTCCTCCACTGGCTTATCATCCATTTCCCCAGACCGTTGATGAGAAATCATCACCAAATTTCCACTTCTCACTTGGTTTGAGTGTATGTGATCCCTATAGATAAATGGAACTTGAGAATCCAAATTTGTTTTTAAGTCATGATTTGGGATCATGAAAAGGTTTTGGAAATGTAAGCAAAAATTTGATTCTGTTTTAGGTCGTAATGCAAGACCATCAAAAGATTTCAAAATCAAGAATAGTATTGGTTCAATTTTAGGTCATGACCTGAGACCATCAAGAGATTTAGAAATCAAAATTGGTCTAACTTTAGGTCATAATTGATGAATGCATATTCATCAGCGGTTAAGTTACATTTTTGGTCTAGTTATGTATTCATATTTATCATTTTACTTTAAAACTAACTTACTTTTAGGCTTTCTTTATTTTATTGTTATTTATTAGATTTTGATCCACATCCTCTATTTTCATGTTAGGATTGAAATTCATGACATGTTAGGAGTGTAGGAGGTGGTAGTCCCACTAACCAATTTTTGCAAAAATAGACCATGTTTCCATTGATCCATCCATTCCATCAGTTGACGCCTCATAGCTGCAGACCCCATGACACATGCCAATAGCTCCCAAGAGTGGGTTTGCATCAGTCTACCTTCACTTTAAATGGAAGACTTCCTTTGGTTTACATTGTTCTGCCCAAACCATCAAGTTGCATTACATATGCCAAACCTTCAATTTACATCATTCTATCTCTCCTTCAGTTGAAAAATGAAGGAAGCACATCATCCACTACCTATGGTTGCCTTTAAAAGGTTTTCCTATGCTTGTCTTCTGATGTATGCACAACGTCTACCTTATGGTGGTTCTTCAACACTCTACAACCAAAGAACATTGTACACTGCCTACCAAAGGATTTCATACACTTCTCTTCTGATGGACAACAACACATGACTGTTCTATGTCTACCTACTGATGGAACTCCTACACACAACAGCTAAAGGACCTCCTGTTCTTGCCTTAGGGTGCTCTCCTACACATACCAACCAAAGGCCGATATGCACTCTACAATCAACAATTCCACCTTGTGATGGTCATCCTGACTCCTCATGTACATATGGAATTTCTAATCTCTATGTGAACCTTCTAATCCCAAACTGCACCACCCCTTCACCTTCATGGCAAATGACCTTTCAAATGCAAGGTGATTGGGAGGTTCCAAACCCTACCAACCACTTATAAATATAAGCCTCCAGCCTCCATTTGGAGGCATCTCTTCTCTAGCCACCAGGCTGCCAACATCTAGACTCCATCCCAAAGAAGACGATCTCCATCAGTGGATTCCATCAGTTGATGAACACATCAACTGATAGCCATGACTCCACCAAGTCTCAACCTCCTAACCTCAAAAGAAGATGAATGTAGATGCCACCACTATCATCTACCACTCCCTCATCCACATATTAGTTTTAAGCAAGTGGGATGACAAATAAGAAGGGTCACCCGACCACAATCCTGGGCATACTCTACCGTTGCATCTCTTCTACCCATAGTGATGATGGCTATCTCCTACCTTTTCCTTATTGTTTATACTGATCTCGCTATGAGAAAAGAGTAGTTCCTTACACTAGGATGTGGGGAGTAGCACCACTATTTTCTTTTGTTCTTTTGCTGTATTTGACTATGTATGAACCTTATTTCATTTTGAATTGATGAATGCATATTCATCTTAGTTTTAGTCACCATTTTTGGCCCAATTTTGCACTGAATGCTAATATTCACCCCTTGAATATGCTCATATACAATTTTCCTCAGTTTCATATCATTATTTAGAGTTTTGATCAAATCTATTCTCCTCCATTGTAGGATTAAACATTGCGCTATATGTGCCAGTTTAGGAGGTGTAGGGGACGGTGGTCCCTCTAACCAACTAGCGGGCCTAAGAAACTTTCGATAATTTATACCCTTTTTCTTTTTTTGGATAAGGTAAAATATTACTAGATCATAAAAAAAAGCATATAGGGGTAAACCACTCCGTATACTATACATGGTCACTTAAGAACCCACCTCAAAATGACCTCAGGATTAACCTTCAACAGGCAACCCGGGTTCGCTTTACAATGCCAAGCCATCCTATTTACAAAAGCATAAAAAACATGGTACTTATCACTCCCACTCTTACCATGAGTTCTAATGTTCCTCTCATGCCATATATGGAACATAAGGCCGGTCCACACCAGGCCGGAAAACCTCCTATGATGTTTGTCCCCTCTAGACCTACTAAGCATCCATGTCAAGCTGTTATTGATGCCCGTGGGGGGGGTTGCCACCCCACATGAGCTTGAGAGAGGACCGGGTCCAAAGATACTTGGTGAAGCCACACTCAAAAAAGAGGTGCTGCTATGTTTCATCGACCTGATGGTACAATGGACAAGTGCTCATGCTGCCATTAAACCACCTGCTGGTTCTGTCGCTGGTGGGAAGCCTCCCCAAAATCACACTGTAAGCGCAGAAACTCCATTTGGGGCAGTGGAAGCTCCCCCAAAGAAACTGGTACTAAGGAACTTGAGGTTGATTGTGGTTGATCTTCCAAGGCATCCCGCCCGCAATCACACTCGAGTTCTCATGCATATCAACATAAATCATATTGCAAAACTTCCACTCAGCACACATTCTCCTCCAAGCTCTAGAAGAACCAGCGTTGTCAACACCCGTATCAAGGCAACCACCATAACGAGTCCTCATCCATACACTCCAGGTAGAACTAGGATTAACAAGGAAATCATGGACCCTTCTCGCAGTATCTTCCAACATTATATCTGAGGGATCGACCAAACCCAACCCTCCTCCCTGTCTCGGCTGGGCAACCTCCGCCCACGCAACCGCATGATGCTTCCCACTCCACAAAAAACCACCCAAAATCGATCTCATTTTCCCCCAAATGAACTCGGGTATCACCGTGAGTCTACACCAGTAGAAAATCATACTAGTCAGAATAGAATTGACTAGCACCACCCTCCCAGCTAAGGAAACCTTCATACCACTCCACTTCTCAACCTTTGCTCGCACCTTATCTAGGAAAACCTAGAAATCGGCCCCTTTCCCAACACCACCCGACAGAGGAACACCCAGGTACTTGGTCGAAAAGCACCCAGTCTCTAAGTGGATGGCCTCTTTTAATCTTTCTCTCCTCGAGTCACAAGATTTCAACAAAAACACCTATGATTTAATATAATTGATATGTAAGCATGTGAAATCAGTAAACTTCTCAAAAATATGTCTCACTCCTCAGAACACCTTAGCATGAGCCGCCAAAAAGAACATGAGGTCATCCGCAAATATCAAATGTGACATGACTTTAGTGCCTTGGAATTTGTACGTCTTTATAGATCCATCTTCTTCAGCTTTGACCATGAGATAAGATAGGTTTTCCATAATTAGAGTGAACATCAAGGGTGACAGAGGATCACCCTGCCTCAAGCCATTTGAGGCTTGGAACATACCTTTTGGGACCCCATTTACTAGCACCGAGAAGGAAGTCGTCTGTATGCATTGTTTAATGATGTTGATAAATCTCTCAGAGAAACTGAGAGCCTCCATCGTACTCCACAAACCATGCTAAGAGACATGATCAAAGGCTTTAGCTATATCCACCTTGATACAGGCCTGGTTGGATCTTCCCTTAACTTGGAAATCTCTCAAGAATTCTGAAGCCAGTAGAAAATTATCATCGATAGCCCGCCCTTTCACAAACGCCGTTTGATTAGGTGAAATAATATCAGATAGAATACTCTTCAGCCTTCCCGCCAGTAGCTTTTCAATAATCTTGTAGACAATTGAACAACAAGCGATAGGGCATGAGTCACTCATGACAGTCATGCCAACTTTTTTAGGAATAAGCCTAATAAAGGTGTGGTTAACCTGTCAGACCATCCTCCCCCCCACAAGGAACCACCTCACCACATTACACACTTCCCTTCCAACTATATTCCAACAGCTATGGAAGAACTTCACATTAAACCCATCGGGGCCCGGTGCTTTGGAAGCATCTATGGAGAAAGCTGCATGTTTAATCTTCGTGTCAGTAGCTAACTTCAGCAACCCAATATTCATACTATCACTGACTTTTCTTTCAAGACCAAACGCACGCCTTTCACTATTTCTATCCTCATTGTTGTACAGCTCGGTGAAGAAATTCACAACCATCTCTTCAACCTTAGCCTCCTCCTCAAAAAGCTCTCCCTTGTCATTCATCAGATTATGTATATCTTCCTTCATGTTATTTCTTTTGATAGCCACATGGTAGATTTTAGAATTGTTGTCACCATCTTTTAGCCATTTGAGCCTACTTCTTTGCCACCCATAGATTTCATAGGCCTTTTCCAACTGTCCCAATCTAATGCAAGCCTCAGCCTCCTCCTTCATGATTATGTGATCATTCAGTTGCATTCTTAACTTCTCAGCAGCAATGTTATATCTCTCCTTGGCCTCTTTTATGAGGCTAGGAAGGTCAATAAGACTTCTAGACCAAGCTTTCAAAGCCACCTTAACCTTCTTCAGTTTTTCAGCCACCACAAAGAAAGGATTGCCAACAACCCTCACATTCCAAGCCTCACTAATCACACCCTCAAAGGAAGGCCAATTCAGCCAATGGTTAAGGAATCTGAACGGTCGTTTAGTGATCTTTTTTGCACAAAGATGAACTTCTAACCAAGCATGGTCACTATTAGGATGAGCACCCAGTCTGAGAGAAGCCTCCGGAAAAACCTCAAGCCATGCTTCATTGACCAAGCCCCGATCAAGATTACTTGAGACCCTTCTTGTAGGTGTTCTTCTATCATGCCACATGATTAAACCACCATTCATGTTTAGTTCAAAAAGCCTCACCGCATCCACAGCCTCATTGAATCTCCTGAGAATCGATTCGGGGATGGGCAACCCACCCCATTTCTCTCTATCTTTTCTGACCTGGTTAAAATCACCCACTACGATCTGTGATAGAGCCTGTTGCGTGGACTCCACCATAATATCCTAGAGCTTCCTTCTTTCTATCTCCGAGTTGGAGCCATAAATAGCAGAGAGCACACAATGGAAACCCCCAATATTAATGCAGCTCAACGTGACTAACTGGTCACTTTCAAAGATCATTTGAACATACCAAATCAAAGGATTCCAACCTACCACGATCTTCCCACCTTCAATGCTATTCAGATTAGAGCAACAGTTCCAACCACCAGGAAACAACCCATTAACTCTATCAACAACTTCTCTCCGGATTCTAGTCTCCAAGCACACCACTAAAGAGGATTGCCTCTTAGTGATGATATGTATGAGGGTCCTTTGCTTACCCGAAAGGGAAGCACCCCTCACATTCCACACAAGGACATTCATTGAAAAGGTATGACCCCCTCCCCTGTCACAGTGAAGCACTCACACCCACTTTTCCTGCCTCTGCCTCTTCCTCTAGGCGTCCTGTCTGCACCACTTTTGCAGTGGGTATTCACCCTTCTAGTGGACTGAACCACCACTTCCTCATGCTCCTGGTCTTCAAGGATCTGGAAAGGATTCAACGAGCTATTGAAGGTTTCACCAGCCTCTCGTACCTGTTTGACATCATCATCAACATCCACACCTGCTGGGCCTTCCACAATAGGGTTCGTCACTGACTTATCAACTTCCACGATCAACTGAGTACCAGAATCCACATCACAGGGAGCCTCAGTCAACCTGTCATTCACCATAACATCTATTTCCACAGCGTTAACAGTGGTAGATGCCTCAACAGTAACAACAACCACTGTCGTCACCTACTCCAGGTTAGACGTTGCGACATTCAGAGGAGAAGAAAGGACCTGATTAATGGTGCCTCTCTTCCTATTGTTCCTTTTGGGGGGTAGGGATTTTGATCTACCTCTGATCAACATAGGTTCTACAAAGTCCTCCCTCATGCCCGGGCATCTCTGGGGAAGATTCCCTAACACCTTGCAGGTGTGGCAATTAGGGCTGTAAATGGGTAGGGTATGGTGCGGGTATGGTCATATCCATAACCGTAACCATTTAGTTAAGTGGATATGGTTACAGTTATATACCCGCTTTGTCGAAAGCTATACCCGCAACTACCCATATCCGTATAATCACTGGGTATATGGATGGGTAATTGGGCATACAGTTATGTTTAACTTATTATAATAATACACTACAAACTTTGAGATACAACAAACTACCAGACTTAAATTGATAGGTTATGGAGAAATATCATTCAAGGCAGAGAGAAGAGACGAACGGAATGAGAGAATGACTTTATGGCCTTCTTAATTAATTGAAATGTACTTGTGTGGCTATAAAGTCGTGTCAATGAATTTGCTCATTATCCTACTGCAAGGTACTTATATTACTAGATTTGAACGCTACAATATGGAACACTACATTCTAATATAAATGTTTACTATTTTAAGGTATACATACTTGCTATATGTGAGTCCTACAATATGCACCATTACATCTTAATGTAAATTATTTATGTAAAAATATAAGTAAATGGGTATATGGGTATACAGGGTATGGGTATATACATAACCATAACCTTACCCTGTAAGAAGCGGGTATGTGGGTATAAGGGTAAGCAGTTATATGGTTATAAAAATTTATACCCATGATGGGTTTAGTGGGTATGGGTTTGAGGGTATGTGGGTATACCCATGTCCATTTACAGCCCTAGTGGCAATGGTCTGGTAAGGCATCGTAAATGATCTTGATCTCCAGTTCTTCACCATTAGGCATCTCCAACATTACCACCGGGGAAGGCACTCTATTAGGCGCGATCTCGATGCAGAGGTGAGGAGCGCCCACGTATCTCCCCTCCATCCAGAAGTCCACGACCTTGGGTATGCCCAAAGCATACCCGATGATGGTAAGGGCTCTTCTCGTCCAGTGTCGCCCCAGGTCCAGAAGTGTGATCCAAACCGGGGTAGTGGTGAGCGCCGCACGCCTGACGTCTGCCTCCGGAGCCCACTTCCTCGTCAAAACCAACTTATTGTCAAAGAACCAGGGACCTCTTTCAAGTGCCGTCTTCATGTCATCCGTCAAGGAAAATCGAGCAAGGATAGGCCCCTCCTTCAGTTGTGACGCCTGGAGCTCGCCTTTGGGCCTCCAAGTTCTAAGCATCCAACCATGAAAATGCTGGATGTTTGGGGTCCTCCCAAGGACCTGGACCATGATCAAGTAATGATGGAACTCCTCTAGTTTCGCCGCCACCACGTCTGACACCTTCATCCATAGCCTGTTGTTTTCGCTACAGAAGAAAGACGACTTAGGATCATCTGTCGAGACCACCGGTCTACAATTTCTTTGGACCTCCAGCGTTCTCGCCACCGTGTCCTCCCAACGTCACTCGACTGTAACATCCGCCCGGGGATCCGACCATGGCAGATCCTTCTCACCAGATTTAGCAACTACTTCAACTAATTCAGCAACCAAATCCACCTCGCAAGGGATAGTGCCCACCTCTGAGCCTACAACCGCGTCAATCGGACAGGACGTCCCCACGCCCACCATGAGAAACCCCAAACTAGAGATGGAACGGAGCCATCGCCTAGAGAGAGAGTTTATACCCTTTTTTGATGGCCAGATCCTTCATCAGAAAGCATCCTCACCAGTCAGAGGATTCACCAATGTAGGCCATTCGACCCTCAACAATAGCCCCCCCTCCCCCCACGGGGGTGGGTTTGCTTCATGATGACCGCGATAACGACCAAGCAAAGTATGATCGCGACTTGGACTGATCGTGACCTGAGCACACCGCGACCATGACCGTGACCTGGTTGCACCTCGACCTGACTTGGACCATGACCTCAGAAGATCGTGACCCGCATGGGAGACCTCAACCTCCATACCACGAGCACATGAAAGCCATAATCGTTGCTAGATCGCGACTGCGATCTTGCCCTCTACAACCTGACTTCGACCATGATTGACGCCACACCACGACCGTGTCACACCAATGGAACTGTAGAACACCACCTTGACCGCGGCAAAGCAAAGAAGGACCGCAACCGCAATATACAACCTCGGCCACGACCAACACCTCGACCATGGAGTTAAGTCAGTGGAGTGTGCCTATAAATAGGCCACCCTCCTGACTTATCAAATGATCTCTTGCACAATGCCGAGAGGCTGACACTCTGTGCCCAACCCTCAAGAAGATGATCTCCACCGTCAAGAACTACCTCTGTGGAGTTTTGACCTCTCCTCCATCTCTGCTCCATCCAGATCTATCTTCTATCCACGAGAGTGGTGGGATTTCAGATCTGTAGATCTACTCTGCCACCAGCCACCTACCACTTCTTCTCCCGTGAGGAAGAGAAGAGAAGAGAAGGAAGAAGGAGAGAGAATATCTGCCTTGCCTACCTTGGTGTTGTTCCATATCTGCCCTGACATCATGTAGAAGACCATTTCTGCACTGAGCTTCGGCCACCTTCTTCACCATGACCATGGTAGAATCATCCCTCTCTATTGTTTTGATTGTTTCTATGATGAAGAGTGATTAGTCCTCTTTGCTGGGGTGTGGGGACTAGTCCCGCTGCCCATGCTTACATGTTCCTATTAAAACATTCCATGGCTTGTATATAACTGTTCATCTCGTGTTAATCATTTGATGCATGCTTGTGGACTAATCACCTACCTTGCATGATCTATTATAACCCTTTTTTGTGAGAACTTCAATACTTAGGTTTATTAATATCATTTAACAGGTTGATTCCTTGACGAGAACTTCTGAAAGATATATCCGGAGTAGTAAGCGCGTGATCTGCAAGTGACAAGACATTTGATGCCTATAGGTGATGCTTAAACAAACCTAACTTCCGTACAGAGGGTTTGCTACTCCATTTGGATGTATTTATCTTGCCTGGATGTGTTTTGGATGTGTTTGCATGTGTAGTGGTGGTGAAACCTGGGTCCACCCCGGTGATTCCCATCATTAATCTAGACTCTATTTTAATCCTGCTCTTTACTTTCCTTGCATTTAGTTTAACTAGACCTAGTCAAATCTTTGTTCTAAATATTAGTCTTACTTGGACTGGATCCGACTAGAAAGATTCTTAAAAACATTGTCCTTTGGGATTCGATCCTTAACTATACTATGATAAGACCCGTCTACTTGCGGGTGGTATTATTGCACAAGGTTTTGGTAAAAACTCAGGGGTTTCAGCCCTGGGTGAATTTGTTAGTGCAGTAAAAACCAAGCCATGAATCACTCACTTTATTCTTCCATTCTTGTCTGATCTATAGGTTTACATGATTATCATGATTGTGGGTGTGGAGAACGATGAACACATGATCTAGGATGTCTATTGTTTCTTATTAAACCCTTTATGAAAACTACATATATGTGTTTTCCTAGGCAATGGGTATATGATCTCTAGGTAACACGACAACGAGCCTAGATTGATTCTATCCACCTAATGCCGAAAGGGGGATTTACTTAGTCTCAATGTTGCATATTCATGCTTGTTTGTGATGCAATGAGAGACTAAACACAAGCAATGGTGGTGAAACCCAGTCACCCTAGTGTTTTTGTCCATCGATAGTCCTAGATTTAATTTCATTCTTTTATTCTCATTTAGTTGTAATCAACAACCAATTTCCTTATGATAAGTAACCTTTCTAGTTGATTAGACCAATCAATACGTTTCTAAAAATGTTTTCCTTTGGGTTCAATCCTTAAATATACTATGATTAGATGCATCTTCTTGCTGATGGTGATTATTGTACTTAGTCTAGGTAAAGATCTACAAACTTCTCACTAGGTGAATTTTCCTATGGAATAATAGGTACATCAAATTTTGGTGTCATTGTTGTGGACAAAAATATTGTTGATTGATATAATTTAATTAGGATTAGTTAGGATTTACTTTCTCTTTTGAAAATGTTGAAAATATACGTGAACATAATTTTATTGAATATCCTCTTGAATCTTATTCTCTTACAACTTGATATACAATTTCTTTATTTTCCAGGCATCTCCTAAAATGGAGTCTCGATGCACAATGTATGCAATGCCAAGTGTATGGTTATTATGACCATACATTAGTATACTATACTAATGCCTCTCCATACTTTAGAGTAGCACTATGAAGAATTAACATCCATCACAATCTTATGATGCATCAATGTGGATACAATGCCAACTTTAATCCACAATACTCAGGAGGGCACCATGAGGAATCCCATTACACAAACCATTTTCACAATAAAGGGGACCTCAGTGAACAATATTCTAGATACTTCTATGATATTACATGCTATGAAGATCAATTTCATTATGTGGAAGACTACAATTAATACTGTTATGGGAACTATAATGATGAGCAATACTATGAAGGCCACTTTTCACTCGATATGAATGACATGCTAGACATCCTAGAGAAATTGCTTGCCAAAGAAGAATCCCATAGCAAAAGTCTAGTTGCACAAATGGCCCAACTTGTGTATCTTGCCCTTTCAACCAAGGAGTTAGAGGGTTAAGAAAAAAGTTGCCAAGGGAAGATAGAGCAGTTGAAGATGATGGTTTTTGATGACAATGATTATGATACCATCCTAGTGTAAACAAAGCCGGTTTCAGCCGGTGTCAAACTAAAGATTTGCAACTAGAATGCAATATGTACACTTGTTTCCCTTCCTTATTTGTGCTTGAGGCTTTCATACATTATTACAAACAATCTCAATAAGCAGAAGGAGTTGACATGGTAGAAGTGCCTAAGGTTTGATCATCTATCCTTATTACGAACCCTGATCCAGACATTATAAATGATCAACCAGTCTTTGTTGGCCCTATTATAGAAGTTAAAAAACCAAATTTAAGTTCACATCAATTATTACAAATGAAGAGGAGCCAATTCAGAATGAGCTTTACATTCCGCCTCAACCAGTTTTCATCCCATATCAATCTAATTTCAATGAGGAGCCACTGTCTCTATAAGGCGTTTAAATGCCCCCTTGATAGCTATGGTGTTGATGTCCCTTATTAAGTTCCTTCCGAACCCATTTATGAGTCAAGTATATTTTTCATGAAGGAAGTAGAGAAACATATTGGGTCAATAGTGGACCCCGATGCTTCCATTGACCCCAATGCTGATTGGATGATATCTGAGGAGGATACATTGCCACATATAGATTTCTACCAAGATGACTATATTATAATATGGTTCCTTCCATGCCAACATGATGTCTCCTACCTGCATACTCAGTTGATGAGGAGAAACCAGAGCCAAATCTTACACTTGATCTACCAAAACTGACGCTATAGATAATGGATTCAGTACCTACTACTTTCATATTCAATTAAGATGATCCACCACATGTATTCTTGTATGACCTAACCCATAAGACACCAGACAAGAACCACTCCTATTATGTGCTTCTTCTTTCAAGCCCACACACATTGACAACACTTTCTCTACTGATGGAGATAAATTTATGATCCCACTAGATGATTTGTGAGGAGAAAAGAAACATAATTTCAATCATCTAGAAAGCCCCTTTGATCTTACACAACCACCCAATTTGTGGGTACTTTATGGAGCTCCTCTTTTCAAGGAGCCAGATCTTGTCAATGTTCCCTTCAACTGGACCTTCTTTGAGCTTCCAAACTATTTGGATGAGCTCTGTAGGGTTCCCCCCTCCAGTTTGAATTTAGTGTTTTCTCAGGAAGGATAAAATATTTAAGCTATCGGTGGAGGGTGGCTGGTACGTATCTCACTCCACCACACCATTCTACCTTTCATTTCTACTTTCAATTTTAGGATCATATCATTGCAATGAATGCATTGCATTTAGCTTAAAATTTTCAAAGTTTTAAGTCTTAAAGTGAACAAAGACACTATCTAGCTGACTACAAGTCATTTTTCTATATCTGCATGTATGCATGTTATCATCACTTAACTCCCTTTCTTCGATGCAACCCCTCACAATGACCAATTTGGAAACAAACAATGGATAGAAATCATCCTATGTTGCCTAGGAACCTAAATATCATGTTTCCCTAAAAAAGATGTTAGGTATTTGAGGAACTAAGAGGGATCAAACACATCATTACTCTAACTGACTAGTGAAACAAATTCATGGAATCATCATTTTTTCCCTGATCATGTCACTGTTTGAGAATAATGGGACTAGGAGAACAACCCAATGCATTTAATTGTAAACCAAGTTGCATGCTGATTTGACCCCTCTTCTGTACTTCTTCTTCCATCTTCCTACCTCCCATCCATTAAAAAAGAAAATAAAAATCCAAAAAAAGTTCTAAACTTCAAGTTTTGGGTGGCACACCCCTCGCTACTCTATCCACTTCTTTCATACCCCTATTTATGTAATAGGGGTGTACCACATATAAAGAAAAGTGATGTACATCATCAACACAACAAATTCACTAGAGAAATTATCCCTAAAGTTTAATCTTTTAATGGATAAGAACCTACTTGTAAACAAGTAAATTTTCAGTATAGAAATGTATCCATCCTATGAAACAACATTTTTAAGAGTTTATCTTGAACTAATTTCTATGAGTAATATTTATGAACCAATTTTGAAAGATAGTGAGCAAAGCTAAACTTGAAAATAAAAGTGCAAAAATAAAATTAGTTTAATTGGGGTTTTAAATTGGTTTATGATGAGATACTAGGGGTCTGGGGGTTCACCACCATAGACCACATATTTACTTTGACCGATTCAACTCGTTTATTTTTATTAATTAGATCAGTAGTTATGAAAATTTGCATCATTTCTAAACAAAAATTAGGAAAAGGTCAGACTTCTCTCAAACTCGGGATTTTGGTGTTTTGAGGATCATTATTCAACCATCCGACAAGGTTGTATCAAAGATCTCATCAAGACCTTGCATTTTACAACTGGTGTCCAAACCCATGATTAGATTATTTCATCACCATGAGTTATAATTAACAACATAAAATGGATAGATTAATCATAGAGATCTATTAGTTGATTATGTTAAGAGACTGTAGTTTCACTCTTATTGAGATCAATGATCTCATCACCCAACAAGGATATAATTAATCTAAACAAAGAATGAGTGCACAATGGGAAGGAAAACATCTAATCAATAGAATCACGAAGTTACATACAATCAAGGTAAAATATGGGTTATGGGTCAACTCCCATGCCCCATTATGTAGTTTTTTACTCAGACATATTAGAAATAGATACAAAAATAAGGATAGCGATCAAAAGAGTCATATTTTCAATATGCAACAATGAAGTAATTTCCATGAGACGTCGAATCCTTTTCTCCTTTCCTTGCTCTGGGCACCTCAGAGGGTCTCTAAGACAGTCGACTATGAGAAATATGAAGTGTAAAAGATGATACTTTATGCTTGGAGGCTGACTTGTATTTATAGTGAAGGATGCTCAACATTTGATTTGGCTGTTGGAACATAAAGAGCCATGATAAGTCAAGTCCTAAAATCTCAAAATACCATGCATAATTGGTCGGGTCCCTTCTGAAGATTAAATGTCTTGCTTTGATGGATTTCAGATTGATTCCTTGATAGTTTCATACCCAGTCAAAGGATTTTAGTTATATTCTTTCTTTTGTTCCTCATCAAGGGAGTAGCCATTGAAAAATTAATTGTTTTCCCAATACACAATGGAGAAAATTATTACATTGCATTCCTTTAATTATTTTGACCACCTATTTCTAAAGTAGTGCAAAAATATATTTTCCCTATAGTCAAAGAAAATTCTTTTTCCAAATCATATTTGGACATTAAATTTGGAGTTTCTATGCAAAAGATATGGCCACATTGGTGCAAGATATATATATCAGACATTACTAGAAGATCGATATGCCAGTCGAGTGATTGGAAAATCTAGTCAAATGTTTGGAAAATCCAAAATATGTTTTCCTATAGATAATTAAATTCTCTTTCTAACACACATTTTAATATTTACATTGGAGTTCATATGCAAAATATAATTCCATTTTGGTGTAGTGTATATATAGCAGGCAATGAGGGAAATTGTACAAATATCTTCCCAGAGTATTTCTTGTGAGTTTTTGGGCTTCAAATTTATTGGATCATTTTCCTACAAAATCTAGGTAAACCTAATAAAAACTCTGGTATAAGGGAGAAAAGTTAAACTAAGACAACTAATTCTAAAACTAGAGAATAATCAATAAAATGCTCCTAAGTAATGATATAAAATATGCAAATAAAATGGAGAAATATGCATTCATCAAATACTCCAAACTTGAACTTTGCTCATCATTGAGAAACATTGAATCATAAACAATACCAAATAATACTCTCATCTAGTCCTCGTCACTTTTATAGCACTACTTGAATTATTACCACCTTTCATGGCCAAGTGACACTAATTTCATGGGATCACAGAAGTCATGACTTGTTTCCATTTCAAGACCTGCAAAGAAACAAATGCCCTATCCCTTCTTCTTTTAGTACTCCCACATATTCCCACTAGTTTTTGCATATGAACAAGGTTCATTGGATGGTTTGGTGTTATATAGATCCCCTTAGGTAGAGAAGCAGTGTGAATGATGATATGGAATAAGGCAATCTCTTCTCTATTTGACTCAAGATCTTTTATTTTTTACGTTGCAATTATATTGATTACATTTTTTTGTTTATACTTTGGCATATTTTCTTGGAGGTATGTCCCTATTAAATATGAGGGGAATGGAAGAAGTAGTATAGGGAAGGGTGTACCACCCTCAACATGGAGTTTGGAATATCGTTTTGGCTTTTGGTTATTTTTTTAGAGAATGGAGGGGTAAGAAGGTGGTGGAAGAAATGTAGAAGAGGCTAGACTTGTGCAAATTGTGTTTAGAATTCAAAATATTGGGGGTATTGTGGTATCAATTCAATTCTCTCTGTAGCATATGGAAATCAAGATTATTTTCAATCTATTTACAACATCTAAGTACGGATACATTATGTTTGATTCCTATCTATCCATTATGACTTGACATGAGCTATTAAATTCAATTTGTATATGACTAAGGTAGAAAGTGTGTGAGGATGCTATAGGATGGTAGTAGAGTTCTGTAGTAAGTATTCAATTTTAATTGACAAAAAAAGGAAGTTAGGAATTGATGTTCGATAGATAATTTTATTTTTGTTGAGGTTTCATATTTATAGGGATGAGTGGATAGAAGATTAAATGTAATGAGAGTTACAAGAAGGGAGTGGGTGGGGTTGAAAGAGAGAGGTGGATTGCAGTTTTTTTGGGGAAAAAGAGAAATCATATAAAATCACAAAAAGGAGAAAATTTCTAAGAGGAGAGAGAGAGAGTTAGAGAGAACGCACCATTTGAAGTCATTGTAGAATTTAAAGTATTCACTATTTTTATAGAAATATAAATAAATATAAATAATATAACTTTATTTTTAGAGATTGTTATAACTATATTGAATTTTTTGTTTGTGCTTCTATGAAGGCATTTTGTAAGACACATTTATGAAGAATTGATATCTCATTATATAATACACACATTATTATAAGAGTGAGATAAAGATATTTATCATATTTTATATGGAATGTTTTCCCCTTGAATATCTTTACTGGGAAAGAAATATGGTAATTTAGGATATAGTAGAATGTTTGAGTAGTATTGTAAAAGAAAAGAAGAGTAAATATGAGTTATTTAATGAAACACCTTTGTAGAGGTCCGAGCTACAAATTGGATTGCCAATCCTTTTTTTATTATAAAGCTCAATGTAATATAGAAGACAAACGATCATGTTCATTAATTTAGGTGATTTGCTATTTGACAACACCATAGACTCTCAGTGTGTGACTTCACTAGGAAAGGAAGGTTATTTGATATGTAATAGTTGGAAAAATGATGGGAGAAAACAAATAAAAACAATAAAATCACCAACTTTCTCTTGGGTAATTTTAGTGACTTGATTCTCCTGGGAGATTATTCGCTGACATGATAGTCAGAGAAGATAGAATATGAGGGGGGAGATGAAGAGGGAGGGAGAAATTATCTATATGTTGAGGGGAGATATATATGGAGAGAGGAAGAGGGAAACTTGTTTCTAGGTTGAGGGAAATATAGGGGGAGATGAACATTGTATTAACCATTGAGATTATCTACTTGGAAAAATATTTGTTAACTTCATAAGGTGAACAACATGTGCTTTTTTGAGAAGAGAGAGTCAAAAAATGACTTCATGAGAGAGAGAATAGAATATCATAGAAGTTATAGAAATAGAGTTAAATGGGGAGTGGTGGTGGGGATGATGTGGGAGGAAGATTGGTAAATGTTGATCAATGGGAATATATTTTACATGTGAATCTGTTAGAAACCACAGGAGATCCAGTGAGAGAGTGCAGTAGAGAAGTAGTGGGCATCAATTATTTGTGGATGGAGAGGGAAAATATTAACAAAAATAGTAAAATTATACTAAAAAGAATAGAAGAGAGAGAGAGAGAGTTAAGGTGAGTGTGATATTCTAAAATAGAGCAATCTGATTGGCTAGTGGCATTTTTTTAAAACCCTTCTTCTTTTAGTAGTATTGACGGTCTCCATACATAAAATGTAGCTTTCACAATGCTCAAGAAATAAAGATTCAAGGATGTTTCCTCAAGAAGTTGTAAAATATGAACTAATCCAAAAAATGTTTTCGTATAAAAATAGCAGAAATAAACACATGAAAAAACTCACCGTGAGAAAAACTAATGCAAATATTGTTATGACATAGAATGTCAAGGCATTGAAAAAATGGTTAGAAAAATATTATGAAGACATAGAATCTCATTATCGGGGTCCAACGAATGTACATAACTTATACTGTTAGAAATATGTGAGAGTGAATAGACAAAAACTACATGGCTTACCAGATTCCTCATGATGAATCCCAAGGAATGAAGATCAATATACATATGAACCCAAAATACATATGTATATTTCATCAAATTGTGATTCTATATCAAATGAAATTTTACAACAGGACATATGAGAAGATATTCTAAGAGTGATATAAAAATATACAACTCCTGAGGCTATGGCTCACTAAATACACTGTTACTCTTCATTCCTTTTGGTTCTGACTAGCTTGTGGAAAGGGAACATGGATTGGATATAATCTTATCCTTTTATCATGAGAAAAGCATATGGAAAATAATTCAAGATATCAACAAAATTTGTTTATTTTTCATTATCACAATCAATCACTAATGAAAAACAAGACGATAAGGTGAATAAAAAAATATCAGAGCACATACATTGAAAAAGTGTTGAAGAGGTTCAACATTGAAGACTCAAAGAGAGGAAATTTACCCATGTCTCATGGTGTCACTATTTTTATAGCTCAATGTCCCAATTCTTGTGAAGAAGGGGAACACATGGGCATGATTCCATATGCATCTGGATTTGGATCCATCATGTACACAATGTTATGTGCTTGTCCTGATGTCTCACATGCCTTGAGCATGATGAGCAAATATCAGTCAGATCTAGGTGATGCATACTGGAAAGACGTGAAGAACATACTTAAGTACTTGTGAAGAACTAAAGACCAATTCCTTGTCTACGGTGGAGCAAAAGAGCTTGTGGTAAAGGTTACATTGATGAAAGATTCCAAACTGACAAACATGACTGCAAATCGCAGTTTGGATTTGTGTTTTGCCTAAAAAGTATCCGTGATCTAGAGGAGCTCCAAGCAAGAGACAATTATGGATTCTAAAATAGAGGCCAAGTATACTGTTACATCCAATGTAGCAAAGGAGGCTATTTACATCAAGAAGTTCATTTCAGAACTTGGGGTGGTTCCAAGCCCCAACAATGCAATTGAGCTATATTGTGACAACAATGGAGCTATTGCATAAGCTAAAGAACCCACATCACATTACCGTTCCAAGAATATACCAAGGTGGTTCCATATCATACATGATATTGTACAATGAGGAGATGTGAAGATTTGTAGAGTACTAACCGAGAGCAATGTGGATGACCCCTAGATAAAAGCACTTTTACAGTAGAAGCATGATGGTCATGTTAGATCACTTGGGATTAAGTTGATGGGTGATAGTCTCTAGGTGCAAGTAGGAGTCTATTGGTATGTATGCCTAGAGAGCCAATCATATGATGATTGTAATGGCATAACTTGTAAATGATTTGATTAATATTAAATGCAACCTTCTAATTTATTCTATTTTATTCAGTTTGAGATAATGATCTAACATAATAAATGTCTAAAGAATGATATTACTCAATGATATATGTCTTTAGGTTGAGAACTTGAACATTGAGATCATACATATGTTAAGAGTATATGCATATTTTTTATGTCCCTAGTCTGATGTTATTATGGAAAGTTGATAGACAATAATAACACATAGGACTAGAGTCTAAGTAAGTTGATGACATAATCTCATTAAGTCATTATATGTAATATTAAGCCAAATACATAGATACTTGTTGGAGAAAAGTGTATCAGACAAACCCACCTTTATAGTGGTACATTGAAACCATATTTGATAGTCAAAATCATCTCTTATAGTGTTGGTGGCGATTGTGGTTCTTAGACCTAAAATCATTGCACCCATCACATGTCGATTGGTGTACTTTGACACGATCCATTGTGACCTTGAACAAGGGTTGCCATAAAGGTGGTGCTCAGGTGTACTATGACACATGTGGATGAATGTGAGTTTTATAGATGGCATTTGTCCCTCCTATAGCAGTATGATATCCTGACTACTTGATAAGCCATACTAAGAAATGCATGGCCATGCTCATGTTAGTTAATATGTGATATTAAGCCTACATATATCTTAGACATTTTGGTCTAGTTCAAGGAACATGGATTGAACGTTGAAGAGGATGATGATTCTAGGCCTTGAGTTCGATCTGAATATCAATGACAAAGGAACTATACAAATACTGTAACACCAATAACAAATTGTACATTGAAGTTGTTTTTCAATTTTTGAATTGCTTGGATAGCAATGATGTGTTGGTAGATACCTCTCATTTCTTGCGGTGCCATAATTAGTTATGGAGATTCATTGCCAATGTAACTTGGAACCTATAGGGTCACACACATAGGAGACACTTAGAATTTAGAGTTTATTCATTAATGTAGTTTAATCTTGATACTAAAGAGTTAGGTATTCAATTTAAGCAACTATATTGAAAGTTGACTGACTAGACTGTATGGACTGGTTCAAGTGTTGAACCGAATGATTCAAGTGTTAGGTCAATTGAACCAAGCTAAAAAATGAACACCATGAGATGAACGGTTCAACAAGTGAACTGATTGACTTAGGTCTGTGAGTCGACTGGTTCATGTTGTGAACCAACTAGTTGGTTGATCAATTTGATTTGATAAAGGATTAGTGTTGACGTCATGTTGTCCATTAATTAAAATATTAATTGTCAATAGAATAGCGATTGGGAAACATGTTGGTATGACCGATTCAAGGGTTCAACCGATGGGTTCACATGCCAACTAATCAGTTCACCTTTAAACCGATCATTTTTCTGTTTGTAGATTGCAAAAAATTCATGAAATTATGTGCTAAGACTAGGAACTCTAACCCTGACCCTCCTATAAATAGAGGGGTATTGGGGGCTTCTCACATGAACAATAATAAGATCTGAAAATTGTTGTCTTCTCTAGTTGTGGTAACTGAGATAATACAAGCAAGTCCTACTCGTCAAAGGGCGGGACAACAAAGGAAAGACAATTGGCAGAGCATGTCGGTGCTAGTACCCCAACTAGAAGGTACAACTCCTTCATTCTATTCTTCTAGAATGATATGATTTCCTGCTGGACCGTGTGGACTATTACAGAGGCAAGGAGGCCATTGCCTACCACTCAAAGGACAATGTCAACTGTTGTCCATGGTGGACAACCAAGAGGCCAACGCAGAAACTGTCCACATGCAACTTGAAGAAGGGCGCACACTAAAATAAGGAAATTGTCACTGGACTTGCTATAGGACCTTGTATAACCTTGTAACCATCTTTCCATTACATAGATATTGACATGATCTATTGTTTAAAGGGGAATATGGTAGTTAAATTGATCATTCTGCTACATGCACTATTGCCATAGTTTCCTACAGTGGTATCAGAGCCACATCAATTTACTACACCTTGGGATTTAATCGATAATTGGATTTTAGTTTTTGTCATTTATTTATTTCATGCGATGTGAATATTTAAAATGATTAATGTGCACATCCAATTAAATACCACATAAGATCCAAACTTATATATATATATATAAATATATATGAATTATATATTTATGCAATTTACACTTATCGCCCTAAAAGTTGGTTTTGATGGTGGTGTGTTGCGTGGTTATGGCCAATAACTCTAGATCTCTGTGTGTGGTTGTTTAATCTTGTTTATATCTCAGTTTGCATACCGAGCCTCTATCTTCTCTTTCATATGTAAACATATTATTCTCTTCTTCCTATGCTCCCCTCAAATGTAACTTGAGGTTTCTAGCATTAGGATAGTTTAATTCTTTTGATGCTGAAGAAGACATTCAACACCAGACAAACCACCCATTTCAGAAGACGAGCCGATCATCTAGAGGATAGACAACAAGAGGAGTCGAACTGACCAATTGGTGGACCAACCGAGAGACTGGAGGTGTCCAGACATTATTTGGACTGGAGGCCAGACGATCAATCTAATAGACCAACTGACTGACCAAGAGGTGAGCCAATTGGTTCAAAAGTTGAACCAATCAATCAAGATTGGTTTGAGAAGAAATATTCATCAACAATCGGTTGGTAAATGTGATGCATACCTTAGGTGGTAGTAATTCCTTGTGTCTCCAAGGAACTACAATAGGATGGCCATAACCATCACTTATGTTTTAATTGTATGTTCTTGTTTGTGGGATATAGCATGTGTATGATACGTACTGTAAGTATGTGCTGATTGGATATGTATATGTACTTAGAAGTGCAAATCCCTCAGCAACATATTAAGTCTAAGATGCTTTCTATTTGCAACACACATGAAAAGCTCGATCGACTAAGCGTGGACACACCAAGCGAGTTGCGCTGTCCATCTCGTGGAAGTGTGATGGTAGTTATGTGGGCTTACCAAGCAAGGTACATTATTATCGTGTTGGATTTTGGGTCATGTTTAACTAGGTGATTTTATGAGATTATTCACCTAGAAGCATGCAAAAAATATTGAAAAGAGTTGCACATACCATATATCCAAGAATTGCATAAGATGCAGTTGGATGAAGTTTCCTACCTTAATGATTGATTACAGAGGCTGGCATTGGTAGGGTAATGAGTCAAGTATTTTGGATCTTGGCTCACTAGAAGGTTGTATTCTTTAATCTTTCAAATTAATATATGAGGGATATCAATTTGAACAAAACAGTGGGAGCAATAATTAATTTAAGGCCAAATTAAATATTATCAAATTTTGTTCAAATCGAATCAAATCAAAAGTGATTTGACAAAATGCAAATTTTCTCTTATAGATACAAATGTCAAACAAGTTGTCATTGCAATCAGTCGTTAAGAAGGGCACACTTAATGGGACAAATTTCCACAACTAGTTTTGGACTTTGAGAAGGGTTCTCAATGGTGAGAATAAGATCTATGTCCTAGATACACTATTGCCAGAAATACCTATACCCAGTGCACCTAGGGCTGAGGTGAATGCTGACTAGAAGCATGCCAATGATGTCTTGGACATAAAGAACCTTATGCTATGCTGCATGAAATCTGAGTTGTATGAATAGTGTGAAGACATGGGGATTCTTGAGATGGTAACACATCTTAAGAAAATGAACCAAAACCATACAAAGTAAGAAAGGTACAATGTCTCCAAGGCACTTTTTGAGTGCAAAATGATAGAGGGAGATCCAATAGAGACACATGTGCCTAATATGATTGGACATTGAAACATCTAAAATAACTGGGATTCTCTTTGATCCAAGAGTTGTCCATGAATATGATTCTACAATCATTTCCTAAATCATATAGCCATTTTATCGAGTGTTACCACTTGAATAATATGACCAGACCGATGTCAGAATTTCTTGGCATGATGATAAATGTCAAAAAAAGAATGAAGAAGGACAGATCTGTGATGGTGATCAGTGTAATGGAGTCCAAGGATGAAAGCAAGGCCATGAAGATTTTTGAGGCTAGGCATAGATACAGATATTCAACACTGAAGATAAGGAGAAACAATAGTACAATAAGAATTTGTACTTGGAGAGATTCATGAAGATGAAGCTAGGAATAGAGATCTCCACTTCAGGTATTTACATTATTGAGATAAATTTGTATGCTTCTTCATCATGGGTACTAGATACTGGATGTGGATCTCACATATGTTCAAATATGCAGGATCTGAAAAGAAGTAAGCTTTTAAGAAAGGGCAAGGTATAATTGTGAGTCACAAATAGAGCAAGAGTTGTTGCCACTATAGTTGGAACCTATAATTTATCTATACCCATAGGCCTTGTACTAGAGTTCATTAACTACTATTATGTACCTTCCATAAATAGAAACGTCATTTCTATATCTTGTATGGACAAGGATGGTTATGAATTGCATATTAAGAATGGTCGATGTTCTATTTCAAAAGATGAGATTTTTTATGGCAGTTCCCCAATGTGTTATGGTCTTTATTTTTTGGATATAAAGACAAATGCCTATAACACAAATACCAAAAGATTAAAACCTAATAACTCAAGCAAAACACATCTTTGGTATTCTTGTCTAGGGCACATAATTGAGAATCACATATCTAGACTCCATAAAGATGGTTATCTGGTCTCTTTAAATTTTGAATCAATTGAGACATATGAGTCTTTTTATTGTCTCCCTTCACTAGAAAAAATGATAGGGTTAGTGATCTATTAGGACTCATACATACAAATGTATATGGCCCTTTTAGAACAAATGCTAGAGGTGTTTATCAATACTTTATTACCTTTACTGATGACTTCAGTAGGTATGGTTATGTTTACCTAGATGAAACATATGTTAGAAACCCTTGAAAATTTCAAGGATTTCATGAATGAAGTACATAACCAATTTGGCAAAAGTATTAAGGCACTTCATTCTGATCGAGGTGGAGAATACATAAGCCAAGTATTTGAGGACCTTCTATGAGAACATTGTATTGTATCATAAT
The DNA here is from genome assembly GCA_963693085.1 of Alisma plantago-aquatica. Classification (NCBI taxonomy): domain Eukaryota; kingdom Viridiplantae; phylum Streptophyta; class Magnoliopsida; order Alismatales; family Alismataceae; genus Alisma; species Alisma plantago-aquatica. The sequence continues at coordinate 134,340,989 of OY856410.1, read as the reverse complement.
GGACTTCACCTGGAACACCTCAACATAATGGTATATCAAAAAGAAGGAATGACACATTGTTGAATATGGTGAAATAAATGATGAGTTTAGCTGAACATACAACTACCTTCTAGGGTTATGCTCTAGAAACCACCACACTTACACGAAACCGTGTACCATCTAAATTGGTTCAAAAGACACCATATGAGATATGGTATGGGAAGCGTCCCAATGTGTCTTTTATGAAAATTTGTGGTTGTGAAGATATGTGAGAAAGAAATTTCTTGAAAAACTTAGACCCAAATCAAATAAATGTGATTTTGGAAACCAAATGATATTACTTTTATTCCCTATCTGACAACAAAGTGTTTGCTGTCAGGGATGTTGTATTCCTTGAGAAGGAATTTATTTCTAAAGGAATTGGTGGGAGAAAAGTAGAACTCGAAGAAGTTAACGACCAACAAAAAAACATTGAACTAGTAGAGGTAAAGGAGGAGCAAGAAGACTCACAAATTGTTGTGGAATCTCAAGATCCCCATATAACACAAGGACCTCATAGTTCTTGTAGGACACGCCTTGATCCTAAAAGATTTGGTTATCTTGTGACTTAAGAAGGCAGTGAGTTGGTCATAGACCATGAGCTAACAACCTACCTAGGAGCTACTAAAGGACCAAAATATGGGAAATTTCTTGAGGCCATGAGATCTAAAATGGAATCCATATACACCAATAAGGTATGGACCTTGGTGGATCCACCTAAAGAGGTAAAACCCATAGGGTGCAAGTGGGTCTTCAAGAAGAAGACCGACATGGATGGTAATGTACAAACCTATAAGGGCATATTACTTGCATAGGGCTTCAGACAAGTTCAATGCATTGAATATGATGAAACCTTTTATATAGTTGAAATGGTTAAGTCCATCAAAATCATGGTTTCCAATGAAACTTATCATGACTATGACATTTGGCAAATGTATGTTAAAACCACATTCCTTAACAGGAACCTTCTTGAGGATGTGTACATGACACAACTTGAGGGTTTTATAAATCCAAAGGTTGCAAATAAAGTCTGTAAGCTACAAAGGTCAATCGATGGATTGAAGCAAACATCTCAGGGCTGGAATCTTCATTTTGATGAGACAGTCAAAGAGTTTGACTTTAGTCAAAATGAAGATGAACCATGTGATTACAAGAAGGTTAGTGGGAGCATGATTGTATTCCTAATATTATATGTAGATGGCGTACTATTAATGGGGAATGCATCCCTACTTTATAGATGGTAAAGACCCAACTAGAAAATACCTTCTCCATGAAGGACATAGGCAAAATATCCTATATCTTCGGAATCAAGATCTATAGAGATAGATCTAGAAGTCTTCTTGGACTAAGTCAGAGCACATACATTGACAAAGTGTTGAAGAGGTTCAACATGGAATACTCAAAGAGAGCAAACCTACCCATCTCTCATGGTGTCACTATCTCTAGATCTCAATGTCGCAATTCTTATGAAGAAAGGGAATGCATGAGTAGGATTCTGTATGCATCTGCAATTGGATCCTTCATTTATGCAATGTTATGTACTCGTCCCGATGTCTCATATGCCTTGAGCATGATGAGAAGATATTAGTTAGATCCAGGTGATGCTCACTGGATAGATGTGAAGAACATCCTTAAGCACTTGAGAAGAACTAAAGATCAGTACCTTGTCTACACTACAGAAGAAGAGTTGGTGGTAAAGGGTTACACCGATACAAGCATCCAAACTGAAAAAGACGACTACAACTCCCAATACGGATTTATGTTTTTCCTAGAAAATGGAGCTGTGAGCTAGAAGAGTTCCAAGAAAGAGATAGTTGTGGATTCTAAAATAGAGGTTGAGTATATTGCTGCATCTAATGCAAAAAAGGAGGCTACTTGGATTAAGAAGTTCATTTTAGAACTTGGGGTGGTTCCAAGTATCAACGATGCAATTAAGCTATATTGTGACAATAATGGAGCTATTTCAAAAGCTAATAAATCCATATCACATTAGTGTTCCAAGCATATACAAATACAGTTCCATCTCATACAAGAGTTTGTACAATGAGGAGATGTGAAGATTTGCAGAGTATCAACCGAGAGCAATGTGGGTGGCCCCTTGACAAAAGCACTTTTGCAGTAGAAGCATGATGGTCATGTTAGATCACTTAGTATTAAGTTCATAGGTGATTGGATCTAAGTGCAAGTGGGAGTCTGTTGGTATGTATGCCCAGAGAGAGAATCATATGATGATTGCAATGACATAACTTATAAATGATTTGATTAATAATAAAGTCAATCTTCCAATTTATTCTATTTTATTCAGTTATGAGATAATGATGTTGTAGGGAAATATGGCATAGAGATAGGCAGTGAAAACAAAAATTTTACTGACATATTTCCCATTAACCAACAAGTCACATCAATAACTATGAAATGGGAAGGATGGTTTCACAAAGATATACCTGGTCCTGGAGCAAGTTGTAAAACCCCAATTTTCTAAAACATGTGCAATACTAAGAGGAAGCATACATCTCATTGGGATGTCACAAAAATGATAATAATTGCATAAAAATAAAGTTTAATAAACCAACATAGGAAAACAAACAATTCTCATACTCAAGTTATTAACATAACACTCCCAGTTTAAACTAATACATGATTCTCTTAACTTGAAAGTAAAACTAAACTAATTATTTTAGCATAGTTGGCACCCCACCAAGTTTGGACTCCTAGCTTTCTTCTTGAGGTATAAGCTTCTTGCCTATTCTTTATTATCCTTCTCTCCTATGGACATCACTTCCCCATCCATGCAAAGCAAAAAGGAAAATACTTTAAAGTAAATGGCAACGAGTAACATTATATGAACTAAAAAATAGACTATACTTTTGAGAAAAACATTAATTAACAATTATAAACACTGAATACTTTTCTAGTCATCTATCCTTGTCAATATTTCTCTTAATCATCAACATTACTATCTCAAGTTGACTATATTGTCTTTCTTCCATAACCTTACTCTCAAGATCTTGAATATACATGCACCAATGCGCTCATTGCTCTCTCGAGCTTGATATATAACATTGCTCTTAAGATCTTGAATCTATAATCATTTCTCTCAGGATCTTGATGAGTAACATGTCTATCAAGAGCTTGATCTGTGTCATTTCTCTCAGGAGCTTTAATATGTGCCCAAAAACGTGAATAACTTTGTAGGAACAACATGAATTAGTTATCTTTTACTTAACATTAATCTTGAGCATAATAACTTGAAACATTAAATCTTACTTAAAAAGGATGTACATGTCATTATCATCATTATATATGAGGACATTAATGAAAATTATAGTCTGATTCATAATCACTTTTATTGTAAAGATTCATTAAAAGATATACTTGATATAATTGTAATTGAATTTCATATATATAAGTGAATATAAAACCCTTGACCCATACTTGTTAACAAAAAGTGCATGAATCCACTTACTAACTTGAGAAAAATTCCTCTTATATCTCTTGAGGATGGTAGAAACCCTAATATTCTAAAATTAATATACTTACATCATTTACCATCTTAAATACAATCTAAACCCTAATTAATATCTTATAAGCCTTACATATGTCAACTCTAGAATTCGATACCTTATAGTTAGAAATATGACTCATGACCCAGTCCATGAGTTAGATTTCAAAAAATCAATCAAAAATCATATATAACTCGACTCCATTAGAGATGCTAGTGAAAAATTATTAAATTTCCAAAACTGACCAATCAGGAGCAAGATAAAAGCATGAAATTCTTTTCCTGAGAAATGTGAAATACTCATATGCCCACGACTCACATTTTTTGATCATGGCGTGATAGGGAGAAAATAGTAAAATTGGCTACATCAAAGGCATACCTCAAATACCTCAAAATCACCCTAAGAGATCTAAGTTAAATCATTATCCTACGTGACACATCAAAGAAAAAAACACATGGACATCATATCCCTTTCTCCCTCTCCCCCGACTCCTGGTTCCTTCGCAGCCATCCGTGGCACGAGGCGACCCAACTTGAAGCCAGGAGTTCCCTAGACAAAAGTGAGAAAACCACCTAGAGCCTGAGTTCCAAGGACTCTGAAGGACTCAGCCAATATTAGTCTGAGCTTTGAAGATGAAGGGCAAGAAAACAAACCCTGATACAGACTCCAGGACAAAATGAGCAAAAGAAAGGAAAACAAGATCTTTACTTAAATTGATATCATGGATCACTCAAGGGCCTTTGGGAGGACTCTCTAAGACAACTCTCACAACCAAGAGCATTCAGACAAACTTAGGTCGTCATGATGATCCACTGCCGCCGACTTGAACAAGGTAGACTTTGGGAAGGTACCACAGGAGTACGAGAGGGCTAGGAAACTACAATTATGAGTTTCTCTAATTCCGATGATATTTCTAGGTACCTTAGATTTATTGGATGAGGCATGGAGGGTGGATGATGATTCCTAGTGGAGAGAGGAGTCCTAGCCCTAAAGGGAATTTTGCAGATTGGGCATGGAGTCCCATGATGTCTGGGGTTGATGCGATCAGAGGGAAGAGATGAAGATGTTGGTGGAGTCTGTAGACGTTGAGATTTGTCATTGAGGAAAAAGAAAAGTGGAGAGGAGACTCTACCCTATTGAGTCCAAAATGGATTGGGAATCTGGGTGGGGGATACACTCGTGAATCATTGGATCAGTCTGTGAAAACAACAAAGAACTAGGGCCATCCGATCAAAAGAAACAGACCATAGGCTGCATGACACTCAAGTCAGCAGGAACTATAGGGTTTAAAAGATTACATTAATGAATTATTACTTCTTAGGGTTTTAAACTATATAATATTATTTCATAAATAAATTGGGGGCTGTAGGGTTATCAAAAGGGGCCAAACTTGGTAGGTTTATTAAATTGACTGTGAGGATTCATAAAACTAGATAGTTTCAAATTTTAAGAGTCCCAACTCCTCATTATATCCTTTTTAAGTTAAAAGTATATTTAAGCATTTATGATTACCTAAAGAGAATTTGAGAGTCATAATTTGAATTTCATCCAATATTATATTACTAAGCTTATATATACATAGTAAAGCCATATCTTGACATGAATCATGTCAGTTTCACTTTACACCTCAAAGCAACTCTCTTTTTAATTAGAACCATAGTTTTGTGTATTTGCATTCTAATTGTCTTAATTATAAATACAACCTTATTGAATTGGATGGCACTAACTTTTAGCTATATAGTCTAGTGATTAAGGATTTATTAGATTCACATATAATATGAACTTACTTGAGGTAAAATCATATTAGAAATTTTGACACTAGGATTTCAAGAAGATTTTGATCATCATCCAAAATTAGGGTTGTTATACAAGTCCGACAAGAATCCTCATTGATGTAAATGTGCACTCTATCTTTGACGGTGTTTGTCCAGCTCTTGGATGCACTCAGACTCATCTAATTGCTCATCCATAGACAGTAGACTCGAATAACTACTACAACGACTCCTTTGATCTCACCACAAAATGCAAGTTGATCCTTCCCTCCTAGCAGCAACCAAATGACTCCTGCCTCTGGACTAGTCCACCCGAACCAACTAGAACTCCTATCGTCCTGCTAGAATGGACAGGAAGGAGTTTTCCCTCCCGTTTGCGTACTAGTCACCAACCTACTATCCCACAACAATGATCCTCAGTTGTTTCTCTCTTGTGGCTATCCCTCCTTGGTCAGGTAGGACTTGCCTGGGCTCTAATGGTTACCATAACCAGAGAGGACAACAATTGTCAAAGAAACTGATTCTCAATTATTTGTATTGTATTTGTGTTCTGAGAAGCCCCAAGTACCCCTTTATATATAGGAGGGGTTAGGGTTCCTAGTCTCCAACCAATATGGGACCAAAGTGGGAGTGGAAAGGGCTAGATGATCTTGAATTTTCACAACAATTCTAGAAGTTTTGCAACATACGTGCATCAAAACAATCATCTCATCCAGCGAGATGGTCATCTGGGATGAGAGACGGTCATTTTGCACTTTTCCATTCAGATACGAATTGGAAAATTCTTATTGAAATTAATGTCATACATTAATTTACTTGCACCCCAAGTAAGTACAATTGAAACATGTTTGGGAATACTCCAGAACCTTTGTTTTTCCCAACTGGGTCATCTCACACAAGTGAGGCACCCGTCTCACTTACCCAGATGGCCGTTTGGTGAGTTTGAGACGAGCCGATCAGTTCAACAACTTGAACCTGTCTGTTCATAGGGCATAACTAAGCTAATTTGATTTCTAATCTGCCTGACAACCCAAACGGTCATCTCAACACTAGAGATGCCATCTAGCTACCCAAATGGCTATCTCAGCTAGCGAGATTATCATTTGGCAGTTCAGTCAGCCAATCCGTTGTTCTATTGTGTGAATTGAGTACCCAAACACTTTACCAATCAATCCAATTATCATTCAAGATCAAACTCCTCTTCTAGATGAGTTCCTATGTGTGTGACCCTATAGTGGCCATATCACCTTGGCAGTGAATGTCCATAACAACTTATGACTTCACAAGAAATGATTGGTGCCTAGTCGCATATTAGTGCTACCAAAGTGAATGGAAAGTTGGGGGGGGGGCAACTTCAACCTACAATTTGTGTATGATGTTACAGTGTTTTCATAGTTCCTTTGTCACTGATATCCAAATTGAACTAGAGGCATGGAGTAGTCATCCTCATTTTTATTCAATCTTGTTCCTTGAACCAGAGCAGACTGCATGAGATATATGTAAGCTCAACATCACATATTAACTCACATGCGTATGGCCATACTTTTCTCAGTCTTGCTAATCAAGAGGCCTTGGATATCATACTCCTGTCGGAGGGATAAATCCCATCTCTATCACTCACAATCAGTCCCCATGTATCAAAGTCACCCAATCATCACCGTTATAATAACCCATGTTTTAGGACTGTGTTTCATGATGTCAAAGTGTAACCAATGACATGTGATGAGTGTAGTGATTTTAGGTCTAAGAACCACAAACACCACCATCACTGTGAGAGCTGACTATGACTTCCATGATGATGGCTTCCATGTGTCTATCTCACAGTGGGTCTGTCTGATACACTATTCTCTAACATGTATCTATGTGTTTGGTTTGATATTGCCGTATTATGACTAATGTGACTCTGTCATCAACCAACTAACACTCTGATCTTATGTTTTATTGTTGTCTATCTACCTTCCACAATAACAACTGACTAGGGACATAATGAGAATGTATATACTCTACACATCTGTATAATCTCATTGTTTAGGTCCTGAACCTGAAGACATACATCATCGAGTAATATCATTCTCTAGACATTTATTATGTTATTCATTGTCTCATAACTGAATATACAAAATAAATTGGAAGCTTGACTTTATAATTAATCAAATCATTTACATGTTATGCCATTACAATTATCATGTGATTGGCTTTTTGGGCATACATACCAACAGACTCCCACATGCACTTAGAGAGAATCACCCACATATCTCATCTCGAGTGACCTAACACGACCATCATGCTTCTTCTGTGTAAGTGCTTTAATAGAGGGTTTAGAAACGTTTGCTTTAAGTCGGCATTTTGGAATTTTCACATCTCTTTGCTGTACAACTACTCGCATGAAATGGAAGTGATGTAGTATGCTTATCCGAGATTACCAGCCTAACTAGTAGCTCCATGGTTGTCATCAATATTTCTATTGTGTCATCAATGGCTGGAACCTCACACAAGTTCATCCATATGAACTTTTTGATCCATAAAATATCCTCTACTATTCTTATAACACAGAGATACTATGCTTATTTTGTAGATTCGAACAACTATCATTAGCTCAGAACCCTTTCTAGCTTATAGTTCTCATTTGTCGTCAAACATAAATTTATATTGCGATTATTTTGTCAGTTTGGAAGTTTTCATGGGTGTAACCCTTTACATCCAACTCTTCCTTATTACCAGAACCAAAGAACCAATCCTTTAAGTGCTTCATAAGAACCTAAGGTTGTTATTTATGGTATTCCAATGACTCTTACTAGTATCTGACATATACCCTCTCGTCATGTCCAATACATACGAGATTGCTAGGTAGGTATATGTATATGTCTTCTCATCATGTCCAATACGTATGAGATGACTGGATATCCTCTCCTCATGTCCAATACATACGATATTACTGGATATCTTTTCATCATGTCCAATACATACGAGATATTGGGATACATACATATCATTGTATTCAAGACAAATCCAATTGCGAATGCATATAACATCTTATCCTTGTGTTCCTATTCTTCATAAGAATTGGGACACTAGGCTCTTGAGAGACTAACTCCAGAGAACATGGAAACATTTTCTCTCATTGAGTCTTGCATGTTGAATCCTTCAACATCTTGCCTATGTATGTGTTCTTTCTTAGGTCAAGAAGCTTTCCAGATCTATCTCTATAGATCTCAGTTCCTATCACATAGGATGCTTCTCCTAAGCCCTTCATATAGAAGGTATTTTCCTTGCTAGGTTTTAACACATGCATGATAAAGGATGTTATTATCCATCATTATGTGGAATATAAAAATGCTCCCAGTAAATCTTTTGTAATTACAGATTCCATTTTCACTTTGACTCAAGTAAAACCCTTTGAGTATCTTATCAAATAGAAGATTCCATCTCTGAGATGCTTGCTTCAATCCATAGATTGACCTTTGTAGCTTATAGACTTTATTTTCATTAATGGATTTATAAAACCATTAGGTTGTGTCACATACACATCCTTTTAATTATTCCAATTAAGGAATGTGGATTTAACATCCATATGCAAAATCTCACAGTCATACTAAGGTACAACATCAAGCATGATCCAGATGGATTTAACCATGGTAACTGGTGAAAAGACTTCATCATGTTCAATAATTTGAACTAGTTTGAAACTCTTTTCAACCAATTTACCTTTCCATGTTGGTCTTCTTACAAAGACCCAAATTCACCCTATGGGTTTTACCCCTTCAGGTGGATCCAACAAGGTAATACCTTGTTGGTTTACATGCATTCTGGTTCCATGGCCTTAAGCTGTTTATTAGATTTTGGTCCCTTAATAGTTTTTAGATAGGTTATTGAATCATCACTATGATCAACTTATTGCCTTCTTGGGTTATAATCTTTCAAACCCAAGGAATGTTCTACTAGAACTATGAGTTCTTTGTGTTACATAAGGAACTTGAGATTCAACAACAACTTGTAATTCTCCTTGTTCCTATTATACCTCTTTAGGTTCTATGTTTTCTTGTTTGTCTCGAACATTTTGAGTTCTACTTTTACTCCTACTGATTCCTTTGGAACTGGTTTCCATTTTAGGAATTCAACCAACCTAGCAACAAAAACTTTGTTGTCGGGTTGGAATATAAGTAGTATTCAACAAGATAACATTCATGTGATTTGTGGATAGAGCCTTTTAAGAAACTATTTTCCTATACACGCTTTCAATCCTAATCATTTTAAAAGACATATCGGGACACTTCCCATGCTATATCTCATATGGTGTCTTTTGAACCATTTTGGATGGCTCATTGTTTTAGTGTAAAGCATGTGCCAAAAGAAATTGTAAGATTAGCTAAATTTTATTGATAATATCACCATAAATTTATAGGGTGTTATACCTTCTTTCTGACACATTAGTATGTTTTAGGTGGAGTTCATTGTGATACAAAATCACAATCTCTCTAGAAAGTCCTCAAACTCTTGGTTAAAATATTTCAATATCGATCATATCGAGGTATCTTAATACTTTTACCAAATTAGTTGCGTACTTCATTTATGATCTCCTTGAACACTTCAAGAAATATAAACTTGTATATCATTAAATACAAATTTCAATATATACAGATCACATCAGTAAATACAGAGGTACATTTAACTACCTTTAGCATTCATTCCAAAAGGTCTATGTATATCAGAATGTACTAGTCGTAGTGGAATAGTCGATCTCCCACTATATCTAGTTAAGATCCTTTTTTTCATATTGCACAACAAACAAGACATGCATGTCTATATTGGTTCAATAACCAAAAGAGTCTAGATAACCATCATATGGATTCTAGAAATGCATTTCTCATTTATGCACTATAGATGACAGTGTTATGGGTATTTAGTTAGTTGGAGTTATCAATTCATTCATTATATGTGTCATACACATTTTTTGTTACTACTATCAAGTATAGTTTGTGAGACATTTCCATAAAAGATCATATCCTTTAAGATGAAACATAATGTTCTTGTGATACAAAACATACAATGTTTTTATCAATGGCAAGTACATAATAGCAATTCACTAACTCTATTATGTGTCCATGAATGACAAATTCCAACTGTAGAGGTAGCAATCCTTGTTCTGCACAGTTCTAGCTTACTTCTTCTCAGGTCCTAAAGTAGAGTTCTCTATCTCTATCTTCCTGAGATACTTTATAAGGAGTATAGTTCTTTCCAATGTCCAGACAGATGGTAATGGTGGCACTTTGTTTTCTTTATCCTTTAAGTGAAAATGACATATTCTTTTACACTTACCCTTCTCCATATATTGGGTGCAGATGACTTGGGCTTCAACTTAGCCTCAAAACACTTCTTGGCCTTTCTTTTGCCCTCAGACTCACTTCTGATGATCATCATCACAAATTTGTCCATCTTCTTCCTTGCATTGGCATCAACATGTCAAACATTTGATAAAATGACTATATGATTCATGAAACACTTGCATACTCATATTCATGATTAACTCTTGACCTAAGAGAAATCCAAGTCATTCCATATGTCCAATCATACAGAGCACATGAGGTTCTACTAGACCTCCCTTTTTAGTTTGCACTCAATTAGCGCTTTGGAGACATTATACCTTCTTTACTTTACATGATTCTTAATATGTGTTACCATCTTGAGAATGTCCATGTTTTCATGTTGTTCGTGCAACTCATAGTTCATACAATAGAGCATTAGGTATTCAAATGTCTATGGCATCATTGGCATGCTTCCAATAAACATCCATTTATCCTTAGGCACATTTGGAGTGGGTTCCTTAGGCATTGGTCTATCAAGGACATAGAGCTTTCTCTAATTAATGAGAATTTTTCTCAAAGTCCTTAAACTGATTGTAATTTGAACGTGTTTGTGTTTGACATTTGATTCTACAAATAAATAGTAAAATTTACAAAAGATTTTTGATTTGGTTTGATTTGATAAAATTGATGATATTAATTAGGTCTTTAATTATTATCGCTCCCATTATTTTATTCAAATTGATATCCCTCATGTATCAATTTAGAATATTTTAGCGTACAACCTTCTAGTGAGCCAAGATCCAAATATTATCAAAGTCATGAGCCTGTTAGGGCTGTCACCCACAACTTGATTCTATCTGGTAGGCAACTTTTTACAATTGCATCATATGCAAATCTTAATAGATGATATGCGCAACTCCTTGTCATGATCATTTACATGTCTCTAGTTGCTTAATCCAATCAAGGTCACCTAGTTAAGCCTGACCCAAAATCCAACACGATAAATATGCACCCTGCTAGGGCAGCCCCACATATCTACCATCACACTTCCATGAGATAGACGACGCGCCACGCTAGGGCGTTCCCACGTTTGGTCGATAAAGCTTTTTATATATGTTCCTTGTGGAATGCATCTAAGACTTAATATTTTATTTGAGGGGTTTTGTATAAAAATACATATACTTTATCTAATCACCACATATATAGTACATATCATATTCATGCTATAACCACAAATGAGAACATGCAATAAATAAAACACACAAGTGATGGTTATGGCCATACTAATGCAATTTCTTGGAGCCACAAGGAATTACTACACCTATGATCCACATCATATGCAACCTATTGTTGGCCAATATCTTGTGCTTGAACCAATCTAGGTTGATTGTTTCAACTCTTGAACTGGTCAGCTCGCCTCTTGGTTTCTTGGTTGGGATCTTTAAATGGTTGTCAGGTTCTCAGGTCCAAGCAACGTCCAGACACCTCCAGGCGGTCAGTTGGGCAACCAGTTGATCAATTCATCCTCTTGTCATTTGGCATCCTCGGTCCTCCAGTCGATCAGGTCGTCTCATGAGCCACCCAATTTTCCTTTGTGCATATCGTCATCTCACCTCAAAATATAAATTAAAACTATCCTATTTCTTATTACATTGTATATGGAGAAAACCTCGAGTTAAATTCAAGGGGAAATAGGAAGAATAACATTAATTTACATTTGAAAAGGAGAGAGAGGCTTGGTACACAGACCGATCAATAATAGGAATAAATAACCACAACTATGCCCACAAAGATCTGGGGTTTTGGCCATAATCATGCTTCACATCCACCATCAAAATTGATTTTATGGTGATGCATGTAAATTGCATATATATATTCATTTGTGTTCTTTATGTGGTGATTAGATAGGCGTGCACATCAACTAGTTTAAATATTTGTATCACATTCAATAAACAAACAGAATAAAATCAAAATCTGATCATATCGATTATTCCAAAACATAATTTATTGATGTGGATCTGATACTACTTTAGTGAAATACGACATAGAGATAGGCAGGAAAAAAAAATTTTACTGACAAATTTCCCATTAACTAGCAGATTGTGTCAGTGACTATGCAATGAGAAGGATGGTTTCATGAAGATATACCTGGTCTTGGAGCAAGTCCAGCAACAATCCTCCTCGATGTAGATGCACACTCTATCTTAGATGGTGTCTGTGTTGCTCCTGGATGCACTCAGACTTGTCTGACTACTCCTCCACAGACAGAAGACTCAGACAACTATTGCAGTGGTCCTCTAGTCTCGCCACAAACTACAAGTTGATGCTGCCCTCCTAGTAGCAACGAAAGGGATCCTACCTCTAGAGTAGTCCACATAGACCAACTAGAACTCATGTCATCTTGCTAGAATAGATAAGAAGGAGTTGTCCCTCCCATTTGCATGCTAGTCTCCAACCTTCTCTTAAAAAAATTATTCTCAATTGTTTCTCTCCCGTGGCTATCCATTCCTAGTCAGGTAGGTCTTTCTTGGGCTCTTGTGGTTACCATAACCAGACAGGAAAACAATTTTTAGAGCAACTGATTCTCAATTGTTTGTGTTGTAGTTTTTTTCTTCTGGGAATCCCCCAAAACCCCTCTATATATAGGAGGGGTTAGGGTCAGGGTTCCCAATCACCAGCCAATTCAGGAATAAATCAGGAGTGGAAAGGACTAGAAGATCTTGAATTTTCACAAAAATTCTAGAAGTTTTACAACCTACATGTGCCGAAATGGTCATATCGTCTAGTGAGACGGTCATCTCACTAAGTGGGAGGATCATTTCACACTTTCCTAGTCAGATATGAATTGGCAAATTCATTTCTTAATTAATGTCATACATTAATTTACTTATACCCTAAGTAAGTGCAGTTGAAATGTTTGGGAAAACTTCAGAACCTTCATTCATCCCAACTGGGCCGTCTCATACAAGCGAGTCATATGTTTTACTCACCCAGATAGCTATTTGGTGTGTTTGAGTTGAGCTGATCGGTTCAATAGCTTGAACAGGTTGGTTCATAGGACAAAATTAAGCCAATTCGATTTTTGATCTGCCTGACAACCCAAACAGACGTCTCAGCACTTGAGATGCCCGTCTGGCTACCCAAACGACTGTGTCACCCAGTGAGATGGCCGTTTGGCATTTCAGTCACCCAATCCATTGATCTGTTGCTTGAATTGAGTACCTAAACACTTTAGCAATCAATCCAATTATCATTCAAGATCAAACTCCTCTTCTAGATGAGTTCCTATGTGTGTGAGCCTATAGGTCCGATATCACGTTGGCATTGAATGCCCATAACAACTTATGACATCACAAGCAATGAGCGGTACCTAGTCACACGTCAGTGCTACCATAGTGAATGGAAAGTTGGGGGGCAACTTCAACCTACAATTTTTGTATGGTGTTACAGTGTTTGTATAGTTCCTTTGTCACTGATATCCAAATTGAACTACACGCATGGAGTAGTCATCCTCATTTTTATTCAATCTTGTTCCTTGTGTTGGGTTTTACGTGGTTGGAGTAGGCAGTGGAAACAAAAATTTTACTTGACCATAAACCCGTAACCAACATATCACATCAACATCTGTGTCATGTGAATGATGGTTTTAGCGAGATATATCTGGTCCTAAGGCTTGCTCAATGACAATACCTTGTAGCTAGTGTGGTCTTCAACCACCTATCTTTGATGACATCTATGCAGCTCTTGGTCTTAACCCAGACTGTGGTTGATTGTCGTCCTCCTGAGCGGCATAAGTCTCCTGCCTCTATAGATAGTCTACACAGACTATCGGGAACTCAAGTTGTCCTGAAGAACAGACTATAAGGAGTTGTCCCCTTATGTCAGCGTACTAGTCACCATCACACTCTCCTACAACCAGTTGCTATTCTACAATTGTCTTTCCCTTGCTATTCCTCCCTGGACGGGTAGAACTTGCTTGAGCTCTCTTGGTTACCACAACCAGAGAGGACAACAACTTTGTAGAGTAACTGATGTTCTAAGTTGTCTGTCTAGAGAAGCCCCCTGTACCCCTCTATTTATAGTAGAGGGCAGGGTCAGGGTTCCCAGTCTGTATGGGAGTAGAAGAATCCGAAATTTCCATGAAGAATTTACACCGCGGTAGATGAACCGGTCATTTCATAACTGAAATGGTCATTTGGCAAGGTGAGCCGATCAATTAACTAGTGAACCGGTCAGTTGGGAGTGTGAACCAGTTGTTTCACCCAATGAAGTAGTCGTTTCACTTCCCTGGCTTGCCTAGAATTGACTTTCCTTATTCATTTATAATTAACACAAATATTAATTCTTGTCCCAATCGAATTTAAAAAGTGAAACAAAAAGCTTTTTCTCACAAATCAGGACAACTCAACACTACTCGTTTGGACCAATTGAACCAATTGGTTCACCATAGTGAACCGGTCGTCTCACTGACCATGAGTCGATTGGTTCACCCAGTGAATCGGTCAGTTGGTCCAGGTTGTACAGAACATAGTCAATTCAGTTCTCAATCAATCAGACACTCTAATCATTTGGTTCAACATTTGAACTTGATGATTCCGAGTCAAGTGTATTGATTGAATGTTTCAAACTAGTCCTTACAATCATTTGAACAAATAACTACTATGTAGTGACCAAAAATTTCCATTAAAGACGTCCACTTTCGATCAATGAACACTATTAATAGAGAAGTTAACATCATAGCCAATAGGGCATTTGGTTAATGTAACATGTGACTCCCTAAACTACATTGCTCTTACTACCTACCAACTGTTGGTATGTATGCCCTGAGAGCCAATCATGGGATGATTGGTGGGATACATTAAGATTGATTTGATCAAGATCAAAGGCAAGCTTCCAATTCTTTCTGGTTCAGTCATATGAGATAGTGATAGAACAGATTGAATGTCTAGAGAATGACAGTACTCAATGACGTATGCTTTCAGGTTCAGGACCTGAACGACGAGATCATATAGATGCTAAGATTTTGTACATTCTTATTATGTCCCTAGTCAGATGTCATTGTGGAAGGTATATAGACAACAATTACACATAAGACTAGATTGTGGTGTTGGTTGATGACAGAATCTCATTAGTCATGATATGGAGATATCAAACCAAACACATAGGTACTTGTTAGAGAACAAGTGTACTGGACAAACCCACCGTGAGTTTGACACATGGAACCATGACATGGTAGTCACAGTCAGTTCTCATAGTGATGGTGGTGAGTGTGATTCTTTGACCTGAAATCACTCCACTCAACACATGTCGTTGGGCACACTTTGACATCATCAAACGTAGTCTTGAAACATGGGTTGTTATAAAGGTGATGATTGGATGGCTTTGACACATGGGGCTTTTGAGGGGTGAGTGATAGATATGGGATTTGTCCCTCCTGAGGGAGTTTGATATCCATGGCCACTTGATGAGTAGGATTGAGATAGGTGTGCACACACATGTGTGAATCAGTATGTGATATTGATGTCATACATATTTCCTCCAATCTACTCTGAGATCAAGAAAGTGAATGAACGTTGAAAGGATGACTATTCCATGCCTTGAGTTCATTCGAGATATCAGTGATAAAGGAATTATACATTCACTATAACACCATTCACAGATTGTAGGATTGAAAGTTGTTCTCCAACTTTCTATTTCACTTGGGTAGCAGTGATGTGCGACTAGGCACTGCTCTTTGCTTGTGAAGTCATAAGTGTTATGGACTTTCACTACCAATGTGAAATGGACCTGTAGGGTCACACACATAGGATTTAACCTGGAAGAGGAGTTTATCCACAAATGATGTTTAGATTGATTACTAAAGGAGTTTCGTAGTTCAATTAAACACTCAATTAATTGATAGCTCAGTATCATAGTATTCAAGGTGTTGGACCGATTGATTAGAGTATCAGATTGATTGAAACTGTGATTGACTGATTTGCGCAAGTCTGCTGCCCCAACCGATCGACTCATGAGATGAACCGATCAGCTCAGGTTGATGAATCGATCGACTCAACTGTTGAGATGATCGAGTCATGTACAATGAACTGATCGACTCAATTGTTGAACCGGTCGGCTCATGTGACCAACCGAGATCGTTTGGAAAGTCAGAAGACTATTTTGCAAATACAATTTGCTTCACTTGTAAAAATTTTATTTGGACAAGGATTAATATTTGATTAATCGGAGACAAATTTGAAAGTCAATTTGAGTTGGATCAGGACCATGAACCGATCGAATCAGAGCCCTAGACGATTGGCTCAGGTCCCAAATGATCGGCTCAGGACCTGAAATGATAATTTTAGGGTGTGAAACGATCAGTTCAGCTGGTGCAAGGTGGTTGTTTTGTGGAAAATCTCGAACCCTTCTACTCCTGCTTTAATCCTGCATTGCCCAGGGTAGAGAACCCTATCCCATGACCCTCGTATATATATAAGGGTATTGGGGGCTTCTCAGGAACAACATCTCATAACACCAGTTGCTCTGCAAAGTTGTCATTCTCTCTGGTTTTGGTAACCGAGAGAGAGCCCGAGCAAGTGCTACCTGATAAGGGAGGCACAACAAGGGAAAGACAACTGCAGAAAAGCAATTGGTTGTAGGAGAGTGTGTTGGTGACTAGTACGCCAATAGGAGGGAGTGACTCCTTCCGATTCCTTGTGGGACAAGGAGATCGGAGTTCTGGGTGGTCTGTGTGGATTACTTTAGAGGTGGGAGACTTCTACCGCTCAGAGGATAGCTGTCAATCCTGACAGTCCCGGTGAGACCAGGAGCTACACAGACACCGTCCAAGACCGAAGGTGAAGACCACACAAGCCACGAGGTAACGTCGCCGAGCAAGCCTCGGGACAAGGTACACCTCTACAAACCATCCTTTCTATTGTATATACGTTGACGTGATTCCTTTATTCTGGGTTTGGGAGAAGAAATTTTTTTTCCGCTGCCTTCTCTGTCTCCCCTATAACCTAATAGTGGTATCAAAGCCACATCAACTGCTCTATACTTTAGGATTATTGATGTGATCGATTTTGGTTTGTCACCTTTATTTATTGCATACGATGCAAATAAAATTGGCTTTTTGCATGTCCAATCCTAAATCTACAAATCCCAATATACATATATGATATGTAATATGAATGCACTCGATACATGTCTCCCTTAAACGAGTTTTGTGGTGGATGTATAGCATGGTTATGACCAATAAACCCTATGTGTGTGCTTGGTTGTATGTGGTTGCTTGCATCTCGGTCTGCACACTGATTCCCTATCTCTTATTCCTGATGTAACTCGAAATAATTCGAGATTTCTTTCCTACCTTTGCTCCCCCCGAATGTAACTCGGGGTTTCCCAATTTAAATATAAAATAAGATAGATCTTTTATTTACTATCATGTCAAAGAATGGATGACATATGACGACGAATGAGACAATCAGTTCAAGGCATGAACCGATCAGTTGGTGATCCAGACAACCGGTTCGAGGAGCGAGATGATCGGGTGGCAGCCATGAGGAGATGCATGACAACCATGCAAACCAATCGGTTGGAGGAGCCAACTGATCGGCTGGTGGAACCCAGATGACCGACTAGGGCGAGCAGGTTATTCATGTGATGAGTTGATCAACTCGGATGGCTATAGAACTTCATCATGGATAGGTTGCATGTGATGTAGACCTAGATGACCATGATTCCTATTGTCTCAAGGAATCACATTAGGATGGCCATAATCATCACTTTTATCATTTCACATGTTTTCTGTGGGATATAGCATGTATATGATACATATTATATATTGTGGTGATTGGATATGTATATGTACCTATAAACCAAATCCCTCATTAAATATTAAAGTTTTAGATGCCTTCCAAATGTGACACACGAGAAAAGCTTGATCGACCAAGTGTGGGCACGCCCTAGCGTGGTGCACCGTCTATCTCGTGGAAGCGTGAAGGATGAATGTGTGGGTCTGCCCTAGCAGGGTGCATATTCATCGTGTTGGCTTTGGGTCAGACTTAACAAGGTGACCTAGATAGGATCTAGCACCTTGAGGTATGGAGATGATCATGGCAAGGAGTTGCATATGACATCTTTCAAGAGTTGCATATGATGCAATTGGCAAGAGTTTCCTACTTGGAAGATCTAAGTTGTGGGTGACATCCCTAGCTGGTCCATGACTTAGAGGATTTCAAGATCTTGACCCACTAGAAGGTTGTACGCTGCAATCTTCCAAATTGATGGTGAGGGCTATCAATTTGAAGTAAAATAGTGAGAGTGATAATTAATTAAATTCCTAATTATATTGTCAACCTTTAAAATCAATCAAATAAGTCAAAATTGAGTTTTGGACTAAAATTGCATACATTTCCTTTTGTAGTTCAAATGACAACAAACAATAATCACTTTTCATTGCGATCGATCCTTGAAAAGGACAAGATGAACAGGACTAACTTCCATGACTAGTTTAGGACATTGAGAATTGTTTTCACTCAAGAGCAAAAGCTCTATGTCCTGGATACTCCAATTCTAGAGGAACCTGCTCCTACTGCACCAAAGGAAGAAAGGGATGCTTACAGGAAGCATTCTGATAATGCCATTGATGCAAAGTTCTTGATGTTATGCTCCATGAACCACGAGTTGCAGAGACAACATGAGAACATGGGTGTCATTGAGATGATTCAACATCTCAAGAACATGTATGAAGATCAAGCATGGCAAGAGAGATATGATGTCTCCAGGGCACTGTTCAAGTGCGTCATGATAGATGGAGATCCAGTTGGTCCTCACACACTCAAGATGATTGGGTATGTGGAGAACCTGACGAGACTGGGATTTCCCCTGAGCCAAGAGTTGGCTACTGACGTGATACTACAATCGCTGCCAGAATCCTACAGTCAGTTTTTGATGAACTACAACATGAACAACTTTGACAAGCCGTTGACAGAGTTGATGGGCATGTTGAGGATAGCCGAGACATAGATGAAGAAGGACACGCCTAAGTCTGTGATGATGATCAACAACAAGAAAGGCAAGTCCAAGTGCAAGGGCAAGGGTAAAGCTAAGAAGGGTTCTGATACTAGCCAGGAGCCCAAGGCGTCTTCAACTCTCAAGGCCAAGGGAGGCGTGACCAAGAGAGGCAATTGCCACCATTGTCAAAAGCCAGGACATTGGAAAAGGAATTTTCCACTCTATCTGGAAGAACTAAAGAAGAAGGAGGCGACAGATGTCTCCACCTGAAGGTGTCATGCAATAAACTTGTAACATTTTTGAGGTATATGATACCAAGATATAAAATGTAAAGCACTCAATGGGGCAAGTGTTGCTGCCATAGATAGGAGTACTTTAGTTTATTTTCAGCCTTAAAGACATGTAATAGAGTTATGAACTGCTATTTCATATTTGCCAATGGATAGAAACACATTATTTTTGCATTTTGTATGACAATGATAGCAATTAATAAAGTTGATGTTTTAATTCCAAAAGATATGATCTTTATGGAAATGCCTTGTTTATCTTGTGGTACTTGGAATGAATAAGATAAAATGATACCTGAAAGTTATTGATAACTCAAAACAATCAAATTAGCATTAAATCCTGAGAAATTCATTTCTAGTTTCCATATGATGGATAAGCTAGACTCTTTTGGTTAGAGAACCAAAAAGAGACATGAATCTCTTAGACATGATTAATCAATCTTCACTAGTAGTAGTGGGAGAATGATTATATTATTAGGTATAATAAATGTGATGTATTTACATACCTATTAGAGTTAATGCTAATACTTCAAATGGTGTTTAGAAAAATACCAAATATGAATATCTTGAAGTGTTCAAGAATATCATGAAGTGTGAATTTGGTAAAGTGCTAATTGTTGATGAGATCAATGAATGAAATACTTAAACCAAATGTTTGAGAACCTTGTGAGTGATTATGATAGTGTATCATAGTGAGCTCATGATTAAGGCATGGTGATGTCTAAATCAACAAGGATTCATACTCTAAGGAGTTATAGGATGATTATCAAATAACTAAATTCTTCTTTAATAAAGAATACCCCACACTAATAAATGACATTAAGAATCATAAAGGTTGTGAGTTCTTATATCCTTGACAGATACACCTCGATCATCTATGTGATGAGTTTGTCATGTGATGAGTCAACTATCTAGATGAATATGAGGAACCAGATTTTGAGTTATGGTTTATGACCATTACATCCTAAATGAATTCCATGTAAGTGCAAATGAGTCTTAAGCGTTAAGACACATGGATAACATTTTGAGAAGGATGATGCTTATTGATTGTAACTTAATGACTATGAGATTTGGCATATGGATACTAAAACCTCATTCCTATAAGGAATAAAACAAGGATGTGTATGTGACACAACCTATAAGGTTTATGAATCCATTAATGCAAATGAATTCTATAAGTTACAATGGACTAATCAATGTGATTGATTAAGTGCAAGCAACTCAGAGCTGGATCTTTACTTTGATGATATAGTCAAAGGGTTTGACTGATATTTCAAAGATAAAGAAGGGATCTGTGATTTAGTAGGAGCGTATTCACATTCCACATGTTGATGTGAAATGGAAATATTTTAGAATGGAAATCCAAAGTGGAAATTATCTTTAAGGAAGATAGAGACATTTTCTATGTGATAGGAATAGAGATCTATAGAGATAGTTCTTGAAAACCTCTTTACCTGAAAAGAGAGAGCATACATTGGCAATCTATACTGAAGGGTTTGAATGTGCATAGATTCAGTGGGAGAAAACTTGTCCATGTTACATGGAGTTGGTATCCTAAGGCCAAGTGTCTAATTCTTATGAAGAATGGGAACACTAAGAATAGATAAGGATCTATCATGTATGTAATCATCCCATTATCTTGCATGTATGGACATGGAAAGAATAAAATGCATTCATCATCTTGTATGTAGGACATGACAATATGATATGCTCATCCTGATAACTCATATGTGGGACATGACGAGTGGATGTCTGTCTAGTTCCAGTAAGGGTTACTGGAATACCATAAGAACTTGATAAGTACTTGAGAAGTACTAGTTCTATGGAAATGAGGAAGGGTTCATGGTAAAGAGTTACACTGTTGCGAACTTCCAAAAAGGACAACAAATTAATCACAATATATATATGGGATATATATAAAAGTGAATATTTGTTGATAACTGGAAACGTTCCAATAAAGCTATTTAAAAGGAAATTTTGAGTATCCGTGTGTTAAAGAACAATAATGGATACTATATGGATCTGGAAGTTCATGAGATGAACTTATAGTTATTCCAGTCATTGATGACAAGTTAGGTGTGCTTGATCATGCAATGTGGCTAAAGGTTAGCAAAGGAATACTAGATCGCATATTACGACAAATCCATCTCATACGTGTGACGTACAATGAAGAGATGAGAGACATGCAATTAATACCGACTTTCTCAAGGTGTTGCCATAACTCACTATGTTAGCACTAGTATACATTAACATGTGGGACATGTTTTGAAGATCACTATGAATATGATTCAAGGGGGATTGGCTCACAGTGCAAGTGGGAGTCTGTTGGTATGTATGCCCTGAGAGCCAATCATGGGATGATTGGTGGGATACATTAAGATTGATTTGATAAAGATCAAAGGAAAGCTTCCAATTCTTTTTGGTTTAGTCATATGAGATAGTGATAGAACAGATTGAATGTCTAGAGAATGACAATACTCACTGATGTATGCTTTCAGGTTCAGGACCTGAACGATGAGATCATACAGATGCTAAGAGTTTGTACATTCTTATTATGTCCCTAGTTGGATGTCATTGTGGAAGGTAGATAGACAACAATGACACACAAGACTAGATTGTGGTGTTGGTTGATGACAAAATTTCATTAGTCATGATATGGAGATATCAAACCAAACACATAGGTACTTGTTAGAGAACAAGTGTACCAGACAGACCCACCGTGAGTTTGACACATGGAACCATGACATGGTAGTCACAGTCAGTTCTCACAATGATGGTGGTGAGTGTGATTCTTTGACCTGATATCACTATACCCAACACATGTTGTTGGGCACACTTTGACATCATCAAACGCAGTCTTGAAACATGGGTTGTTATAAAGGTGATGATTGGGTGGCTTTGACACATGGGGATTTTGAGGGGTGAGTGATAGATATGGGATTTGTCCCTCCTGAGGGAGTTTGATATCCATGGCCACTTGATGAGTAGGATTGAGATAGGTGTGCACACGCATGTGTAAATCAGTATGTGATATTGATGTCATACATATCTCCTCCAATCTACTCTGAGATCAAGAAAGTGAATGAACGTTGAAAGGATGATTGTTCCATGCCTTGAGTTCATTCGGGATATCAGTGACAAAGGAATTATACATTCGCTATAACACCATTCACGGATTGTAGGATTGAAAGTTGTTCTCCAACTTTCTATTTCACTTGGGTAGCACTGATGTGCGACTAGGCACCGCTCTTTGCTTGTGAAGTCATAAGTGTTATGGACTTTCACCGCCAATGTGAAATGGACCAGCAGGGTCACACACATAGGATTTAACCTGGAAGAGGAGTTTATCCAAAAATGATGTTTAGATTGATTACTAAAGGAGTTTAGTAGTTCAATTAAACACTCAATTAATTTATATCTTAGTATCATAGTATTCAAGGTGTTGGACCGATTGATTAGAGTATCAGATTGATTGAAACTACGATTGACTGATTTGCAAAAGTCTGCTGCCGCAACTGACCGGTACATGAGATGGACCGATCGGCTTAGGTTGATGAACCGATCAGCTCAACTGTTGAGACGATCGGGTCATGTGCAATGAACTGATCAATTCAATTATTGAATTGGTCAGCTCATGTGACCAACCGAGATCGTTTGGAAAGTCAAAAGACTATTTTGGAAATGCAATTTGTTTCACTTGTACAAAT
Organism: Alisma plantago-aquatica; assembly: GCA_963693085.1. NCBI lineage: Eukaryota > Viridiplantae > Streptophyta > Magnoliopsida > Alismatales > Alismataceae > Alisma > Alisma plantago-aquatica. The sequence continues at coordinate 134,317,402 of OY856410.1, read as the reverse complement.
TCGATTTGGACAAGGATTAATATTTGATTAATCAGAGACAAATTTGAAAGTCAATTTGAGTTGGATCTGGACCATGAACAATCGGCTCAAAGCTCCAGCTGATCGGCTCAGAGCCCCAGACGATTGGCTCAGGTCTCAAACAATCAGCTCAGGACCTGAAATGATTGTTTCAGGGTGTGAAATGATCGGTTCAGCTGTCGCAAGTTGGTTGTTTTGTGGAAAATATCAAACCCTTCTATTCCTTCTTTAATCCCACATTGCCCGGGGTAGAGAACCCTATCAAATGACCCTCCTATATATAGGGGTATTGGGGGCTTTTCAGGAACAACAACAACTCAGAACACCAGTTGCTCTGCAAAGTTGTCATTCTCTCTGGTTTTGGTAACCGAGAGAGAGCCCGAGCAAGTGCTACCTGATAAGGGAGGCACAACAAGGGAAAGACAACTATAGAAAAGCAAATGGTTGCAGGAGAGTGTGTTGGTGACTAGTACGCAAGGAGCGACTCCTTCTGATTCCTTGTGGGACAAGGAGATCAGAGTTCTGGGTGGTCCGTGTGGACTACTTTAGAGGCGGGAGACTTCTGCCGATCAGAGGAGAGATGTCAATCTTGACAGTCCCGATGAGACCAGGAGCTGCACATACACCGTCCAAGACCAGAGGTGAAGACCGTGCAAGCTGTGAGGTAACGTCACCGAGCAAGCCTCAGGACAAGGTATGCCTCTACAAACCATCCTTCCTATTGTATAGACATTGACACGATTCCTTTATTCCGGGTTTGGGAGAAGATTTTTTTTGTTTCTACTACCTTCTCTATCTCCCCTATAACCCAACACCAACTGCATTGGAAGTAGTTCCCCATATACGAGTGAGGGGATCAATCATATATGTGGCCTACCATAAAATGTATTGGGTGGAATGAATTAGGTGGTTGTGGAAAAGAATGACAAGTAACATTTGAATCATTTATGCAAACAAAATATGATGAACTATAACATGAATAAAATGGGAAATGCACAAATCCTAGTGCCTATTATTTCTTTGGTGGAATGATAAATGCACTGAAGGTCTCATCTTGATTGATGAGAATGAAACAAAAGAATGCATACATGTAACTTTTTCACTTCTTGTTTAAGAAGAATTCATATTAAGTTCAAGGCATCTGTTCCTCTTTCTTTATTTGATTTTTCTTTCTCTTTTTTGTCCATCTTAGTTTAGCATTGTTGAGAATTTATGCTTGGACTTTTCTTCATTGTATCATTTTTTTGTATGTGTAGCACCTGAGCCCACTGCCTAAGGCTCTAGCAGGGTTTCAAAAATGATGAATGGCCCCATAGACCACCCCCAACCTTAACTACTCACTTTATCCTCACTCATGCGCAACCCAGGATACACTTCCCAACTAGTTCAGCCTTAACTACTCACTTTTTCCTCACTCATGCATAACCCAGGATACACTTCCCAAATGATCACCCATCCTAGTAGTACTCCAAGCTCAGCATGCTTAACTATGGAGTTCTTTAGTGATGGGCTCCCTAAAACGGAGGTGCACCTTGGTGATATGGGTAGTCCAATCATTCCCTTTAAGATCATTTTATCCGAGGCCTCAAATCCTGGGACATTACAAATATCCCCCACTTAGACTCTTGACGTCCTCGTGAAGGCTTAACTATATGGCCTCATAATATTTCCCCATTTTAGTGTAGACCCAGGATGGCTCATGGACACCCAACTCCCAATCATGGAATACCAGCGCAAGGGTGGCTACGTCAACCATGGACAACCCTTTCCGACATTTCATGACCACACGACTCAAGACTGACATGCCACATGCCCATGTGGGCCCCAACTACTGGAAGGAAATTGGCTATGATACCATTTGTAACACCAGGGCCCACTACCCAAGGCTCTAGTAGGGTTTCAGGAATGACGACTGGCCCCACATACCACCACCAACCTTAACTACGCACTTTGTCCTCACTCACATGCAAGCCAAGATACACTTCCCGACTGGTCACCCATCCTAGTACTACTTCAAGCTGAGCACACTTAACTATGGAGGTCATTAGTGATGGGCTCCCTGAAAAGGAGGTACACCTTGGTGATTGGGTAGTCCAATCATTCCTTTTAAGATCATTTTATCTGAGGCCTCAAATTGAGGATGTTATATCCTCGATTTTCATATGTATGGGTTGAAATGTAATTTCTCCAATAAAGAGTATGATTATGATAATTGTATGATTTAAGTACTTTGAATGGATTATTTTGATAAAAATCCTTTTTGCATGAATGTTTTCATGGGCCTTATTGAGTAACAAAGCCCATATGATTAAAAGAGAATAATGATGGAAAGAAATCTAATAATAAATGAAATTGAGATAATGCTAAGAATAATGTGGAATTCTCTAGAAGACTAAGTGTATGTTCATAATGGAGTGGATTTGGAATCCACATGGTTTCTTGTGATAAAAGGAATCCAAACAATGAAATAAAAGTGAATGAGAGAGAAAATATGAATAAACTATGCTTTCATAAGTGTTAACTTGCATATTAAGAAAAGTCCTTTATTCTTTCGTGTTTGGAACTCAAACTAGGTATATGAGTAGATAATATTAATACAAGGTTTCCCTTAAAATTTAGATGAAAAAGGATAAACGAATAAAGGGTTATGGATTTTATAATATTCCTAGAGTGAAAGGATAATCTTTTGAATGTATTAAATGTCACAATGTAATTGGGAATAAAGATTCGGATTTGATATAGCATGGATGATCTGGACACTAGATCTCATGATCTGGATCACGGATCTTAAGATCCAACGACACTGGGTTATCGTCTACATCCCAATTCGAGAAGGAAACTAGAGATATTCCATCATGATCAAACTCGATCCCTGATGCGTGAATTTTTCTAGAAACTTGCCCATTAGGTTTAGGAGTTTTTCCCGAATCGAACAACCCAGACTTTGAGGGACTTTGGAAGAGAGATGAGGATTTACCCAATTTTGTTTGGACTGGTATTCTCTCACAAACCCTGCCCAATATAAGAGGGGGTGATATGAAGTACCAACAAACCCACAAACCATCTTCGTAAGACTGGACAACGTAGACGAACTAAGTCATGCCCTCAATTCGAGTTTTAGTCTTGACCTTCAACCTTGTCTTGGAGAAGTCCTTGCTAGAGTTTTCTTGGAGTCATCCAGGCAGTGGAGCACATCAAACTAACGATTGAAGGGCTCTTTGAGTTTGGGGGAGAAAGAAGAAGGGACCGGTGGTCCTAGCTTGCACGTAGGTGGAGCAGGGAGCAGAGTCAACCAATCAGTTGACTGCTGGTTCATGCGAGGAGGAGTCCAAAGGTAGATGACAACATGTGGTGAAAAGTTGAGTCTACCCTCGAGCGTTCTATTGAAAGGTAAGTCCTTTTTAGTCCTTTCATGTAGTTTTCTTTGGGCGCAGGGCACGCACTTTTGCAGTCCTGGGTGTCGACGCAGCGTGAGCCGATTGGATCATGCCTAGTTCTACTGGCACGACTCAAGGGATTCTGTTTATACATGTGTCAATTCCTGATTGGCCATGAAAGGATTAACTTGCTAAAATTGTAATTAATCATAGGAATATTGGATGATGACAAGTTATATATGAAAGTTGATCAGAAAAATACATAGATTATAATAAAAATGGCAATGAAGCCTGAATCTATTCATAATTCAAAAAGTATATAAAGTTGCTACCTTTAATGCTTTAATGAAGAAAAAACCCTAATTTTGATGTTAATAATGATTGAGTAAAGTGCTATGAATGATTTAAGAGGATAATATAAAGAAGTTTTTGAATCTAAAAAGATGGTTTATGTGCTTAATTGGATAATTTAGGGTTTCATATGTTTAAAGTGTAGTAATGGGCTTAGAAAACCTAATCTAGGTGTTTATGACTTTTAATGAGTTATATTTAGAAATCCTATGTATGAGTTGAAGTTAGGTTGATCCTAAGACAAAATTGGTAATAAAGAGGCTTTAATGTGAATATTTGAGTAATTAGGGTTTTGAACATAGAAATGTTGTTTTAGGGTTTCGTTGACCTAAAAAGTCAAAATTGAGAAATAGATCTAAAAGAACCTTAAGGAAACCCTAATTCAACTTAGAAAACCCTTGGAGGGATTCACAAGTCAATAAAGTGAGTTCATGATGAGTATGTAGTAATTAGGTTATACATGCTTTTAGGATTCTATTGTGCTTGTGTGATTTGCTTGATTGGTTGCTTGGTTTACCTAGTTGGATTGGATTGTGCTTGTTTCCTTTGAGATCTCCAAATCAGGTATGCGGTTATTTAGGATTACTCATTTTAGTTTCCCAGAGTTTTTTGACGTTTCATCAATTGCATGATAATAATTGCTTGGATGACTTTATTTTCTGCAATCTATAAAGTGAATATGACTATCAAAGAGTAAATATATATATGACTTACCTAAACCTACATAGCATCTTTGGATGTAAGATTTGCGAAGACCAAGCTCTAGAGGGAAGGTCATAGGTGGTCAAGCCCCAGAGGGAAGACCACACGTTACCCAGAGAGGTGACCCATAAGGTACCAAGCTCGGGATGGAGAAGGTAGCCTAAAGTCCCTTACAAGAACTAAACCCTAAGAGAGGGTAACCCCGAGGATGAGTAAAAGTAGTTGGTTGTTATATTGAAAACGTAATATTGCACTGTTAACCATTATTTGATGTAATTAGGTTGTTAGAATATATGTGCAAATGTTTGGTTGCCACCACATACCAGTATATTCTTTATACTGATCGACGTTTTGTTTGCCAACATTTTAGGAATACTTAAAAAAGAACAAACAGTAAAGTGACATTTGGAGAATAAAGTAAATTAAAGAAAGGAGGATTTAGTTAGATAGAACTTTACACTAGGTAAAGTTCCAATTCCTATTTTTGAAAGGTATGTGAAAAGTAAATTTTTATTCTTCTTTAAGCTTAGTCTTTGGTAGAATTTATTAATTATTTTTGATTATTTGCAAAACCATTGATCCTATTTTGAGATAGCAACTCTAGATTCTTGGTCTCCCTTAATTGGAGGTTATCGAGGGGTGGGGTCATTACAATTGGTATCAGAGCATAGTTTTCCATTTAATCTCTAATAATTATAAAATTTTACAAAATCTTTAGAACCCAAGGGAGTTATGAGAGAATTTTTCAATGATGGAGGTGTCTAGAAAAGGATCACAATCCTAGGACAACCAATATTTTCCTTCTCCCCGCTTGTCGGTCTACTAGGAGTCCCAGATTCGGTGTGACTGCCTGGCCAAAATCGGATGATTTGACTCAAAATAAGACACCTTTAGGTCTTCTCATCTGATTTTGTCCCATCTTTATCTCTTTCCTCTGGAGAAATTTTAAGTTCTTAGGGTTTTTTCCTCTCTCTCCACCCCCTCCTATGTTGGCAATTCAATGCTAAGGATTAGGGAATCATCCACCAAATTGAAAAATGCATGTAATTAAGATGACATGAATATAAGTTTAAATCATATTATATATATATATCTTTTCACGTTATAAATCTATGGTTAAATGATTTTAGCTTGTGTGAATCAGCATGGCCTGTATCAAGACTGTAGGTATTCCCTTTGAAGCCACCGAGAACCCTTCTGGGGGTAGGCCTCTGATTAAGCCCTATTTTAGGGCTTTATCTTGTGTCATTTTGCATTTCAGCCACATCTATACTTGTTAGATTACATGTTATTTCCCTCAATATGTGTTTTATTGTCAAAATCACTTATGGATGGTTTTTGCATGTTTTATAGGTACTTTGGCCACTACTTGATGGATTGGAAAGAAGATGGTTGAATTTAGGGTTTCCCTAGGCTTGGAGGAGCCCAAAATGAGGCCGAAACCACGCCCAACCTACCCCAAGTGGTCAAAGAAGGTTTTGAAGCAATACCCTCCATGGATGGCCAAGTTCAACACTCAAATGCAGGGGAAGGACCCCAACACGGCCGTGCTACCATGGAATGGTCGTGCTGGGACATGCCCCAAGTAGAAGAATCATCAAAAATTGACCCAGTTGGCCAGAACGGCCGTGTTACCAAGAATGGCCGTTTTGGCAGTTCCCAACACGGCCGTGCTGGCCAGTACGGCCGTGCCACCAGCTCCAGAAACAAAAAATTCCCCTGTTCAATCCATTTTCTCACCACGGCCGTTCCCATCCACCACGGCCGTGCTACCCATTGCCCAACACGGCCGTGCAGCCCAGCACGGCCGTGCTACACATAATTTTACCCGATTTTTCCACTATTTTCCCCATTTTACCCCTAACTTAACCCTAGACCCCCTAGACACCTATATATACCTAGGTGGCGGCTGGGACAGGAGGCTAGCTACCTTCTACCCCTTCCTAGCTCCCCAAATCGCCATCCACTCCATTCCACTCCATATCCACCTCAAATCCACTCCATTTCACCATTTCCACCACATAACCCCCCATATCTAAGCCTTCCATCCACTTCCCTCCATCATTCCACACCATTTCATCCAAGGATAAGAAGGAGGACGTCCCTGCAGCTGCTGGAGAGGAGGACTTCTTCATCTACACTGAGCTCCATGGATTCTCCTACCTCTTTCTCCTCTCTTTTTGTATTTTGCTTTGTTATGAGTAGCTAGGCCCCTTGGGTGGGCTGTTTGGGGGAAAATATGTTACTTTGATACCATGTTGGGGGGAAATGACATGTAAAATTTGTAATTTCATTTGTTAATGATTATATTCTTTTTCTATCTCTTTCTCCATGGATTTCTTGTTGATTTGTGTGTGAAATCACTTAGGAATTTAGGCAAATTGCTTATATGTGTGAATTTTGGGATTTGCCCCTAGGTCCAATTCTTGGATCCCTAGGTTGCCTCCCATCTTCCTACATCCTAATCAATCTCCCTAAACCTAAGTGAGAGATCTAAGTAGCTATATTAGGTAATTCTAGTGTAATTAGCATGGAGCCTTCTAAAGGCTAGAATGTGGGGGAATTGGGGTCCAAAACCCTAATTTCACCTCCCCATTACTACCCTCGGCCCCTAATTGCCCTAGGAATGCCTAATCTAGAAACCTAGACTTTATTAGACTCTAATTGAATTGAACCTAATCCCTAACCCAATTGAGCCTCGTAAGGGTAGTAGGAGGTGTTAGGGACTAGTTCCCCTATACACAAGCTAGCATATCCATGGCCGGTTAGTAGCTTAGGTTAATTCACTAGACTCTAGCTTGTTGTTTGGTTTGGATAATCTAAATGGAATCATAATGTTCATATGTCACCCCCAACTTAAGTGATAAGTTCATACCCCTAAACAGTCCACACCTCTCTTTATTGCTGAAAACCATAGTTTTGTGCTTGCTAAACTTGATTAGTTCTTTTCTTGCTTAGTTAGCTTCTTTACTTGCTCTTGCCTTGTTCATGCTAGTGTAGCTCTTTAATTGATCTTTTACTTCTCTCTTGCTTGCCTTAGTGTAATTTTCCTTTTCATACCTAGCTTAATCCTTTCTTGCTTGTTTAGCCTTAATCTAGTCTAGGGTTAACGTAGATTTCATTCTTGCCTTTAATTGCTTGCTTGTCCATCCTTAGTTAACAATCAAAACAACCTTTAAACCCTTAACCCTAGCCTCCACAGTAGGAACCTAGCCAAACTAACCTAGCTCTAGTGCCCCTTCTTTTCCCTGTGGATCGACCCTATACTTGCCACCTTCCTATACTATGACACAACCCCGTGCGCTTGCGGGTGTAGTGTTTTAGTAAACGTAGGTAGCTAGTTTGGGTTTACAAATATTGAAAGCAAACCCCCATCCACCATGCATTCCGACCTCGTGGGGCGCATCTAGTCAAATCAGCTAGTGTTTTGCACCTCTAGCGGAATCACACCAAGCTTTCTGGCCCCGTTGCCGGGGATTAGAGGCGCTCGGCCTAGCTAGTTAGTTTTGCTTTGACTTTTCCTACTGCCCTCATCATTGCTATTCTTTATTCATTTTTCTTTGCATTTCTTGTGTATATTGGTTTACTAACTTGCTTTCTTTTGTTTGGTTGTGCTTTGTGCATGTGACAAGCCATTCGGGAGGAAACAAGATGGAAGACCAAAATGCACCTCACAAGCCGCTTCAAGACTACTTCATGCCTAGCAACTACAAATCGCCAATTGCTAGCAGGGTTGATCAAATGCCAGGGGAGCAATTCTCTATTCCTCCAGGTCTTCTTGGGCTCTTGCCCATCTTCTATAGCTCAGAGAGTGAGAACCCCTATAAGCACTTGGACGCCTTTCTTAAAGTATGCTCCACCTTCAGGACATCGACGGCTAGTGATGATACAATCCGGTTGACCTTGTTCTCTTTCTCCCTCAAAGATAGAGCTAAAGAATGGTATGACTCAAGAAGGGACATTATGAGTTGGGAAACAATGAAGAATGCTTTCTTGAGACAGTTCTACTCTATTGCAAGGTTGACACAAATGCGGCGTTCCGTGACAAGTTTTAGCCAAATGGGCAATGAGCAGTTTCATAATGCATGGGAGAGATTCAAGAAGCTTTTGAGAGAGTGTCCTCACCATGAGATCCCTTTGTGGCAGCTAGTTCAATCATTCTACTCTGGTTTGTCTCTAAAGGACCAAGACATATTGGACTCTTCTTATGGATGAGTTTTCATAGCTAGGCCACCTGAGGAGATATGGCCTTTATTTGAGCATTTGGCTGAAGGATCAAGAATTCGAGCTTCTAGCATGATGAATGAAAGGGGATATGCCTTTGGTGTGACACCTCCTACTCATGATGACTCAAGCCCGCAAGTGATGAAGATTCTTGGTGACATGGTGAACTTCATGAAGAACCAGGTGACAAATGCTCCATGCCACCCGGTCAATTCTATTGAGTTCTATGGGGAAGAAAAGAAGACACCTCACTCCTATAGCTACCACGAACCACAAAGTCCCACATACAGCTCAAGGTTTGAGGAAGAGGTTCTTTCTAGATTGAGAGTGTTTGATGATGTTCAAAGGGATGTTGCAAGGTTAGAAGAGAGAATAGAGAAACTATCTTCTATAATCGCTCTCCAAGAGGAAAAATTGTCTTCAAGACCCATCGTGAGCCACCATGAAGCAAGTGGACCCATGCCCTATTCAAAAGGTTTTTACAGTCCACCCCCATGCAGGTGCATACCATTCACTCCTTCCAAGGCTATCCCCAGCCTTACACCCCTCCACCACCTCCCTCACCTCAAATTTCACAAAACTTCACTTTCCAGCCCCAATTCTCTCATCCCCCTCAATTCCCTTCTCCACCTCAATTTCAACCCCAAGTGTCACCCCCACCTCCTCCACAGCCACAACATGCTCCCTCTCCCCATCATGAGCAAGGTAGTGCTGTGACACTTCTAAGGAGTGGGAAAACTTTTGAGCAGCCCGCAAGTCAAAGAAAGGTTGATAAAGCAAAGCAAAGGCAGCCAAATGGTGATACTGTGATTGATATTGCTGAAGATGATGTTGTGATACCACATGTTGAGTTTGGGATTCCATGTGATCCACCACATATCCCTTTTGCATGTCCTACCATCCCTAGTGTTCCGCCTCATGTTCATGTAAGTGTGGCAAAAACTAGTGATCCTCCATTTGTAGAAGCACTAGATGAGCCACCGGAATTGAAAAGGAGGCAAAAGCACAATGTTGATATTCTTGAGGTGTTTCGCCAAGTAAAGGTGAACATTCCACTTTTGGATGCTATCAAGCAAATCCCATCATATGCCAAGTTCCTCAAGAACCTATGCACTGTGAAAAGAAGGTCAACGGGGAGGATTCCGAAGAAGGTGAGATTGAATGAACAAGTGAGCTCCATCATATAACACTCACTTCCCGTGAAGAGAAAGGACCCAGGAGCCCCACTCATACCTAGTTACATAGGGGGACATCGCATAGACAGGTCCTTACTTGATTTGGGATCTAGTGTGAATTTGATGCCATATCATGTCTATGTTGAGCTAGCCTTAGGCAAGTTGAAGCTGGCACATTGCACTCTCCAGTTGGCAGATAGATCCATAAAAGTGCCCAGGGCTAGAGTGGATGATGTCTTGGTGATGATAGACAAGGAAAAAGGCGCGGTGTTCCCGGCGGATTTCATTGTACTTGATATGGAGCCGGAGGATAGGAAGATTCCCATCATCTTGGGGAGGCCGTTCTTATCTACAGCTGATGCCAACATTCATGTACGTAGTGGCACCATGACAGTCTCATTCATGGACATGAAGATCAACATTAACATGTACAAGACCCCAACCCGGCGAGTCCGAGATAGGGACATTGGACATGGTCACTTCACAAGTCCAAATGGGCATTTGAGAGAAGGACATCAAGGTGAAGAAGTTAATGATGATTATTGTGATCAAAGGGATGAGGAAAACAGATTGAGTGCAAAGGAAGGATGCATGTTTTGCAAGAATGGACACATGAGAATCCCAAATGGGTGAATTTTGAAGAATCACCAAGAAGCCTAGCCGAAGGCAAGAAACTCAGCGCTAGTGGGAGGCAACCCACCTAGGTTTGGGAATTTTTGACCCAATCTACATTTTTGATACTTTTTCTTTGTTTTTACACTTTCCAAGAACACACACACACTTGTGTTTAATAGTTTTTGTCTAGTTTTAAGATGTGTAGGTGGTAACAAGGTGAAATGAAGAAATTTGAGTACAATTGAGAGAAGGATTCAAAGAAAAATCACTTTGGGTCAAGTTTTTGAGTGTTTGATGTTCCTCATTTTGAGAGTAGAAGCTACAGGGATCACCATGGCCGTGGCACATCAATACAATCTTGGTCATTTGAATGAAAAATACACCAAATCCCTGGATTCAGAAGCAAAATTGAGAAAAGCTGCCAAAGGACTGCACCACGGCCGTGCCAGGCAGCACGGCCGTGCAACCTGAAGCCACCACGGTCGTGCTGCGCAGCACGGCCGTGCTACAAACCAATTTCAGCCACTCAAGACAGATTAGTGCGGTAGCTACTACGCATATCCTCCACCACAGGGAGGAACACCGCCGGAGCCTCTAGAGAGCCATGATTGTCTACCCTATCATCCTAAACTCTAGGATCATGCTGAGGACAACATGATTTAAAAGTTTGGGGTGGTAGGGCTGGTATGCCCTAGTTTCACTTTGCATTTCACCTACCACATCCACTTTTGTTTTCTTGTTTTTGCTATCTACCTTAGTCATATTTACTACTTTCCATACCTGCATGCCATGTCGTTTACTTTCCTGCCATTTTTGCGTAATTTTCAAAAAATTTGCCTTTTCTACCATGCCTTGCATATCATGTAGATTTTTAGTAATTCTTGCATGTTATAGCTAGTATTTTCTTGTTTACTGCTTTAAGTTCAATAATATAGAGTTTAGATGTGATTGAAGGCAACTTGGCACTATTTTGGCCAATTTTGCCCAAATTTGAGATTTCTTGCCTAAAAGTATGTTTTGACCCAATCTCTACTATTTTGAGTAAAAATGATGATCTTTGACAAATGCAAGTGAGTTAACATTGTTTGTTGCTAAGTGGTATCAATGTTTGACTTTTTACATGTGCATCACCTCTCTTAGGATTATGATTGAATTGGTTGAATTGTGAATTTGAGCAAGCTTTGAACGCTTAGTGTTTGTAGAATCACTTGTTTGATATATCAATTTCATCTTGTTCATTCATGTGGTGTGATATCTAGGATGAAGTATTGGATTAACTTTCATGCAGGATGTATTATGTGGAAAATCATACCAATGACCACACTTTGACTCGACCTTTCTCTCACCATCTTCTTACCCCTCCGCCTCATGAAAGGATGCCAAAGTGCACATATTAGCTGTGGCCACCTCTAAAAGTTTGGGGTGGCCACATCTCTATCTCCCCGCTTCACTCTATCCACCATATGCCCTATCTACACTAAGGGCAAGAAAGAAAAAAAATGCAAAAAGAAAAAGAAAATAAAAGGATGCTCCTGTTTAAGAGCATTCAAATAAAGAAAAGATGAGTGTGTAAAAACACTCCAAAAAATCTTACCGCAACCCTTTCTTCCATTTTCATACCTATTGAGCTAAGAAGTATCAAACTTAGCTCATTTTCCCCTTTTCCATAGCCACGTGGGTCATTTGTTGTGATTTGAAATATAAGATTGAATGCATGAATGTGAAACAACACTCCTAGTCATTCTTGATTAACGCCACCATGAAACGGTTTACCCAGAACTTTATGGAAGAAATATGGATAACTTGTGTATTCTATGCGCTATATTTGAAATTCATATGCTTTGTGCTCTTTTCATGATTGGTTTGTGAAAGCAGGAGAGGAGAGAGGTGAAATGCATGCACTTAGTCATCTTTGATCCCATTCAGTGATAATCATCTATTACATTGCATTTGTCATGTCTTGACTGTGAAAAGTTTGTAGAGAGATTGAGTTCGAGCATACTTGAGGACAAGTATGTTTCAAGTTTGGGGTGGTGATTAAGCCCTATTTTAGGGCTTTATCTTGTGTCATTTTGCATTTCAGCCACATCTATACTTGTTAGATTACATGTTATTTCCCTCAATATGTGTTTTATTGTCAAAATCACTTATGGATGGTTTTTGCATGTTTTATAGGTACTTTGGCCACTACTTGATGGATTGGAAAGAATATGGTTGAATTTAGGGTTTCCCTAGGCTTGGAGGAGCCCAAAATGAGGCCGAAACCATGCCCAACCTACCCCAAGTGGTCAAAGAAGGTTTTGAAGCAATACCCTCCATGGATGGCCAAGTTCAACACTCAAATGCAGGGGAAGGACCCCAACACGGCTGTGCTACCATGGAATGGCCGTGCTGGGACATGCCCCAAGCAGCATAATCATAAAAAATTGACCCAGTTGGCCAGAACGGCCGTGTTACCAAGAATGGCCATTTTGGCAGTTCCCAGCACGGCCGTGCTGGCCAGCACGGCCGTGCCACCAGCCCCAGAAACTCAAAATTCCCCTGTTCAGTCCATTTTCTCACCACGACCATTCCCATCCACCACGGACGTGCTACCCATTGCCCAACACGACCGTGCAACCCAGCACGGCTGTGCTACACATAATTTTACCCGATTTTTCCACTATTTTCCCCATTTTACCCCTAACTTAACCCTAGACCCCCTAGACACCCTATATATACCTAGATGGCGGCTGGGGCAGGAGGCTAGCTACCTTCTACCCCTTCCTAGCTCCCCAAATCGCCACCCACTCCATTCCACTCTATATCCACCTCAAATCCACTCCATTTCACCATTTCCACCACATAACCCCCCATATCTAAGCCTTCCATCCACTTCCCTCCATCATTCCACACCATTTCATCCAAGGAGAAGAAGGAGGACGTCCCTACAACTAATGGAGAGGAGGACTTCTTCATCTACACCGAGCTCCATGGCTTCTCCTACCTCTTTCTCCTCTCTTTTTGTATTTTGCTTTGTTATGAGTAGCTAGGCCCCTTGGGTGGACTGCTTGGGGGAAAATATGTTACTTTGATACCATGTTGGGGGGAAATGACATGTAAACTTTGTAATTTCATTTGTTAATGATTATATTCTATTTCTATCTCTTTCTCCATGGATTTCTTGTTGATTTGTGTGTGAAATCACTTAGGAATTTAGGCAAATTGCTTATATGTGTGAATTTTGGGATTTGCCCCTAGGTCCAATTCTTGGATCCCTAGGTTGCCTCCCATCTTCCTACATCCTAATCAATCTCCCTAAACCTAAGTGAGAGATCTAAGTAGCTAGATTAGGTAATTCTAGTGTAATTAGCATGGAGCCTTCTCAAGGCTAGAATGTGGGGGAATTGGGGTCCAAAACCCTAATTTCACCTCCCCATTACTACCCTCGGCCCCTAATTTCCCTAGGAATGCCTAATCTAGAAACCTAGACTTGATCAGACTCTAATTGAATTGAACCTAATCCCTAACCCAATTGAGCCTCGTAAGGGTAGTAGTAGGTGTTAGGGACTAGTTCCCTATACACAACCTAGCATATCCATGGCCAGTTAGTAGCTTAGCTTAATTCACTAGACTTTAGCTTGTTGTTTGGTTTGGATAATCTAAATGGAATCATAATGTTCATATGTCACCCCCAACTTAAGTGATAAGTTCATACCCCTAAACAGTCCGCACCTCTCTTTATTGCTGAAAACCATAGTTTTGTGCTTGCTAAGCTTGATTAGTTCTTTTCTTTCTTAGTTAGCTTCTTTACTTGCTCTTGCCTTGTTCATGCTAGTATAGCTCTTTAATTGCTCTTTTACTTCTCTCTTGCTTGCCTTAGTGTAATTTGCCTTTTCATACCTAGCTTAATCCTTTCTTGCTTGTTTATCCTTAATCTAGTCTAGGGTTAACGTAGATTTCATTCTTGCCTTTAATTGCTTGCTTGTCCATCCTTAGTTAACAATCAAAACAACCTTTAAACCCTTAACCCTAGCCTCCGCAGTAGGAACCTAGCCAAACTAACCTAGATCTAGTGCCCCTTCTTTTCCCTGTGGATCGACCCTATACTTGCCACCTTCCTATACTATGACACGACCCCGTGCGCTTGCAGGTGTAGTGTTTTAGTACGTAGGTAGCTAGTTTAGGTTTATAAATATTGAAAGCAAACCCCCATCCACCGTGCATTCTGACCTCGTGGGGCGCATCTAGTCAAATTGGCTAGTGTGTTGCACCTCTAGCAGAATCGCACCAGCCTCCCCACAAGAGGAGGGGTTCTTCTGAGAAGAGGAGGAGAGACTGTGGTGACAAGTCCTCAAAAAGTAGAAAGAGACCTAAGGAAGCCTTAGAGGAAGGTTCAGATCCTAATCCCATTCCTTTTGACCACATGGATGAGTATGATGACCTAAAAGGGGGATCAATGGGAGAAGACAAGGCCAAGATTGACACTACCGCAAACCTTGGGCTAACTGTGGTGGTCCATACACTAGACACCCTCTACATGGAGCAAAAAAAGAATCTGATCGAGGCCATCAGTGCTTTGGCCCTCAAGGACACCACCAGAGGTGAAGATGGAGAGCCTCTACAGTTCTGTCCCCGACTCAGAGCCACCATCTTGGACTTTGTGAAGCTGAACATAGAGAAGTTCTTGGGAGAGGACAAGATAGAAGTCATTGACTGGGATGATGCTTGGTTGCTTGTGGTCGAGAATGGGTTCCGCATGCTGGAGGTTCAACTAAAAAGAAGGTCTTGTTTGCTACCCATCTTCTGGAAAGGGTAGCTAAGATATGGTGGGAGAACCACATTACAGGCCGAGACCTAAATGAAGACCCGATGGCCTGGATGGATTTTAGAACCATCATCTCCGCCATGTTCATGCCCATCTCAGCCAAGAAGGAGAAAGAGAAGGAGTTCACCTTCCTCGTGCAAGGAAAACTCTCTGTTGCAGACTACACTTGCAAGTTTCACCTATTGGAGTGTTTTGGGTACATGATAATAGAGGAGAGGCGGGTGGATCACTTTGTGGTGCGTCTACACCCCACCATCATGCCTCATGTGATGGCAAGTAAGCCGACGACCTTCATCAAGGCCTATAACACCTCCTTGAGCATGGAGAAGATAGTGATGCTTGCAACCAACCCATCTAAGGGGTACTTGGGCTATGCTTAAGGAACTGATAGACCGAAGAATGATCACAAGAAAGGACAAGGGCATACCAACGCCAAGGGAAAGCATGGAGGCAAAGGAAAGCCACGGGGTGAGAGCCATTTTCAAAAGTTCCATACCTATGGACGATCAAACCCTAGGAAGTGCCGCTTCAAGAAGAAGGTGTGCTTTCATTGCTAGTAGGAGGGACACTTCATTACTAACTGTCCTCTACCTGATCTGAGAGGTCCAGGTCCCGTGGCAACACAATCAGTGGTAGCAACACCTCTAGTCAGAGTCGATGCACCAACTGGAGGTCCACCTATTAGAGAATGGAGGCAAGCCCTAGTTTTCACCATCGACAATGAAGAGGCTCATGCCAATGCTAATCGGTTCATAGAGGGTAATAACCCTTAGATTTTTCCTTTCTACTTAGTCTAATCATGTAGTAGTCTGATACATTATGGAAAACTATGTAGGCATGCTTGAAGTCATGGGAAAAAAATGTAAAAGCTATTTTTGATTCTGGTTCTACTAATACTTTCATTTCAAGAAATCCGACAACTATGATTTGTTTGGACATCAAGGATTTAGGTTATGTTTTGGATCTCACAACCCCTGGTCGGACATATACGTCTCTTTTAAAAAAAAACCCATCTTGCTAGTTAAATACCTGAGTCACGAGCTTCCTATTGACTTCATCCTCCTCGATATGAATGCTTTCGATTTGATCATTGGTATGGATTGGCTTTACACATATAGAACACATATTGACTGTAGGGAAAAGAAGATACTTATTAGGAAAACTGGTCACCCACACTTTACCATTCGAGGAAGGAGAGATGCAACCACCAGTGTGTATGTGTTAGCTTTGAAGGCCAAGCATATAATATCTAAAGGTTGTCAAGCTGTCCTAGCAGTAGTCACCGAGCCAGGGCCTAAGGTGTGACCCCTTGAAGAAATAGAGGTAGTCAAGGAGTATGCTAATGTCTTTGTAGATGATCTACCTAGGATTCCCCCTGAGAGAGAGGTGGACTTTTGAATAAATATAGCTCCCAAGACAATCCTATATCTAAGGCACCCTACTAGATGACCCATGTTGAGTTGCTTGAGTTGAAGAAACAACTACAAGAATCACTAGATAAAGGTTTCATTAGACCTAGTACATCACCATGGGAAGAACCATTCCTTTTTTTGAAGAAGAAGGATGGGTCACTCAGGATGTGTATTGACTACCAGATGATTAATCAGGCTACCATTAAAAACAAGTATCCTTTACCCCGTATAGATGACCTTTTTGACCAACTTAAATCTGCACGAGTCTTTTCCAAGATCAATTTGAGGTTTGGTTACCACCAGGTGAGAGTAAGGAGTGAGGACATACCTAAGATGACTTTTTGAACCCGTTATGGCCACTATGAGTTTGTGGTTATGCCTTTCGGGTTGTCCAACGCACCAAGTGTCTTTACGAATATCATGATCAGTGTGTTCCAGCCCTTCCTTGACTCCTTTGTCATTGTGTTCATAGATGACCAACAGGTTTACTCTGATGACCTAGATCAACACCGTGACCACCTGGGTAGAGTCCTTGATATCTTAAGAAAGTAGAAGTTCTATGGGAAATTCTCGAAGTGTGAGTTTTGGATAGACGGTCAAGTTCCTTACACACATTATATCTAGAGGCATGATCATAGTGGATCCAGCTAAAGTGTCGACTGTTCAAGATTGTCCTACATCGAAGAACCCCTCTAAGATCCACAGCTTCTTGGGGTTTGCCGGATACTATTGAGGCTTCATAAAATATTTCTCAAAGACCATTTTGTTGCTGACCAAGCTTACCTGAAAGGATGAGAAATTTGTGTGGTCCGACATATGTGAAGCTCGCTTCCAAGAACTGAAAGAGAAGTTGACCACAACTTTGGTGCTGACCCTACCGTCTGACAATGTGGGTTTCATGATCTTCACCGATGCATTGTAAATGGGACTTGGCTGTGTGTTGGAACATAATCGACATGTGGTTGCATATGCCTCCTGGAAGCTCAAGCCGAATGAGGTGAACTACCTGAACACATTATTTAGATTTGGCTACTATCATTCATTCTCTAAAGATCCGATGACACTAACTGTATGGAGATACCTTCAAGATCTTAACTAACCATAATATTTTGAAGTATCTCCTGACGTAGAGAGATATGAATCTATGACAAAGACGGTGGATGGAGTACATAAAGGATTATGACTTCACCATCGCCTATCACCATGGGAAAGCTAATGTTGTAGCTGATGCTCTTAGTCAGAAAAAACTCAAGTGTGCATTTGTCTTGTCTAGCCAGTGGAGGAAGCTAGAAGAGCTTGTGGAGTGGACTCTGCAACTGTTATAAGACTGAGTTTGTTAAGCCAACATTCAGATAAAATCAGACTTGTTGAGCGAGTTAGTGGCTACTCAGTTGACTAGTTTATTAGCAAGATGAAAGGCTTGTTAGGGAAGCTACATACCCATCTCTCAGTGGGAGTAGATGGTGGAATCTGATATTAGAATCGTATCTAGGATCCTATGGATTCACCTTTGAAGGATCATATCTTACAAGAAGCTCATGGTTCCAAGTGCATAGTACACCCAGGCACTACTAAGATGTTTAAGGATCTAGTATGGCACATCTGGTGGCTAGGAATGAAGAAAGACATAGCAGCATATGTGGCCAGTTGTCTCACATGCCAGATGGTGAAGGTTGAACACCAATGACCTGCCGGATTGTTACAGTCAATTGAGATTCCAGAGTGGAAATTGGAACAGGTCACCATGGATTTTGTGGTAGATCTGCCCAGGATCAAAATAGGTCATGATGCGATATGGGTTGTGGTAGATCGCCTTACCAAGTCAGCACACTTCCTTGCCTTAAAGACCACTGCCAAGGTGTCATACCTAGTTGAGTTTTACATCAGGGAGATAATAAGGTTGCATGGTATACCAGGTTCAATCATTTCGGATCGAGACCCAAAGTTTACTTCCAAGTTTTGGAAGAAGTTATAGGAAGAGCTCAGTACAAGGTTAAAGTTTAGTACAACTTACCACCCCCATAATGATGGAAATTCAGAGAGGATGATTCAGACATTAGAAGATCTATTGAGAGCATGTGTGCTCGATTGGGGTAGATCATGGGATCAATACTAACCATTAGCTGAGTTTGCATACAACAATAGTTACCAAGCCAGTATCGGGCTGCCTCCATACAAAGCTCTATAAGGGAGACCGTATCAGTCACCGCTTCACTGGGATGATGTCAGTGAGAGGACCTTGTTGAGGTCAGATGAGCTCCAGGTGCATGCAGATAAAGTCACTTTGATCAAGCAGAGGACGAAGAGAGCCCAGGATCAAAAAAAGTTGTATGATGATGTGAAGAAGACTGACTTGCAGTTCACTATGGGAAAGCATGTGTTTTTGAAAATTTGACAGCTCTGAGATATAGCTAAGAAAAGTGGAAAGATGAGTCCTCAATATGGGGGTTCATTTGAGGTTTTAGAACAGATTGGCGAGGCTGCATATCATTTGACATTACCCCCTTAGTATAGTATGATGCATGGTGTTTTTCACATGTCCAATCTGAATCTCTATGTGAAGGATCTGAGCCATGTGCTGAGCATTTAACCTATTAAACTCCAAGGGAGGCTGACATACCCTTAGTCACCTGTGAGGATTCTAGATACCAAGGTGAAAGAGCTCAGATGTAAGAATATAGAGATGGTAAAGGTTCTTTGAAAGCACCATGGAGATGATGAAGCCACATGGGAACTGAAGACGGATACGGAAAAGCCTATTCTGCTTTGTTTGCTTGATTTCTTGAATTTTGTGGGAAAAATTCACATAAAGAGGGGAGGATGTTATATCCTCAATTTTCGTATGTATGGGTCAAAATGTAATTTCTCCAATAAAGTGTATGATTATTAAAATTGTATGATTTTAGTACTTCAAATGGATTTCTTTGATAATAATCCTTTTTGCATGAATGTTTTCATGGGCCATATTGAGTAACAAAGCCCAATAGTATTAAAAGAGAATAATGATGGTTAAAAATCTAATAATAAAAGAAATTGATATAATGCTAAGAATAATGAGGAATTCTCTAGAACACTAAGTGTTTTCTCATAATGGAGTGGATTTTGAATCCACATAGTTTCTTGTGATAAAAGGAATCCAAATAAAGAAATAAACGTGAATGAGAGAGAAAATATGAATAAACTATGCTTTAATAAGTGTTAACTTGCATATGAAGAAACATCATTTATCCTTTTAAGTTTGGAGATAATATTACCAGGTTTCCCTTAAAATTTGGATGAAAAAAGATAAACGAATCAGGAGCTATGGATTTTATAGGATTCCTAAAGTGCAAGGATAATCTTTTGAATGTATTAAATGTCACGATGTAATTGGGAATAAAGATTCATATTTGATATAGTGTGGATGATCTAGACCCTAGATCTCACAATCTAGATTGTAGATCTTAAGATCCAATGAAACTGGGTTATTGTCTACATCCCAATTCGAGAAGGAACTAGAGAGATTTCATCTCAATCAAACTTGATCCTTGATGCGTGAAGTTTTCTAGAAACTTGCCCATCAATTTTGGGAGGCTTTCCCGAATCGAACAACCCTGACTTTAAGGGACTTTGGAAGAGAGATGAGGATTTCCCCAATTTGGTTTGGACATGGATTCTCTCGCAAACCCTGCCTTATATAAGGGGGGTGATACGTAGTACCAACCACAAACCATCTTTGTGAGACCGAACTAAGTAGAGGAATTTAGTTGTGCCCTCAATTCAAATTTTAGTCTCGACCTTCACCCTTGTCTTGGAGCAATCCTTGCTGGAGTTTTCTTGGAGTCATCCCGTTAGTGGAGCACATCAAACTAACGATTGAATGACTCGTTGAGTTTGGGGGAGCAAGACGAAGGGACCGCTGGTCCTAGCTTGTGCGTAGGTGGAGCAGGGAGAGTGAAGTCAACCAGTTAGTTAACTGCTGGTTCACACGAGGAGTTTGAAGGTAGACAACGACATGTGGTGAAAAGTCAAGTCTACCCTCGAGCGTTCTATTGAAAGGCAAGTCCTTTTTAGTCCTTTCCTGTAGTTTTCTCTGGGTGCAAGGTGTGTTGATTCATGGGCCTAGGTGCCAACGTAGTGCAAGCCGATTGACTCATGTCTGGCCCCACTAATGTGACTCAAGGGAGTCGAGTTAGATCCATGTCAATCCCTGACTGGCCAATAAAGGATTAACTTGCTAAAATTGTAATTAATCATAGGAATATCAGATGAAGATAAGTTATATATGAAAGTTGATAAAAAAACATAGATTGCAATAAAAATGGTACTGAAGCCTGAATCTGTTCATAATTTGAAAAGTATATGAAGTTTCTACCTTTAATGCTTTTATGAAGAAGAAACCCTAATTTGGATGTTAATAAAGATTGAGTAAAGTGTTATGCATGATTTAAGAGGATATTAACCTATTGTTAATAAAAAGAATGTTTTGAATCTAAAAAGATGGTTTATGTGCTTAATTAGCTAATTTAGGGTTTCATATGTATAAAATGTACTAATGGGCTTAGAAACCCCAATCTAGGTGTTTATGACTTTTAATAAGTTATATTTTAACATCCTATGTATGAGATGAAGTTAGGTTGATCCTAAGCCGAAAATTGGTAATAAAGAGGCTTTAATGTGAATAATTGAGTAATTAGGGTTTTGAACATAGAAATGATGTTTTAGGGTTTAGTTGACATAAAAAGGCAAAGTTGAGAAATATATCTAAAAGAACCCTAAGGAACCCTAATTCAACTTAGAAAACCCTAGGAGGGATTAACAAGTCAATAAAGTGAGTTCATGATGAGTATGCAATAATTAGGTTATACACCCTCTTTAGGATTCTGTTGTGCTTGTATGATTGGCTTGATTGGTTTCTTAGATTACCTAGGTCGGATTAGATTGTGCTTGTTTCCTAAATCAGGTATGTGGTTATTTATGATTACTCATTTTAGTTTCCTAACATTTTCTAACATTTCATCTATTGCATAAAAATAATTGCTTGGATGACTTTATTTTCTGCAATCTATAAAGTGAATATCACTATCCCAAAGTAAATATATATATGACTTTCCTGAACCTACATACCATCTCTATATGTAAGATTTGATAGGATCAAGCTCTGGAGGGAAGGTCATTAGTGGTCAAGCCTCAGAGGGAAGACAACAGGGCACCTAGAGAGGTGACCCATAAGGTACCAAGCTCAAGATGGAGAAGGTAGCCTAAAGTCACTTGCAAGGACTAAACCCTGAGGGTAATCCAAAGTATGAGTAAAAGTGGTTGGGAACTTATATTGAAAATGTAATCTTGCATTGTTAACAATGATTTGATGTAACTAGGTTGTTATAATATATGTGCAAATGTTTGGTTGCCACCACATACCAGTATATTCTTTATACAGACCGACATTTTGTTTGTCATCATTTTAGGAATACTTGAAAAAGAAAAAATAGTAAAGTGACATTTGGAGAATAAAGAAAATTAAAGAAAGGAGGATTTAGTTAGATAAAACTCTAGATTGGGTAAAGTTCTAATTCCTATTTTTGAAAGGTATATGAAAAGTAATTTTTTATCCTTCTTTAAGCTTAGTATTTGGTACAATTTATTAATTATTTTTGATTATTTGCAAAACCATTGATCCTATTTTGGGATAGCGGCTCTAGCTTTTCCCTTTATTGGAGGTTACCGAGGGGTGGGGTCCTTATAGTATGGATGTGTATCCTTTCACTTTATTTTTAGAGGAGGAAGCAACATAGTTACATGATGCATGAATGATGGAAAAGGGATATGCAATCTACATGAAATTGTTTGTGCAACTAAGTGATATGCAAAAATGTTTTTGTTTCTTCTAACTGATAGAATAAAATACTAACTATTATGTCACCTATCATGCCATGCAATGCAATAAAGAGGAAACAATTAGGGTTACTTGATCATCATAAGTTGGTGGGTGAAATGTAATGAAAGGCGGGTGGAATCATATGATTAAGAGGCAATCTCTATCTTAAACTGTGATATGTCCCTCTGTATCAACCTATATAAAGGGTAACCTTAAAATTTCTTTCTAAAAATCCCATCTAACGTCCTATTACTCATTTGGCCAGTTTGGGCTCAAACCCCATTAATTTCCACAATTCTTAGATAATTTAAGATTTTCATTGATATAAAGTGTCCTCAAGCTGACTAACCCATACACTTCCCCTAGGTGGTGTTAACTTAGAATTTGCATATTTATCTTAACAAGTTGTGATCATTAAATTTGAAATGTCATTGTAAAGGCACAAAACACATTTCTCCTTGATGATAGACAAAATAATGACAATTAAGCTCCACAATTACACTACATAGATGTGGATCCTACACTTGTAAAAACAAAATAACAAAAAAAAGATAAAATCATTCCAAAACCTCTCAGAAGGGTTGTGGTTGTGCTAAAATGTTCTATCTGGCCTATGTGGATCTAGTTATGCTGGAGTCTGCCCCTCTGTGTCAGTGCCACTGACTTGTGTGTCAGTGATATTAAGATATGATGTTCTCTATACTCCTTTGAGCTATATGAGTTGGTGCCACTGACTTGTGTGTCGGTGGTATCGAAAAATTTTCTAGTAGCTCTGTGAGTTCACTGAGAAAAGTCAGTGTTATCCACATTATTTTCCTATAGTCATGTGATTTTTCTGAGAAAAGTCAGCGGTATTGACTTTCTGCACACTTTGACTTGATAAGGACTCGATACCACTGACTTGTATGCTAGCATTATCAACTTTTTGTGAAATCCCCATTGAATATTTTTAAGTAGGTCGGTGGTATCGGTTGCAGTGTCGGTAGTACCAACTCTGAAACTACCTGCACACCAAAGAAAAGCATCAAGATACCTTTTTCATCAATTTAAGATCAGAAAAGACAAATACAAAATTTAACACTAAAAAGTCCTAAATGAGATTTAAATGACAGAAATAAAATTGGGTTTCCTCCCATAAGCATCCTTCTTTAATGTCCTAGGCTCAACAAGGTGATTTATTTCATCCTGGGATGTCACAATATGGTTTTGAAGATTCATATGGTAGTTTGAACTCTACTATATCATCGTCTATCATGAGGGTAAAGTAGCCTCTAGCCATGGCAGTGAAGACGTTGGCCGTAGCTTGGAACGACCTTCCTAATAGCATCTTGGATCCCAACATCTCATGCATATCCATGACCAAACAATTGATTGGATATATGAATTTATTGACTTTGACTAACACATCCTTGCATATCCTAAATGACCTGACAATTGATTCGTCCACCAGCTAGATTGTCATGGACATCTTTGTTCATTTCTTCAAGCCCAACTTTTGAATGGTAGCAAGAGGCATGAGATTTATGTTGGCCCCAGAGTCACAATGTGCTTGTTGAAAATGCTTAATGCCTATAGAACAAGGGATGTAGAAACATCCTAGGTCTTTTCTCCTCCTTGATAATCTTCCATGGATCATTGCACTCACCACTTCATCAACACGCAAGACATATATATCATTTATCTATCTCTTCTTGTTGATGACGTGCTTCAAGAATCTTTTGCATGTAGGAATTTGTTCTATTTCCTCCACTAGTGGGATGTTAATGTGGAGCTTTCAGAAGATGTCCATGATTTTCTTGATGTTTTTCCCTCCTTTATCGGCTTTAGACTATCTGTGAGTGGATCATGTGGCTTCTATGCATGTTTTTGAGGAGGAATGTAGGGTACATTAGTGATATCTTCCCCTATGCTTGCTTCAACACAACCTTCTAGGACAGAACTTGGCGCGTCTCCTGTGGATGGGGTGACATGCGGATGCTCCTTCTGAATTGTGGGTGCTTTCTTATTGACTGTGACTGCTCCACTAAGGAGTAGAACCTTCACTTGTTCGTCTTGTACAAGCACCTTTTCTAGAACTGAGGGTGTGTACATATAAATGGTGGGACTTTGAAGTTTCTTGTCTTGCACAATCGACATAGATGGGGTGTCATTGTCTCTTGTTGTTGACATTGTATTAAATGTGGTTCCTAAATGAGCATAATGAACACACATTCTATATCCTCCTGGTCTTCCATAAATAGGCTGCGGGGCAAAGGAACTTTTAGCATATACACCCAATCCATCTCTGAAAGGTGCTAATCTAGTGACTCCTTAGTAACATGTTCTGGTTTCTTGACATCAGAGATGCAATTTACGTGATGAATTGATGAGATATCTCCGTGTTCCCAAGAAAACCATACTGAATGGGCTTCTTTACGGATGCCACCTCTATTGCCAGTCGAGAGATCTGGTTTCCTATGTTGCAGATCTGAGCTTTGTGATTTTTTTGCATACTTTTTGTCTGGTCCAGTACGACCTCATTCCGCATCACTAACTTTCCCAACATGTTTTCAATTTTTTCTATCTTACTTGAACCCCTATCATGTTGATATGGCTGATGTAAGTACATGTACTCCTCCTCTTCACCTCCAGATGAGGTCTTGTATTTTTTCTCAAGTTTCCTTGCAAGTATGTCCATTTGGAATTTGAGTTCTGTGAACTCCATTGATTCCATAACACTTTTAGTAGTTGTTGGTGCTTCTCACTCCTTACCCCAAAACTAATTCTTGGCCATATTCTTTGGGTTCTCATGACACCTGGTTTTATTGTTTAGAAAGAAAAACTTGCTCGTGCACTATCCAGACTAGTCCTCTCCCCTTTATGTAGGCCATAGTAGAATGTCTTTGTATTCCCGTATAAATTGATTCTATGATGAAGGACCTTCCCGAGCATGTGCTGAAATGGCTCACATGCTTCATAATATGACTCTTCAACATGCTGCTTGAAGTTGAGGTTTTTCCAACCAATTCATTGGTCTTCTGGGGTTGAATGTTTCACTCAAAGAAGACATCTATCATTTCATCCCATATCTGTATTAATTCTAGAGTGAGACTAAGAAACCATACTTTTTCCTTGTCTAATAGTGAGTACGAGAATAAATTCAGATATATAACAATCATCGAAACCCTATCAATCTTTAGCATATCACAACTCCCCATGAAATTGTTAATGTGAGACATTGGGTCCTCCATGTTGTGACCATGGAATACTTGAGATTTTATGAGTACCACCAGTCCTAAATCTATTTGTACTTTCCCACGTTGAGTGCCTATTTTACAATTGGCCCTAAACGTGTTGTGATCGATGAAGCTTTAATCCTCTTCTAGATAGGCTGTTCCTCAAGTTCATCTCCAACTCGCTCTTCTACATTACGATCTTCTACTCCTGCCATTGCTTGTTCTACCTGTGGTGGTGGAGTATGGAGAAATCTTTCTGTTCAATTGTCATACTCTTTTTCCATGCGAAGAAGTTCTTTTGAGATTATAAATTGAGGAGTTGATTTCCCCTAGTCGATGGTTCTAGTCTAAACCATACAATATTACTTGAAAATGCAATAGTCGTAGGTGAGAATGTGCACTAGTGGATTGACAACAAAAAAAAATTCAATTATGCTCAATTTAAAATAATAACAATTAAAATGAAAATAAAATAAAAGGAATGGCCTAGAGTGGCCAATCACAACAGTCATAGTGTTGGAGTTGTCATTTCCCCAACAACCATGCCAAAAGCTTGACTCGCTATAACTATGCATGCAAAATGCAAGTGTATGCGTTGAGCAGAATAGGCCTATGTGGCCCAAATATTGGACTTAGGGAAACATGAATCCACAAACTACTACTAACTATAACTTGATCATCTAGACCTAATGGAAAAGTGATTGATTGTTGATTAAATGAATTGCAATAATTGAAATCTAACTTAAAGGGGATTCTGATTATAATTGTATGAATTCCATAGAAATTCAGTTTCACCAAAGCTCACACTATAACTAACTCCCATTCATTAATAACTATTTATTGTAAATCTTGGACCAAGGGTCCCATAGCAAATATTACCCACTCACACAGCGTAATACCATACCTATACTAACGTATATCCCACTCAAGTAGCAATTTAAGAGTTAGATAGGTGCATTAACGATATCTCTCAGCTATTCCCTTCACATTCGTAGGCCCTTTCATGAGGCATGGTATTAATTATGTAATTCTATGATTTATCCAACCCTTAGTCCCTCCCACAAAACAATTAATGGTCTAACTAATTGGTTGTGGTGATCAAGCACATACATTTCATTAAGCTATCATAGAATTATGTCTATATTTAGGAAAATATATGTATTAATTCATTGAAGTCAATTACAATGCAAAATTGGGATACTCTCGGGCCCTAAAGAACAAAAGGTGATTATCCTTGCATGATTATTATTGTCATATACATGGAAGGAAAGAATAAAAATGTAGTAAACATGACAAAACTAATGTAACCCCTGGAGAAACTCTTCCAAATGATCCCTTCTATCTAGCATCTTGATCTACAACGTTCTGGCTACAAATCACTCTAAAGAAGTGCCCAAATCATCAGGATGTGGTCGTCTCTTCTCTTGACTCCGTGCTCAGTTGTAATTGACTAAAAATGTCATATATTTCTTTGGACGAACTCCCCTTAGGTCATAAGTGGGAATTTTTTTGTCATTAGGTCCTGATGGTCAAATCTAGCACAATCTAAAATCTGCATTGATCATGATGATTTGGTACCACCGATTGGATATTCATGGCACCGACTCTCTGACTAACATGAAATCCTTATTGAATGTAAGTACTACCGGTGGTGCGATTGGTACCACCGAGCTGGTAATTTGTGGTTCCTATATTCTCCTATTGATTATTGTCAGTACCACCAGCTCAATGGTCGATATCACCGAGTTGATAAAGTTCATCCATGTTGATTCTAGATCATAATTCGGTCACACTGACATGTCATTTTAGTGTCTTGAACATTATCTCGGTAGCATCAATATTTCTTCTATCAATCTGTTGGATTTTTGCCTTAAGTCGGTACCACCAACATTGGGGTTGGTAGTATCATGCTATCTTATAACTATTCCAATTACATGAAATGTGGAAAAACCAACAAAAGTCTGAATAAAACATAGAAAATTGGCATAATTTAGTATATTCACTTAATATTTGATGTAATAGTGCTTTACAGGATAATAAAGATAAAAAATGCATAAACATTGTCAAAATGAGCAATAATGCATGAAATGCATCACAAACTAGCCTATGAAAAGTCGATAAACTTTGTGCATCATTAATCTACCTATATCGTTTACATAGACCTTAGCTAGTTTGGGTGCATCCCAAGTGACTAATTAGGGATAAAATGGGCATATTTAGTCATTATGTCCACATTCACCCATGTAGTGTCTAAACCATGTGATTTTCTAATTATCCCAACCAAAAAGTCCATGGTAATATGTTCTCACTTATACATAGAAGTAAAAAGAGATTGTAGGTTACTTGATGGTTTCCAATGTTCATCCTTGACTTTTTGGAACATACCACATTTGGGTACATGCTCAGTCCCATCTATCTTCATATCAGGTCACCTATAAATCTCACTGAGGTTTCTGTACATCTTCCTAGATGCATTTCATTCATAGAATAGTGAGGTTTCTCAAGAATATATCTCTTCAATTCAAAATCATCTAGCACAGTCAATTTATCATGTTTATATAACAACCCATCATCTAAATACATAAACTCTATTCTCCTAACTTTTGTCATTTCACTAATGATACAATTCAATTAAAAGTCACTCGATTAGATATATTCAACTAGATCATAGAGTCTAGGTCCAACTCGCATGTGTGCAATCAATCCACCTTGGTTTGACACACACAATTCCAAATTCATCTCTCTCATCTTAAATAGTAGGTATCTCTTTGCACATTCCATAGAAAACAATTTTATAAGTTATATATACTTTCCACTCATAGCATTTTCCATAACATTGGCCTTGCCATTATTGTAATCAAAGATAGCATCATAATCCTTAATAAGAACTAGACACATATATTGTTTCATCTTTAGATTATTTTGTGTGAATATGTATTTTAGTGACTTATGGTCAATAAAGATCTAATATGATTCACCATAGAGATAATGATGTCATGTCTTCAAGACATGTACTACCATTGACATCTTAAGATCACGTGTAGGATTATTCTCTTCATTCTTGATCCATGTACATTCATATGCCACCACCTTTCCTTATTTCACAAGAACACATCTCAAACCTCTCTTGGATGCATAAATGAGCACCATATATCCCTTGTCAGTCTTTGGCAGAATCAAATGACATTGTAGTCAAATTCTTCATTAAAGTTCGAATTTTTTTCTCACATGATTCATAACAAAGAAAGGGCATATCCTTCCTTGTCAAATGTGTAAGAGGTGTTTCTCACACATAAAAATTCGTTGTGAATCTCTTATAATATCCATATAACCCTAGACACTTCTGATCTTAGTAGGAGTTGTAGGTTTCTCCCATTGAAGAATGGATTTCAACTTCTTAGGGTTTAAATTCACTCCTTCTCCTAAAATGACATATCCAAGAAAGCAACCTTATGCCAACCATAATTCACATTTACTGAACATTGATAAAGTTGATGATGTCTTAACAACTTCAGTGATATCCTTAATCTTTCTCATGTTGTTTTTCATCTTCAAAGTATATTAGAGTATCATCTGTAAAAAATACTACAAATTGGTCTAAGTATGGTTTGAATACCCTATTTCATGTTGAAAAAAGCTGAATGACTACAAACTCATAGTACCAATATATTGTTCTAAAGGTTGACTTAGGTACATATTATTCCTATATCCTCAATTGATGAAAACTTGACCTAAAATCTAACTTTGAGAAGATTGTTGCTCCATGAAATTGGTCAAACAAATTAACAATCCTAGGAAATGAATATTAACTCTTGATGGTTATCCTATTCAACTACCTATAGTCTATATGTGGGTGCATAGTACCATCCTTATTTTTCAAAATAGCATATAAGATCCCCAATGTGATGTACTCAATTGACAATAACCCTTATCCAGTAACTCATGTAATTGGATTTTGACTTTCTTCAACTTTTGAGGTTACATTCTATAAGCAAGTAATGCTATTAGGTAACTAGTCAGTAAAGTTCATATCTCAAATTTAACATCTCTTTTAGGAGTTATGCAAAGTAACACATTAGGGAAAATAGCTAGGTATTGGCAGACTACTAGAACATCCTCCATATTAACTTTTTTTTTGCCTTTTTCTCTACTATGTGTGCTAGAAATGCATCACACCCTTATCTAATAATCTTATAATCTATATAAGCTAATAATATACATGTGGATAAGGATTAAAATATTTAATGTATAAAAGACATCTGATAGACACTTATGTCAAGAATGCCGACTCTCTTAATGGTACTCATAGTACCAATTCATAAGATTCTTCTTGAGTTAAAATATATAATCCCATAACAGGCGATCTATGTATAAAAGAATATATTGCACCAAGATCTATGAAAGCATTACTAAAATGTTGTTACAGAGAAGAATATTACCTATTACTACTTTGAGAAAGACTACTCATTCTAGTTTAGTCATAGAGAAGAAATTTCATCTAGCTTTCCCTCTTCCACAATGTCTTTATTATCCATCGTTGATACTAGGTGTGCAACCTCTAGAGTCTGAAACCACTAAAGAACTTATTCCTTTGGTTGGGGCATGCCTGTATGGAGTTTGGAATTTTTGTTATAATCTTTGTGCCAATATAATATGAAACTTAGTATATAACATCTTAAAATGTCCCATCCTTTCATGGCAGTGACATCCTCAAAAACTAATTCCTCATATAATAACCTGAATGCACCATACCACAAATATAAAAAAGAGTTGCTTCTTGTCTCTATGGACCAGTCAATGATGTTGATGACCTTGAATGCCTTTCCAAATATTCCCACATGGTGGTCTATTTTTTGTGATAGGGCTTGATGATTCCCCACTATGGGAAGATATAACATCACATCTACTAGGACCTTCCCTTCTAAAACATCTAAGACCTTATCCTATCTTTGAAAACAATCCACTTCCTCTAATGGTTTCACTGCTACTTTTCCCTCCTCTACATAAATATCTAAATATTTTTCTACCCTTAGAGTGTTAGAAACATTAATTGCTCCTCAATACACCTTGTTTTGAATAAAATCTAACCAAAGTTCTCTCTATCCATTCAACTAACCATCGATAAGTTGTATCCAACTTCTGAATTTAGACCTTCTTGAAACCTTTTGCATTAGTCTATGTCATCTAGTACAAATTGTGGTTAGAAGTTATCCAACCTTGTATAATATGCCTCATACTCACCAACTATCATACTACCTTGTCTAATTATCTCTAGGTTTCTAATCTTGTTGCTCATGAAGGTAGCAGGGAAATAATGTAGATGATAATCATCCACAAAGTCCTTCCATGTCATCATTGTACCTCTCGTCTTGTCTTATCCTTGCCACCATATATACACATATCCTTTAATTATATATATATTTCATTGTTAATCTTCTTGTCCTTTGATAATTCCATTAGGAAAAAAAAACTCTATGGATGTCAGAGTCAACATCTGCCACATCTAGGCATGTTTTCCAAGAAAATTCAATTCCACCACACTTCTTCACCATCTAATAAAGTCTCATATGGTCCTTGATATAATATGTGTCCTTCTTATTCTTCTCCTTGGTCCCCAAAAAGATATGATACATCCTAGATGCCTCATCTCTATCTTCTTCACATTGAGTCATATATTTATGATTAGGATCAAAACCACTTTCAACCTACTCTTCACCATGATCATGTACTCTTCCTAACATTTTCATATTGTTAATATAAACATGCATATTATATATCCATAGTTAAAATAAGAAAACATCATAATCCTATTGGCATCTTATAACCACTTCCACAAAACTAGGATCTGATACCAATGATGATGTAACCCAAACCATAACTAGAATTTAAACTTGTCATGGTAAAGTTACTATAAACATCCGATTTAAGTACAACATAACTAGAGTAAAGGAAACTAGTTATGGCATTTATATACATGAAGTACATCATATCACAAAACTACTCTCAATCCTCACGCTCACATCAATGAGACCAGATGAAGGATAAGACCATCTAACTAAACTAACAACTCATTTCAGGACCTCATCTGATCTACTCCTAGTGAAAGGAAGATTTTTTCACCTCTCGTTGAGATGGACTTATACTTGAAGTTATGTTTTGCAAAGTGTGTGAGCTATTGGATCAGTGTGTGGAAGGTCAAAAGCTAGGTTAAGACAAATATATAATATCATTTGAATGAAATACAAAATAATATAAGTGTAGTAGTTAAAATTAGAATTGCATCCAACAAGAAAGGAGTTCCAAGAATAACCATAGTGAGTAAATAACTAGATCCAATAGTGAGTATTGTATTCCTTTGATTATGCCCTATACTCATAAAAAGTGTAACATATTATGTGTAAGTAACACAACAAGATATGATTTCACCATATATGACTTAGGGTAGATCTTGAACTCTACGTTCATTATACTATATCCCTGGCCTATAACGAGGCTTTCTACATCTGACCTCAATGACTAAACAACTAGATGGAATAAATTGGATTCCTCATCTAAACCGATGTAGTCAAGTTGAGAGTCGAAGTATTAGTGTTAATTACTTGAATCAGTGGTTCCATGAGGGTTTACTCATTGAACAGTATTTGAGCTAACTAAATTGCACTGAGTACCACTAGAATCTTTGATTAATGTTGGGTACCTCAATATCCTAAGGTGTTTGTCCATATTGAGATTAGTTCCTCATACCCCACTTGTGTTATTTGGATACCTCATATGGACTTTTCCATATGGTATTCACATTATGTCCTTCACGGTGTAGAACTTTATGATAGATTTTATCATGCTCATAATATCTAATGTCTAGTTTATTCTTTAGTTTTATAGATAGATCTACTACTGATTGTTGTTAGCTTAACTTTGTAATAAGTCTTCTATTCTAATTTTTTTGAACACTAGACTTTATCTGAATCACTAGCATTAATAAATGGACAACTCAAAATGGTTAACAGAGCATACTTATTGATACTAGAAAGAACTAATCATTTAATTTTGTAACTATATGGCATGCGCCAATAATCTACCAAATCACAAATTTATAAATATAAATCATTACTATAGATATTAGGGAAAACTCAGTGTTTCGATCACTCTAATCCTACAATTAAGAATCATCAAAAGACTCATATATGATTCCTCTAAAAACACTCATAGCTAGTTGTTTATGAAGTTCAATGTATTAATAATCTATAAAAAATATGCTAAAACAACCAATCACTTCTCAAAAATATCAAGTTTAGGCTAAAAAAAATCTATAACATGAATCGACATCTATGATAGTACACATTCTTTATGTTTTTTGACTTAATTTCTATAGAATCAATGCTAGAAGATGTTTTTTAACTCATATATGTTTGATTTTATTTTACTCATGTATATTCTAGGATTGAGAACTTGGATTCAAGCTGAAAATTACCAATCCAACATTTTATAGGTTGTTGTTGAGTAACTATTACAAGCGTCTATCAACAGGAGGAATACTAAGAAGAAGAGAAATAAGGAAAATTGTCTAGGCCAACCTTGATGCTAGCATCCAATGAGAAAAAGGAAATGAGTCAAAGAAGAACCACACATATAAGGTTACCTTCACCGATCTAGCTAGGTTTCCTCTATTCTTCCCATGTTTTCATGTGCCACTAGAGATTGCTCCAAGGCCACATTCTAATTCCCCTTTCCTGTGTTTTGGGGTTTGTCACCTTGTGGAAATTTGAAATATGAATCAAATAAAAAATTGTGAAATTTAGATATATTATCCATTATACTATACATATATATAAAGTTGTGAAGGTTTTTGTGATTGACTCTACTAGGCCAATGACATTTCTTCTACGTCAGTCTGCATGCTCCATCAGGCGGCATGCATGGCTATTAGTTTGTCTGTGTATTGGTTGGTTTCTCATGTGCCATCCACTAGCTTCTCATGTGTCGTTGGTTGTTTCTTGTCTCTTATAACTAAAAATACAATAACTTTCCCATTTCAACTCTAAGTGCACCCATTTTTTCAGCTTTAGATTTCTAATTAAAATTTTCTACAAATATATGGTTATAGTCTGATACAATAATGATATAATGAATTATATATTAACCAATTGCATAAATATTTATTTATCCTTTTATAGATATTACTATATTGATTAAATATCAAATCTCAATGTATGCTAAGATTTAATAAGAAAGAGAATAATGTAAGGTACCAATGCATATGAAATTAAGATTAGGGTTATTCTTAACCCTCTACTAAAAAAACAAGATACTGATTGTAAAAAGTAAGGTTGATGGTCTCGACATTAGGTTGATGGCCTCGACATTAGGTGTAACATACTAAATCCTAGAACTATAACCTATTCCAAGATTAAGAGGTTAGTGACCTTAGTTCTTTGCTTAGTCAAACAACAATGAGGGTATAACTAATTGTAGTTAATTGTAACCCTAATATGTTAATTAATGAAAAAATCACCCTCACATGAAAACAAATATGACTTAATGGTACTATAATAAATCCTTAGATACATAAAATATGTCACATGCCATAATGTTGATTAAGGTATGTGATGATAAGAGAAATAATATGCACATGAGAACTATGTGTTCATAATTGAGAATATTGATACTTAATTCAAATAAATATAGAATTATAAACTAAATGAGATAGAAGATTAATATTTCATGCATAAACATGACATATATCCTTTTGGTGATAATATTATGGTAATAATGATGAAATAATATATTAACTAAAATAATAAAGGGCCACCAACATTAATTAAGTAAAATTCATAAAAGGAAGACTAATTGGTTAAAGATAAGTTGATATTTGTTTTCCTTGGGTTTGGTTTGGCTTGTAGGCCAAGTTTTACAAATTTGGAATACTAATAGCTATATCTATTTTATTTAGAAAAGAAAAGGTGATTTTCCTTCCAAATATGAAGCAAAATACTTAATGACTCCAAAAGTAGAAAATAATCTTGGATTCATAATCTACACATTAAAAATAGCTTTTGGTAAATTTTCATGTAATTTGGATAATCATTAATGTACATGTGTAGATTAGGAGAGAGAAAGTATGTAATTGGACAAAATAATAAATAATGAGCAAAATAATCCAAACGAAACAAATATAATGGCATATTTGTGTTCCACATGTTTTAATGTTCTTGAGGATGAAGTTTCACATTAATTGAGTAATTCTAGAAGTCTCTAATCTGATAAGAAAGACAAAATATGATTTACTTTAAAAGAATTAAATAAAATATCAGAAGTTTCCAAATGTGAAAACTAATGCCAAAATTGAGTTCTACATGCTTTAATTCACCTAGGTGAAAATTTTCATATTCATTGGATAATGTTTGAACCCCTAATTTGATTAGGAGAGAAAGAACATAATTAGATATCCTTACCTTATTCGATTTCCAATCT
Source organism: Alisma plantago-aquatica (assembly GCA_963693085.1). Classification (NCBI taxonomy): domain Eukaryota; kingdom Viridiplantae; phylum Streptophyta; class Magnoliopsida; order Alismatales; family Alismataceae; genus Alisma; species Alisma plantago-aquatica. Next base: position 134,282,178 of record OY856410.1, on the reverse strand, counting down.
GATTAAGATTTTTGAATTAAATCCTATCACCCGCTATTTTTCCTTTTGTTTATACCGACATGATCTGGAAAACATAATCATGATTTGATAGCTAGAAGAATCATCTCCTATATCGAGTCAGAGCGGCTGGCACATGAACAATACCAGCGCACAAGGGTGATCTTGCAGCACAATTATCTCGATCCCTGGTTTACCAAACTTCTTGAAATTTCTCTATTTGTATTTGTGAGGAGTTTCCACACACAATAAGGTAAGTTTTGAGCCCTAGTTTCATATTTTGAGAAACACCCAATTCTCCTCCCCAAACATCTCAAAGCTCCTATATCCATATGCCCTATAACCCTAACTCACCTATATATAACCATGCCTCGACCTTCATCCAACATCGCACAATGTTTCTCTCATATGAATTTCACTCATTGTTGTGTTTTGCACATCTACCCAACCAGGTTTTCAGTCTGAGATTGTGGCTACCTACCTCAGCATTCGGTCTCATGGCGACTCAATTGTTCACATGGTGATAATCTATGACATCTATTCTTCATGTTTGTGGAGTTTTTTTCGCAAGCAATCGACAATTGAGCTTTTTCCCAATTTGGTCTGAAGCTGCTACTTCTTAGCTTTGCGATAATGGTGCATAAGAGTAAGGTAGGGGACAATCCCATGTGCTTTCTCTTCTATGCACAAGACTTGGATGATATGGCATGAAGACTTGGACTTATCTTAAGGAGTTAAAGCTTGGAGACAATCTTGATATGGTTTAGATTTCCCTCTATCTAGATCCTTATGTTATATCTTTCATGTAAACCCTATTCGAGAGAATGATGATATGCTTTTGTACAATTGAATATAGTCATTACTTTTTCCGCTGCTATACACTTTGGTCTTTTGCATACCATTGTATAATGATTTAAAATTTTTAGACTTGTTTCAGCATACCTTTTGAGTATGTTTGGGATAGATGTTTTATTCTTCAAATTTTTAGTAAAGGGGTGATTTCACTCTTTTACATCACGGTATCAGAGCCCATGGTAGTCAGAATCTGACTATTTCAATTTTGTCTCCCTAATCAGAACCCTTTCCCTTAGATAGTTACCCTCTAGGTGACATGTTCACCCTAGAATTGATCTATGTTTTTCATGAGATGATGAAAGGTTGAAATGAGTTTCACATTCAAACCATATTTAGTAATCTCTAATGTGTTTAGGTCGGGGTGATCTTACCCTACTATATAGGTTAATGGTCACATATATCTTTGGATGTTATGAAATATTGTCTTGAGGATAGAGACATGTTATGAGGATGAGGTATAGGTAGGACAACGAGATCTAATAATGGAAAAGTCGTGACTTGGTTCTCATGTTGATTTTTGGCCGACATGTTTTTTTACATTGCAAAGTTTTTTATCATTAAAAAATTATTTTCATTATACTACTATATGACAAAAAATCTAATTTTGACGATGCTTTTCTTGAGCTGAGTCATCTTGAAGATATTTCTAAAGTCAGGAAGAGAAACCCTAGAATTAGATCAAGAAGTGACTAGAGATATGTGGAGTAATATAAATGTGTAGTAGACCTACCCTTTGTACCATATGACTTTTTGGATGTTTATGTAGGGTTTTTAGGTTAGAGACACAAGGACCTAAAGCACAACCCTAGGTTGTTATGACATGATATATGAACACCATAAATCTCTAAAATAATCACAACTAAAACATATAAAAGAGACCCCAAGACCTTGATGTTGTTTAGCTTGGATTATTAGGTTGAATCCTGTAAGTGGCGGTAAACAGATTATGTTTAGATTTTGATGATGAAATTCCTTTAAGGGGTGGTATGCTGTAACATACCAAATCCTAGAACTATAACCTATTCCAATATTAAGAGGTTAGAGACCTTAGTTCTTTGGGTTTAGCCAAACAAGGATGAGAATATACCTAATAGTAGTTAATTGTAACCTTAATATGTCAATGCATGGACAAATCACCCTCAAAAGAAAACAAATATGACTTAATGATATTATGATAAATCTTTAAATACATAAAATATGTCACATGAGATAATGTTGATTAAGGTATGATGATAAGAGAAATAATTTGCATATCAGAACTATGTGTTAATAAGTGAGAATATTGATACATAAATTCAAATTAATATAGAATTATTAAACTAAATGAGATAAAAGATAAATGCATTATATTTCGTGCATAAACATGACATATATCCTTTTGGTGAAAATATGATGGTAATAATAATGAAATAATATATTAACTAAAATAATAATGGGCCACCAATGTTAATTAAGTAGAATTCATAAAAGGAAGACTAATCAGTTAAGGATAAGTTGAGATTCGTATTCTTTGGGTTTGGTTTGTCTTGTAAGTCAAGTTTCACAAATTTGGGATACTAATAGCTATATCTAGTTTATGTAAAAAAGAAAAGGTGATTCTCCTTCTAATTATGAAATAAAATACTTAATGACTCCAAAAGTGGAAAATAATCTTGGATTCATAATCTACACATTAAAAATAGCCTTTGGGTAAATTTTATGCAATTTGGATAATCTTTAATGTACATGTGTAGATTAGGAGAGATAAAGTATGTAATTGCCCAAAATATCAAATAATAAGCAAAATAATCCCAAAGGAACAAAGCTAATGACATATTCGTGTTCCACATATTTTAATTTGCTTGAGGATGAAGTTTCACATTAATTGAGTAATTCTAGAAGTCTCTAATGTGATAAGGAAGAAAAAATATGATTTACTTTAAAATAATCTAATAAATATAAAAAAACATCCTAATGTGAAAACTAATGCGAAAATTGGGTTCTACATGCTTAAATAGGCTAGGTTCAAAATTTCACATTAATTGGATAATGTTTGAACCCCCAATTTGATTAGGAGAGAAAGAACATAATTATTTATCCTCACCTTATTCGATTTCCAATTTTATTAAGGTTTTTGAATTTAATCCTGTCATCTGTTATTTTTTCTTTTGTTTTTACTGACATGATTTGGACTGCACTGTCACAGTCTGATGGCTGGAAGAATCATCTCCTAGCCTGAGTCGGAGCGGCTAACATGTGAACAGTACCATCCCACGGGGGTGATATCACAATGTGATTTTCTCGATCCCTAGTTCACCAAACTTCTTGAAATTTATCTCTTTGTATTTGTGAGGGGTTTCTAGACATAATAAGGTAAGTTTTGAGCCCTAGTTTCCATCATTTGAGAAACGTCCAATTCTATGCCGCAAACATCTCGACGCAACTATACCCAGCTGCCCTATAACCCTAACTCACCTATAAATAACCATGCCTCGACCTTACTCCAACATCCACTACTAAAGAAACAGCATTCAGTGTCACTTTTCTGGGCGTCGGTTATTTAGGAAAACCGACGCCTATAATATTAGACGTCGGTTATTTATGCAAACCGACGTCTATATTCGAAGACCAGCCAGACACGGGTACCGCTTTGTATTCAGCGTCGACTGGTTATAACAGACCGACGCCTAAAATCGCCCACGAAATCCAATTTTTGAGTGAAAACATTTTAGGTCACCTACAGCGTCGGTTTTTTAACTATTCACTGACGCCTATTTAAAATGAAAATTTGCGTGAAAAGTCCCACTTTCAGTGTCGGTTATCCTTCGATAACCGATGTTGATAATGGTTCCCGCCAAATAATTTAGGGTAAAGGTTGTCTAGTTGGGCATCGATGTTTTACTATCAACCGATGCTAAATCATAATACGCGTCAGTTTTGTAGATAACCGACGCTGTTGACCAACTTAATAAACCCGATCACCCGGCTCTTCCCCCTTTCTTCCTGTTTCATCGCGATATTGCTGTGCTGCTGCTCGCCGCCCTCTCCTGAAATCGCCCGACGACCCCACTGCTGCTCGCCGCCGCTACTGCTGGTGCTTCTCTACTCGCCGCCACCACTGCTACTGGTGCGCCACTGCTGCTGGTGCACCTCTACTCGCTGCCGCCGCTGCTGCTGGTGTGCCGCACGCTGCTCTGCTCATTCCCAGTGCCACTACTGTTCACCGCCCACCGCTCTGCTCTCTCTTCTTCCGCCGCCACTGCTGCCGCCGCTCGCCGCCGCGCTTTCCACGCTAGCTCCAGGTAGCCCTACCTCTTTGCTTGCTTCTCCCTAGCTATTTACCAACAACAAGCACAACCATGGCTGTGTTGGCCTACCACGACCGTGCTGGACAACACGACCATGGTAGGCCAACACAGCCACGGCCGTGCTTGCTGTTGGTAAGGATATGAAAATTTTTATGTAATGCTTTATGTAAATCCTAGGATATGAACAAATTTTTTGTTTGCATATATTTGTGCTTCTAATCCTAATGTTTGACTTAATTCAGTAAATTTTGATGCATGTTGAAATAAGATTTAAATTTGTCAATTCTAGCATCCTAATTTGATTTGATTAAACCTAACATTGATGAAACCCTAACATCAATTGTGATGAAACCCTAACATTAATTGTGATGAAACCCTAACATGTACATATCTATTATTGTGTTTGTTGGCCTAGAAACCCGTCCAAGATTTACTCATTAGGAGTAAATCTTGGATAGTCCCCGGTTTGGGACTGTTCTCGAACACCTAATCTCACTTAGGATGTAAGTGTATAATGTGTATTGGGTTTTTGAGAAAATTTTGGTAGCATTTCCCAGTTTGTTCTCTAAGTACATATGTACTTAGAGAATATCGGGGAAATGCTGCCGAAATTTTCTTGAAAACCCAATACACATTATACACTTACTAGTGAGATTAGGTGTTCAAGGATGGGATAGGTGGTACACATTTATTATATATAAGAATGACATCACATGTGTTTGTTGGCCTAGAAACCCATCCAAGATTTACTCATTAAGAGTAAATCTTGGATAGTCCCCGGTTTGGGACTGTTCTTGAACACCTAATCTCACTTAGGATGTAAGTGTATAATGTGTATTGGGTTTTCAAGAAAATTTTGGTAGAATTTCCCCATTTGTACATTGGTATAAATTAGAATGAACAATCACTAAATTATATACTGTTTGTATGGAGTCCGGCTTCATTATAGATAATAGGAGTAAATCTTGGATAGGATGTAAGTGTATACCCTAATCTTGTCCTAATATATACTTGTTTTCTCTTTGATCATAGAATGGATAGATCATGGATGTCCATTCACAATCGCTGTACCCCGGAGTTTATAACTGGTCTTGATTAGTTTATTAGATTTGTCGAGGAACATAGGAAAAAACCTATAGATAGGTTCTACTGTCCATGTAGGCATTGCGGTAACAACTTGAAAGTCAACACTGATGAGGAAATCAAAAGTAATGTCATGTGCAACGGGATTGTACAAGGCTATATAGAATGGATCTGGCATGGAGAGATTTCAAACTCGAAACCAGTAGATGTCGATAGCAGTGCTTGGGTGGAAGAAGAAATTGCCTCCGATGACATAGATGTGAACGAACCAGTTCCAGTAGACATCGTTGATGCGATGCTGGATAGTTGTAGGGTAGAGCACACCGATCCACCTCCTATCTTTAGAAACATTGTGCATGATGTTGAGATACCGTTATACATAGGTTGTGCTAAGTTTACGAAGCTTAGCACTGTGTTGAGATTGTATAAGTTGAAAGCTAACAATAGATGGAGCGACAAAAGCTTCACTTCATTGTTGACTTTGTTGAAAGAAATGCTTCCTGAAGGAAACGAGCTGCCAATCTCAACATACCGGGTAAAGAAAATGTTGTGCCCAATGTGAATGGAGGCCAAGAAGATACACGCATGCCCGAATGATTGTGTATTATTTCAAAAGGACTATGTAGATTTGAAAGATTGTCCAAAATGTGGTGCGTCACAATATAAATTGACGCTTCAGGGGAGTCCAAAACTGGTTCTCCTGCCAAGGTGTTGTGGTATCTACCTATAATATCACAGTTTCAACGCTTGTTTGCAAATCCGAAAGATGCGAAGAATTTGAGGTGGCATGCAGATGTTAAGAAAAATAATGATGGGATCCTACGCCATTCGTCTGATAGCCCACAGTGGAAGAAGATTGATCTATTGTACCCCAAATTTGGTGAAGAAGATAGGAATCTAAGACTTGGGCTTTGTACAGATGGGATGAATCCGTACGGGACATTGAGCAGCCAACATAGCACTTGGCCAGTCATGCTTGTTATATACAATCTTCCTCCCTGGCTGTGTATGAAAAATAAGTACGTTATGCTGTCGTTGTTGATATCGGGCCTTAAACAACCCGGAAATGATATCGATGTTTATCTTGAACCTCTGATTGATGACTTAAAGAAACTTTGGGATGAAGGTGTGATGACCTATGATGCTTCAGGAAGAGAGACATTTCATTTGCATGCTATGTTGTTTTGCACTATTAATGACTTTCCAGCATATGGGAATTTGTCAGGATATAGTGTCAAAGGAGCTAAAGCGTGTCCTATATGTGAAGAAAACACTGATTCAATAAGACTAAAACATGGCGGCAAGACTGTATATCTTGGTCATCGAAGGTTTCTTTCAAAATTCCATCCGTATCGTAGGAAGCGCAAAGCATTCAATGGATGGAATGATGAACGAAGTGCACCTAAACCTATACCAGGGGATGTTGTTTATGAAAGACTAAAAGACATTGTCAATGAATTTGGTAAGAAATCACAATGTAGTATGGCCACACGGAGTGACAATTCTTCATTCAAGAAGAAGTCAATATTTTGGGATCTTCCTTATTGGAGTTCTTTGACAGTCAAGCATTGTATCGATGTAATGCATGTTGAGAAAAATGTCTATGATAGCATCATTGGTACTCTGTTAAATATACCAGGTAAGACTAAAGATGGGATAAAATCCAGACTGGACCTACGTGAAATGGGAATAAGGTCAGAATTAACACAATTACATGAAATGGGTAATAAAAGAACATACTTACCTCGCACTTGTTACACATTGTCTAGAAAGGAGAAGAAAGCTTTTTGTGAATGCTTGGTAAATGTTAAGGCGCCACATGGTTACTCATCTAACATCCATAGATTGGTATCAATGAAAGATATGAAGTTGATAGGTCTTAAATCTCATGATTGTCACACTCTAATGCAACAAATATTTCCTGTGGCAATTCGATCTATATTGCCAAAGCATGTAAGGTTTGCAATCACCAAACTTTGTTTCTTTTTCAACAGTCTATGTAGCAAAGTTATTAACCCTGATACTCTCGATAATTTGCAAAGAGAAGTGGTTGTTACCCTATTTCAGCTTGAGATGTATTTCCCTCCTTCGTTCTTTGATATCATGGTACATCTTGTTGTCCACTTGACTAGGGAAGTGAAAATGTTGGGACCAGTTTTCTTGCATTGGATGTATCCCTTTGAACGATACATGAGCATTTTTAAAGGTGATGTTCGAAACTGTTATCGGCCTGAAGGGAGTATTATTGAAGGTTATGTGGCGAGAGAGGTTATGGATTTTTGCAATGACTTTTTGAGTGGTAATAACACTCCTGTTAGTGACAAGAATATTGAGGAGGGCAAAGGAATTTTGGGATCATGGGTGAAAGTAATTAGCCGTGAGTAGTTGGAACAAGCTCACTTGTATATTTTACACAACATGGATGAAATGAGTGTTTATATCGAGGAACATACCAATTTCATCAAGAGACAACATCCTCGAGCAAGTTCAATGTGGCTTGCTAGAGAGCATAATAAGACTTTTACTAAGTGGTTTGAAGATAAAGTCTTACATCAACTATCTTAAACACCAAATGATATTACAGAAACTATCAAATGCCTCACCTTTAAACCAAAACCGAATGTTATGTCTTATGAAGGGTTTGACATTAATGGGTTCACATATTACACAAAGCACCAAGATGATAAGAGTGTCGTCCAAAACAGTGGGGTCACTCTTCAAGCGTCGACTATGTATTTTGCAAGTGCAAAGGATAAGAGTCCACGTGAAGCTAAAATGTCATATTACAGTGCCATTGAAGACATATGGGAGTTTGACTACATAGATTTCAGAATTCCGCTCTTTAAATGTAATTGGGTTGATAACACCAAAGGAGTTATAGTGGATGAATTGGGTTTCACTTTGGTGAACTTTGAAAAGATTGGCGAGAAGGGTGAACCATTCATATTGGCATCACAGGCGAAACAAATATTCTATATCGATGATCCTGCAAATGATAAATGGTCGGTTGTTCTTCATGGTAAAAGACAGTTCATTGAAGATCCTATAGATGAAGAAGAGTACTATGATAAGTATGATGACTCCAGTCCATTCTCAGTTGGGTTGCCAACTCCACAAAATATTGAAGCTAATGATGACTTATATGTGCACGGAGATCACAATGAAGGATTTTTAATTGATAAAAGATCACAATTTTAGAGGCATGTATGTTTATAAAAGATCACATTATCTTCTAGTTAATACAAATGCTAAATGTTTGCCTTTTTCTAGTTAATACAAATGCTAAATATTTGCCTTTTTATAGTTAATACAAATGCTAAATGTTTGCCTTTTTCTAGTTAATACAAATGCTAAATGTTTGCCTTTTTCTAGTTAATACAAATGCTAAATGTTTGAATTTTTAATGACATTTTCAGATGGCTGACCATGATGAGCATGATGTCCATGATGAGCATGAAGTCCATGATGAGCATGCTGTCCATGACAAGCATGGAGAGGATACCAATGTAAGTTCTAAAAACATATCCTGTATTTCTATAAAATTCATTATCTTCTAGTTATGTCATATATCCCATATTTCTATATTGCGCTAATTCAGTGGGTTTATTTTTGTCAAATATTAGGTTGATGATGCACATGTACCCACTGAAGCACTGGAGCAACTTGATGCGCAACACCAAACACTTAACAAGAAAAGGGGCATCACTCTGTTGAAGAAGTTAATAGCGCTAAGTGGTAGTGGATCCAAATTGGTTGTGGAGTTTGATAATGGAGGAAATGCAATTGGAGCGAACCACAATAATTTTGTAAACTATCTTGGGTGTGTCACTTAAAGCCATTGTGGTGTTAAGTATGATAATTGGCATAAAGTTCCTCAGGGGAAGAAAGACTTGATATGGAAGGATTTATGTGTGAGTTATTATTATTTGCAATTCTATTTTGTAGATTACAAATTATATTATTTGCAATTCTATTTTTGGATACTAGTTAATAAGAATTCTATTTTATAGAATCTGTTTGCATTGGATGAGAAGCTGCATCGTAAAAGCATGATGCAACGCGCTGGAAAGATGCTTAGGAACTATAGGACAAATCTCAACAGAGAATACATAAAAGATGGTGATAAGAAGAAGAAGTCAGCCCTTGAATAGTGGAACTTCTTGGACAAAGAAGATTGGGACAATTTTGTTGCTTCAAGAAAATCTGAAGAATCCAAGGTATTAGGCGTCACTCCAAATTTAATTAATATACGTTGTATTCACCTATTCAAGATTAAGATTTAGTGCTACTAACCATATCATTAATGTGCATACTAACTAGGCCCTCAGTGACGCGCAAAAAGCAAGGCGTGCACTGAATGTGCATGACCACACTATGGGTCCAAAGGGCTATGCAAGCATTCGCCAAAGACTACAGGCGGAGTCTGCTGCTACTCAGGAGTCTGCCACACCCATGCCTCACCATGATATCTGGATAGCTGGGAGGCAAAACAAGAAGGGTGAAATAAAGAAGCTTGTAACTGCTGAGGCGGCTGCGAAAATGGTAAAATACAACTCTTAGAGCAATCGTTTGAATATTGATTATTTGTGGTGTTAACTTACCAATTTCTGTTGATGGTGATTAGCGGGAGATGCACGAGCAGAGGAAACAAGGCACGTTCATCCCTCAGGGCACAAGGGATGAATTGAGAGTTGCTCTGGGTAACCCAGAGCATCCTGGACGTGTTAGGGGTGCATGCGCTGGTGTGGGCATCAAAGCATTCTTTGGGCCATCCCAGTGCAAACCTAGAGCGGGACTTTCACAAGAAGAGGTAACCTATTCTTTTTTTAGAATGTTACTGCAAAAGGGAATTCAATAATAAGAAGCTAATGTTTCTTTTATCCATGTATAGGAGAATAAGAGAGTCGAGGATATAGTTGCTAAGAAGGTCAATGATATAGTTGCTGAGAAGGTCAAGGAAGAAATAGTGCGGTGGCAGCCATCTCAGGCTTCCAATCAGCCTATGGCGACCCACTCTTCTCCTGATGCACAGACTGTGAGTAATCCTGGAGACCCATCGCCTAACACGTCTACTGTAAGTATTGTTTATGACATTGTAGCTAGTCTTTTCAAGATGATATGTATATATGTATAACATTCTTTACGTAAATTTGTAGGCATTGAAGCCATGTCGCTTAAGAATGCAAGACTATGTTGTTGCAGAGGCACAGGTTTACCAGTCCCTTCCTGGGGCAACGTTTCATGGGACTCCAATGCTGCAGGGCTACGTTCGTGTGAGCCCGATATGTGTATTACCCGATTGGAGGGAAGCTGCATTGCCATATGCCCACCCAGATATTGATACACTTGGTGAGGCAAAAGGCGGGATGATATTGTGGCCCAAAGCAGATGTCATCTACACTACTAAAATTGTAAGATAAATTTACATTACTTTAGATTGTTAATGTGTATATATGAGGTCAACTGATCTGAAATTATATATACAGGTTAAAAAGAAGACACCCGGAGCACCTAGGCCTCCACCTCCACTTCCTGCATTACCAAGTTGGGTTCCAACTGACCTAAAATACTCGTTAGGTCCTGCTTGTAGGGGAATGACATGTTGGCTACGGGCACATAATATAGATTGCCCTATAATTGTTTCTTTAGAAGAAGATTATGCAGGTCAATCATACGATAGCTCTTTATTTATACAAGATATTATTGAGTTGTTTATGTATGATTGGCTGAATACATCAATGATAGAGACATGGATAAGGTGAGATCTTGTTTATACATCCATATACCTTGTGTAAGATCCGGTGATCTGGTTTCTTATATATTAATGCATACGTAATACATGTTTTGCAGCTACTTAGTCGAAGATCAATGCAAACAATTTGCATTTGATCATGTGGGTTTTTTGATTCCATCATTGATTAGTATGGTAACTAAAGACCCTGATAGTGTTCAACAATACTGTATAGATGCTTTTACAATTTTCGGTCAGCAAAAGAAGACGATAATAATAGCTCCATTCAATGTCAAATAAGTTTACTTTATTTATAATTTGGACTTAAGAAAATTCCATTTTTATTGTGCATTTTGAGTTATTAATTTTTAACTTTCTTACCTCTAGCGGTAGACATTGGGAGTTACTAGTTATTGTCCCTGGGACGTTCACTGTTTATTATCTAGATCCTGCGGGAAGTACATTGAACACTAAAATTGGACACATATTGAGAATGCCATTATTCTGGTGAGAAATATTTCATTTTTATATCCGTTAACATATGTTATTACATTACTATTTAATTATGCAATTTACTGTGTTACATTAACATGTAGGGGTTTAGATGCATTCAAAAATGCTAGAGGAAATGTCCCAAGGACAAAGAACCAGCCAATAATTTGGGAGAACGTAAAAGTAAGTTCCCAACTCCAATGTATATATTATTTATGTGAACTGTGCTTAGTTGTATTTTTTAATATTTTGTATGTATCAATTTATAGTGCACTACACAAGACAACGGCTGGGCATGCACATACTATGTGATGCGATTTATGCAGATGATTATCTGACATGCCACATTGGATATTAATACCATACATGAGGTATTATATATAGTCTCATTAGTTAGTATGAAATATATCAAACTTATTTTTATATTATTACTTATATATATACATCATTCTCTTTGCAGGTGTTTAAAACTGACCACACTATAGGTAAATGCTTAAAAAATGTGTATGCTCCATATACGATGGAAGCATTAAATGAAGTAAGAGAAGAATGGGCAAAAGCCATACAAGAAGTGGCGATTGTAAGATATAATTGGGATGCTGATAGCGATGCTGAATGATATTTTGTAAATGAATATTTCTGAATGTTTATACATGTCTGAATGTTTCTACATGTATTTGAATATTTCTACATGTGTGAATGTGAGAATTGAATTGATGTCTGAATGTATCTACTTGTGTGAAAAAATATTTGTTGATTTTGTAGGTTTGTGGCCTGTTTGTAGGCTGATATCAATGAATGTCGTAAACCTGCAGTTCAGAAAACTGAACTGCAGGTTCTCATCCTACTGACCAGCCACAGCAGGCCTGCAAACTGATAAGAAAAAAAAATTAAAGTATAGGCGTCAGTTATTTATAGAACACCGTCAGCAAAGGCCTACAACGTCGGTTATTAGATAAAAAATGACGCCTAATATGACAAACAACCCGACCGTGCAGGAAAGCACGACCGTGGTGGAAAAGGCGTCGTTTATTCGTATAAAACCGACGCCTATAGTACTAAACATGGTCGTGCAATGAAGCACGGCCGTGTCGTCTAGGAGTATGGCATCGTTTGTTCAGTTGTTAACCGACGCAGAAAGTGTCCTAGGTGGTGCCCTTTTTTGTGGTGCGAACCATATAGACGTCGGCTAACTATATACAACCGACGCCTATAGATCATATAGGCGTAGGTTATAAAACTGACGCCGAAGAGTTCGACCTTTAGCGGCACCCATATAGGCGTCGCTTGAAAACCGTCGCCAAAGGGGGTTAAACAACCGATGCCAAAGGCGTATTCTGTAGTAGTGATCGCATGATGTTTCTCTCATACAAATTTCACTCATAGTTGTGTTTTTCACAACCACCCAACTGGGTTTTCGATCCAAGATTGCGGATACTACCTCAGTGCCTGATGACTCAATTGTTCACAAGGTGAGAATCTACAACTCTATTTTTTGTGTTCGTGGAGTTGTTTTTGCAAGTAATCAACAATTGAGCTTTTTCCCAATTTGGCCTGAAACTTCTTCTTCTTGGCTTTATGTAAATGGTGCATGAGAGCAAGGTAGGGGATGATTCCTTGTGTGTTCTCCTCCATGCCCCTCACTTTCCTATTTGCTTCATTTTTCTCACCAGGGGCAAATCGATCTTTTCGCACTTTATTCCCTCCTTTCACCGTGTCCACACTTTACACCTGGCTAGAAGTGGACCCAGACTACTTGGCCATCCTTGCTTGGGCCAATTAAGTCGATTTGATCCCATAGACCATGGATGTGGCTCTTATCAAATTTCCGATTGGTCAAGAATTCCAAAATTCATAACTTTTTCTCTAGATGTATGAAATTTTCAATTAAATAGGCATGGAATTCGGAAAAAGATTCTCTATTTTATGATGTCAGTTTTATTTCCTAATTCCAGACTAATTGATGCATGAATTTTAATGGGTTTTTCCTAATTGGTTACAGTTTATAAATTTCATAACTAATAATTTATAAGTTACAAAAATAAAGTAAAATATGTTTTGAAATTAGAAAAATATAATATAAAATATGGTGTGGTTTTGGTAACCTAATTCACTATTAGCAAAAAGGTTATTTTTAGGGTTTTGGATAATTATTGTAAACCTGATTCAACCCTATTTTAGGGCTTCATCTAGTGTCATATTACATTTCAATCACATCTATACCTGTTAAATTACATGCGATTCCCCTCAATATGCATATTTGTATAAAATGCACTTATGGACATTATTTGCATGTTTTTCAGGCATTTGGACCATGCTTGATGGAAGGGATAGAGAAGAAGTGATCATAGGGTTTCTCTACCCTTAGAGAGACCTACAATGAATTTTGATGCTCCCTCAACCTACCCCTAGTGGCAAAAGATCCATTGAAGCAAAGACATCCAAGAAAATCCTAAGAAACAAGTCCAAGTGTTGATCCAGACATCAGCACAACTATGGTATCATAGAACGGCCATGCTAGCACATTTGCAAATCAACAGAGCCGTCTCCAAGCAAAGCTAGAATCACCACGGCCATGCCACTCAGAATGGCCATGGTGAATTGACCTAGAATGACCGTTCCACCTTTCAGGGCCGTGTGATAAGAGAGGCAGAACAGTCATGAAGCTAAGAACATGATGTGCATTTTGAGCAACCATGATCGTGCTACCACTAGCTCAACATGATCGTGCTACACATGGCTTTCCATCGGCTCAGTTCTGCTCTCCCTAGCCCTATAGTAGCTAGGTCATCCTCTTCGGCGATGACTAGATGGGGGAGGGGCTTTCTAGCCGATGCAAAGTGGCGCCCCACTCCCCCTCGACCTCTTATTGCTTGATGTCGATGGGATTTATTCTCGGGGAGATGTGGTCATTTCTCTCCTCTAGTTCCAGGCGTCGACAGTGGAGGCAAAATAGTTCTAGACTTTCGAGTCTGGATCTTAGGCGTCTCAGAGGCTTCTCGACTCTTACAACACGTTATGGTTGCTAAGCTTGCTAGGTGGCCGGTTTGTGGTGCCTTTAGAGGCAGTGATCTTCTTCTATCCTATTGTTGAATCCTACTATGACGAGTTTCCTACCCCCTTTCTTCTTTACTTGTTCTTTGAGATTAATTTTTTTGTCTTATTTTGTCTTTCTCGCCGTTAATCAGTGTTTCTTTCTCTCCTCATAGTAGGGTACTTTTCTCAGTTAATTTTGTTGCGTAGTTGTATGGCAGCAAGTGCAGAGGTGACTTCCTTTCAAAACACCAATTTGGTGCAATTACTCTACCACCGATACTTGCTCAAGTTGAAGGTATCCTTCATGGAAAGCTGCTTTAGCCAACAAAATAGAAGAGGGATCTATGCATCATTATTGTTATCAGATTCTGATATGAGTTTTGTGGTAGGATGTATATGTTCTTAACCATTGTGTGGTATTTAAGTTTGTCTTCCTCTTCATGTAGATGTTGTATGGCTAATCCGTAATAAAATTAGTCTATTTATAAAAAAACACGATCGTGCTACGCAGCACGACCGTGCTACCAGCCATCCACTTCCCCAAAAACAACGTGACATTTTTCACCATGGTCATTCCACTCCACCATGACCGTTCTCACCCCAACCCACCACAACCATGCTACAAAGCACGTCCGTGCTACTCACAAAAACCTAGCTACTTTTGCACTGCATTTCCCACATTATCCCTACTTGCCCTATTGCTTCCCCTACACCTATATATACCTAGGTGGTGGCTGGAGCAAAAGGCTAGACACCCCTAGCTACCTTCTACCACCTCTTAGCTCCCCATTTCACCCCTTAGCCATTCCACTCCATTTCCATCTCCATTTCATTTCATTTCACCATTTCTACCATCAAAACCCAAGTTTCTTCTTGTTTCCACCCTTTTTCCACCATCATCCCATTCTATTACACCTTAGAGGATAGTGGAGGATGCCCCACAACAGCTGAAGTGGAGGAATTCTTCATCTACACTGAGCTCCATGGCTTCTTCTATCTCTTTCCCCCTTCTTTTTGTATATTGCATTACTGTGAGTAGCTAGGCCCCTTGGGTGGGCTGTTTGGGGTGTAAAATGTCACTTTGATACCTTGTTGGGGGAAATGATATATAAACATTGTAATTTCATTTGTTAATGATTATGTTCTATTTCTACCTCACTCTTCATAAATTTCTTGTTGGTTTGTGCTTGAAATCAATTAGAAATCCTAGGAAATTGCTTATATGTGTGAATTTTGGGATTTACTCCTAGATCTAATTCTTGGATCCCTAGCTAGCTACCCGTAATCCTACATGCTAATTAATTATACTAACCCTAGTTGAGAGATCTAAGTAGATAGTTTAGATGAATTTGGTATGCTTAGCATGGAGCATTCTCAAGGTTAGAATGTGGGTGAGGGGAGGCTTAAAACATCACTTCCACTCCCATTACTAATCTCATCCCCTAATTATCCTAGGATCATCTTACCTAGAAACCTAGGCTTGTTTAGACTCTAATTGAATTACACCTAAACCCTAACCCGATTGAGCCTCACAAGGGTAGTAGGGAGTGTTAGGGACTAGTTCCCCTATACACAACCTAGCATATCCATACCGAGTTAGTAGCTTAGGCTAATTCATTAGACTCTAACTTGTTGTTTGGTTTGATAATCTAAATGAAATTATTATGTTCACATGTCACCCCCAACCTAATTGATAAGTGCATCCCCTAAATAACCCACATCTCCCTTAATTTCTTTAAAACCCTAATTTCCTTCTTTCTTAGCTTAGTTAGCTTCTTGCCTTGTTCTTGCTTTGTTCTAGCTAGTTTAGCTCTTTACTTGCTCTTTTGCCCTATTTGCTAGCTTAGTGTAGTGTAGACCTTTACGTGCTTGCCTTAGTGTAAATTGTTCTTTTGTTACCTTGCCTTCTCGTTTCCTAATCGCTTGCCTTCCTTTACTTGCTTGGTTGTTCATCCTTAGTTTAACAATCAAAATCAACCTTCAAATCCTTCAAACCTAGACTCTATAGTAGGAACCTAGCCCAAAAACTAACCTAGCTCCAGTGCCCCCTTTCCTCCATGTGGATCGAACCTATACTTGCCACCTTACCTATACTACGACACGACCCTGTGTGCTTGCAATTTAGTGTTTTAGTAGAAGTAGGTCATTTGATTTTAGGTCATTATAAATTTTGAAAGTGTATCCACCGTGTGTGTCTGTTTGTATATTTACATCTATTGAAATCTCAATTGAGTAGTATGTAATGCCTTTGGTAGAAGCGCACCAAGCTTTTTGGTGTCGTTGCCGACGAGAAAGGAGCTCGGCCTAGATAGTTAGTTTTGCTTTAACTTTTCCTACTGCCCTCATCATTCCTATAATTGATTCTTTATTCTTTGTATTCTTTGTGCATATTGGTTTTCTAACTTGTTCTCTTTTGTTTGGTTGTGCCTTATGCATGTGATAAGCCACTCGGGGAAGACAAGATGGAAGGCCGAAATGTGCTAACCCATCCATTTCCTCCACCACCCTACCTCCAAGGCTATCCAAAGCCTTACACACCCCCACCACCTCCATCACCACAAGCTTGCTATTAGTTCATCTTCTAACCTCAATTCCCTCCTCCACCTCAATTCCAAAGGCCATTAACAATAGTGCCACCACCACAACTATCACACACTCCCCCTACTTCCTATTAGAAAATGGATATGGTTTCAATCATGGGGTGTGACAAGGTTGTTAAGAAGCTCATCAAGGGAGGGAAGCAAGTTGACAAATATCTTAATGAAGAGCCATTATCAGAAAGTCCTTGTTCGCAAGTGTCCCATATGATTGAGACCCCTCTCTTTGATGCATATGAAGACCCACTCCTCAAGAGAGACAAAAACTATGGCATTAAATTTCTAAAGGTCATAAGGCTGATTAAGATCTATGATGATGATCCCCAAGGAGAGAAAACTATTGAAAAACACTTGAGAATCTCATATGATCCTTGCGAGGAAGATCAATCAAGGAAAGCATTTGAGAGGATTTCCTATGATGGGGATGCAAACATTTTATTTTTATACAATGGTGGATGGTAAAAGAACAACTAGCCCAACTGAAGGCATGGAACTTAGCACTTGTGGGAGGCAACCCACCTAGGTTTGGGAATTTTTCACCCAAACTTCAATTATTGATACTTTTTCTTTGTTTTTACACTTTTCCAAGTAAACAAACACACACACACACACTTGTTTTTAATAGTTTTTGTTTAGTTTTAAGATGTGCAGGTGAAAATGGGGTGAAATGAGGAAAATTAGATGAAATTTTGACAAGTAATCAATGAAAAACCATTTTGGGCCAAAGATTTCATGTTTGATGAGATACAAGTTGAAATCAACTGCCACAGTACTCACTACGGCTGCAGTGACATGGAACGACTGTGGTGATGCATTCACAATCAATAGGGGAATAAAGAAAAATTGAATTGAAGAACAGAGCCACCACGGCCATGCAAGGCAGCATGACTGTGTAGCCACCCACTCAAAATGGCCGTGTGGGCTACCACGGTCTTGTAGCAAGAAGGCACCATGGTTGTGCCATGCAGCACAGTCGTGTCGTAGCTTGACTCGAGCACTTAAGTCAGAGTTTTGCAAAAATCACAAAACAATTATGTTTTCAACTCTGTGAACACCATGATCGTTCCTTATGAATGACAGTTGTGTAGCACCTCCCATCCAATCCACCACCCTTGAATCAACACAAAATATCCCCCAATCCATCTCCAATCAATACCCCATCATTTCCACTACCTTAATCACCATATTCCACCCATTTTGCATCCGCAAAACACCTCATTTCTCTCCAATCCGCCCCAGCAGCCCTGTTCTTTAGAGAAAACCTAAAATCCCATTTTCTCCACCAATTTCAATCCAAAATGAAGAAAATGTCTAAGAATGCTATGTCTAAAGACCAAGGAGGTCATTTCCAATGGACGTGACCCGAAGAATGCGTCTTCCTAAGCTCGATCGACACCTCTTACCCTTCTAGAACCATCGTCATCCTCCGGTTCACAAGGGAAATCACCCCATGCGGCTGTGGCAGTGGATCCCACGATGGAGGAGTCTTCTAGACAACCCAACGGAGGTAGGGCAACCATCTAACCATCAGTCTTGGAAGCTTGCCAATCAATTTCGGCATCACGACCGTCATTTTTAGCTGCATGATCTTCGACGTTTATGATACCGCATCCACATCCGAGAGCATGACGGAGGCTACTGGTAGATGATGTAGATGAGGCAATGCCAGATGCGTAGCAGGAGGATGCACCTGAAGCACACCATGTGGCAACACTTGACAGTCAGAGAAAGAGAGGGAAGAAGTCAAAGCACCCAGATTACTTAACATGTTGAGTGATTGCTACTCGTTACGCGTGCCAGGAGACGATGAAAACTTTAGGCATCTTTAATTTTTTTCAAGACATCTTGGGGCCTGTTGGGCTAGTTGAGGTGTTGACCACAGTTCAAAAGACCTATGTGGAGCTTACACAATAGTTCTTTGTTGTTACAACCCATACTAGGGTTAGTCAATAAATACCTCAATTAACATGAAACACCTTGATTAGTGTTGAGTATATTATTAAATAGCATGGTTGATTAAGATAAGCTAAGTCATGAATAAATAGTGAGATTTATTTATCTGAGGTAATTAACGATAATAGGAATGTTGATCGTTAGATTAATCAAGTTAAGTACTCACTAATTCAATTAGAGCTTTGATCCAGTGAGACAGTCTAATTAGTATGTTTTCATGTCTTGAGTAGATAGAGGAGTTCGTGCTTGAATTGATGCAAAAGAAATTATCCAAATCGGGTATCCGATGTGTTAGTTATGACGTTTTCAAGTCTTTTGGGCTTATTTTGCAATTTTTCCAAATATTTTGTTTATAAGCCCTTTTCCTCCTTTTCTTCCTTATCGCGATCTCTTTTTTTCACCCGATAGAGCAGAGCAGCCGCAAAGCGGCGCTCAGCAGTTCCATCGTCCCCGGACCAACGTGAGCTAGGGCAACCAATTTTTGGCCTCTTAGCCCCGATTGACTACGCCCACCCCTCCTCTACCTTCTCCTTCCTCCTTCTTTCTCCTTTGCCCTGCTCTAGCAGTGCCCGACCTGCAGTATGGCATCGTCGGCCTGAAGCAGCACCTGCAGCTGCAGCAACGCCGGCCAGGGGTAGCTGGGCACGGCCATCACCACCAAATGCTGCCCTCGACTCCGACCAAGGGCCCAAGGCAGGAAACCCCAACATTCTGCCCCTATTGTTCCACCTGCGCCTCCATTTAGCAGGGCCGGCGCCCTACTTTGAATCTGGTTAATTCCAAGGCGGAACCTAGGAGAAAGATGACCCAGTGGCGCCAAGGAGCTCAGCCTTGTGGGTCAAGCGTGGATCCGCAGCTAATAGTCGTGATTTGGTTCAGCTGGCCCTTCTTTTCAACCTAAATGTGTGTGTTTCTTCTTGTGTGTAGCAGGTCTGAACCAGGTAGCAACGCCCAGTGCTAGGATCAGCAGCAAGGGCGGCCGTTTAGGAATTAGAAAGGGAGCAGTCGAGCTCCATCCATCTCCTACCTCACTCAATCGCGGCGCTCAACCACCAAGGAACAGTGCCTAAGTAGCAGGGGCGGCGCCCCAGTCATGTTCGAGCAGCAGCAGTAAAACCACGATATCCAGTTCATTCCTGAGGAGCTTTTGGGGGCAACCAGTACTCCAGAACGTTGCCTTGATTTTGGCTTGAGGTCCAGATTAGGATTTCCATAGTCGTTAGCCAAGATCCATCTATCAATTGAGCCAATTTCAGATCTGATCGTAAAGGAACTGATCTGCTGTTGAATTGCAGGAACAGTAAACCAATAAATCAAAGGAAGAAGACGATCCGAAATCGCCCAAAATCCGGCCTTGAATGCAGTTCCGGACGAATCCGGACATCCTGAACCACTATGAGTGGGGTTTCATTTATTTATCATTAATAAACTCAGGCGTTTGAATAATTTCTGTTTTGTGCGCGAATTACGCTGATAACAGGCATAGGGAAGCGTTTGGCGTCGCCCGACTTTTTATTTCATAAAATGCTTCTAGACGCTGTTATATGATTTAGTTTAGCATTTGATCAGTGTGGATTGAATCAGTAAATTTATATGGTTCATTGGAACCTAAATTGCTCATTTGAATGTTGAAATTAGAAATTCATGTCTGAAAATGGTGTAATTTGGGTATGAACCCAAACAATGAAGATTTCTGATAAATTATCAGATGTACGATTTCAAAGTAGATATGAATAAATAAAATATGCATGAAAACCCTAATTGCATATATCTTTTGACGTTAATATGTGTAAATTGATATTTACATGAAATGGCACATTTCTCTGAAATATTACCAGAAATTCTCAAGTATTGTTATTAAATTGTGTTGTGATATGTAATTAACTCTTAATTGAGTTAAGTGATGCTCAAACCAGGATTTGGGTTAATGTGCATGTTTTTCGAGAATTTTAGAGAATTGATAATTGTTGAGTATGATTCTCATGTGTGAAGTAAATTTCTTTAATTTGTGCAATAAGATGTTCAATTGTGTAAATTCGCTATGTATGTGCCAAATTGAAATAAGTTGGGTTATTTATGCATTTCTAATTTGTCTGAATGCATGGTATGAGAATTTCTCAGAAATTACAATGATTTGAAATATATTGCTCTGTCAGTTTAGAATGACAGTGTATTGTGATCTGATATGAAATCAGTAAATGTGATATTCCTGTTTAAGTGTTTATATGTTAATCAGTTAATAGACTTAGGTGCCCTAACACCGTAGAACCCCTTTGACAGATCTGCTTCTTAGGGGTGAAACTCGTGTTGCAACATTATCCGTGCGATGTCATGGAGACACGAGGATAGAGAGGCAGTGTCCAACAATAACGCGTGCGATGTCACGGTGGCACTGGAGAAAATTGGGGGTTATTGCAACAAGATCCGTGCGATGTCATGGAGGTAACCCCGTGAGACTCTCCGCTTGTGTACTCAGGTTAGAGGAGGAGTCTAGAGCACTTGATGTAGTGCAGTGAGGCCGATGAGCCTGAAGGCCGATGAGCCTGGGGTCCTGTGGCAGAGCAGGGCTGGCGTCAGACTTAGCATTTCCCGGGTGTGTCGCTAAGTCTTGTACGGTGGGATCGTAGTTCGCTACGGATATTTATATGCAGGGTACACTGCATATGATTAGGGCATAATAATATAAATATGAAATCATATAGGATCACAGTAAATTAATATATCCGAACTTTTGTGTCAATTCATTATATCTTTTTATTGGTTTAAATTATCTGTTGTTGCATAGAAATGCGATTATATTCTGTAATCTGCTATGTCATTAGATCTGCCCTGCTTGTACTGTATTTATGTTTATTTCAATTTTATAAACCTGATGAGTTGTTTAGTGATAGCTAAATGAAATGCTATTCACTGAGCGAGTAGGCTCACTCCTCTACTCAAACATTTTTAGGTCAGCGACAGTTCCATGAATCGAAAGGATCTTTTCATCCCATCGTTTAATGAGCCGAAGGTTTGTAGCTAGTCTAGTTAGAGGTCTCTTAGTCCTTTCCCCTCAGTCCTTGGGACATGGTGTGGGTGAGAGAGAGTATGTATGGCGAATGTGTAAAAGATGTAAAGTAACTGTTATGTTTACTTTCTGTTAAACAATGTTACATGTTGTAAACTCTGTTTATGTTCTCTAGCCAGTTTAATTGAAATGCTTCCGCAATAGTTATTTATGTTTTAGTTTACAACAATAATCATGATATCATTACGAGGTTTTAAAAAGAAAAAGTTTTCAGCGATTTGTTTATGTGATAATCCCTCCGTCGCGCCCTAATCTCGTGATTAGTGGTTAGTGTGAGATCGGGGTGTGACAACTTGGTATCAGAGCATAGGTTGAGTATATGAATACTCTAAGTCAAGGTCAGGGGATGACAAGAGACCAATAGGATTAGGACTTATGTGTCTTCCTTCTAACTGCAATTTTATAACAGAAAATGTTCTGTTATACTATTGCAGATGGCAGGAAGAGGACGTGGTCACGAGAATCAAGTTGAGAGTTTAAGCTGAGTTATCAGGGATCATTAGGATCAAAAGATAGTATTATAATTAAGATGGATAACAAATGATGTGTCTTTAGCTCTGGGAGGTCTGAGTGTTTAGATACCCTGGCCAGGTGTCTGAATACTTAGATTGACCAGTATCAAGCTACTCTGTCTATTCTTCTCTGAATACCCTGGCCAGGTATGCAGAGAAAGGATAGGCTGGAGAGAAACCCTAGAAACCTTAGGGTTAAGAAATTAGAAATTAATGTAAGAATAAGAGGTTAAATATAGAATGCGATACAATTCCTGATTTATATTGCTTATTTGATTGAAGATCACTAGAAATGCTTTTATATGCATGAAATTAAATTTTCAGTTTGTAAAGTAGATATGATTCTCTTATGTTGTTGTGTGTTATGAAATGATTTATTTATTATTTGTATTCTCTGTATCAAGTAGACTAGACAATTGTTTAAATGTATTTTCCCTAAATGGATATTATTTCCACATGTTTGAGATTAATAGGAGTTAGTTAATCCTGAGTAGCTCTTGGCTTCAGGACTACAGGTTCGGCCTGGTCCGGCTGGCAGGATGCGTTACTGGGATCTAATGACTCCTATTAACAGTATAATTAGAGTAGACTCTGGATGATTTAGACCTCAATCATAGTAAGAATGTACATACGATAAGACGTTGAGATGTAAGAGAAAGATTAGAACAGCTAAGAATTTGCTGGAAATGATATCAGAGGGCCAATGTTGGAGCCTCATATGTGTAATCCTTAATTGGAAATAAAAGAAAATGATATAAGGTTCAAATTAAATTCAATGATTTGTATTATATGAACTCTAAATATAAGAGTATGGAAAGGATATGAGAAAAGTATGTAAGGGCTAGGACGTAAGAATCAACTTTGGGTTGGATCATGGAATGGAGTAAAATACTTTTATGTACTTCAAAGCAAAGAGAAAATAGAATAAAAGAGTTGAGTATACAATAAGTACATAGAAATAAAGAGTCTTATGTAAATCATAAGACCAGGAAAAGAACTTAATTGAATCAAAAGAAATGTTAGAAATGATGACCTCAATTAAGGAATGAGGATTACATGACATAATTGAAAGTATGGAATATATATCTTTATCATAAAGCTTAGTGCATTTATACATACTATCTTTGGATTCTGAGTCTATATAGACTAGCTAACTTGTTTATAAAATAAGGAACAAACGCATAACTTAGAAAATGAATGCATCATATATGTTGCATATCTATCATGGTAGAGACGTTTAAGTGAATGAAATAATGAAACACAATATAATGATAAAATCCTCGCAAGGTAAATTGAGAATGTAATTTATCTGAATGTCCAAGTAAGAGAAAGGAAATTCCAGTGATAAGATAAGGAAGACTTTAGCAAAACTTATGAGATCTAAAGTTTAAATTTCAAACTACGGAAGTCAGGTCACATCACAATAATGCTATGTTATTGTTAAAGACGAAACTCTAAAATGTTTAGAGTTGTAGTAGTTCAAGGAATATCACTAGTGATTTGACCTTGAATACTAGCATCTCTATAAAACAAGATCATGAGATTTGTTCTATGAAAGGTAAGCTAGCATTAATAAAATCTAGGGTTTAAAGGTAGATAAACAATATGAAAATGACTTGGATAAAAGAGTAAGATATAAATTTGAAATGTAACAACAAGTAAGTAGCATAGAATGAGGAGTACTACCCGATACATGATCTGAAGTTAGTTGTTGTAGTTCATGCTCTTCTGACACATCGTCACTATCTTTATGATGTGATGATAGATTGTCACTTTGGGAAGGTGAATGTGGTAGCTGATGCCCTAAGTAGGAAGTATAATTCAACAGTGGATGTATTTTCCATGGTATGTTTCAAAAGAGACATGCTAGTGGAAATGTGAAAGTTGAACTTAGACTTAGGGGTGACATAGCTAAATGGTTTGATTGCACAGATGCAAGTCAAGCCTACTTCTTATGATCAAATCAAGGAACTACAGTAGGGTGACAGTGAGTTACGGTAGATCATACATGACATGATAAAGGGAAAAAGACCAGAGTTTAGGTTTTCAGATGATGGTTTGTTGTATCCACATGATAGGTTGCATGTACCTTGAGATAATGACTTGAGAGAATAGATTCTTGAGGAAGCGCATGCATCGATGTATGCCATGCATCCAGGCGACACTAAGATGTACATGAATCTCAAGGAGTTGTACTGGTGGCCTGGTATGAAGAGGGATGTAGCTGAGTATGTGGTTAAGTGCAGAGTGTGTCAGCAGGTTAAGGCTGAGCACCAGAAACCTGCAGGTACCTTGCAATCTCTTCATATACCAGAATGGAAGTGGGAACATATCACAATGGATTTTGTGATAGAGTTTCCCAAGACACCTAGAGGTTATGACTTGATATGAATGATTGTGGATAGACTAATTTATTCTGCTCATTTTCTTCATACTAAGTCAGCCTTTGATGTTCCAAAGTTGGCCAAGATATATGTGAATGAGGTAATCAGATTGCATGGAATTACAGTTTCTATTATATCTGATAGAGATCCTAAGTTCACATCCAGGTTCTGGAATCAGTTACATCGTGCATTGGGCACAAGGCTGAGGTTCAGTACAACGTTTCACCCGCAGACAGATGGTCAGTCTGAGAGGACCATTCAGACTCTTGAAGACATGCTAAGAGCATGTGTTCTGTAGTTCAGAGGAAGTTGGGAAGAACACTTGAGCCTTATGGAGTTTGCATACAACAATAGCTACCATTCTAGTCTTGGTATGGCACCGTATGAAGCTCTGTATGGCAGAAAGTGTAGATCACCTGTATGTTGGTATGAGGTAGGTGAGAAAGAGATTCTTGGGCCAGAGATAGTGGATATGACTACAGAGAAGATATATGTGATCAGAGAGCAATTGAAAGCTGCTCAGGACAGGCAGAAAAGTTATGTAGAGAGACGACGTCGACCTCTTGAGTTTGAGGTTGGTGACGAGGTTTATCTGAAAGTTTCACCGTGGAAGGGAGTGTTGAGGTTGGATAGAATAGGCAAACTGACTTCTAGGTTTATGGGCCATATCCTGTTATTGAGAGGAATGGACCTATAGTCTATAAGTTGGATTTGCCATTTGAGTTGGCTAAGTTACATGATATGATTCATGTATCGATGTTGAAGAAATGTTATCCTGGTACAGAGAAGATAGTGGACCCATAATCTGCTCAGCTCAGACCAGATGTATCTTATGTTGAGGGATCAATACGAATAGTTGATCGGAGGATCAAGAAACTCAAGAATCACGAGATACCATTAGTGAAAGTTTTGTGGAGAAATCATAACCTAGAAGAAACCATGTGGGAGTTTGAATCAGTGACGTATGATAAGTTTCCTTTTCTCTTATAGGAATTTCGGGACGAAATTCTTATAAGGGAGGGAGATTGTTACAACCCATACTAGGGTTAGTCAATAAATACCTCAATTAACATGAAACACCTTGATTAGTGTTGAGTATATTATTAAATAGCATGGTTGATTAAGATAAGATAAGTCATGAATAAATAGTGAGATTTATTTATCTGAGGTAATTAACGATAATAGGAATGCTGATCGTTAGATTAATCAAGTTAAGTACTCACTGATTCAATTAGAGCTTTGATCCAGTGAGACAGTTTAATTAGTATGTTTTCATGCCTTGAGTAGATAGAGGAGTTCGTGCTTGAATTGATGCAAAAGAAATTATCCAAATCGGGTATCCGATGTGTTAGTTATGACGTTTTCAAGTCGTTTGGGCTTATTTTGCAATTTTTCCAAATATTTTGTTTATAAGCCCTTTTCCTCCTTTTCTTCCTTATCGCGATCTCTTTTTTTCACCCGATAGAGCAGAGCATCCGCAAAGCGGCGCTCAGCAGTTCCATCGTCCCCAGACCAACGTGAGCTAGGGCAACCAATGTTTGGCCTCTTAGCCCCGATTGGCTACGCCCACCCCTCCTCTACCTTCTCCTTCCTCCTTCTTTCTCCTTTGCCCTGCTCTAGCAGTGCCCAACCTGCAGTATGGCATCGTCGGCCTGAAGCAGCACCTGCAGCTGCAGCAACGCCGGCCAGGGGTAGCTGGGCGCGGCCATCACCACCAAATGCTGCCCTCGACTCCGACCAAGGGCCCAAGGCAGGAAACCCCAACATTCTGCCCCTATTGTTCCACCTGCGCCTCCATTTAGCAGGGCCGGCGCCCTACTTTGAATCTGGTTAATTCCAAGGCAGAACCTAGGAGAAAGATGACCCAGTGGCGCCAAGGAGCTCAGCCTTGTGGGTCAAGCGTGGATCCGCAGCTAATAGTCGTGATTTGGTTCAGCTGGCCCTTCTTTTCAACCTAAACGTGTGTGTTGCTTCTTGTGTGTAGCAGGTCTGAACCAGGTAGCAATGCCCAGCGCTAGGAGCAGCAGCAAGGGCGGCCGTTTAGGAATTAGAAAGGGAGAAGTCGAGCTCCATCCATCTCCTACCTCACTCAATCGCGGCGCTCAACCACCAAGGAACAGTGCCTAAGTAGAAGGGGCGGCGCCCCAGTCATGTTCGAGCAGCAGCAGTAAAGCCACGATATCCAGTTCATTCGTGAGGAGCTTTTGGGGGCGACCAGTACTCCAGAACGTTGCCTTGATTTCGGCTTGAGGTTCAGATTAGGATTTCCATAGTCGTTAGCCAAGATCCATCTATCAATTGAGCCAATTTCAGATCTGATCGTAAAGGAACTGATCTGCTGTTGAATTGCAGGAACAGTAAACCAATAAATCAAAGGAAGAAGACGATCCGAAATCGCCCAAAATCCGGCCTTGAACGCAGTTCCGGACGAATCCGGACATCCCGAACCACTGTGAGTGGGGTTTCATTTATTTATCATTAATAAACTCAGGCGTTTGAATATTTTTTGTTTTGTGCGCGAATTACGCTGATAACATGCGTAGGGCAGCGTTTGGTGTCGCCCGACTTTTTATTTCATAAAATGCTTCTAGACGCTGTTATATGATTTAGTTTAGCATCTGATCAGTGTGGATTGAATCAGTAAATTTATATGGTTCATTGGAACCTAAATTGCTCATTTGAATGTTGAAATTAGAAATTCATGTCTGAAAATGGTATAATTTGGGTATGAACCCAAACAATGAAGATTTCTGATAAATTATCAGATGTACGATTTCAAAGTAGATATGAATAAATAAAATATGCATGAAAACCCTAATTGCATATATCTTTTGACGTTAATATGTGTAAATTGATATTTACATGAAATGACACATTTCTCTGAAATATTACCAGAAATTCTCAAGTATTGTTATTAAATTGTGTTGTGATATGTAATTAACTCTTAATTGAGTTAAGTGATGCACAAACCAGGATTTGGGTTAATGTGCACGTTTTTGGAGAATTTTAGAGAATTGATAATTGTTGAGTATGATTCTCATATGTGAAGTAAATTTCTTTAATTTGTGCAATAAGATGTTCAATTGTGTAAATTCGCTATGTATGTGCCAAATTGAAATAAGTTGGGTTATTTATGCATTTCTAATTTGTCTGAATGCATGGTATGAGAATTTCTCAGAAATTACAATGATTTGAAATATATTGCTCTGTCAGTTTAGAATGACAGTGTATTGTGATCTGATATGAAATCAGTAAATGTGATATTCCTGTTTAAGTGTTTATATGTTAATCAGTTAATAGACTTAGGTGCCCTAACACCGTAGAACCCCTTTGACAGATCTGCTTCTTAGGGGTGAAACTCGTGTTGCAACATTATCCGTGCGATGTCATGGAGACACGAGGATAGAGAGGCAGTGTCCAACAATAACGCGTGCGATGTCACGGTGGCACTGGAGAAAATTGGGGGTTATTGCAACAAGATCCGTGCGATGTCATGGAGGCAACCCCGTGAGACTCTCCGCTTGTGTACTCAGGTTAGAGGAGGAGTCTATAGCACTCGATGTAGTGCAGTGAGGCCGATGAGCCTGAAGGCCGATGAGCCTGGGGTCCTGTGGCAGAGCAGGGCTGGCGTCAGACTTAGCATTTCCCGGATGTGTCGCTAAGTCTTGTACGGTGGGATCGTAGTTCGCTACGGATCTTTATATGCAGGGTACACTGCATATGATTAGGGCATAATAATATAAATATGAAATCATATAGGATCACAGAAAATTAATATATCCGAACTTTTGTGTCAATTCATTATATCTTTTTATTGGTTTAAATTATCTGTTGTTGCATAGAAATGCGATTATATTCTGTAATCTGCTATGTCATTAGATCTTCCCTGCTTGTACTGTATTTATGTTTATTTCAATTTTATAAACCTGATGAGTTGTTTAGTGATAGCTAAATGAAATGCTATTCACTGAGCGAGTAGGCTCACTCCTCTACTCAAACATTTTTAGGTCAGCGACAGTTCCATGAATCGGAAGGATCTTTTCATCCCATCGTTTAATGAGCCGAAGGTTTGTAGCTAGTCTAGTTAGAGGTCTCTTAGTCCTTTCCCCTCGGTCCTTGGGACATGGTGTGGGTGAGAGAGAGTATGTATGGCGAATGTATAAAAGATGTAAATTAACTGTTATGTTTACTTTCTGTTAAACAATGTTACATGTTGTAAACTCTGTTTATGTTCTCTAGCCAGTATAATTGAAATGCTTCCGCAATAGTTATTTATGTTTTAATTTACAACAATAATCCGGATATCATTACGAGGTTTTAAAAAGAAAAAGTTTTCAGCGATTTGTTTATGTGATAATCCCTCTGTCGCGCCCTAATCTCGTTATTAGTGGTTAGTGTGAGATCGGGGTGTGACATTTGAAATACTAAAGAAGTTCTCACATGACACAATCAGTGTCACTTTGGGGAGTAACACCTACCTCATTACTGCATCATTTCTAAATGGTATTTTTACTCTAACTCCCGAGGAAACAATGTCACTTGATCAAGGAAGCACTGATAGGGAAACCAATGCGAACTATGCTACAATGTGGAAGAAACTTATATGGCAGAATAGTTTTGTGGTGGGAAAATCAAAGACTATTCTAATTTGTTACCCCATCTTGAGATACATTCAAAAGGTCCTAACGAACACCATCTTCGCCCGATATGAAAATCAAGGTGGTTGCACCAAGAAGGACCTGTTTGTATTGGGATGGATGGTACAGGGAAAACTTGTAAATCTGGGGTCACTTATTATTGGTCATATGAAGAAAATCCCGTCCAAGAGCAAGAATCCATTTATCATGGGAGGGATTGTAACTTCCATTGATTTAGCCCTAGGGCATGATGTATCTGGTTACACAAAGGTAGAAGGAGGAAAACTCATTGACCTACACTATTTGACTCACTCATTGATGATATCAGTGGTTGATCAAAATATTTTCTACCCAGTCAACCCTCCTTATGTAGGGGTTTCCCTAGAGCTCCCCTACCATGCCACACCTTTCCTAGAGGGATGCAGTCCATCTTCGAATTTTTGGACATATTGAGGAGGTGGGAAGATGAACACCCTAGGGATACATGGCAACAGTAGCCCAGAGATCTTCCTGAATGACATGGAGAGTCACATGCAGCTACCAAAAGGAGGAGGATAGTCGAGGAGTGAGAGAA
Source organism: Alisma plantago-aquatica (assembly GCA_963693085.1). Taxonomy (NCBI): domain Eukaryota; kingdom Viridiplantae; phylum Streptophyta; class Magnoliopsida; order Alismatales; family Alismataceae; genus Alisma; species Alisma plantago-aquatica. Next base: position 134,251,973 of record OY856410.1, on the reverse strand, counting down.
TCGCAAGGTGAGGCGTCATGAAGTAGATACATCACGATAGCAACAATAGCCCACAACAAATGCATATGACATGTCCACCATTCATGCATTGATGGAGGGCAACCAGAGAACTCAAGATCGCATACTGAGCACCCAGGACGGTATTTTGAGGACACATGAGAGCTTTCAGAACACCCAGGATTCCATGTGGTTAGACCATCAATAGATGCATTAGTAGGTCAACCACTTATATCAGTTCCAACACACTCAATCCCAAAGGAAGCCCCACTGGGGGGATATTGGTGGAGTTCATTGTCAGCATATCAGGACAACTACTCTCCTCCATAGTCAAACTACTGGGGTTCCTACTACCAGCATCCTCCACCACAGGGAGGAGAACTGCCACCACAGTGACCATCTAACCTATCATTCCTATACGTTAGTGTCATGCTGAGGACAACATGGTTCAAAATTTTGGGGTGGTAGGGAGGTATTCCCTTATCTCATTTTCACTTTCATTTTTCATTTCACCTACCATTAACTTTTGCTTGTTTGCTTTTGTTTTCTTTAGTTTTGAATTTACCTACTTTGCATACCTGCATGCCATGTGGTTACATTCTTGTCATTTTTGTGTAATTTTTATAATTTTTACTCTTTTTTCCACGTGTTGCATATCATGTAAATTTTTGGTAATTTTTGCACGTTTTATCTAGGATTTTCTTGTTTACTACTTAAAGTTCAATAATATAGGCTTAGAAGTGATTGAAGGCAATTTGGCACCGTTTTGGCCAATTTTGCCCAAATTTGAGATTTCTTGCCTGAAAGTGTCTTTTGACGTCGGCGAGTAGTAGCTCAGGTGGTCACTGCAGGGGCCCCTCATGAAGGGTCCCAGGTTCGAATCTCCCTAGTGGTGCTCTTCGAAATTGTTTCTCCCATAGCACAACCGGCCTCTGCGCAACTTAATGGGCTACGCTCCTTACAGGATGGGGTTGAGCTCCCCAGGTTGGGCTCCACACAAGCCTTATGAGTCTCCTGGGTTACGAAAAAGTGTGTTTTGACCCAATCTCTACTCTTTGGATTAAAATGATGACCTTTGACAAATGTAAGTGAATTATCATTGTTTATTGCTAAATATATCAATTCCTGACTTTTTACATGCGCACCACCTTTCTTGTGTTTGTGAATGTTTTGGTTGAATTGTGACTTAAGCAAGCTATGAGCCCTTAGTGCCTATGAATTCACTTGATAGAAGTATCAATTTCAAGTTGTTCATTCATGTGGTGTGAAATTGTTGGATGAAGTGTTGGATTAATTTTCATGTAGGAGACCTTATGTTGATAATCATGCCAGTGACCCCTCTTTGACCTAATCATTCACTCACCATCATCTTACCCGTCTGCCTCATAAAAGGATGTCAAAGTGCACATATTAGTCATGACCACCTCCATAAGTTTGGGGTGGCCACATCTACATCTCACCGATTCACTCTCATCACCATATGACCTATCTACTCCAAGGGCAAAGAAAAAAAAAGAAAATGCAAAAAGAAAATAAAAGATGCTCCTATTTAAGAGCATCTAAATAAAGAAAATATGAGTGTGTAAAAGTACTCCAAAAGCTTACCACAATCCTTTCTTCCATTTTCATACCCATTGAGCTAGGAAACATCAAATCTAGCTCATTTTTTCCTTTCCACAGCCATGTGGGTCATTTGGTGTGATTTGAAAAATAAAGTTTAATGCATGAAGGTGAAACAACACTCCTAGTCATCCTTGATTAACACCATCATGAAACGGTCTACCCAGAACCACATGAAAGAAATATGGATAGCTTGTGTGCTTCATGCACTATATTTGAAGTCCATATGCTTTGTGCTCTTTTCATGATTGGTTTGTGAAAGTAGGAGAGGAGTGAAGTGGAATGCATGCACTTGGTCATTATTGATCCCATTAAGCAATAATCATCTTTTGCATTATATTTGTCATTTCTTAATTGTGGAAAAATTGCAGAGAGATTGAGTTGGAGCATACTTGAGGACAAGTATGTTTTAAGTTTGGGGTGGTGATTCATCCCTATTTTAGGGCTTCATATGGTGTCATATTGCATTTCAATCTCATATATACTTGTTAAATTGCATGTTATTCCCCTCAATATGCATATTTGTATAAAATACACTTATGGACATTATTTGCATGTTTGTTAGGCATTTGGGCCACACTAGATGGAAGAGAGAAGAGTGATCCTAGGGTTTCTCTACCCTTGGAGTGACCTAAAGTGAAGTCCGATGCTCCCTCAACCTACCCCTAGTAGTTAAAGATCCATTGAAGATAAGATGTCCAAGCAAATCCAAAGAAACAAGTTCAAGTGCTGATCCAGAGACCATCACAGCCGTGGTATCACAGAATGGTCGTGCCAGCACACTTGCAAATCAACTAAGACATCTCCAAGCAAAGCTAGAATGACCAAGGTCCTGCCACTCAGAATGGCCATGGTGAATAGACCCAGAACCGTGCCACCTTGCATAGCCGTGAGACACCAGAGGCAGAACAGCCATGGAGCCAACAACGGGTTGTGCATTTCGAGCCACCTAGGCCGTGGTGACCACCATGACTTTGCTGCCACTAGCCCAACACGGTCGTGCCACATAGTACAACCGTGCAACCAGCCAGCCACTCCCACAAAAAAAACCTGACATTTTTCACCATTTTCACCATGTTCGTTCCAGTCCACCATGACCGTTCTCACCCCAACCCACCACGACCGTGCTACTCACAACAACCTAGCTACTTTTGCACTGCATTTCCCACTTTACCCCTACATGACCTATTACTTCCCCCAAACCTATATATACCTAAGTGGTGGCTGGAGCATGAGGCTGGCTACCCCTAGCTACCTTCTACCACCTCTTAGCTCCCTATTTTGCCCCTTAGCTATTCCACTCCATTTCCACCTCTATTTCACCATTTCCACCATCAAAACCCTAGTTTCTTCTTGTTTCCACCCTTTTTCCACCATCATCCCATGCTATTGCACCTTGGAGGAAAGTGGAGGATGCCATGCAGCAACTGAAGTGGAGGGATTTTTTCATATACACTGATCTCCATGGCTTCTTCTATCTCTTTCTCCCTTCTTTTTGTATTTTGCATTGCTATGAGTAGCTAGGCCCCTTAGCGGGCTGTTTGGGGTGTAAAATGTCACTTTGGTACCATGTTGGGGGGAAATGATATGTAAACATTGTAATTTCATTTGCTAATGATTATTTTCTATTTCTATCTCACTCTTCATAATTTGATTGTTGGTTTGTGCTTTAAATCAATTAGGAATATAGGGAAATTGCTTATATGTGTGAATTTTGGGATTTGCTCCTAGATCTAATTCTTGGATCCCTAGCTAGCTACCGATCCTCCTAAATTCTAATCAATTCTCCTAACCCTAGTTGACAGATCTAACTAGCTAGTTTAGATGAATTTGGTATGCCTAGCATGGAGCTTTCTCAAGGTTAGAATGTGGGTGACAGGAGGCTTAAAACCTCACTTGCACTCCCATTACCAATCTCAGCCCCTAATCAACCTATGACCATCTAACCTAGAAGCTAAGGCTTGTTTAGACTCTAATTGAATTACACCTAAATGCTAACCCAATTGAGCCTCACAAGGGTAGTAGGGAGTGTTAGGGACTAGTTCCCCTATACAGAACCTAGCATATCCATGGCTAATTAGTAGGTTAGGCTAATTCATTGGACTCTAACTTGTTGTTTTGTTTGATAATATACATGGAAGTATTATGTTCACATGTCACCCTAACCTAATTTATAAGTGCTTCCCCTAAACAACCCACATCTCCCTTAATTGCTCTAAAACCCTAATTTCCTTCAAGCAGATTAACGGTAGCAAAAACGACGCCAACAATGATGGAAACAACGACGGTGATAGCGGTGGCAGTAATGGTGATAGAAACGATGATAAAAAGAAGGGAAGATGTGATGTAGCGATGATGATGGTCTTGAGTACCATCTACCTTGTTGCAATGAGTGTGGATGAGAGAATGACGGGGTAGCTGTCGTAAGCCTGAATGGGAACGATGACAACAACGTCGGAAGAGAGAACGAAAGCGAGAAGGGAGTGACGACAGTGACGTCAGAAGTGAGAATGGAGTGGTGGTTGAGCTTTGGTCGTGCAAGAGCAAAGAAAGAATGGAACAGGGTTCGCGTGAGAGAAAGCTCGAGAGTCAAAGGAATGAAAAGGGAGGGGCACAAGTAGTATTTATAGAAAAAGGAGGGGCGACCATACAAATTCTCATGAAGCAAACAGTCTTGGGACCGTTTGGGTCCAAACGGTTTTAGGACCATAAAGACCAAATGGTTTCAAGACTATTTGGGACCAAATAGTTTCAAAACTGTAAGGATCAAATGGTTTCGAGACCATGAGGACCAAATGGTTTGAAAACTGTAAGGACCAAATGGTTTTGAGACTGTGAGGACCAAACGGTTTTGAGACCGTTTGGGTCCAAACGGTTTCGAGACCATGAGGACCAAATGGTTTCAAAATCGTTAGGATAAAACTATTTTGGTTATTGATTTTTATATTTTATATTTGTTTTTGTTGCTTATGTAAACTTTTATATTTTCTAAACAAATAAGATAGGTCTAAGAAAAAAAAGAGAGACTAGAAAATTATCAAGATTAAGCAAAGTAAAATAGAAAGGTGATACTCAGTTCTTGGGTTGCCTCCCAAGTAGCGCTTTGGTTTTACGTCATTGGCTCGTCGAAATTCTGGCTTGGTCAGATTGATGCAGTGGGATCATGAATCTCAATGGTTTGTCTTGGAGTTTTATCGGATGGAGTATAATATTTCTTCAGTCTATGGCCATTAACAGTCATTTCTCCTCCATTGTCGTCAAGTATGATGGTGAATGGCCCGAACCAGTTTGTGCGAAGTTTTCCGGGAAACATTTTGAGTCTGGAGTTAAAAACAAGGACCTTGTCTCCAACGATGATGTCTTTTCTTTTAAGGTGGCCATCATGCCACATCTTAGTTTTATCTTTGTAAATCCTAGCATTCTGGTAAGCACACATTCTTAGTTCTTCAAATTCTTGTAATTGAAGTTGTCTGTATTTGCTAGAACTTTTAAAATTGAAATTCAACTGTTTAATAGCCCACCGAGCCTTGTGTTCTAGTTTGACTGGAATATGGCATGACTTTCCATACACCAAATGAAACGAATTTGTTCCTATTGGTGTCTTGTAAGAAGTACGATATGCCCAAAGAGCATCAGGGAGCTTGGTGGACCAGTCTGTACGGTTTCTTTTGACAGTTTTCTCTAAAATAGCTTTCAGTTGTCTGTTTGAGACTTCAACTTGACCGCTTGTCTGTGGATGATAAGGCATGGCGACCTTGTGTTTTACTCTGTATTTTCACATAAGTGCTTCAAAACTACATTCCAAGAAATGTGACCCTCCATTGGATATGACTATTCTAGGAACTCCAAACCTAGGGAAAATAATATCCTTGAACATCTTAATAACCGGCTTAGAGTCACAAGATATAGTAGGTATAGCCTCTACCCATTTGGATATGTAATCCACAATGACCAATATATAGGAGAATCCATATGATGAGGGAAATGGACCCATATAGTCCATTCCCCATACATCGAAGAGTTCAATTTCCTACCACAGAGTAAGTGGCATTTTGTTCCGCTTGGATATCCCTCCAGAGTGCTGACATTTACTACATGATTGTACAAATTCATGTGCATCTTTTTCTATTGTCGGCTAGAAGAAACCAAACTGTAAGACTTTAAGACAAATATTTTTTGAACTCATGTGCCCCCCAGTAGGACCAGAATGGTAGTATTCCAAGACTGGGGTGATTTCTTCTTCAGGAAGTCAACTGTGGAATAATCTATCTATGCATAAGCGGAATAGGTATGGTTCATCCCAGTAGTATTGCTTGACATCATGAAAAAATTTCTTCCTGTCATGATAGGAAGCAAAAGGATGGACAATTCCCATAGCCAGATAGTTTACTTTGTCGGCATACCAGGGAAATCTAGTGGTGACCTTCATGAGTTGGTCGTCGGGTAGAGAGTTACAGATAGGTATATTGTCTTCATCTTGAAGCTCAATGTGACTCAGGTTATCGGTGAAAACATTTTACACCGCACTTTTGTCCTTTATTTCCAAGTTAAACTCTTGAAGCATCAGTACCCAACGAATAAGTCTAGGATTGGTGTCTTGTTTCTGAATCATATATTAAATTCTTGAATGATATGTGTAAACTGTAACCTTTGATCCAATCAAATAAGAAGGTAATTTCTCAAAAGCATAGATGACTTCCAAAAATTCTTTTTCTGTAGTTGTATAGTTCATTTGGGCCTCATCAAGAATTTTTGATGCGTAATATATCACGTAAGGCTTCTTATATATTCTCTTCCCTAGTACTTCTCCTATAGCGTAGTCACTGGCGTCACACATTATCTCAAAGGGTTGTGACCAATCAGGGGCTCTTAGTATAGGCACAGAGACTAAAGCATTCTTTAGGGTCATGAAGTTGTGTAAACATTCTTGATCAAAATTTAAGTCTGCATTGTTGGTTAACAGGTAAGTCATAGGTTTTGCTATTTTTGAAAAATCTTTGATGAATCTTCAGTAAAATCTGGCATGGCCCAAGAAAGCTCGTACTCCTCTGATGTCTTTTGGTGGTGACAACTTTGAAATGATGTCTATTTTTTCTTTGTCTACTTCAATCCCTCATTCAATCACCTGATGCCCGAGGACAATACCTTCTATTACCATAAAGTGACATTTTTCCCAATTAAGGAATAGATTTGTTTCCTCGCATCTTTGCAGCACTGTATTGAGATTAAGCACACAGTTATCAAAAGAGTCTTCATAGAATGAGAAGTCATCCATGAATACCTCCATGATAGATTCAGTTAAACCTGCAAATATAGCGGACATACACCTCTAGAATGCAACGGGTGCATTACATAGCCCAAAGGGCATTCTTCTGAAGGCATAGGTTCCGAAAGAGTGGGTAAAAGTTGTCTTTTCTTAATCTGTAGGGTGTATCAGAATTTGATAAAACCCTGAGTAGCCATTGAGATAACAAAAGAATTTCTAGTGAGCTAAACGTTCAAGAACTTCATCAAGAAAAGGTAAGGGGAAGTGATCTTTCCTTTTTTCCTTATTTAATTTTCTATAGTCGATACACATCGTAACAATCTAGGTGGGCACCCGTTTATTTTTATCATTCAAAACAACAGTGGTTCCCCCCTTTTTAGGGACAACTTGAACCAGACTTACCCATTGAGGGTCAGAAATTGGGTAGATAATACCAGCTTTTAGCAGTTTTAGAACCTCAAGGCAAACTACCTCTTTGAGATTCGGGTTTAGCTTCCTCTGGTGCTCCCGTGATGGTTTAAATTCTTCCAACATAGGTAATTTGTGCATGCATAAAGCTGGATATATCCCGGTTAGGTCGGTCATCTTATATCTAATAGCATTCTTGTGCTTACTTAACTCAACAAGGGGTCTTTCTTCCTGGTCATCTACCAAAGTGGAGTTGATAATGACCGGACATAGTTTTTCTTCATCTAGAAGGATGTGTTTGAATCCGGCTGGTAGGACTTTCATCTCAGGTTCCTTGAGCACTTCAGTGGTCTCCGGAGTGGTGATAGATTTCAACTCCTCAAAAGTAGCTTCTGGAACTTCTTCGACATGTTCTAGGTATTGTTGACATTGTTGAACCAGTTCGTTGGTTGAAAATTCAGCTTTTAGATTCGTTAAGATGTCTTCTAGAGCATCAAATGGTTCAGGAGTTACTTCCTTTAGTTGGGACATTTTATCTATTGCCTCAAGAATAAAAACTTCTTCATGGATGCTAGGACTTTTAAGGCTGTCAAAGACTCTAAATTGAACAGTTTCTTTCCCCAACCTTAATGTAGTTGTGCCAGATTTGACATCAGTTAGTGCTCTGGTTGTCATAAGAAAAGGTATGCTGAATATTATTGGATACCTCATATCTTCTTTTATGTCCATGATAACAAAGTCACAAGGGACATACAAGCCTCTTCCTACTCTCACTGGGATATCTTCAATAATGCCCAAAGATGCAATAATGGTACTATCAACCAACTGGATTGTCATTGTTGTGGGTAGCAAATAAGTAAAGCCCAATCTTTTACACAGAAAAGGGCATGATAGATATGCTGGCCCCCAAATCAGCTAATCCTTTCTTGCAAGAGGTATTTCCTATAGAACATTGGATGCCGAAGGAGCCAGGATCCTTTTGTTTTTTCGGCATTTTGTTGAGAATGATGTCAGAAGTAGTTTGAGCTAATTTGATGGTCTCATGTTCTTCGGTCATGTATTTCTTTGATAGAAAAGTCTTTAGATATTTAGACCAAGCTGGAATTTTAGAGAGAGCGTCAAGGAACGTGATATCAACATATAGCTTTTTCATTGCTTCCTTAAACTTTTGAAATCTAGAATCCAGTTTAGTCTCCATCAATCTGCTTGGATAGGGTATCCTAGGCTTGTATGGTGGGACCTCTGGTTCCTTGAGAACTAGTTATTTTTCTTTCTCCTTTTCAGCCTCTTGATTTGTGCTTACAGTTGGGATGATTTCAGTTATACCTTCTTCTTCTTGAGTGGCTTTGGTAGTGTCAGTAAGAACATGACCAGACCTTGTGGTAACTACATTCAGTTGTTCTGGTCTGTGTTGATCATGTCTTGGATTTATTTCCAGCTGACCAACGAAAGTACGTATTAGTGGTTTCAACCGAGTTGCAATTTGTGCTAATTGGGTTTCTACAACTTTTTGTTGAGATTTCTAGTTGGCAAGAATGGTCTATTGAGATTGCAACATTTGCTTTATCAAAGATATATCATCTGTTAGTGGAGGTGGAGCATTCTTTTGTTGGTACTGTGCAATTTGTTGTTGTCCTTGAGGTTGTGGTTGTTGAGGTGCTTGCGACTACGATTGTTGAATTAATGGTTGTTGCAACTAAGGTTGTTGCAATTGTGGGTGTAGTGGAGGGTGAGTGTACTGATAATATGTAGAAGAATTTCATGGGTAAGCAAATCTTTGAAATCCTCCTCTATAGTTTCCTTGGTTTCGGTTGTAGTTGCCTTGGAATCCTGGTGGTGGTCTATTAGAAGACCCACCTTGTGCTTGGTGCTGTGGGTTGGCAGTTCCCACAGGATTCCCATACTGAAACCTAGGGTGATTTCTCAGTTGATCCAAATTATAATATGTTTGACCTGGTATGGTATGGATAGAATTAACTTGCTCTGGAAGATGATCCTCGGGATGTTCAATAATTGGTTCATATTATGATTGAGGTGTCTGTAGATTCATCATTACATCATATAAAAGGCCACATGATAGTGTAGGATGATCTAACGCATGACAAGCTTCATAAGTCTCAGTGTCTACTTTGACTTGTTGGACTTGGGAGTTCTTCTTCGTTTCATATTATCCAAACATTATTTCAAGGGCTTGTTGCTTATGAGCTATGTTTTTTAGAGCTTCAGCAATGGCTTTCATTTCTATAGATTCTTCAGCTTTGTAGACTTTTAGGACTCCTCCTGTAGATGGCCTTCTCCAATTAGATTGGTTCTCGGCTCCAAGCGTAATAATCTTCCAGGAGTCCTCATAATTCTATCTCATGAAATTTCCTCCTGATGAGGAATCCAAAAACTTCTTTATTTCATCACTTACCCCTCTTTATAATGTTTCTACATGTTGGTTTTGTGAGATTCCGTGATGTGGGCATTTTCTCAGAAGTTCCTTAAATCTTTCCCATGATTCTGCCAGTGACTCTCCAGGAAGTTGGGAAAACTAGTTGATTTGTCCCCTATTCTGGTAGGTCAATGAGGGAGGAAAGAACTTCTCCAAAAATCTTTCTTCCAAGGGAGCCCAGGTGGTGATTGGCTCTCCATCTAAAGAGTTATACCAACTCAGTGCCTTTCCAGCCAAAGTGAAGTTGAAAAGTCGGAGCATGATTGCATCGAGTGTAGCTCCGATTTGTGGCACCAATCGACAAAGTGCCTTGAATCGCTTCAGATGGTCCATACAATCATCTCCTGTATTTCCAGAGAACGAGATGTCTTGCATGATTTGGATCCATTGTGTTCAAATTTTGAAGTTGGGAGCGTTAATAGGCGGTGGCTGGACTGGGTGATTATCCTCAGAATTCTTAGGAACAACGTAGTCTCGAAGTTGTTTGTTCCTTATCAATAACTAAGCAGCTGATGTGGCTACCTCATTTTCAGCTTGAATGCGAGCTTGCTCTTCATCTTGGACTTGAGCATGTGTATCAGCAATGTGTTGTGCTCTCTGAGCTGCTATAGCTGCATTGACTCTTTCTGGTACCAAAGCGACCTGGTGTTGTTCTTCATCCATCTGTCTGGCTTGTTTGCAGTTGAGTCTGATACATTGCTGGAAGTTTCATTCTACCTCAGAGTCATACTCTGATTCAAGAGAGAATCTGCAGTTTTGCATACACATTTTCTACCTGAGTAGAAGAAAAATCACACTTCAGATGATGGAAAGATTATGGAATAAAAAAGATATGAAGTAGTTATCAATGGTAAATTGTAAAATCCTAATCAACTAACAAGTTGATAAATGAAATTAAAACGTTCCGTTGTCCCCGACAATGGCACCAATTTTTGATGGAGCATCCACTTACGTGGAGTTGCATGCACCACTAAAAATCCTATAGATAGTAAGTCTCTAAGTTTAACCTTGTGTGTGCTATAATAAGATCTTCACCCATGTATGTTAAGGTACGTGGAAGTCTTATTATAGTACAATTGAGGGTCGAATCCACAAGACAACGCTCTTGTTAAGGATTTAACAAGATGGAAAATGTTATAATTCTATTTATCTACTTAAGAGTTGATATTTAGATCGAAGAGTTGGGTTGATGATTAAACTCAAATGCAAAAGTAAAGTAAATGGCAGGAAAGTAAATTTAAGGTTGTAAACAATATTTGGAAGCCACTAGGATGTGATTGAGTTTCACCACCACTACACATGGATCATAACATACATCATAATGACATGGCTTGAAAAAAGGGTCTAATCAGTTAGTATCTTTTTAGACTTAGCTTTCTTTTGAATAGCCAACTATGACAAATGTGGACATATTGCAATTCCAGCCATCCCTAAATGAATGGTCACTTACTTTACATCACTCCCTTCACAAAGTTTGTTCCTCGACCTATCAAAGTTGTACTTCCATACGTTAACTGATTCCATTTCATAGTATGAAAGTACAACAATGGAGGTGAGTTTACTCCACTCTTTGAAAAGCATTCCTAGATATTGAAACATATATATGGTGACTACATACATCAAGAACCAACATACAATCGATAATTGAATCTAAAAGAACAAACATAGACAATTCGCACTAGTAGATAATAGGTATCGTAGGTTGGTGATCAAGCAACTAGCATTCATTAAACGATTGATGTTGAACTGAAAAGATAGTATTTCTCTATTGCAAACTCATGAATTATAATGTATGAAATGAAAACATGGTTAGCGGGACTACTTCCTGCACCCTAGTGTATGAGACTACTCGCTCATGGCAAGAACAAAGAAGGAGACAAGAGAAGAGAAGGAAAGCATCATCTCCATGTAGGAGGGAGGAAGGTTGACCCCTTAGAGTAGAGAACAACTATCTTCACACTGTGTGGTTACTTTGGTGATGAATCCTTCACTTCCCACCTTCTATGTTGATGAGAGAGAAATTAGACTTATGGATGGAGTGTGGATCTTAGACCAGAAGCCTTGGGGTGAAGGATGAAGGAAGAAATAGCTCTGGAACAGTTGAGGAAGCCTTTGGACGTCTAAGAATCTATCGCTTTAATGAGGACCCTTTGGGTCCTATTTATAGGATCCAAGGGGGTCTTGAACGATTTTGAGTTATTTGGATCTTCATGATTTGGAGACCGTTTGGATCCTAATGGTATGGAGATCGTTTGGATCCTAACGGTCTTGAGACTGGTAGCTTTCACACATTCTTGGGATCAATAAATCTTCATTTAGTTTCGGAACTGTTAGAGTTCATATGATTTTGGGACCGTTTGGGTTCCATACGGTCTTGGGGCCGTTTGGGTTCATACAGTCTTGGGACCGATTGGCATTCATTCGGTCTTGGAACCAGTTGGCCTTCATACGGTCTTGGGACCATTTGGCTTCATACAGTCTTGGGACCGGTTGGCTTTCATACAGTCTTGGGACCGATTGGCCTTCATGTGGTCTTGGGACCGGTTGGCCTTCATACGGTCTTGGGACCGTTTGGGTCCTCACAGTCTTGGGACCGTTTGGGTCTTTAACGGTTGGAGACCGTTTGAGCTCTTCACGGTTTGGAAACTGTTTGGGGTTCTTTACGGTTTGGAGACCGTTTGAGCTCTTCACAGTTTGGAAACTGTTTGGGGTTCTTCACAGTCTTGGGACCAGTTGAGTTCTTTTGCAATTTTTTGTGTTTTTCTATAAGAAGAAAGGGGAAAATATTAGTTTATTGGTATATTCATAGTAAAGTAGAAAGTTAAGTATTCTATCTAATTTATCTAAGAAAAAGCATGTGAAGATAAGAAAAACTAGTAAGTTAACATTACAAAATGGGAGGTTATCATCGCTTCATGCCCATAATATGTTGAAGGATGAAAGAACAAAAGTTCAAATTGCTTCCTCCTAATTCCAACAATTTGTAAGGAAGTAGAGGTCCACTCGTTGAGTTTTCCCCTGTCCCTGCCTTGACTTTGCGACCACTATGCTGGTGATGAGGCAATGCAGAATATGAGCAAAAGGGTGCTTGATGTCAGTGATGAAGTTTGAGTGCTAGCTAATATGGTAGCCTTCTGCCACCTCTGCCAAAAGCTCCCATGTAGCCTTGAACCCAAATAGTTGGGGACAAAGCTATCTTCACCCATCATTCACCCATAGATGGCATTGAATTATCACAACGTCAGATGAAAGTTAGTGTTGTAAAGAAAAAAGTTGATGCGGCCCTCCAACCATCCATCCCCATGCTCGGGGATGATGCAAATATCTAGCAAGGCAAGGAATTCATAGATGAGATCTAGGTAAGTGTTATGACCCCACCTCCCGGTAACCCCCAATTAAGGGAGACCGTGAGGTAGAAGCCGCACCCATATTTTCCGGATCAAAGGTTCGACAATTAACCAAGAACAATTATTAAATTTTAATAGACTAAACTGAAAATCTATAAGAAAATAAACTTTTGCATACCTTTTTGTAAACTTGGATCGCTAAACTTCTGTCCACTTATGGATTCTACTCTAACTAATCCTCCTTGTATTTTAACTCATGTATTTCACAATATGACGATTTATTGTTTGTCCTTTTGGCTTGTACCTAAAACGCCGACAAAAAAAACGTCGGTCAGCCGAAGATGGTATGTGGGGGAAACAATAATCATGTAAATATGTTAACAATGTAATCATTCAATTAATCATTTAACAATCAAGATTACACTTTAGATATAACTCTGCGATCCAAGAGTACCCTATCCTCTGTGTTGTCTCCATTAAACCCCTCATGATCCTCCTATCCAGTGAACCAATTTCTAGGGTTGAGTCACATGGAACTACTCATAGGTAGACCACTCCTTAACTCAGGGTATGCTAAAGAGTCTCATGGCACTACACATAGGTAGCCCAGTTTCTAACTCACGGTAACCTAGACCTTGCTCTAGGATTACCCCATTTTTTATCCTTTTCAAAGCAACAGAGGTGGACTTGGATCTAGCTAGTTATATATGCACATTTATAGTGATAATCATAGTCACTTTATAGTTTCATGAAATAAATAGACATCCAACAGTTATTTTCAAGAAACCGATAAAACTTTGGGAATCACCGTGAAACTAGAGCGATTATTCATAAACGTAACCACATACCTTACTCCACTGTAGAAACCTTGCATAACATCATATGCTTTATGAGTGTATCCAAACATCCAAGCAACCAAGCATATAGTCAACAATATCTTAAACATGCATATTACATTTGTGTCACCATGTATTCACTTTACATTACTCAGATCTAGGTTCGCTCCTAAACTAGGGTTTTAGGTCATCTCACGTTTGGACTAGGGATTAGGGATACCAATCCTAATTCCATCATATCATGGTTTCTTAGATTACAAATTCAGTTATACATATTATATGAAACCCTAATCATAAAATTAAGTATATTAAGCTACTCATGGCACCTAAATCATATTACTAACATTATGATCATAGCAAGACGTCCACATTGGTTTCAACACTCTAAATAAGCATGAATAAGATTATTAATCCAAAATCATCTATTATTCATCATTATCAAGGATTTTCTTATTAGACATGACAATATCAGATATTAACACAATATAAGTGAATCTACTTAATTAAGCATCAGTTCACAGGAATCTAGGTCTTTTCTTTATATTAGACACACCAAACCATTATTGCATATACTTTTGGAACAGGAAGCTTAATCAGACTATGATTATATTTTATTTGGATTACCCTCATTTTTCTAAGCAACTTTCATATATTATATGTCTAAATCCGATCATATTAGCAATTACTATGATATTTGCAAAATAAGTCTAAATTGACCAATCGATATAAGCCAAGTAAACCCAGCAACCAATGGTCCGCACCCACCTCAGCCTTGCGTTCCAGTGTGGTTGCAACTTAAAATATAATTAAAATATGATTTTACCCTTACCTGAGTGGACACGCTCCCATAGTGTGTGGGGGGTACTTGGGTCTTTTGGGCATTAGCCATCTTCAACCTCACGCGAGGTCTCTTCCATGTGACACTGCTATGGGAAACATTTGTCAGCGTTCACCCAACTTCACCCCCTTCTTCTCCGCAGTGATCCTCCCTCAACTCCGGCCGTTTCTCTACTGCCAGGATGCAATATGGCGAGGAGAAGGACCGCACATGATCCTCCTGCGCTGCTAGAGACACCTCTTCCAGTTGTGCAACAGCAGGCGTGCTTGTGCCATCTCCGACGCTTCCTGTGTCATCTCCGATGATACAAGCACAGCCACCTTCGGCGCTGATCTCTCAGCCACAGGGGCGTCGATCTACTTTGCTTCCGTCCTGCCACCCTTCGGCTGACCCGACTTTAGTTCCATGGGCGCAACTCATCCGTTGCAGCCTCTCCTCACGGGGATGGACTCCCAGGCTGGTGGTACGGATCCCATAATAAATCCATTAGTTCTGACTTCTAGGGTTTAGAGAAGAACGACAAAGGGAGAGATATGAGCGGTGGTTTTAGGGTTTGTTTCCTCCCTTATATAAGCAACCTAATGGGATGGCATGGTGGGGAAAGGTTTAAGCAGGTTGATTAACCGTTGCCCATCCAAAATCTGATATCTACTTATGGTAGATAATGCTAATGACTTTCCATATTTAATCACTTATTTTCTTGGTTATAACTCTCCCCCAAAAGCATACTAACGAATTGCTAAAAGCCATTATGGGAGTATATAAACACGTGACACACCAATTGGATAGCTGATCATTAATGTATTTGAGAAATTTTTCTAGATTATTCTTTATTTCTCTCTCCTTGGCATAATATTCAAATTTTAGGGAAAGTCTTAAATTGGTATGATCTACTCGAGTATTCGAAATCCAAATTCCGAAGGAAAATGGTGTTTCCTTCACATGCAAGTTATTCATTAATAAAACCAAATTAATTGATATTTCCTCTTTCTTCTTATTCATTGGGACTCCTTGGACCCCAAGAATTTTTCTAATATTTTGAAATTCCTTTTTAAGGATACTTATCATCCTTCTAGATGCATCTATATCCTTTATTTCTCATTATCTTGTTTATTTCTTATTAAAATATCTCCTTTTGAGGATTTCTCTTTATTTCTCTTTTATTTTCCTTATTGGCATTCCTTTCAATATTAGGAATGCTTTGGATACGAAAATCCATCAAGGATAACTTAATTACACCTCTTTCCACTTATTTTCCACAATTTACCATTGTTTTCAATTTCTTTCTTAATAAAGAAAATACTTAATTGATCTTTTCTTTTGTTATTTCTTTTTCTTTGCAACTTTGGACTCCTTAGAACCCCAAGGAACACAAGAGACACGAAATCCATCTTTGGATTACATCCCTTTTCCTTCTAGAGGTTTCTACCTCATTCTTTTCTCCATTTTCTCATTTACATATTTAATAATTGAATTTCCTTTTTCATTTCCTTGTTATTGGGCCCAATAGCCAATAAAGCCCACAAAACAACCATCAAGGTTATTGTAAACGAAATCCATTTATTTAAAACAGTTGTACCATTATTTGTCCAAATATCTTTAATATGAGAAATTACATTTCTCAACAAATGAACCCAAAAATTGGGGTTGTAACAGTAAGTGAGCCAGTCACTGAAGAATGGATGATCACCCACCAGTCCTTGATGCTCACATACTTGGTGTAGATTCTCAGTGAATCCCAAGGAGGTGAGGAATGCACGGTCACCATACTGTATCGTAGTTATCTCCCTCTTTAGTAGGTCCTCATTAATCTTCTTCACGTCAACGTTGGGGTGGGTGATGTGGTTTGGCTTTGGAATGGACTTAGTCCTCCTAGTCAATGATGAAGCATTTCTCCTGGACACTATAATAGTGGTATAAGAAAAGGGATGGAGTGGAAAGATGCTCAAAGTAGACTCGGAAAGCCCATGGATTCTTGCTCAAACTTGCTCAGAGGAGATGTGAAGAAGGTGTGAAGAAAAACTAATCACAAACCCTCCTTATATAGCACCCGCCCAGCCTATTGTTAGTGTGTCATTAGTACTGATAGAACATCAGTACTATCAACCTTTCCTCCATAATTTGTGTGACTCAGTATCATTCGTCAGTACCAGCAGTCCTCGTGCATCAAAGCTGGATGATGTGGATCACCATGTGTTGGTAGTACCAACATGAGTTGGTAGTACCAACTTGTGCCACAGATCGGTAGTACCGACCTTAATATGTGAACATTCTTGATTGTCATTGGCACCCCCACAGATAATGTGTCCTCTGGTATTAGTACTATCGACTTTTGGGTTAGTATTACTGAGTCGTTCAATTTTCTCGATGCTTCTAAGTGAAATCTCGATGTTTTGAAATTGGAGCTTGCATTTCTGTCAGTACTACCGACTTTATGTGGGTAGTATCGAGTCCTTACCAGTCAACTCGGCTCCTTCTCTGCTAAAAGTTTATGCTACTGAAACGAAGGTCAGTAGTACCAATTTTCTTTGAGTTTTTAACTATCATAACTGTGATATCATTGGTACTACCAACTAGTATGTTGGTAGTACCGAGTTGTTTTGTCAATTCGATCCTTTTCTCTACGCCCTCATTAGTAGTAACGACTTTGGGGTCGGTAGTACCGACTGATACTCAGCCTACACACCACACAAACATGATCAAAGCACCTTTGTTACATAAAACAAATCAAATGCAAACTAAAATAATGAAAACTATAGACTAGAATTGGAAGAACAAAAATGATGGTTGGGTTGCCTCACAACAAGCACTCTTGTTTTACATCCTAGGCTTGACAATCAAATCACAAAGATCATTGAATCTCAATGAGCTTCAACTCCTCTTCCTTCCTAATCAAATCTCCCCCAAAGTATTGTTTAATTCGTTGGCCATCGATAAGGAATGGCTCAGTCCCATTGCTTATCTCTACCACCCCATGGGGAAAAGATCTCACCACCTCAAAAAGTCCACTCCATCTAGACCTCAACTTACCGGGATGTAATTTCAACATAGAGTTGAACAAAAGAACCTTCTACCCTAGAGTGAAAACTCTATGTAGGATGTGGAGATCATGGATTTGCTTTGTTCTCTCCTTATAAACACTTGAGCCTTCATATGCATCAAACCTTATCCCATCTAACTCATTCAATTCCAACATTCTCTTTTTTTTCTTCAAAATTGTCTAAATTGTAGTTCAATTTTCATAGGGTCCATTTAGCCTTATGCTCTAACTCCATGGGTAAGTGAAAAGATCTCCCATACACCAACCTAAAAGGAGTGGTTTCTATATGTGTCTTATAGGTTGTCCTATGTTCCCATAGAGTATCATTAAGCAACATGCTCCAATTAGTCTTGTTGGTTGAGACTGTCTTTTCTAAGATTTTCTTGATCCCTCTATTAGACACCTCAACTTGTCCTTGGGTTTGGGGGTGATATGGAGTACCTACTCTGTGTCTCACTCCATGTTTTCTTAAAAGTGCACCGAATTTCTTATTGTTGAAATGAGATCCACCATCTCTAATTATCAACATGGGCATCCCAAACCTACAAAAGATGTGTTCTTTCACAAACTGACATACCACTTGGGCATCATTGGTGTGGGTTGGAATTGTTTCCACCCACTTAAACACATAGTCAATAGAAAGTAATATGTATAAACTACAATTTGAAGACACAAACGGGCCCATGAAATCAATTCCCCATAAATCAAACACCTCAATTTCTTGAAAAACATTCAAAGGCATTTCATGTTTTTTTTTAATATTACATGCACATTGACAAGCATCACAATGAAGCCACATTATATGCATCTTTAAAAAGTGTAGGCTAATAGAAACCACATTATAAAGCCTTGGCTATAGTCCTAGAACTAGCATGATGAACTCCAGTAGGTAAGGAATGACAATGTGCCAAAATACTCTCAAACTCACAATCTGGCACACATTTCCTCATAATACAATCCCTACAGTACTTGAGCAAGATGGGATCATCCAAAATGTAATACATCAAAGAAAGGGAGAATTTGTCCTTCTCTTGATATTTTGAATCCTCTAGAATCTCTCCACACTCCAAGTACTTTACAATATTTGCTAACCATGGATCTTTGCTTTTCATAGCAAAGAGTTGTTTGTTTGGGAACTCTTCAACTATAGGTATATATATTTCCCTTTCATCCACTCTTTCAAGCCTAAATAAGTGATCCCCTACTATATTTTTAGTACTAGCTTTGACTTTGATTTCAATGTTGAATTCCTATAGGAAAAAAAATCCATCTTATCAATCTAGGCTTTGCATCCTTATTTTGCAACAAATATTTAATGGTTGCATGATCTGTTCAAATAATAACCTTAGCCGCTATCAAATATTGTTAAAATTTCTAAAAAGAAAAAAAGACTTTCAAAAGTTCTTTTTCAATTGTTGTGTAATTCAATTAAACATCATTAAGAGTTTTAGATGCATAATAGATGACAGCGGGAACCTTGTCTCAGTGTTGGCCTAGCACAGTCCCTACTGGGTAAACTGATGCGTCACACATCAGCTCAAAGGGTTGGCTTCAATATGGAGCTTAGAAAATAGGTGAGGAGACCAATTTCTCCTTCAACACCACAAATGCCTTTAAACACTACTCATCAAAATTGAATTCGACATCCATTTCTAATAACTCAGAGAGCGGTTTGGTGATTTTTAAAAATATATTTTATAAATCATCGATAAAATCCAACATGTCCTAAAAATCTCTTAACTCCATTCACCGATGTCGGCGGAGGTAGCTTGGAGATGACTTCTATTTTTATCGGGTCAACCTCCATTCCCTTACGGGACACCTTGTGTCCCAAAACAATCCCCTCACTCGCCATTATGTGACATGATTTCCAGTTCAAAACTAGGTGAGTGTCCTTGCATCTTTGCAAAACCTTATCCACACTATCAAGACAATCATCAAATGATTCCCCGTACACCACAAAATCATCCATAAATACCTCCAGACATCGCTCGACCATATAAAAAAAATGGCGAGCATGCATCACTGAAAGGCAATCGGTAATTGTAAAGACCGAACGACATCAGACGATATATGAAAGTGCCATAAGGACAAGTGGAGGTTGACTTATCTTAATCTTGTGGATTGATAGAAATCTGGTTGTATCAGGAATAACCATCTAGAAAACAAAAGTGAGAGTGGTCGGTGAGCCGCTCAAGAATTTGATCGATAAAGGGGAGTGGGAAATGACCTTTTAAAGTGACAACATTCAAACTTAGGTAGTCAATATATACTGGTCACCCAATCACTAACCTAGTAGATAACCTAGTAGAAATCAATTGATCATTTGAATTAGTTGTGATGGTAATCCCCCCTTTCTTAGGAACTGCCTAGGTTGGATAACCTAGTTAGAGTCAGAGATAGCATCTATTATACATGCAGATAAAAGTTTTACTACCTCCTTCTTTACTACCTCAGTCATGATGGGGTTGAGTCACAACTCAGGTTGGACGATCGACTTGGCTCCTTCTTCTAGTTTGATCTTGTGTTGGCAGAAACTATGGGAGCTCCCCTTTATGTCTGCCACAGACCATCCAAATATTGCATGGTGATTTTTCAAAACCCCAAGGAGTTGCTTCTCTTCCCGAATGCTCAAGAAATGTTGATGAGAAGTTTCTCTTTTGTTGCCAAGAAAATGTACTTTAAGTGCGGCGGAAGTGGCTTCATCTCTAGATCTGGGGGACTCAGTAAAGATGGGACCAAAGGTTGAGTAGGTGGTCCTAAATCCTCAAAGTGTATGGTGTAGTAACACGGTAGTGCCTTGAGAAATAAGACACACTCCTCTAAAGAACAATGTCGGGTATAATCGTCCACCAAGTTCACGAGACATGCCTCTAAAGGCAACTGTGGAAATGCTTCCACAAGAGCAGAAGATGTTTCCTCTTCTATTGTTGATGGGCAATGTTCCTCATCTTCATCATCTAGATTATGAACTACCTTTGCCAATGAGATATCCTTTGTGATTTCTAAGTTGTCAACAACTAGTGTGCCTTTGTCGTCCTGTATCATAACATGAACCATATCTAGAAATGGCCTCCCATGAAATAAAGATATATTCCCTTGGACCTGTCTCAACATACGACATTGTGCCTTGTCCTCGGTCATCTATGTTGACTCATGCATCTTGATTTCAAAGTGATATGTTTTAATCCCCAATGTCAATCTTCCTCTGTGCATCTCCAAGATCATATCAGCAGTGGCTTGGTATGGTCTCCTTCGTAATAGATCGTTCCCATGATCATCTTGCATCTCCATTACTAAAAAATTTGCTGCAAATACAAATATGTCTACCTTGACACGAACATCCTCACATATACCATATGGCCTGACTACTGAGTTGTCTGCAAGTTGTATGCTCATGTTTCTCCTTCTGTATTCTTTAAGACCTAGATTATGGAAAGTAGTCAAGGGTATCAGACTGATGCTTGCCCCTAAATCACATAAGGCCTCCTCAAACTTTGTCTTCCCAATGTAACATGATATGTTAAAGTAGAGTGAATCCTACCTTTTTGGTGGAAAAGTTCCCAAGATAAAAGTGTGACATCCCACTATCACACAGACAATGAAATGCCACACGAAAATGTGTGGAACTTCCATAAACCACATATTACCAAAATCACGGGTTAATTAAAACCGATTGCGGAAAGCAGATAATAAAGACACTATTGCATCCAGACCCTTATCTTTCAAGGAAACATGTTATATAAACTTACATAAACCTTGATACGTGTCCACGGCTTATAGGAACCAGATGTTACATAGGCACAAAGAGTTCACCACTTGTTTATATATAGAACAGGCCATACCAGACCAAAAGCAGGATAAACAAAGCTACATCAGCTATACATCGTAAAGCATCGTCAAAACACCTCCAAGGACCTGAGTGTATAGGGATGACTCTAGGACTCTACTACAAAATGATCAGAACAACAACATATCCATCTCTTGCCTCCTACTATTCTTCTTACTGTCGGCTGCAACCTCACGACTACCACCACGTCTAGCACGATCACCTAAAAAGGTTGTAAACCAGTGGGGTGAGACACATAGTCCCAGTGAGAAACATAACTCCCCACTGAACTATAAAACTTCAGGAAAGCTAGAACAGGTAAAGCGGATAACTGTTATAAGCAGTTCATATGTGTAGCATACTGAGCAGAACTTATCCTTATTAACATTCTTACCAAGATGTCCAGGAGGCATATAACCATATATTCTTTATGGAATATGATTGAAAAGACAAGCTTTATAAGAACTTATCACAAGATATGAGGAGTCTACAAATAACTACAAGATATAACTAGAGCAACTATACAAGCAAGGCTTCAACCAATGTTCTGTGTTTTTCCCTAAGCAGTATATACTATTCGGATGGATTACAATTTATTATGCCCTGAGGAAGTGAGCTGTACCGTTCAAATCCATCCTTCCACTGTGAAGCCCAAAACTAGTGCCATACAAGGTCAATAGAAGAGCCAGACTCCACGAACTCACCTCTTTGTGGCCAGTGCACGATAACCAAAGCAGGACCGCAGTCTCTTGCTTGAGTGGCCTCAGCCATAGGGTTAGATCACGCAGTCTACCCTTTTTATCTAGCCCGCCTTGGTATAGGTCACAACACTAGTATATTTGAGCCACGGGCCAGTTCACCGTGCTCCTGAGTCATGAACGAATTCATGCTCCATCACACTGAGCCATGGGTCTGTTCACCATGCTCTTATACACATCTTGAGTCCACAACCATAGTTGCACTCTAATCCTCCTATTTTCGGATAGGAGAAACCCCACATATTTAATAATATGTGCTCCAGGTAATCCCGCATGATAAACCTATTTCATCATCACCAGCTACTGACGATAATGGATCTATCGCCAGGGCAAAACTACATGAAGTGTTTCACTGTCATTAATTAGTATATTTTAGGTGAATTGTTGAGGCAACTAGGTTGTAAAACATAAACAACATTGTGTCACACTATAACTGCCATTACCATATTGCCATGGGATCTCAATCCCTCATCACATAATGCCATTGCCTCTCAAGGCTTCATCATCATACATCATCCTGGGATAACAATCCCTCATGTCATCATCAGAGGTTAACACCTCAATTAGGCACTCCACCTTTATCAGGTCACCAGATCTTTCTCATCATATTGGTGATACATGTCATCTCATCAACAAGGAGTATCATTATTCAGTGTTATACCAAACACATACACTTCATAGCTCTTACCTAGCTATGAATTCAATTGATAATACCTACATGGTTAGTATTTACATTAAGATAGGTAACTGGATCACCAAACACAGATCTTTAGAGAACATGTTTCATTAAGATTTTAGATGCATAAGATTGGAACAACATTCATGAACAAAACCATCCCTAAGGATACATCCTTAAAGGTTACACAACCATGATCTTATCATCTCACTTCACATCAACCTTAGGTAACAAACATGTCACTAGTCACAACCTATCTAGGGTTCCCGGGCTAGGCACATCCCTCACTAAAGGTGTCGCCTACCCTCACTAAAGGTGTGGCAGGTAGCACCATCCCTCACCCAAGGGATATCGGGTAGGGTGATATCCCTCACCTAAAACACTATCGGTCACCACAAAACTTAGGGCGCCAAGCCACACATATCGGCCACAAGCAGAACGTGCACCCATGCATAAGGAGGGTATCGAGCAGACTAGAACCAAAGGTGTGTTGTGCAGCCATGAACAAAGAAGATATCGGGCATCCAGGTATAAGAGTGTATCAGACATCACCTTCACCCTATCGGCCAAGACACCCTATCACCTAAGATAGGGTTAGGGTTTCCATACCAGGCAGCTATCAAGACCGTGTCACCCACAACCATAACGCCCAAGGTCAAAACCCTGCCGCCCAAGAAGCAACCCCTTGGCTAGCACAACATGGTGCCCAAGGAAACTCTCATACCACCCAAGGCACACTATTGGCATCCATCAAATGACACCATGGCGCCCTAGGTAGCCTATCATTCAAACTAGGGATGTCTACCAAGCATATCGACCAAAGGCATAACGCCCAACAACTCCCTCTAAGGCAAAGGTCCATATCAGTCAAAGGCATATCGCCCAATAACATTATCATGGGTAGAGGTTCATATCAGTTAGAAGTGTCAATAGAACTCCACTTAGCATACCACCCAAGACTCATCCCTAGAAGAGGGATATCAGGCAAGAACACATCAAAGGGGTATCGTGCAAGGGTTCAAAGACCATGATGGGTTGGTCATCTTCAACCTCAGGACTGGCACCAAGAAGCCCTAAGAGTTCTAGAGAGTTGGCTCACCTCTCTAAACAATTAAGTGAGAGAGGGGTATTGCACAACTTCCATCATCTATCGGGCAACAAGGAGGTCCATCATATCATATCGGCCAACCAACCAAAGCTCAACTCACCATTGGATTTGGAGACCCTAAGCTCACCTCTCAACAACTAAGTGAGAGAGGGGTTTTTCCTAAGGAACTCCACATCCATGGTTCGGCCAACCCAAGGCAACCCAAGATAACCTTCTCCACAAAGTCTAGGGTACATCTAAAGCAACCTTATAACCATTAAAGCAAGAAACATAGCTAAAAGATGACATGGTCGATCAAGATAGCACATATAACATGCAACATGAAAAAGAAGTAGTATAGCTAGGGTTAGGCGTTATGTAACCTGCCTCAAGCTCTAAAGCTCCAAGCTTCTAGCACCAAGCTCCAAGGCACCACCTTCGGCCAACACAAACAAGAACAACTTGTAATTACCATGGCCGAAGAGAAGGAAGAAGAAGAAGAAGAAGAAGCCAAGGAAAGGGAGAGATACTTACCACAAGAAAAGGAAAGGGGTAAGCTAGCAAGGTGTGTCGCCCAAGACACCAGCAGTATCAGCCACCACTTGCTCCACTCTTCTCCTAGCTTGGCCACCAAAGGGAGGGAAGCAACTAAAGGAACCAAATAGGCCTAGCAAGCAAGGGGGATCATTTATAAACTAAGGGGTGAAGGGGAAGAGCAAGGAAAGGTGGCACCCACCCCTAGCACACTTGTCCAAAGGTTATGCCACATGCTAGCACCCTAAACCACTTGTCCACAACTAGCCACCCTCTTACCAAAGCAACGGCCGCTTGTCCCAAGATGGTGACACAAACGAGGCTAGGGTGGAGGGTGTGTGTCGCCCAACATGGCAACCTGACACACCATGGCCAACACAACCCCTTACCCAACACAACTAACACTCCTTGCTGATACACCAAGGTCCAGCCCGATACAGGCTCCAACAAGGCTCAACACAACTCAAACAAGGCTCAACAAAGCCCAAACTCTCAAATAAAGAGTCCAACCCATCCTCTCAACCCTAGAGGATGCAAGGAGAGAGAAAGACATCTCTCAAGGTGACAAACTTGCACACAAACCCTAAAACTTAGGTAATTTGCAAGTTGCTCCTCAACCTCTCAACAAAGAACAAACAAACCATAATCACAACTTTAGGTGATTAGCAAGCATCTCAATACAATGTTTAGGCAAAGCAAATAGGGTAAGCCCAAAACGGAGGTCAGGGTCCTTATAAAAAGAACTAACCTACTCCTTCAACACCACTACATCAAAATCAGATATTTTCCTCTTTTTATTGATTACATCCTTCAAAAATTTGGTGTACAAAGGAATCTGCTCAATTGCATCAATTAGAGGAACATTTACATGCAATTTTCTAAAATTGTCTAGAAATTTCTAAAATTGCCAATCCACTTTGTTTTTCATCAAACTATTTGGGAAGGGCACTGGAGTCACCAACTTCTATATTGAGGTGGGACATATGCCTCCTTCTTGGTCTCCTCTATCTCATGTGTTTCATCCTCACTTGTCTTGTCCCCTACTACAACATATGGTTCAGTTGTATAACAATCACTGCCTACCTTGTCTCATCTATGGCATCCTTTGCTTCTGGGATGGTATGTTTGTATTAAGCACTTTATTGCCGCTATGAAGCAACACCGCCTTGACCTGCTGATTTCCAGATAGTATATTCATATTCCCTGGGAACCCCTAGTGACTTGGTTTCTTCAAAGAAGCTACCTCCACTGCAATATGAGAGATCTGAGTCGCTATACTAGGAATTTGTGCTCCTTGATTCTGTAGTTCCCTCTGGGTCTGGTCGATAAGCACTTCATTTTAGATGACCAACTTACCAAGCATGTCCTCTATACGGTCTATCATACTTGGAGCCCTCTCATGCTACTGTGGACTTGCTTGATGTTATGCTTGTGATGGATCCTGCTGACAATTATTAGGGTCCTTCTAAGAGAACTTGGGGTCTTTCCTCCAGGAATAGTCATTGCCCTAGTAATTTTGCTGACATACAAACATGCATTCGTCTTCCTCTCCTCCAGAAGAGCTTCCATCCTTGGCACATAATTTCTTTACAATCAAGTCCAACTTCTCATTCAATGCAGATATCACCTTGGACTCTCCAACACTCTTAACAGATGTTGGACGTTCTCTTTCTTCTCTATAAGACTAGTTTTTAGCCATATTCTTCAAGATTTCATGACACTTGGATGGCTTGTTATTGAGGAAGAAGCATGTTCCTACACTATCCAATGTGGTCCTTTCTCCCTGATGCAACCCATAATAAAATATCTTTTCCTGGCCATACAAATCTACCCCATGATGAGGGACCTTCCTCATCATGTTCTGATATCTTTCCCATGCTTCAAAGTAAGACTCCTCTAACTATTTTTTGAAGTTTTATATCTTTCTGACTAGCTCGTTCGTCTTTGGAGGTGGTAAATAGCGCTCAAAGAAAGTGTCTATCATCTGGTCTCATGTCTCAATCAACTCGAGCAGAAGGTTGTAGAACCAGGACTTGGCATTGTCTACTAAGACGAGAAAAGTTTCATGTAAATCAAAGTGGCTGGCACTCCATCTATCTTGATCATGTCACATCTCTCCATGAAATTGCTTATGTGTCTTATTGGATCTTTAGTATTGTGGCCATGAAAGTCTTGTGACTTGACCAATGCCACCAACCCTAGATCAATCTTGTAGCTGCCCACATTAATTGCTTGTCCCTTTATTGGCCCTAGTTGATTTGTTGATGAATATGACTTTATATTCTCCCAAATAGTCTACTCTTCTTCTGCATCTACCATCTCAGCCTGTTCTTCTAGTTCCTCTAGTGGGGGTGTCAGAGTATTTTGTGGTAGAGTTGAAATCAACTTTGCCCCTGAGTTGTCGTACTCTCTTCCTTGGTGTAATAGCTCTGCCTAACTAAAGACATGTAGAGACGACTCTCCATAGTTGTGAGCTCTAGAGTGCACCATGCACTAGTACCTAAAATTGTTGAAGATAATGTGAGAACGGGTAATAATAATTAACTAAATGATATTTGAAATTAAGATTTAAAGGAATGAAAAGAAAATTAAGAGGTGTGTCTTAGAGTCACCGATCACAGTAGTCATAGTGTAGGATTTGTCGTTTCCATGACAACGGTACCAAAAACTTGATACATACAAACTACACGTTAAATGCAAGTGTACGTATCAATGTAATACATGCCTTAAGAGGCGTGGATGTTGAACTTAGGGAAACATTAATCAAGAAACTACTACTAACTATAATTTGATCAACTAGGCCAATGAAAACTTGATTGAAGGTTTAATTATCTAAAGCAAAAAATAAATATAAAATTAATGGTTGATGATCTCAGTTGAAGTTAATTCCTTAGAATTATGGTTTCACCTCGGTTAACATTGCAATTAACATCATAACATTAATAAACATCTCTCTTAACCCTAGACTAAGATACCTATAGATAATTACATGCTCTCGTGGCATAATTCACTACCTAATCTAATACCAATCCCACTCTTGTACTGATTGTGTTATTAGTTAGGTTCTTTATCGAAAACTCTGGGTAATCTCCTCACATTTGTAAGCCACCTTTATCAAAGGGCGAAATAAAATATGTATTTCTATGAATTTTACAACCATTAATTCCCCTTTTCAAAGAAATTAAAGGTATAATTAACTACCTATGGTGATCGAGCATGGATATTTCCTGACAATCTCATAGAAGTAAGTCCAGTAATTAAGAGAATCTGCTATATTAAATGCATAAATGTAATTACAATGCATAATCAGGCGACTCTAGGGTCCTAAGGAACAATGGGTTTGGCTCTGCATGGTTTCTATTGTCAAGTACATGGGAGAGAAGAAGAAAATTGTGGGAAACATTTAGAAAACTAAAAGAACCCCTAAAGAAGAGATGGTCTGGTTGATCCCCTCTGGTGAACATGATGATTTGCTACCTTCCAGCAGCAAATTTGTCCTCTAGAGGTGCCTAAATCTCTCACAATGTGGCCTTCTTCTCTGTTTTCTCCTCTCCTTACTCACAATTGTCATCCAACATAATAGAACAAGATTGTTAGGTCTGGCCAAAATCCCCCTAAGTTACAAATGTGACTTACGGTATCATTAATTGCCAACCATCAAATTAGACTTAATTTTTAGATCTTCCTAATCCCGATGTGTCGGTACTACAGACTAGGTGTCGGTACTATCCATGCCTTCGATAATTGTGGTTGTCTGGGAAGCTATCAGTAATACTGAGATTGAAGTCGATAGTACCGAGTTTCCTCACAAACTTCTATTTTTTCCCTATGATGTTGTCGGTAGTATCAACTTATGGGTCGATACTACTAAGCCTTATCAGTTTTTCTCTATTCCAAACTAAGAAAGTGTCGGTAGTATCGATTGATGTTATAGGTGGTATTGAGTTGTGAAGATTCTTGTAAATTACCTAAATACACAAAAATTGAACATAATCTCTCGAATATTTATTAAATCATTCATAAACATTAAAATTACATTTATTTGATGCAACTAAGTGTCACGTGTCAATGATATTAAATATTGCACAAATAAATATGAAAATGACTAATAAGTGCACAAAAATCCACATTAAATAACCTATGAAAACGACAATTATATAGTGCATCAACAATGTTGTTTTGTTGTGGAAGTGTGTTTACCTTTGTGTTCTTTATTTTCGAGGCACAACTTTCAAGTGGAATTATGCCACTTGGTACATGTGGATTAGTTGTAATCTTGAAGGAGGATACCTTGGTGTGACACGTGGATGTTATGGACTATAGTTGTAACATCGTAGGATTTGAGGCCTCGGATAACATGATCTTAAAAGGAATGATTGGACTACCCATATCACCAAGGTGCACCTCTTTTGTAGGAGCCCATCACTAAAGAACTCCATAGTTATGCGTGCTCAGTTTGGAGTAGTACTAGGATGGGTGACCAATCAGGAAGTTGATCCTAGCTTGCGCGTGAGTGGACAAAGCATGCAGTTAAGGCTAGTGGTGGTATGTGGGGCCAGTCGTCATTCCTGAAACTCTACTAGAACTAGGGTTGTGGGCTCGAATGTTACAAATGGTATCATAGCCATAACCCCTCTAGTAGGTGGGGCCTGCATGGGCATGTGGCATGCCAGTCTTGAGTCGTGCGGTCTAGGCATGTAGGAAAGGGATGTCCATGGTTTACGTAGCCACCCTTGCACTGGTATTCCGTAATCAGGAGCTAGGTGTCCATGGTCCATTGTGGGTTTGCACTAAAATGGGGTCAGATTATGAGGCCATATAGTTGATCCTTGACGAGGACGTCAAGAGTCTAAGTGGGGGAGATTGTAACATCCCAGGATTTGAGGCCTCGAATAACATGATCTTAAAAGGAATGATTGGACTACCCATATCACCAAGGTGCACATCCTTTTTCGGGAGCCCATCCCTAAAGAACTCCATAGTTAAGCGTGCTCAACTTGGAGTAGTACTAGGATGGGTGACCAATCGGGAAGTTGATCCTGGCTTGCGTGTGAGTGGACAAAGCGCACAGTTAAGGCTAGTGGTGGTCTGTGGGGCCAGTCATCATTCTTGAAACTCTACTAGAGCATAGGGTTGTGGGCCCGAACGTTACAATAGTTCTAAGATCATGATGTTTTGTGATGGGAATGCTTTTTGATCCTTCTAAGATTTAGGAACACCCCTCCTATATGTTTTGAGTTGGTTATGCCGACAAAGAAGTTGATGAAACCAGGGTGTGAGTTTTTCTTGGCACATGCAGTGGATACCAAATTGACGGGTCCTAGTATCCATGGTGTACCAACAATCTGTGAGTTGAGGATGGTTATCATATGAGTATCCTAGTGTTCATTTTCCTTACAAGGAGAGATTTTAATGGGGGGAACCCTTCATGTGTTGTTTGAAAATAAGAAGAGTGATTTTTTGATGTTGTACATGGGCTATCGATAGTTGATAAAATCATGGAAAGGATTGAGTAACCACCACCAAGGATAGATGGTTTTTTGATCAATTGACGTGTGCTATAGTGTTCCTTTAGGTTGAGATGTCATCATAGGAGAACCAGAGTAGATGAAATAAGTTGTATGGTCATTATGAGTTCATGGTTGTGTCGTTTAGACTAACTAATGCAACAACAACATTTATGGACTTGAGGAACAGAGTGATCGAGTCGTATCTTTATGAGTTGTGGAAAGTTTTGTTGATAACATCTCAATGTACTTCAGAGATGGCTAGCAACATGGTCAATGTATTTACTAAAGACCTAAGACTGTTGAAGCAATAATAACTGTGTGCCAAGTTCAACAAGAGTGAGTCAGGGTTGACAAAAGTGTATTCTTGGGGTTATGATATATCTACTAAGTATGTTGAGTGAATCCAAATAATGTGAAGATAATGTTAGAATAGGAGCAGCCCTAGACACCGAATGAGATCCAAAGCTTCTTAATCCTAGATGGACAGTACAAGAAGTCCATTCAGAATGGAAAATCCTTACCCCTAGCAAGGCTGACTAGGAAAGGTTTTCCTTTTTGTATGGAATGATAGGTTCTTTCCATATGCTAAAGAAGAAGTTGGCAAGTGTTCCAGAGATAGTGTTTCTAGAACAAAGGGAAGAATACATCATCTGTTGTAATACTATGAAGAACAATTTAGGATATGTGCCGATATAGGATAAGAGATTGATTCCTTTTTTATTCATGACAACATAAGGAGAAGGAGGATGTGGAAGTTGATTCATAGACATGAAGTCATCTTCATCAGCAGTTGTAGACAGGACATAATTATGCTCTTTGATGCATCACGAAACAAGACATGCCAATATTGCTTTAGTAGAAGGATGTAAAGTTAGAAGTATCTCAGATGGCGGTATTGCAGACACAACTACAGGTCAAGCCAAAGCTTATACTATAGGAGAGATAAGTACAAGTGGATGATACCATAGTATAAGACATCCGATCATAGTTGCGCAACGGAAGCATGACGGCATCCATGAGATAGATGATGGAATAATGTATGATTATACTACCACAAAATGCTTCCAGATGTTGCTGATTTGAGTGTGATAGTATCTAGGGAGACTCATTTTTGACACATATGATGTATTCCGTAAATACACAGATGTATCATAAGTTGAAAATATGGATGGCATCCCAATGTGAAATAGGGTATGGCTCAAGTATGGTCAAGTGTATAGTTGTCAGCAAGTCAATGAGGAACCTTAGAAACATGTAGAGATGAGGATAAAGTGGAAGTTTAGCACATCCTTAAGATAGATGGATAGTCAGATTGAACCGTGTAGAGGATTTGGAGAATCTTATAAGAACATATGTGCTACAAGTTCTTGGGAGATAAAGGATGTCCACATAATTGATTGAGATGATTACTACAACAACCACCAGAGGGTCATAGACATGACTCCTCATGAAGTTTCTTATGGGAGGAGATATGAGGAACTCCTTTTTTTGGT
Source organism: Alisma plantago-aquatica (assembly GCA_963693085.1). Lineage (NCBI taxonomy): Eukaryota > Viridiplantae > Streptophyta > Magnoliopsida > Alismatales > Alismataceae > Alisma > Alisma plantago-aquatica. The sequence continues at coordinate 134,220,300 of OY856410.1, read as the reverse complement.
AAGGAACTTGTAAAGTAATAGCTTCCGAAGATGTATTGATATGACGGACCATAGTGAAGGACATAGTAATTTAGTAGTAGATAGAAACCATTTAGGACATGCAGCTAGAGTTCCAAGTCAGGGGTACCACCAGAGTGGCATAGTTTACATAGTAGTCTCTATGTTCCATGATTGGAGAAGTATCTCCTCGATACAAGACAAGTGATACAGACAATGGATGAGGAGTTGGTTGAGGATGTTTCTTATGTGGAGGTTTCTATGTTGACCTCAGATGACTCTTACAAGAATTGAGGAAGAACAACATGACTTCTATGGGAGTGTTGTGAATTTACCATGGGATGGAAGTAACATTTGTAGGTTAGGAGATGAGGTGAATAGGAGGTACCCATCTTTGTTTGTCTTGGATTTTGGGGGTGAAATCCCTATTAGGGGTTTATGGTTATAAGACCCCTAACCTTCCTTTTTGGTTGAACATGCCTTCTTACCTTAATTGGATTCTTAAAACCTTGATCTAACCCTGACATATTCTTTGATATAATGTGACAAAGCTAAGTTTTAAGTTTGGTCCAGTTTGAAAATTGTTTGAGCAAGTAATGCATTTATATGCTTGTTTTGGGCTTTTATGCAACTTACCCATATCTAGGGTTTTTCTTGTAATTCATCACATGCTTGATGTGACTCACATGTTTTCATGCCATGCTTGATCTTGTTGTACCATGGGGCATCTTGTTACACCTTGGTATGAGTAGTGACATATTGTGTTGAGATAGTGGTTTGCTCTCATGGATGCCCTAACACATGGTTGACCTTAGAACCAATGATCACCTTGTGTTGGCAGTCACCAAAGTTTTATGTTTTCACTCTAGTGTTGGTGATCACCAAGGTTTCTTGTGATACCTGGGTCTGGCGGTCGATTAGGTTCCTAACTTATCTTGGTTGCCAACATTTTGTAGGGTTAGCGACTGTTTGAATTTTTTGATCAGTTGGTCACCAAAGTTCTTAGCGGCCATTTTCTTTTTCTGAACAAGTTTGGTTGATGAGATTTCTTGTTGTGGTCATCATGTTCTGATTATATAGTCAACCTAGTTGCATGTATGAGAGGCTTGCATGAACATGATGCTTTGACCTTGGACACATGGCAAACATGGCTATACACCTCTACCTTCTTGTTCCTCTCACCCCATATCCACATATACCTCCCTCATCTCATAAAACCAAACCCTTTGAACCCTCAATCTTTCTTCCTTGCTATTAGAGCTTGTCCCCCTTGCGTGGTGGTGAAGAAGCAGCTCAAGTTGAAGGAGATTGACTGATCTACCTTACATGTTGACCTAGGCTTTTGATCCACCTTTGTTGAAGTCTTTTTGTTCTTCCTTACTCTTCTTCTTGGTCTTGGTAAGCAAGATATTCCTCTTTATCTTTGTTTTCCTTGTTTTTCTACCCTCTTCTCTCTTCTTCTTTGTCAGTTCTATTGACTTGAGAGTTATACATTGCCCATATTTTGATAATGACTTAACCATTCCATTCCTATGTATCTAAGATGTTTGTTCAAGATTGATTTTAGGCTTTAGGTATATGAAAAGGATCAAATTACACAACCCCTAGCTTGTTCAAGTTCAAGTCAAAAGAAATGCAAGTACGTGTTTTGGGAAATCACTCCAAATTACCTTAGATTAATTTTGTAATCACTTGTATTGATTTTATGACTTGTAACTAAGATGAGAAAAAATCAAGGACACTTAATTCCAACGTTTGGTCACTCAAAAGTCAATTTATAAAATTTGTCACAGGAAGTTTATCAGTTGAGTTGGAAACTCAAACGATCTAGTGATGGATTTTTTGAACATGACCAATCGGTTAAGTTGCACACTAACAGAATTTGACTGATCGATCAATAAGAAAAACTTTTTTTGACTCATCGGTCGAGTTTTCCAGAACAAACTCGACCGATAGTTTGAAAATTGTCTTTGTAACTTAGTGGATTGGTCGAGTTACCTTTATTTAATCTTGATTGAAAGTACTATATGAAAAATGCAAAAAAAAGGGATTATAACCTGTAGAGAGTTGTTTTGAGCAAAAATAGATACATTGTAACTTGGAAAATGGGTATATTTTTCCCTTAAGTGATCCCACACTCAAGGGAACACCCCCAGCTTTAAATAGGACCCCTTGGAGCTCATTTCAAGTTTTTTCCTTCATGCTATTCTAAGTCCTTGTTGAAGTTGAGTGTGTTGCAACTCCTTGATCCCCTTTCTCTCTCTCATTTACAAATCATTTCGTGATTATGAGTGAGTTGGGCAGTTGTAAGAGAGATACATCCATGTTCTTGTAAAGATCTCATTCCATTCCATCTTCCCTACCCCCTTTCTCAATGAGAAAAGGTTGAAACAAGCTACTTTGAGTGAAGGTGAAGTTGTTCTTCTTCTTCTTCAAGGTTGAAGAAGAGGTGAAGATCTTCTCCAGGTGAAGGAGAAGGGCAAGGCCAAGATTCAAGAAGAGTGGGAAAATTCTTTCAAGGCCAAAGACTTGATACAAGTGTGGGTAAGTGCTTGTTTAAGGCTAAAGACATCTTGATCAAGTGGGTAAGTCCTTATGTAGGTGGAAGACTCTTGTCTTGAATAGGTAAGTCCTTGGATGTATGATGGTCTCCTTGTATCTCTTATGAATGAATATAAGTATACACAGATTGCAAAGTCCTAGAGGTTGACCTCTCTAGGTAATGGATTGAATCTCTCCTAGTTTAGAGAGTGGAACCAATCTAAACCACCTTGTCCAAGTGCATGTTTCAATTTCTCTCATCCTTGCTATGCTTGCTTAGTTAGGATTTCAAATTGTTCTTAAGATATTGGTCTTGATTAATATAATTTGAAGGTCAAACTTATCTTGTGAGAATTTTGAAGCTCTATTCACACGTCCCCCTCTAGAGCCCTAGATCCAACTAGTTCCATACTGGATCTTGATCTAGAGATTGAAGACAATCTCTTTCATGCCTCTTCAACCTAGGGTTTTCTTCCTTTTTAGATAAGAAGCTAGGTTGGTTGAGATGATTTCTCAAGCTAGGGTTTCCTACCTTTCTTCTTCAAGCTACCTTGTTGTTTGGAGTTTCTTCATCATCTCTAAAGCTAGTTTATATAACTTTCTCCAAGAGTATTGCTTACTCTTACCTTGCATGTACATGGTTTTTCACTAAAACGTTGCTCTACGTATAAAGATGCTACCTTTACCTAGGGTTTGAGCTTGTATGATGTCTCTTTACTAGTGTATCTTCTTTGATGAACCCTAATCCTTGAACCCAACTCTTTGTGAACAAACCTCACTTCATTGTAGAAGTTTTGTACTTTCATGCTTGTAGAAAATGATGGTTTTTACTCTCTATAAAATGATGGTTTCTAATTAGAGTTTTGAACTGATCTTCTTCCTAGTAATGCAACTTGATGACATTTCAGATTCTTTGTAGAAACCAACCTATTTGGACTCTTAGTGGTCAATGAGATTTTGGATTCTTCACAGTCGCCAAGATTTTGATTTCATGATGGTTTCCAAGGTTTGGTACTTTATGTGGTCGCCAAGAATTTTGATGTTAGCGGTTGCTAAGTCTAATTTTCCATATGGTTGAGGTTTGATCTCCATGATTGGTCACCAAGTTTGGAATGCATATGGTCACCAAGTTTTGTATATCCATCAGACACCATGTTTTTGGAACCTTAGTGGTCATTGAGGTTTGATCCCTAGAAGCCGATGAAGTTATCTGACCTAGTGTTATCACTGAGGACCCTAACCCTAGCGGTCACCAACTTTTCTAACCTTTAGTGGTCTCCAATCTTCTTGACTCTTAGCGGTCGACGACTCCCCTGACTTTAGCGATCAATGAAGTTTTGATCCATGTTGGTTACTATGGTCTTGAACCCGAGTGGTTGCTAAGACATGTAACCCTAGCGGTCGCTAAAGTGTCTCTAACCGATGTGGTCGCTATGTTTCCCTTCCCTTAGTGGTCGAAGCGATTTCCTGACTCTATGGTCAATAATTGTATTTGACTTTCTACTTCCATGCCAGATGGAGAGCTAAGAATTAGAATTTACCTTTGAGGGCTATTTGGTAACCCTAATTCAACTCATCTTGGTGTAACCTAACCCTAATGCAAGTAAGTGATGACATGCTTAGCTTTTTTAAGTGATTCATATGATGATGGAGTACTTTCTCTCTCTATGATGTTGTAACCCTAATTTCTTTCATATGAACACCACATCTCTTAAATGTGATTTTGTAAAAAACTTATGTGTCTCATGTATGATGATGGTATGAGAAGTCTTGATGAGGCATGGAAAGTTAATGATGTTCTTACAGGGAATTATGTGATGGTCTTGATGACCTTTGGGCATGGTTGAGCCCTTAGTGAGGTGTTATCCTTTTCATGATGTGACAAGGATATGTATTTTGTGATGGTATGATGATGATGAAGGTATCATATATGGCAATGTAATAGTACCATGTGATGATGTGCTAGGAATTATATTTCATATGTTTTATATATTCAAGTGCTTAAATCTAAAAATGCTTGTTGCTTGGTCAAGTTAATGATTTATCTTCTAGACCTATCTTTCCTAGTAATGTTTTTGCTTTTATTTCTCTTGAAAAGGATTCTTATTTGACAAAAGCCATCTGTTTAGAGGTAGACCTTGTTCAGACTAGAGATGATCTTGCTAGTTTGTCTTCTATTGTTGTATCTCTTAATGATGATAATCATAGACTTAGAGCCTCTGTGTAGAAAATCCTCAAAGGGAAAAACTCCCTAAATGAAATCCATGACCATTCTACCAAACAAAGTGGTACTAGTGGTTTGGGATTTATTGGTGGAGCACCTAAGGGCATGAAAAAAGTCAAAGGTAAGAAAAAGAGTAAGGAAGCCTCCTTTTTCATTGGAGATTCTTCTGGCACTAAGAACCCTATGATTTGTTCTCATTACAAGTGTGATGATCATTACTCTACTTATTGTCCTTACAAGCCTAAGGGGACCAACCCAAAGATGAAATCGGTCCCCAAGCTAACTCCAGATCCCAAAGTTTGAGTTGGAAACATACACTCTCCTTTCTTTTAGGAAAAAGGTAGATGGATTGTTGATAGTGTCTGCACTAAGCATATCACAGGTGATATAAGCCATTTCAACAACTTCACTAAGAAGAAAGGAGGTTCAATTACCTTTTGGGACAACAAGAAATGTAAGGTTAAAGGTGATGGTGATGTAGGTGAATCCTTTAGTATCAAGAATATTCTCTTTGTGGACGGCCTACATAACATTTTAATTAGTGTAAATCAATTATGTTATAATGGTTACCTTGTGTTATTTACTACTTTTGTATGCTTGATTCTAGATTCCCTCACCTATCAAGTCATATATAAGGGAACTAGAAGTGGTCATCTTTATGTAATTATGTTTGACTCTATTAAGCATGTTGTTGGTAGATGCCTAGTAGTCAAATTGAATGATATTTCTCTTTGGCATCGTCGATTTGGTCATGTAAATATGCATCAAGTTGAAGAAGTTGAGAAAAAAGGACTTGGTCATGGGACTTACCAAATTAGATTTTGTAAAAGATGAGGAATGCCAACCTTGTACCCAAGGATAGAAAACCATGTCCTCCTTCAAATCCAAAGGAGTCCTTTGTACCAAGAGAGCTCTTAAACTTCTTCATATTGATCTATTTGGACCAATGAGAACTCAATCTCTTCGTGGTTCCAAGTATTTCCTTGTTATTGTCAATGATTTTTCTAGATATACTTCTTTCTCATTTCTAAGAGTGGTACACTTGATGTTTTCTCCAATTTTTGTAAACGAGTTGAGAACGAAGCTTCTTGTTGAATTGTTTCCATCTGTAGTGATCATGGGGGAGAATTTGAAAATGTTCTTTTTGAACGCTTTTCTGAAGAATCTGGCTATGCACATAACTTCTCATCACCTTTAACACCTCAATAAAATGGGGTTGTAGAGAGGAAGAATAGGTCACTATAGGAGAAGGCTAGGACCATGCTTTAAGAGTATGATACTCTAAAGAAGTTTTGGGATGAAGTAGTTAGTACCTCATGTTTTGTTCAAAACTAGCTTTTTACACATCCTTCTTTGAAGAAAACCCCCTATCAACTATTTAGCATGGTAGGAAGCCTTCTATCAAGTATTTCCATGTTTTCGTATGCCTTTTTTTGTTTTGAATACAAAAGATTCTCTCGAAAAGTTTGATCTAAAATAATACAAGGTTTTCTTTCTTGGCTATAGCACTACTAGAAAGGCTTATAGATTGTTTAATGTTGATCTTGCCAAAGTAGAAGAATTTGTAAATGTTAAGTTTATTAAGACTAACCCCTCTATTCCCAAAGATATTTTCCAAATGATGATGTTGCAGGTTAGGTAATTCCTATTCTAAAAGAACTCAACATCACCCAAAAGGGAAAAGAAGTGCCTACTCAAGAAGAAGATAAAGATGAAGAAAAGAAGGATTCAACCCCTGATTTGCAAAGAATCATCCAAAAGAGTCGATCTTAGGTGACCCATTAGAAAGAGTGAAGACGTGAGCTGCACTCAACAAAGAACAAGTCAACAGTGCCTTCATCTCACAACTCAATCCAAAGAACGTCAAAGGAGCTCTTGGGGATGATGAATGGATCCTAACCATGCAAGAAGAGTTGGAGCAATTTGAAAATAAAAAAGTTTGGACCCTAGTACCAAGACCAAGTGATAGAAAGATTATTGGCACCAAGTGGGTCTACTGCAACAAGCTAGATGAAAGTGATAAAGTGGTAAGGAATAAAGCAAGGTTAGTGGCTCAAGGATATAATCAGTAGGAAGGTATAGATTTTGATGAAACATATGAACTTGTAGCTAGACTTGAGTCCATTCATATGTTACTTACTTTTTCCAGTTATGAAACTTTCTTATTTATCAAATGGATGCTAAAAGTGTGTTTTTGAATGGTACAATTGAGGATGAAGTGTATGTTGCACAACCACCGCACTTTGAACATGATAGTTTACCTAGCCATGTTTATTTTTTTGCGAAAATCTCCCTATGGAATCAAACAAGCACCTAGAGCTTGGTATGAGAAATTAAAGAACTTTTTGTTAGACCATGGGTATATCATGGGCAAATTAGATTCTACCTTATTTCTAAAGCACACTTCTAACAATTTACTTATATTTCAAATATATGTTGATGATATCACTTTTGGAAGAACTAACCTTGATCTTTGTAAAGAATTTAGCGATCTTATGAAGAGTGAATTTGAGATGAGTATGATGGGTGAGCTCACATTCTTCCTCAGATTTCAAATCAAGAAAACTAAAGGTGGGAACTTCATCAACCAAGGCAAGTACACAAGTGAGTTACTTAAGCACTTTGGGATGGAGAACACCAAGCCGATGGACACACCCATGTCAAACACCACCAAACTTGATAAAGATGAAGAAGGTGAGAAGGTAGATGAGAAGATCTATAGAGGTATGATTGGAAGTTTACTTTATTTAACTGCCTCTAGACCTGATATAATTTTTAGTGTTGTCTTGTGTGCTCTCTTTCAATCAAATCCCAAGAAATCGCATCTTATAGTTGTTAAGAGGATTTTAAGGTACTTAGCCAAAACTTCAAATTTTGGTCTATGGCATCCCAAGTCAAGGGACTTTACTCTTACGGCCTATAGTGATGCAGATTATGTAGGATGTTTGATTGATAGAAAGTGTATAAGTGGCACTTGCTTTCTCCTAGGACCATACTTGGTATCTTTGTTCTCCAAGAAATAGAGCACAATGGCATTATCAGCTATCGAAGTTGTATACATTGCAACCGAGAGTTATTGTACCCAGGACCTATGAATGAAGAAAATGCTCCAAGACTTTAACATTCATTTTGATGCTTCTCCCGTCTATTATGAAAATACTAGTGCAATTAATCTATCTTACAATCCTATCTCACATAGTAGAGATAAGCATATATAGGTTCACCATCATTTTCTTCATGATCACATTGCCAAAAAGGATATCTATATCACACACGTGGACACAGAAAATCAGTAGGGGAACATTTTCACTAAGACTCTAGCTAGAGAGCAATTTAACTTTATTAGATATAAATTGATCATAACTACCTTGAATGAATCTTATATGCCTTGTAGCTAGTTGTCATCTATTCTATATGTGTTGCTTATGTTTTGATCACCCTTGCTTGCTTATATGCTAAAATCAGCATTTCATGTCCTTTTTGCCTTGTTTTTCTCTTGTTTATTGGTATTTTTTGCTAACACTTATTTTATCGCAACTAGTACCCAATTATGAATAATATGTGTCTAAGTATGTTTAAATGAAAAATGGACTTGAAAAATAAATTTAATTAGCACTCTAATGGCTATAAATAGAAATTTTGAAAGTTGGTTCAGGTGGACCATCGGTCGAGTTGCCAACTCGACTAATCAGTGGCCGGGAACTTTTTTAAAGAGCCAATCAGTTGAGTTTCCAAGTCATAGAACTCAACCAATGGTTGGGTTAGAGAAAACATAAGTTAGGTTCGACTGACTTTTCTCCCTCTCAACTAAAGAAAAATCGACCAATACAACCTCTAACTTCCTCTAGCTCTCAACCCTAGCCCCAACCTTCCTCTCCCTAGACCTAGATCGACCTTCCTTGACCTCTTTCCCATCAACCCTAGGTGTGTGGACGGTTTGTGGTGGTGTTTCAATTGTTTTTTCTTTCTCAATCCTTCTCATTTTATCTCCATGATGTCAAATAGGAGAAAGAGATCCGCCCCATCCAGAGCACCATCTTCCTCTTCCAACTCGCATCTCATACCATTCAATGATACCTTCTTTGTCTCCAATGAGGCTCTCAATAGGAACAAGGAGCTCCTTCCTTGGAAACCTTTTCCATTTTGTGTCCTTTTTGAGCCAACCCCACATAGACTAAGGGTTATCCATCAAGTAGTTGAGTTGCTATACGATCATCACCTTTTTGCCTTATGTGTTGAACACACGTGCTAGAACAATTCCATCACAAGCACGAAAGTCATTCGTGAATTATATGTTGATTTGTAATGGAATTATGACACACTCATACCCCCTTCAAATGCTCAAGTTATCCTTACTTCCATGATTGTCGAGAAGAAATTCCAAGTCTCCAAGGATACCCTAAACATCTTTATCTCAGGTACTGAGGTGACTGACTCTTGGAGGAAGGACTACCCTGAGTATTTCAACCTAGTTGACTTTGAGGCCTTCTACAAGCAATATGATCTCTCTCTTCCTCATATTCGAAAATTTTTGAAGAAGCCTCAATTTCCTTATAGAAAGAAGTGTACCCTTCCCTCCTATGCCTTAGACCTCAAGAACTGCATACTCTCCCTAGTGATCAACTATAATATTCACACAAAGAAAAACCAAACCAAAATTGTAGAGAACACTACAGTGATTACGTTCTATCTCCTGAAGAACATCAGAGTCAAGTGGCCCAGATATTGTCTCCACCACATGACCTACCTTGACTCTGGTAAGAACACCTGTGGCACCCACCCACCCTACCCAGCCCTGATTTGTGGTCTTTTTTAGACTGTCACTGGAAAATCTCTTTTCCATGACCTTCATTATAAACCAGCCCAGAAAGGAGTTTGCATCAGTGAGACCACACTTCAGAAGTTTGTGCCTATCCCCTCCTCTACCACACCCAAATCCTTCACCTCTACCACCACCCATGCATCTCCACCACCTCAGCCTTCCCGACCTGCCCGCACCTCATTCCATATATCAAATGAAACCCTCATGGGCTACATGATGCATGAACAATCGTATAACCTTTAGGTTCAAGAGCACATGCATCAAGACCTCTATGCAATCATGTCCAACATGAACCTTTCCTATATACACCCTTACCCTACCTACCAGTCCTACCCAGGAGGTGACAATGCACCATATGCATATGATCACTTTTACCCAACCCCTCCACCTGATGCTTCCATTGCTACACCCTATGCTACTAGTGGATCTACCACTATTATGCTACCTCTCCCTACTGGTGATATAGCTATTGGTATGTATGCCCTGAGAGCCAATCATGGGATGATTGGTGGGATACATTAAGATTGATTTGATAAACATCAAAGGAAAGCTTCCAATTCTTTCTGGTTCAATCATATGAGATAGTGATAGAACAGATTGAATGTCTAGAGAATGACAATACTCAATGATGTATGCCTTTAGGTTCAGGACCTGAATGATGAGATCATACAGATGCTAAGAGTTTGTACATTCTTGTTATGTCCCTAGTCGGATGTCATTGTGGAAGGTAGATAAACAACAATGACACACAAGACTAGATTGTGGTGTTGGTTGATGACAGAATCTCATTAGTCATGATATAGAGATATCAAACCAAACACATATGTACTTGTTAGAGAACAAGTGTATCGGACAGACCCATCGTGAGTTTGACACATGGAACCATGACATGGTAGTCATAGTCAGTACTCACAGTGATGGTGGTGAGTGTGATTCTTTGACTTGAAATCACTACACTCAACACATGTCATCGGACACACTTTGACATCATCAAACGTAGTCCTGAAACATGGCTTGTTATAAAGGTGATGATTGGGTGGCTTTGACACATGGGGCTTTTAAGGGGTGAGTGATAGATATGGGATTTGTCCCTCCTGAGGGAGTATGATATCCATGGCCACTTGATGAGTAGGATTGAGAAAGGCATGCATGCATGTGTGAATCAGTATGTGATATTGATGTCATACATATCCCTTCCAATCTACTCTGAGACCAAGAAAGTGAATGAACATTGACAGGATGATTGTTCCATGCCTCAAGTTCATTCGGGATATCAGTGACAAAGGAATTATACATTCACTGTAACACCATTCACGGATTGTAGGGTTGAAAGTTGTTCTCTAACTTTCTATTTCACTTGGGTAGGACTAATGTGTGACTAGGCACCACTCTTTTCTTGTGAAGTCATAAGTGTTATGGACTTTCACTGCCAACGTGAAATGGACCTGTAGGGTCACACACATAGGATTTAACCTGGAAGAGGAGTTTTGTCCACAAGCATTGTTTATATTGATTACTAAAGGAGTTTAGTAGTTCAATTAAACACTCAATTAATTGATAGCTCAATGTCATAATGTTCAAGGTGTTGGACACATTGATTGGAGTATCAGATTGATTGAAACTGCAATTGACTGATTCTGCACAATCTGCACTCCCAACCGATCGACTCATGTGATGAACCAATCGGCTAAGCTTGGTGAACTGATCGGCTCAGATGGTGAGTCGATCGGCTCATGGACAGGGTGAAACAATTGCTTCAAGTGTTGAAACGATCGGTTCAACTGGTCCAACCGAGCAAGTTGGGAAAGTAGGATTGGTGAGAAATTTCTTTTCGTTTCACTTGCCCAATTTGATTGGAACAAGGATTGGTATTTGGTACCAATTAGAAACAAAAGAGGAAAAGTCAATCGGGAACTGACCAGGACCACGAACCGACCGGTTCAAAAGTGAACCGACCGTTTCATGGGTCCCAACCGATTAGTTGAGGTGTCAACCGACCGTCTCAGGTCCCCAACCGACTGTTTTAGAAATGAAACAATCAGTTTAGGTTATACAGTTGGTTGTTTTTATGGAAAATATCGAACCCTTCTACTCCTGATTTAGTCCCACATTGCCCGGGATAGAGAACCATGTCCCATGACCCTCCTATATATATAGGGGTATTGGGGGCTTCTCAAATAACAACTAAGTGCAACCAGTTGCTCTGTGAAGTTGTCATTCTCTCTAGTTTTGGTAACCGAGAGAGAGCCTGAGCAAGTGCTACCCGATAAGGGAGGCACAACAAGGGAAAGACAACTGCAGAAAGCGATTGGTGGTAGGAGAGTGTCTCAGTGACTAGTACGCTGACAGGAGGGTGTGACTCCTTCCAATTCCTTATGAGACAAGGAGATTGGAGTTCTAGGTGGTCCGTGTGGACTACTTTAGAGGTGGGAGATTTCTGCCGCTCGGAGGACAGTTGTCAATCCCGGCAGTCCCGGTGAGACCAGGAGTCGTCAGTCCCAGTGCGACCAGGAGATGCACAGTCACCGTCCAAGACCGGAGGTGAAGACCATGTAAGCCGCGAGGTACTGTCTCCGAGAAAGCCTCGGGACAAGGTATGATTCCACAAACCATCCTTTCTATTGTATAGACGTTGACGCGTTTCCTTGTTTTGGGTTTGGGGAGGAAATGTTTTTGTTTCCGCTGCCTTCTCTGCCTCCCCTAAAACCCAACAGTGGTATCAGAGCCAGGTCAACTGCTCTATACTTTAGGATTATCGATATGATTGATTTTGGTTTGTCGCCTTTATTTATTGCATACAATGCAAATAAAATTGGCTTTATGCATGTCCAATCCTAAATCCACAAATCCCAATTTACATATATGATATGTATTATGAATGCACTCGATATGCGTCGCCCTTAAACGAGTTTTGTGGTGGATGTATAGCGTGGTTATGGACAATAAACCCTATCTGTGTATGGTTGTATGTGGTTGCTTGCATCTCGGTCTGTGCACTGATCTTCCTTCTCCTATTCCTGATGTAACTCGAAATAATTCGAGATTTCTTTCCTACCTTTGCTCCCCCTGAATGTAACTCAGGGTTTCTCTTTTTACAATGTAAAATAGGATAGAATTTTATTTCTTGTTATGTCAAAGAATGGAGGACATCCTGACGACAGCTGAGACGATCGGTTCAAGGCGTGAACGGATCAGTTGACGTTCCAGATGATCGGTTCAAGGAGTGAGCCGATCGGTTGATGACCGGTTCGAGGAGCGAGATGAGTGGGTGGCGGCCATGATGAGATGCACGACGACCTGGCAAACCGATCGGTTGGAGGAGCCAACCGATCGGCTGGTGGCACCCAGACGACTGACCAGATCGAGCAGGCCACTCATGTGAAGAGTTGATCTACTCATAAGGCAAAGCACAGAGTTCATCTTGTACAGGTTGCATGTGATGTAGACCTAGATGACCGTGTTTCCTCTTGGCTCGAGGAATCACATTAGGATGGCCATAATCATCTCTTTTTATCGTTTCACATATTTTCTGTGGGATATAGCATGTATATGATATGTATTATATATTGTGGTGATTGGATTTGTATATGTATATAAAAAACCAAATCCCTCATTAAATATTAAGTTTTAGATGCCTTCCAAATGCGACACACGTGAAAATCTTGATCGACCAAGTGTGGGCACGCCCTAGCGTGGTGCACCGTCTATCTCGTGGAAGCGTGAAGGATGAATGTGTGGGTCTTCCCTAGTAGGGTGCATATTCATCGTGTTGGCTTTGGGTCAGACTTAACAAGGTGACCTAGATAGGATCTAGCACCTTGAGGCATGGAGATACTCATGGCAACGAGTTGCATATGACATCTTATCAAGAGTTGCATATGATGCAATTGGCAAGAGTTGCCTACCTGAGAGATCTAAGTTGTGGGTGACAGCCCTAGCTGGTCCATGATTTAGAGGATTTTAGGATCTTGCCCACTAGAAGGTTGTACGTTGCAATCTTCCAAATTGATGGTGAGGGCTATCAATTTGAAGTAAAATAGTGGGAGCGATAATTAATTTAAGGCCTAATTATATCGTCAACTTTTCAAATCAATCAAATAGGTCAGAAATGAGTTTTGGACTAAAATTGCATATTTTCCTTTTGTAGTACAAATGAAAAAAAACAACAATCACTTTTGTTTGCGATCAGTCCTTGAAAAGGACAAGCTAAATGGGACAAACTTCCACGACTGGTACATGACATTGAGAATTGTTCTCACTCAAGAGCGAAAGCTCTATGTCCTGGATACTCCAATTCCAGAGGAACCTGCTCCAAATGCACCAAAGGTAGAAAGGGATGCTTACAAGAAGCATTCTGATGATGCCATTGATGCAAAGTGCTTGATGTTGTGCTCTATGAACCACGAGTTGCAGAGACAACATGAGAACATGGGTGTCATTGAGATGATTCAGCATCTCAGGAACATGTATGAAGATCAAGCACGATAAGAGAGATATAATTTCTCAAGGGCACTGTTCAAGTGCATCATGACAGAAGGAGATCCAGTTGGTCCTCACACACTCAAGATGATTGGGTATGTGGAGAACCTGACAAGACTGGGATTTCCACTGAGCCAAGAGTTGGCTACTTACGTGATACTGCAATCATTGTCAAAATCCTAAAGTCAGTTTGTGATGAACTACAACATGAAAATTTTTGATAGGCCACTGTCAGAGTTGTTGGGCATGTTGAGGACAGCCGAGATACAGATGAAGAAGGACAAGCCTAAGTATGTGATGGTGATCATGAGCAAGAAAGGAAAGTCCAAGCGCAAGGGCAAGGGCAAAGCTAAGAAAGGTTCTGATGCTAGCCAGGAGCCCAAGTCATCTTCAGCTCTCAAGGCCAAGGGAGGCGTGACCAAGAAAGGCAATTGCCACCATTGTCAAAAGCCAAGACATTGGAAAAGGATTTGTCCTCTCTATCTGGAAGAACAAAAGAAGAAGGAGGCGACAAACGTCTCTACTTAAAGCCGTCATGAAAATAAACTTGTACCACTTTTGAGGTATATGATACCAAGATGTAAAGGGTAAAACACTCAATAAATGGGGCAAGTGTTGCCGCCATAGATAGGAGTACTTTAGTTTATTTTCAGCCTAAAAGGCATGTAATACAGTTATGAACTACTATTTCATATTTGCCAATAGATAGAAACACTTTATTTTTGCATATTGTATGACAATGATGGCAATCAATAAAGAGATGTTTCAATTTCTAAAGATATGATCTTTGTGGCAATGCCTTGTTTATCTTGTGGTATTTGATATGCATAAGATAAAATGATACCTAAAAGTTATAGATAACTCAAACAATCAAATTAGCATCAATCATGAGAAATTCATTTCTAGTTTCCATATGATGGATAAATCTAGACTCTTTCGGTTAGAGAACTAGTAAGAGACATGAATATCTTGGACATGATTAATCAATCTTCACTAAAGGTAGTGGGAGAATGATTATCCTATTAGGTATGATACATGTGATGTATTTACATACCTATTGGAACAAATACTAATACTTCAAATGGTGTTTGGAGAAATACCAATATGAATATCTTGAAGTGTTCAAGATTATCATAGATGAAGTGCAAATTTGGTAAAGTATTAATTCTTGATGAGATCAATGAATGAAATACTTGGACCAAATGTTTGAGATCCTTATGAGTGATTATGATAGTGTATCATAGTGAACTCATGATTAAGGCATGGTGATGTCTAAATCAAGAAGGAATCATACTCTAACGAGTTAGAGAATGATTATCAAATAACTGAATTCTTCTTAATAAAAGAATACCCCACACTAATAAAGGACATTAAGAATCACAAGGAGTTGTGAGTTCTTATATCCTTGAAGGATACACCTCGTTTATCTATGTGATGAGTTGTTCATGTGATGAGTCAACTATCTAGATGAATATGAGGAACCAAATTTTGAGTTATGGTTTATGACCATTACATCCTAAATGACATCCATGTGAACCATAAGGTATGACCTTCATGGTAGCACCCATTGGATGAAATCCATAAGTCCAAATGAATCTTAAGTGTTAAGACACATGGATAACATTTTGAGAAGGATGATGCTTCCAACTTAATGACTAAGAATTTGACATATGGATACTAAAACTACATTCCTATGAGGAATAAAACAAGGATGTGTACGTGACGCAACCTATAAGGTTTATGAATCCACTAATGCAAATGAAGTCTATAAGTTACAATGGACTAATCAATGTGATTGATTGAGTACAAGCAACTCAGAATTGGATCTTTACTATGATAATATAGTCAAAGGGTTTGACTGATATGTCAAAGATAAAGAAGGATCTGTGATTTAGTGGGAGCGTGTTCACATTCCACATGTTGATGTGAAATGGAAATGTTCTAGAATGGAAATCCAAAAGTGGAAATTATCTTTAAGGAAGATAGAGATGTTTCCTATGTGATAGGAATAGAGATCTATAGAGATAGTTCTCGAAAACCTCTTGACCTAAAAAGAGAAAGCATACATTGGCAATATGTACTGAAGGGTTCAGTATGCACAAATTCAGTGGGAGAAGACTTGTCCATGTTACATGGAGTTAGTATCCCAAGGCCAAGTGTCCAATTCTTATGAAGAATGGGAACACTAAGAATAGATATGGATCTATCATGTATGTTATCATCCCATTATCTTGCATGTATATACATGGCAAGAATAAAATGCATTCATCATCTTGTATGTAGGACATGACAATATGGTATGCTCATCCTGATAACTAGTATGTGGGACATAACGAGTGGATGTCTGTCTACTTCCAGTAAGGGTTACTGGAAACCATAAGAACTTGATAAGTACTTGAGAAGTACTAGTTCTATGGAGATAAGGAAGAGTTCGATGTAAAGAGTTACATTGATGCGAACTTCCGAAAAGGACAGAAAATTAATCACAAAATATATATAGGATATATAAAAGTGAAAATTTGTTGATAATTGGAAGTGATCCAATAAAACAATTTAAAAGGAAATGTCGAGTATCTATGAATTAGAGAATAGCAGTGGATACTATATGGATCTGGAAGTTCATGAGATGAACTTATAGATATTCTGCTCATTGATGACAAGTATGGAATCCTTGATCATGCAATGTGGCTAAAGGTTAGCAAAGGAATACAAGATCGCATATTACGACAACTCCATCTCATATGTGTGACGTACAGTGAAGAGATGAGAGAAGTGATGGAGTGGACCTTTTGGAATCCTTGAATGTCCAATGACATATTGGAATTCACATGTTGACTTAACTTGAGAACTCCAAGTACTTTGATAAAATATGGATGATTAGTTGTCTTGACACCAAGAGTAAGATCCCTAAGTTGATTCCCTTTTGGATTAAATTGTTTATTGGTCAAGTAGTGGATACTTGGTACTTTATGGGATATAGCTTGGATGATAATAAAGCCTTGGTCCAAGTTTATTAATCATATCGATATTCCTAGATGAAGTTGTGCAAGTTTAAAAATAAGATAATAAGGTGTATAAATCATGTATGTTAGCTTAGTCTTTTATTAGTATCTCTATCACGATGTAGTTGGTTTGTATGTGGGGTCTGCGGCTCAGTAGTAGTGCTAGATTCTAAATCCAAGGGTAGCGCCACCCAATCTTGAAAAGCCACAGATCGACATATAGCTAGCCCCAATATGGGCAGTAGATGATGGATCTAGGGGTAGTTTCTTGCCATCAACCTCCCAACTTTTTTGGCTGAGACATGGGGGTGATCGTGACCCACCAAGAATTCTACGACCACCTAGGACGTGCGTTGAGGAGGGGGGAACAAAGGAGGCGGTTGGCCTCGCCTCCCTGATCAAATCCATTCGGACCCCGACTCTGTGGCAACTGGTGGAGCATAGACACATAACGATCCCTTTCCCTTAGATGTTTCTCCAATGCAGTGAGCAGGTCATAAGCAGGAGTAGGACATGGAGGTATAGAGGCAATCAGAGAGATATAAGTACTGGAAAACGAAGCTCGTGTTGAGAGGACTTCATCCCCTTCAATCATGTCAGCTACCGTGGTGTTTTCTTTGGCCAGTGAGGTGGATCTTGGCCGGAATTGAAGTTGGAGCTTGGAGGTGGTCTGCAAGACGTTTTTGACGTTATTTGAGAACAGAGGCAAGTTTCGTGAGGTGCTCGCAAGCCTTCTGGAGATTTGGATGTGTTTGAGGAGGAGCAGAGGCACTTTGCCTCTTCTCTCCATCGTGCCAGAGCTTGGCGGCGGCGCCCTCGTGGTCTGAGGGATCCACAGCCCAATCGGGGAAGACCTATTGCCGCAGAATTCCTAGAGGGAAGCTCGAATCTAATGGAGGTGCTAGAAGGGTATGCTGAGGAGAGTGTCACTGTCGATCCCTCATCGGAAGGAAGCCGCACGGCGGCTGCATCCCAAGAATAGAGTCCCGCTTGGGCCTGATCGCGAGGAAGGAGAAGGCAGATCGATCCCAGAACCAGCCAGTCCAATAGAGCCAAACCAGGAGAACCAACCAAACTGGCCGGCCCAAGTGAGAAACAACGCAGTCCTAATGTGCCACGTGGCACATCTTGGTTGGACGAAAAAGGTAAAATCCCCATATATGCACAGATCTTCTTTAATTCGTAGAAAATAGCACAGTGATCAGAAAAATAAGTACAATATACCGAAATTCTCAAAAAAATGTGTAGAATGCAGTGGAAGCATAATATCTATCTTTTTATTCACTAATCTCAGTTATATCATATAAGTTGTTAAATGCTCGTTTAATGGATAATAAATAGCAAATGATGACATAAAATCATGGAAAAATATCAGTAAGTCCATAATTACATATAGAATGCATATGATCTCAGATATGTTCATGTTGATGCACAAAAGCATATAATTTGATTAATATGGCTAATTACCCTAAATAAAATGCAATAAGTATATACATGCTCAGTAAATGATGTAATTTACAGAGTAAGTTCATATCAGTATCTGGAACCTCAAATTTAATTATGACATCAGTATGATACACATAATTCATGTTATATTAAGATGAACCTTGAAACATGTGATGTAACCCTATATGGTTCATGAAAGTGACATAATGTTAAATATATTTACATAATAATGTGACACCTGAGTATATCCAGTTGATGAACTGTAATATGGAATATGACATCAGTAAGATAAATCTAAGACAAGAATGCAGATAATAGTGGAAATATCGTAATGATATAAGGTAAACCCTAAAATGGATGAACTGGGGTTGGGATTATGAGAACCTGATGATAGTATGTGATCTTGTCTTAATCATGGTTGACCAAAGATATAGAGGACATGAGGAATGTGGTTTAAGTATATCTCTTTGGAAGGTACGCCATTACCTCTTACTTGGATTATTATACAATATGCTTGTGTTATATGTGTAGTAAAATACTTGGCATATGATATTGGATGAAATGATTATTCTTGTATGATATGTTGCATGATTTTCCATGATTACTTCTATGAACACATCAAACATGATATATATGTTCCATTATATTGGAAGCACTAACTCTTTGGTAGTGTGCTTGGAAGTGACCTAACTCATTGGTAGTGGTCACATTGTACATATGACCTAACTCTTTGGTAGTGGTCAGACCTAGCTCTTTGGTAGTTGTCACATTGTACATATGATCCAACTCTTTGGTAGTGATCATAAAGGCCTTGAGATATAATGGAAAATAAGCTTGAAATATGTGTTCTCTTTTGTTAATGAATATCCTTGTGCAAGTATACGCTTTTCTTATATTCTTCTGTTACTGCCAAGTATATTAGTTTTATCTTATTGCCAAGATATGATGAGAGGTATATAAAAGACACGTAGGCGTACTCAGTACAATATTCATGAAACATTGTGCTGACATGTACTGCATGTAATCTTCTATTTAGGTTGTGTTTATGCTCTTGAAGATCCAGGATTGTTGTGAGCTGTGTGGCGAGCTGATGTTCAGGTGGACCTGTTGTCTTAAGATCCTTCTTTTTAGTGGTAGTACATGCATATGTTTAGTAGTTTGTTGTTCAATATGTAATATCAAATGTTGTAACAATTCATGTTGTAATTATATGTTGAATGGTGAACATGTGTTGTGGTTTTATTATTGTTCATGTGCATGTGCTACTGATTGTTTCCTTCTGACTCCCTTGATTTTCTCTTTCTTAGCCTAGTGTGGGTGTTTAAATTGGAGTTCTCACTGAGATGAGGGTTTCAATTTGGACATCCCACATCAGATTAAGTTTTAGAAAATCTGGGGACGTCACAGGTGGTATCAGAGCATGAACAATAGCAAAGCCTGACATTTGCTCATTATGCAACTCAAAACCAAAGAACCTTGAACTTAATAATCTTTTAGGGTTAGATTAGTCATCTTTTAGAGACTAGATCTGACCTAGCCCCTAGGTTAGCACCTAGATGTCTGAGAACTAGGTCTAGACTAGTGCATGTGGCATAGCAAGTTCTTAGATGTCATCCTTTCCTTATGGTGCAGCGGTATGGGACGTTGCACTATTTGGAAATGATGTGCATCAAGGGAAGAGAAACCCTAGACATATGGCGCTCGTTGTCTGGAGTAGCTACACTAGTCTACACCATGTTCTCACCCCTTTCCTTAGTTTTCATGACAATGGACTCTCTACTATGTGTGGGACACTCGTTTCTGGATTTGGTTTTTGATTCCAATCAGATCGAACCTCGATAGTTTTCTCTGACGTTTGTTTTATCGGAGAAAAACTATATAATATTTTATTATGTATATGTATTACAAAAATGTGTCCCCACACATGTACGAGTAGGAGGTGGTCATGCAACCCAAGTGAAAGTGATGACATCAGTCTAGAAGAGAGAGTAGTTCTAGATTAGATGTCTAGAGCCTTGTTGGATATATATATGATAGATGGAATAGATAAAATAAGTTTTGATGATATGATGTAAGTCTTATATAGATGATACAAGATGTTTATGATGATATATGTTTGTCTTTGAGGACTTAAGTTCAGTTTTTAGGATTTGAGATAAGTTTTGATGATGCAAGTATGAGTTCTTTTATGAGATAAGATAAGATAAGTTAAGATAAGATGTGAGTCAGCATGAGCCCCAATCTCTTTTACAAAGGAGGACCTCTAGTGTTAGGACCAGTTTTAGGGTTCACTCCAAAGAGAGTGAGACCCATTGGGAGAAGGTCATACAACCTAAACTCCAAGATATGAAAATTATGAGATATGTGACATGATATGTCCTAAACTAGACTACTCCTGAGTGATTGAGATGAATTGTTTTATGCATGATTCCTATAGTCTTGTTGAACCCTAGATGTCCTTGGGAGTACCAAACCCTAAGTCAGAGAGAGGTTGGTTATGTGTGCATATGTGAATATGGATATGAGTGCCTGCCATCCGGGTGAGGGAGAGAGCCGAAGACCCTGGTGGAGGTAGCTATGTTAGTTTCTGTGAAGCCTCATGCTCGGGTTGGTGGTTTCCCACATAGGAATCTAGTTGTGTATATAAGAGAGTTTTGGGTAAGCATGTTTCATGGGTAGAAGACCTGTGATGAGAACATCATGTCATAGCATTTTTTGGTTTGTGCTTATGTGGCTCGAGCTTGTAAAGCTATCACTAGTGCCAATGAGGTAATCCGATAACCCTAGATCATAGAGGGAAGATAAAGTTGAGATTATGTGATACTCATAGAATTGAGTTAGCTCAGAGAGTCTGAGCATGGCACTACCCTCGTGGTATGGGTTAGAGGAACCTCTTTTGGCCTAAGTAAAGTTTTGATATATGAGCCACTTGTATAAGTTGGTTTAGTACAACCGTGATATAACAAAGATAAAAATTTGATATGATATTGATGACATGATATATAGACATGATATAATGGAAAACCTAAAGATGGTTTAATAGACATCAGTGCATAAATGGTTAACCTTATACATGAATAAAGTGAAAATGATGGCTAATCTTGTGATGAAATCACTAGTAAATGTTGTAATTTATTATGAGCAATGAAATAAGATCATATGCACGAAACATGTTACATGAGGTGTTAATCTTAGTGTTTAACAAAGATGAAAAATACAGTTTGACAGTTAGCACAACATAACGTTTATAACATCTTGATATGATCTAGATGGATAAAGTGGGTTAATTATAGTTAACTTCCTCCTAAAAGGCATATGTTAATGATGAACATGTTCTAACAATGAACTAAATAAAATGTTGATTACACCTCGATAGAGAGTTAATTTTAGTTAACACCTTTAGAACATGGAATATGATGTGAGAACCCTAATGTATGGCTAAACATAAGGAAGAAAATCTAACATATGAGATATGTAATGACATAACCTAAGCTTCTAAACCCTTGTTTCAATCTTTTATGAAGGAAAGATAGGGTTTTCCCTGGAAGTACGAGTATGATATACTTTCGAGGATGAAAGTTCTTTTAAGATGTATATGATGTGACAAAGTAGGTTTTCTGGCTTAATTTCGAGGACGAAATTTGTTTTAAGGTATGTAGGATGTGATGGAGTGGACCTTTTGGAATCCTTGAATGTCCAATGACATATTGGAATTCACATGTAGACTTAACGTGAGAACTCCAAGTACTTTGATAAAATATGGATGATTAGTTGTCTTGACACCAAGAGTAAGATCCCTAAGTTGATTCCCTTTTGGATTAAATTGTTTATTGGTAAAGTAGTGGATACTTGGGACTTTATGGGATATAGATGGGATGATAATAAAGCCTTGGTCAAAGTTTATTAATCATATTGATATTCCTAGATGAAGTTGTGTAGGTTTAAAAATGAGATAATAAGGTGTATAAATCATGTATGTTAGCTTAGTCTTTTATTAGTATCTCTATCACGATATAGTTGGTTTGTATGTGGGGTTTGTGGCTCAGTAGTAGTGCTAGATTCTAAATCCAAGGGTAGCGTCACCCAGTCTTGAAAAGCCACGGATCGACCTGTAGCTTGCCCTAATATGGGCAGTAGATGATGGATCTGGGGGTAGTTTCTTGCCATCAACCTCCCAACTTTTTTGGCTGAGACGTGGGGGTGATCGTGACCCACCAGGAATTCCATGATCACCTAGGACGTGCATTGAGGAAGGGGGAACAAAGGAGGCGGTTGGCCTCACCTCCCTGATCAAATCCATCCTGACCCCGACTCTGTGGAAACTGGTGGAGCATAGACACATAACGATCCCTTTCCCTCAGCTGTTTCTCTAATGCAGCAAGCAGGTCATAAGCAGGAGTAGGACATGGAGGTATAGAGGCAATCAGAGAGAGATAAGTACTAGAAAACGAAGCTCGTGTTGAGAGGACTTCATCCCCTTCAATCATGTCAGCTACCATGGTGTTTTCTTTGGCCAATGAGGTGGATCTTGGCCGGAATTGAAGTCGGAGCTTGGAGATGGTCTGCAAGATGTGTTCGACGTTATTTGAGAACAGAGGCAAGTTTTGTGAGGTGCTTGCAAGCCTTGTGGAGATTCGGATGCATGTGAGGAGGAGCAGAGGCACTTTGCCTCTTCTCTCCTCCGCGCCAGAGCTTGGCGGAGGTGCCCTCGTGGTCTGAGGGATCCACAGCCCAATCGAGGACGACCTATAACCGCAGAATTCCTAGAGGGAAGCTCGAATCTAATGGAGGTGCTAAAAGGGTCTGCTGAGGAGAGTGTCGCTGTCGATCCCTCATCGGAAGGAAGCCGCACGGCGGCTGCATCCCAAGAATAGAGTCCCGCTTGGGCCTGATCGCGAGGAAGGAGAAGGCAGATCGATCCCAGAACCAGCCAGTCCAATAGAGCCAAACCAGGAGAACCAACCAAAATGGCCGGCCCAAGTGAGAAACAACGCAGTCCTAATGTGCCACGTGGCGCATCTTGGTTGGACGAAAAAGGTAAAATCCCCATATATGCTCAGATCTTCTTTAATTTGTACAAAATAGCACAGTGATCAGAAAAATAAGTACAATATACCAAAATTCTCAGAAAAATGCATAGAATGCAGTGGAAGCATAATATCTATCTTTTTATGCACTAATCTTAGTTATATCATATAAGTTGTGAAATGCTCGTTTTATGGATAATAAATAGCAAATGATGACATAAAATCATGGAAAAATATCAGTAAGTCCATAATTACATATAGAATGCATATGATCTCAGATATGTTCATGTTGATGCACAAAAGCATATAATTTGATTAATATGGCTAATTAGGGATAATTACCCTAAATAAAATGCAATAAGTATATACATGCTCAGTAAATGATGTAATTTACAAAGTAAGCTCATATCAGTATCTAGAACCTCAAATTTAATTATGAGATCAGTATGATACACATAATTCATGTTATATTAAGATGAACCTTGAAACATGTGATGTAACCCTATATGGTTCATGGAAGTGACATAATGTTAAATATATTTACATAATAATGTGACACCTAAGTATATCCAGTTGATGAACTGTAATCTAGAATATGACAACAGTAAGATAAATCTAAGACAAGAGTGCAGATAATAGTGGAAATATCGTAATGATATAAGGTAAACCCTAAAATGGATTAACTGGGGTTGAGATTATGAGAACCTGATGATAGTATGTGATCTTGTCTGTATCAGGGTTGACCAAAGATATAGAGGACATGAGGAATGTGGTTTAAGTATATCTCTTTGGAAGGTATGCCATTGCCTCTTACTTGGCTTATTATACAATATGATTGTGTTATATGTGTAGTAAAATACTTGGCATATGATATTGGATGAAATGATTATTCTTGTATGATATGTTGCATGATTTTCCATGATTACTGCTATGAACACATCAAACATGATATATATGTTCCATTATATTGGAAGCACTAACTCTTTGGCAGTGTGCTTGGAAGTGACCTAACTCATTGGTAGTGGTCACATTGTACATATGACCTAACTCTTTGGTAGTGGTCAGACCTAACTCTTTGGTAGTGGTCACAGTGTACATATGATCCAACTCTTTGGTAGTGATCATAAAGGCCTTGAGATATAATGGAAAATAAGCTTAAAATATGCGTTCTCTTTTGTTAATGAATATCCTTGTGCAAGTATACGCTTTTTTTATATTCTTCTGTTACTGCCAAGTATATTAGTTTTATCTTATTTCCAAGATATGATGAGAGGTATATAAAAGACACATATGTGTACTCAGTACAATATTCATGAAATATTGTGCTGACGTGTACCGCATGTAATATTCTGTGTAGGTTGTGGTTATGCTCTTGAAGATCCAGGATAGTTGTGAGCTGTGTGGCGAGCTGATGTTCAGGTGGACCTGTTGTCTTAAGATCTTGTTGTTTAGTGGTAGTACATGTATATGTTTAGTAGTTTGCTATTCAATATGTAATATCAAATTTTGTAACAATTCATGTTGTAATTATATGTTGAATGGTGAACATGTGTTGTGGTTTTATTATTGTTCATGTGCATGTGCTACTGATTGTTTCCTTCTGACTCCCTTGATTTTCTCTTTCTTAGCCTAGTGTGGGTGTTTAAATTGGAGTTCTGACTGAGGTGAGGGTTTCAATTTGGACGTCCCACATCAGATTAAGTTTTAGAAAATCTGGGGACGTCACAAGAGACATGCAGTTGAAAATTGACTTTGGCAAGGTGTTGCCATAACTCACTATGTTCGCACTAGAGCACAATAACATGTGGGACATGTTTGAAGATCACTATGAATATGATTCAACGGTGATTGGCTCGTAGTGCAAGTGGGAGTCTGTTGGTATGTATGCCCTAAGAGCCAATCATGGGATGATTGGTAGGATACATTAAGATTGATTTGATAAACATCAAAGGCAAGCTTCCAATTCTTTCTGGTTCAGTCATATGAGATAGTGATAGAACAAATTGAATGTCTAGAGAATGATAGTACTCAATGACGTATGCCTTCAGGTTTAGGACCTGAACGATGAGATCATACGGATGCTAAGAGTTTGTACATTCTTGTTATGTCCCTAGTCGGATGTCATTGTGGAAGGTAGATAGACAGCAATGACACACAAGGCTAGATTGTGGTGTTGGTTGATGACAGAATCTCATTAGTCATGATATAGAGATATCAAATCAAACACATAGGTACTTGTTAGAGAACAAGTGTACCAGACAGACCCACCATGAGTTTGACACATGGAACCATGACATGGTAGTCACAGTTAGTACTCACAGTGATGGTGGTGAGTGTGATTCTTTGACCTGAAATCACTACACTCAACACATGTCGTTGGGCACACTTTGACATCATCAAACGCAATCCTGAAACATGGGTTGTTATAAAGGTGATGATTGGGTGGCTTTGACACATGGGGCTTTTGAGGGGTGAGTGATAGATATGGGATTTGTCCGTCCTGAGGGAGTATGATATCCATGGCCACTTGATGAGTAGGATTGAGAAAGGTGTGCACACATGTGTGAATCAGTATGTGATATTGATGTCATACATATCTCTTCCAATCTACTCTGAGATCAAGAAAGTGAATGAACATTGACAGGATGACTGTTCCATGCCTCGAGTTCATTCGGGATATCAGTGACAAAGGAATTATACATTCACTGTAACACCATTCACAGATTGTAGGATTGAAAGTTGTTCTCCAACTTTCTATTTCACTTGGGTAGAACTGATGTGTGACTAGGCACCGCTCTTTGCTTGTGAAGTCATAAGTGTTATGGACTTTCACTGCCAACGTGAAATGGACCTGTAGGGTCACACACATAGGATTTAACCTGGAAGAGGAGTTTTGTCCACAAACAATGTTTAGATTGATTACTAAAGGAGTTTAGTAGTACAATTAAACACTCAATTAATTGATAGATCAATGTCATAATATTCAAGGTGTTGGACACATTGATTGGAGTATCAGATTGATTGAAACTGCAATTGACTGATTCTGCACAATCTGCACTCCCAACCGATCGGCTCATGTGATGATCTGATTGGCTAAGCTTGGTGAACCAATCACCTCAGATGGTGAGTCGATCGGCTCATGGACAGGGTGAAATGATTGCTTCAAGTGTTGAAATGATTGGTTCAACTGGTCTAACCGAGCAAGTTGGGAAAGTAGGATTGGTGAGAAATTTCTTTTCGTTTAACTTGCCCAATTTGATTGGAACAAGGATTAGTATTTGGTACCAATTAGAAACAAAAGAGGAAAAGTCAATCGGGAACTGACCAGGACCATGAACCGACCGGTTCAGAAGTGAACCGACTGTTTCATGGGTCCCAACCGATTGGTTGAGGTGTCAACCGACCGGCTCAGGTCCCCAGCCGACCGTTTCAGAAATGAAATGATCGGTTCAGGTTACGCAGTTGGTTGTTTTTGTGGAAAATCTCGAACCCTTCTACTCCTGCTTTAGCCCCACATTGCTCGGGATAGAGAACCTTGTCCCATGACCCTCCTATATATAGGGGTATTGGGGGATTCTCAAAGAACAACTCAGTGCAACCAGTTGCTCTGTGAAGTTGTCATTCTCTCTGGTTTTGGTAACTGAGAGAGAGCCCGAGCAAGTGCTACCTGATAAGGGAGGCACAACAAGGGAAAGACAACTGCAGAAAGAGAATGGTGGTAGGAGAGTGTGTCAGTGACTAGTACACTGACAGGAGGGTGTGACTCCTTCAAATTCCTTGTGAGACAAGGAGATTGGAGTTCCAGGTGGTCTGTGTGGACTACTTCAAAGGCGGGAGATTTCTGCCACTCGGAGGACAGCTTATCATTCCCGACAATCCTGGTGAGACCAGGAGTCGTCAGTCCCAGTGCGACCAGGAGTTGCACAGACACCGTCTAAGACCGTAGGTGAAGACCGCGCAAGCCGCGAGGTATTGTCGCCGAGCAAGCCTCGGGACAAGGTATGATTCCACAAACCATCCTTTCTATTATATAGACGTTGACGCATTTCCTTGTTCTGGGTTTGGGGAGGAATTTTTTTTCCACTGCCTTCTTTGCCTCCCCTAAAACCCAACAATAGCTACCTTGCCTGCAGGACTTGGTACTTCTGCTCCTTCTTATCCTCAAGCCAATGAGTTACATGACCTTGCCATGTCTTGGGATGAGAAGAATGCCAGATGGCCCGATTGCATTTTTGGTTCTTCTGCCAATGAGGAGATGCCATATTAGGATGATGAGGAAGTTGTTGATGATGATGAGGAGGCATCTGATGATGATAGTTCTCATGGATTTTCTAGTGACTCTGGTGATGACAGTGGTGTTTTTGTCTCTATTGCACCTTTAGACGGAGATGACAACTATGAGTCAGAGGCCTCTGATGATGAAGTTGTTGATGATGTTGATGATGTGGACATAGATGACCTAGATGTTTTAGTTTGTATTCTGTAGAATCTAATCATATATATTTTTCAGACTTTGGTACTAAAAACATCTGGGCATATTTTCTGAGTGGTACTATTTATCATCATGTTTTCATCATTTTGTCTTGTAGTTATTTCTGAGAACATGCTCTCTGGGTTGTAATCTTAATCATATGTACATTCACTCTTTGATTTACTATATCTCATGAGTTGGTGTCATGTTTACCATATTTTGATTATGACTTAGATTGTTTGTTTTCTCTCATCTTTGTTTGGTGTATGCTTTGAGATGTCATGTTTTATGGTTGTGGATGTATGTTTGTTTGTGTTTGGATAAAACCTATTTTTGTGCTCTTGTACCCCCTTCCTTTTTTATAATGTCAAAAAGGGGATAGAAGTTCAATGTTTTGAAACTCAACCATATTGCTTTTATTGTGTATGTGATCATTTTCTTGTTAATTATATACTTTATCATGTGACTTGCTAAAGGACCATATAGTATACATGTTATATTGATTTTTGTAGATATACTAACTATGCAGGTAAGAGTAATCATAGATTGAGGGGGAGCAATTCACATTTCAAATCATGAATCCCCCTGCAATTCACAAGGCAAAGCTATAACTTTACATATCCTTTTCAATATGATTGAGGAATGGTTTGTCATTGTCAAAAAGGGGGAGAATGTTGACTTGAGAGTTATACATTGCCCATATTTTGATAATGAATTAACCATTCCATTCCCATGTATCTAATATGTTTGTTCAAGATTGATTTTAGGCTTTAGGTACATAAAAAGGATCAAATTACACAAGCCCTAGTTTGTTCAAGTTCAAGTCAAAAGCAATGCAAGTGGGCATTTTAGGAAATCACTCCAAATGACCTTAGATTAATTTTGTAACCACTTTTATTGATGATATGACTTGTAACTAAGATGAGAAAAAATTAGGGACACTTAATTCCAACGTTTGGTCACTCAAAAATCAATTTAGAAAATTTGTCACAGGTAGTTTACCGGTTGAGTTGGAAACTCGACCAATCCAGTGAAGGATTTTCTGAATATGACCAATCAGTCGAGTTGCACACTCATAGAACTTGACCGATCGATCAACTAAGCAAAAATAATTTGGCTCATAGGTCGAGTTTTCCAGAACAAACTCGACCGATAGTTTGAAAATTGGCTTGTCACTTAGTGGATCCGTCAAGTTACCTTTATTGAAACTTGACCGAATGTACTATACGAAAAATGTTGAAAAAGTGATTATAATCATTGGAGAGTAGTTTTGAGCGAGAGTAGATCCTTTTTAACTTGGAAAATGGCTATATTTCACCCTTAAGTTATCCCACACTCAAGGGAACACCCCCAGTTATAAATAGGATCCCTTGGAGTTCATTCCTAGTTTGCTCATTCATGTTATTTCAAGTCCTTTCTATAGTTGAGTGTGTTGCAACTCTTTGAGCCCCTTTATCTCTCTCATTTAAAAAGAATTTTGTGATTATGAGTGAGTTAGACCAGTTGTAAGAGAGCTACCTCCATGTGTTTGTAAAGATCTCATTCCATTCCATCTTCCCTATCCCCTTTCTCAATGAGCAAAGGTTGAAGCAAGCGACTCTGAGTGAAGGTGAAGTTGTTGTTGTTCTTCTTCAAGGTTGAAGAATAGGTGAAGATCTTCTCTAGGTGAAGGAGAAGGGAAAGTCCAAGATAAAAGAAGATTGGGCAAATTCCTTCAAGTCCAAATACTTGATGCAAGTGTGGGTAAGTCCTTGTTTAAGGCTGAAGACATTCTTATCAAGTGGGAAAGTCCTTGTGTAGGTGGAAGACTCTTGTCTTGAATATGTAAGTCCTTAGATGTATGGTGGTCTCCTTGTATCTCTTATGAATGAATATAAGTATACATAGATTGCAAAGTCTTAGAGGTTGACGTCTTTAGGTAGTGGATTGACTCTCTCCTAGTTTAGAAAGTGGAGCCACTCTAAACCACCTTGTCCAAGTGCATGTTTCAATGTCTCTCATCCTCTCTATTCTTGCTTAGTTAGGACTTCAAATTTCTCTTAAGCTATTGATTTAGATTGATATAATTTGAAGGTCTAACTTATTTTATGAGAATTTTGAAGCCCTATTCACCCCCCATAGAGCCCTATATCCAACAAGTGGTATAAAAGACAAGGATCTTCTCCAACAATATCCCGCGAGACAAGAAGAAGGGCGAAAACCTACTTGGTCCACTCAACCTAGAGGGAGGCTTCTCCATGCATCCTCTGGTCTTGGACGACACCAACTTCCTCTATTGGAAGAGGTGTATGAAATTCTATATTCAAGACATGAACTTTAATATGTGGAAGGTGATGGTCAAACCATACAAGGAGCCAACCGA
This sequence comes from Alisma plantago-aquatica, assembly GCA_963693085.1. Taxonomy (NCBI): domain Eukaryota; kingdom Viridiplantae; phylum Streptophyta; class Magnoliopsida; order Alismatales; family Alismataceae; genus Alisma; species Alisma plantago-aquatica. The sequence continues at coordinate 134,189,929 of OY856410.1, read as the reverse complement.
AACTATTTCAACATGGAATGAAGTTGCACTAAAAGAAGCTCAACTCAATGCCAATGCCATAAGAATCCTCAACGCAACCCTTACCCCAACGGAGTTCAACCACATCCCCTCATGGGATACTGCCTATGAGATTTGGGATAAGTTGTTATCACCTATGAGGGCACAAAGAAAGTCAAGGAGGATAAGATATATATGTTGAAAAGCCTTCTAGAGAACTTCAAGATGGGCAAGAATGAAGGGATTGAGGAGATGTACTCTAGTCTCAATGTCATCATCATTGGCCTAGCTGCTTTGGGCAACACTTTGTATAGAGGTGTAATCAAATCCAATATCTTGAGGACCCTACCAAAGAGATGTGAGTCAAAGGTAACCTCCATTGAAGAAGTGAGAATCCTTGGTTACATCCCAACTGAAGAGCTCATTGGCAACCTACAAGCTCATGAGCCAAGGCTTGATAAGAAAGAAGAAGAAGCCAAACAAGAAGAGAAGGAAGCCAAGAAGATCAATGATAGTGCCTTCAAAGAACAAGTGGAGGTGGTCATCCTTCAACAACAACTATCTTTCCAGACATCTCCCTCCTCCTCTAGTGAAAATGATGGCTCTAGTGAGCATGAAGCCAACTACACCAAGGGAAAGTACTTTAAAGGAAAGAAATCCTCCTCCTCTTCTCCAAGATGCTACAAGTGTGGACAAAAGGGACACTACAAGAGTGAATGTCCTAAATCAAGAAAGTCACACCATGAGGGAAGCTCCAAGAAGGAGGAAGAGTACAAGAAGGAAAGCAAGTACAAGAGGAAGGAAAAGAAGAAGAAAAGACATAAAAATGCATCTCAGGTAGCTTGGGAAGAATCATCCTCAAGTGGCTCTATCTCTGAAGAAGATGGAGAGTGCCACCTTGCACTCATGACATCTACAAGTGAATAAATTGGTGAGGTGAGTGAGGTAAGGTTGCATGAATTATCTAAGGATACTCTTATTGATATGCTTGTTTCTACCCGTTCTTCTTTTACTAAATGTAAATCTAAAAGAAAAAGGTCACAAAAAATTATTGAAGATGTGTATGCTAAATTGGAATTCTTTAGCTAAATGTGAAAACTCACCTTTAGAGCATTGATAACTTGCAAGGCCAATATCTTGATCTTGAGCTCCAATACAATGGAGTTGAGGTAGAGAATGATGTTTACCTTAAGAATATTGAAACTCTTAAGGAAGATAACTAAATGTGCCTAAATGAGCTTGAAATTATTAAAACTAAAAATGTAGAATTTAAGATAATCATTGGTGCTCGTAGTGATGAAAGGGATTTTTATCTTAAGGAAATTCAAGTGCTTAAATCGGAAAATTCTAGGTTTCTTAGTCAAGTTAATGATTTATCTTTTAGACCTATCTTGCCTAGTAATGATGTTGCTTCTATTTCTCTTGAAAAAGATTCTTATTTGACTAAAGCCCTCTATTTGGAAGCCAACCTTATTCATGCTAGATATGATCTTACTAGTTTGTATTCTACTATTACATCTCTTAGTGATGACAATCATAGACTTAGAGCCTCTCTATAGAAATTCGTCAAAGGAAAAAACTCCCTAACTGAAATCCTTGACCATTCTACTAGAAAAAGTGGTACTAGTTGTTTAGGATTTGTAGGGGGAGCATCTAAGGGAAAGAACAAAGACAAAGGTAAGAAAAAGAGTAAGGAAACCTCCTTTTTCATTGGAGAGTCTTCTGGCACTCAGAAACCTATGATTTTCTCTCATTGCAAGTGTGATGATCATTACTCTACTTAGTGTCCTTACAAGCCTAAGGGGACCAACCCAAAGATGAAATGGGTCCCCAAGCTTACTACGGGTCCCAAAGTTTGAGTTGGGAACCGATACTCTCCTTTCTTGTAGGAAAAAGGTAGATGGATTGTTGATAGTGGCTGCACTAAGCATATGATAGGTGATATAAGCCATTTTAACAACTTCACTAAGAAGAAAGATGTTCGGTTACCTTTGGGGACAACAAGAAATGTAAGGTTAAAGGTGAGGGTGATGTAGGTGTGTCCTTGCGTATCAAGAATGTTCTCTTTGTGGATGGCCTACATCATAATTTAATTAGTGTAAGTCAATTATGTGATAATGGTTACCTTGTGTTATTTACTTCTTTTAAATGCTTGATTCTCTTGTTCTGAATGCTTGATTCTACATTCCCTCACCTATCAAGTCATATATAAGGGAACTAGAAGTGGTAATATTTATGTAATTGTGTTATTAAGCATGTAGTTGGTAGATTCCCAGTAGTATTTCTCTTTGACATCGTCAGCTTGGTCATGTAAATATGCATCAATTGAAGAAGTTGAGCAAAAAGGACTTGTACAAGGGACTTCCCAAATTGGATTTTGAAAAAGATGAGCAATGTCAACCTTGTACCCAAGGAAAGTAAACAATGTCCTCCTTCAAATCCAAAGGAGTCCTTAGTACCATGTTTTGTGCAAAATCAGGTTTTTACACATCGTTCTTTGAAGAAAACCCCCTATGAGCTATGGTGTGGTAGTAAGCCTTCTTTCGAGTATTTCCATATTTTCTAATGTCCTTGTTTTGTTTTAAATATGAAAGATTCTCTCGACAAGTTTGATGCAAAATCTGACAAGGCTTTCTTTCTTGGCTATAGCATTGCTAGCAAGGCTTATAGAGTGTTTAATGTTGATCATGCCAAAGTAGAAGAATCCATAAATGTTAAGTTTATTGAGACTAACCCCTCTATTCCCAAAGATATCGTTCCAAATGATGATGTTGAAGGTGAGGTAATTCCTATTTTAAAAGAACTCAACATCACCCAAATGAGAAAAGAGGTGCCTACTCAAGAAGAAGACAAAGATGAAGAAAAGAAAGATCCAACCCCGGATTTGCAAATAATCATCCAAAAGAACTAATCTTAGGTGACCCATTTGAAAGAGTGAAGATGTAGACTACACTAAGAAAAGAACAAGCCAACATGGCCTTCATCTCACAACTCGAACCAAAGAACGTCAAAGAAGCTCTTAGAGATGATCAATAGTTCCTAATCATACAAGAAGAGTTGGAGAAATTTAAAAAGAAAAAAGTTTGGACCCTAGTTCCAAGACCAAGTGATAGAAAGATCATTGGCACTAATTGGTTCTACCGCAACAAGGTAGATGAAAGAGGCAAAGTGGCAAGGAACAAAGCAAGGTTAATGGCTCAAGGCTATAGTCAGCAGGAAGGTATAGATTTTGATGAAACATATGCACCTGTATCTAGACTTGAGTCCATTCATATGTCACTTTCTTTTTCCAGTTATAAAAACTTTCCTCTTTATCAAATGGATGTTAAAAGTGCTTTTTGGAATGGTACAATTGAGGAGGAAGTGTATGTTGCACAACCCCTGGGCTTTGAACATGATAGTTTACCTAACCATGTTTATTTGTTGCAAAAATCTCTCTATAGACTCAAACAAGAACCTAGAGCTTGGTATGAGAAATTAAAGAACTTTTTGTTAGATCATGGATATATCATGGGCAAAGTAGATTCTACCTTATTTCTAAAACACACTTCTCAAAATTTTCTTATCATTCAAATATACATTGATGATATCATTTTTTGTTGAAGTAACCTTGATCTTTTAAAGAATTTAGTGATCTCTCGGAGTGAATTTGAGATGAGTATAATGGGTGAGCTCACATTCTTCCTTTCCTTTCAAATCAAGCAAACTAAAGGTGGGAACTTCATCAACCAAGACCAGTACACAAGTGAGCTACTTAAGTGCTTTAGGATGGAGAACACCAAGACGATGGACACACCCATGTCAAACACTGCCAAACTTGATAAATATGAAGAAGGTGAGAAGGTAGATGAGAAGATCTATAGAGGTATGATTGGAAGTTTACTTTATTTAACTGCCTCTAGACCTGATATAATTTTAGTGTTGTCTTGTGTGCTCTCTTTCAATCAAATCCCAAGAAATCACATCTTATAGTTGTTAAGAGGATTTTAAGGTACTTAGCCAAAACTTCAAATTTTGGTCTATGGAATCCCAAGTCAAGGGACTTTACTCTTACGGCCTATAGTGATGGGGATTACGCAAGATGTTTGATTGATAGAAAGTGCACAAGTAGCACTTGCTTTCTCCTAGGACCATGATTGGTGTCTTAGTTCTCCAAGAAAAAGAGCACATTGGCATTATCAATTACTGAGGCTGATTACATTGTAGTTGGTAGTTATTGTGCCCTGGTCCTATGGATGAAGCAAATGCTCTAAGACTATAACATTCATTTTGATGCTTCTCCTATCTATTGTGATAATACTAGTGCAATTAATCAATTAATCTATCTTACAATCCTATCTTGCACAGTAGAGCTAAGAATATAGACGTGCACCATCATTTTCTTTATGATCGCATTGCTAAAGAGGATATTTATATCACTCATGTGGACACATAAAATCAATTGGTAAACGTTTTCACTAAACCTCAAGCTAGAGAGAAATTTAACTTTATTAGATATAAACTGCTCATAACTACCTTGAATGAATCGGATATGCTGTCTTGCTGGTTATTATCTATCCTATATGTTTTTCTTATGTTTTGATCACCCTTGCTTGCTAATATGCTAAAATCAGCTTTCCATGTCCTTTTTGCCTTGTTTTTCTCTTGTTTTTGGGTATTTTTCACGAACACTTGTTTTATCACACAATAGTACCCAATGATGAGTGATGTGTGCCTAAGTATGTTTAAAATGTAAAATGTACTTCAAAAATAAATTAATTAACACTCTAATGGCTAGAAATTAAATTTTCTAAAGTTGCTTCAGGTGGACCATCGATTGAGTTGCCAACACGACCAATCAGTGGCTGAGAGTTTTTTTAAAGAGCCAATCTGTCAAGTTTCTGAGTCACAAAAGTCAATCGATGGCCAAGCTGGAGCAAACATAAGTTAGGTTCAACCAACTTTTCTCCCTCTCAACTAAAGAAAAATCAACCGATCCAACCTCCAGCTCCCTCTAGCTCTCAACCCTAGCCCTGACCTTCCTCTCCCTAGCCCTAGTTCAACCTAGATCAACTTTCCTTGACCTCTTTCCCATCAACCCTAGGTGTGTGGAAGGTTTGTGGTGGTGTTTCAATCGTTTTTGGTTTCTCAATCCTTCTCATTTTGTCTCCATGGTGTCAAATAGGAGAAAGAGAGTCGCTCCATCTAGAGAACCATCTTTTTCTTCCAACTCGCATCTCATACCCTTTAATGACACCTTCTTTGTCTCCAATGAGGCTGTCAATAGGTACGAGGAGCTCCATCCTAGGAACCCCTTTCATTTCGTACCCTTTTTTAGTCAACCCCACGTAGACAAAGGGTTATCGATCAAGTAGTTGAGTTTCCATACGATCACCACCTCTACACCTTGTGTATTGAATGTGCATGCTACAACAATTCCATCATAACCATGAAAGTCGTTCATGAATTCTATGTTGATTTGTAATGAAATTATGACACACTCATACCCCCACTGAATGCTCAAGTTGTCCTTACTTACATGATTGCCAGGAAGGAATTCAAAGTCTCTGAGGATACCCTGAACATCTTTTTCTCAGGTATTGAGGTGACTGACACTTGGAGGAAGGACTACCCTGAGTATTTCAACCTAGTTGACTCTGAGGCCTTCTACAAGAAATATGGTCTCTCTCTTCCTGATATTTATAAATTCTTGAATAAGCCTCAGTTTTCTTATAGAAATAAGTGTACCCTTCCCTCCTCTCCCTTAGACCTCAAGAACTACACACTCGCCCTAGTGGTCAATTGCAATATTCACCCAAAGAACAACCAACTGAAATTGTAGAGAACACTGTGATGATTATGTTCTATATCTTGAAGAACATCGGAAGTGGGACATATATCTTTTCCACCACATGACCTTCTTTGACTCTGGTAAGAACACCTGTGGCACCCACCCACCCTACCTATCCCTAATTTGTGGTCTTTTTCAGTCTGCCACTGGAAAATATCTTTTCCATGACTTTCATTACAAACCAACCCAGAAATGATTTTGCATTAGTGAGACCGCACTTTAGAAATATGTGCATATCCCCTCCTCTACCACACCTAGATCCTCCACCTCTACCTCAACCTATGCACCTCCACCACCTCATCCTTCCCAACCTTATCGTGCCTCATTCCATGTATCAAATGAAACCCTCATGGGCTACATGATGCATCAATAGGCGTATAACCTTTAGGTTTAAGAGCACATGCATCATGACCTCTATGCCATCATGTCCAACATGAACCTTTCCTGTGCACACCCTTACCCTACCTATCAGCCCTACTTAGGAGGTGACTATGCATCCTATGCATATGATCACTTTTACCCAGCCCCTCCACCCGCTGCTTCCACTGCTACATCCTCTATTGTTGGTGGATCTACCCCTATTGTGCTACCTCTCCCTACTAGTCCTATAGCTACCTTTCTTACATAACTTGGTATTCTGCTCCTTATCCTCTAGCCCAAGAGTTACATGACCTTGGTATTTCTTGGGCTAAGTAGAATGTCAGTTGGCCCGATTGTGGTTTTGGTTCCCATGCTGATGTGGAGATGCCAGATTAGGCCAATGAGGAAGCTTCATATGTTGATGAGGAGGCATATGATGATGATGGTGATGATGGTTCTGATGGCTTTGCCGGTGACTTTGGTGATGACGGTAATGTTGTTGTCTCTGTTGCACCTTCAGATGGAGACGACGACTATGAGTCGGAAGTCTCTGCTGATGATGTTGATGATGTGGACATAGATGACCTATATGTTTATATGTTTTAGTATGTAGTATGTAAATGCTTATCATATATATCTTTCTAGACTATTTTGTACTAAAAACATTTGGGCACATTTTCTGAGTTGTATCATCATGTTTTCATCATTTTGGCTTGTAGTTGTTTCTGAGGACCTACTCTCTAGGTTGTCATCTTAATCATATGTACATTCACTCATTGATTTACTATATCTCATGAGTTGGTGCTATTTTTACCATATTTTGATTATGACTTATATTGGTTGTTTCTCTCTCATCTTTGTTTGGTGTATGCTTTAAGATTGCATGTGGTTGCATATGTATGTTTGGTTGTTGTGGGCTCTGATCTCCAAAACACAAGATAAACATAGCGGAAGCTATTCGATTAACAGCGAAATACAAAAATCACGAGAAATTAAAACTTTTCGAAAATGAGATCTTAAAAACCTGAAACTCCTTTTATAAAAGTAAGATGAACTGTTTACATCTCAGATAAATCACTTCTCGAGTGATTATATACGTCATGATACAAAATCTCAAGATTTCAAAATTCTCAGATCAACAAACTCCTAGGACCTGATTGTACAGAGATGACATAAGACTATTCTGACTACAAGACTAGACAACACAGTGTTTCCACCTGAAGTCACTGCTGCTCCTGAATTCGCTGTTGTTGCTGCTGTCCACCTGCAGATCGGTTCCTTCGACCTCGACGTCCACCTAAAGGTAGAAATCTACGGGGTGAGACAATTTTAAATAATTGTCCCAGCGAGAGTTATAACTCTTCGCCAGAAGCTTTATTATAGCAACCAAGAATAACATAGGCAATAAAAGCTTTAAGGTAATCAGCAGCAGATGGTTATCAATTAGAACAACAACATTTAAGGAATATGAAAAACATGTATACTAAGTAATGTATCATCAACCAATGTATTTCGTAGTTCAACCTAAGAAGATATGCTACACGGTTGATTATGTTTTACAAACATCATTATGCCCTGCGGAGATGAGGTATACCGCTCATACTCCAACCGATCACTATTAAGTCGCATCGGTATCATACATAGGTCATCAAAAGAGCCAGATTCTTATGACCTCATCTTCCTTAGTCAGTATGAGGATCAACATGCAGGACATCTAATGTCTCTGCTACTATAGCTTACCAGAGTATTCTGGTACTTCGCTATTAGAGTCACAGTGGCATTCTATACTCTCTTCGCCATCGAAAGATTTCTTGTTTATCTTTCATCGATGCGGTATAAAAGAGTTCCTCGGGAGATTAGTATTACATCACCCCGGCATAAACACATAGTGAAAGGGTTGATGGATTTAAGATACATCTACATCAATTCATTCACTAGGATGTAAGGTTGTACACATCCATATACCCCACATACTCAAAAGTATGTGCTCCAGGAGTTCCCTTAGGAAAACCTGTTTCACCATCATTTGGTCTCTGACAATGATGGATCTATGATCAGGGCTCTACATGAAATAATTATACTTGATTAGTTAGGTACATTTCAGTATTCTTTTAATATCATACAGGTTCTCAAACATCAATCATTAGAACAGCAGCTATGAAAGTAGAATACTAAATGTAACAAGCCTAACTCTCTTCAATTATCATTTCTCAATATTCTCATCACAAGTCATCTCTTAAAGCATGACCTTGATGGTATTCATGGCCCTCACATCCTATCAATCTCATAAGATGCTATTAACAAGGCATCAGGATATATCACTATTCATAAAGCTAACAACATGCTTTCAATGAATATAGTATTATCATCCATACCTGGGTATGATCATTCTTATAAAGAAACCTGCATGGTTAAATCAAGTGATAACAGTAAATAACTTATTTAAAGAAGTTGTATCTCCCTACTCATACAAGATCTAGGCTTCCCTAGTTTACATCAATTAGGGTTTACTATTCACATTACATGTCTTCACCCTAGAATTAGGGTTTACTATTTACATTACAAGTCATCACCCTAGAATTAGGGTTTACTATTCACATTACATGTCATCACCCTAGAATTAGGGTTTACTATTCACATTACATTTCATCACCCTAGAATTAGGGTTTACTATTCACATTACATGTCATCACCCTAGAATTAGGGTTTACTATTCACATTACAAGTCATCACCCTAGAATTAGGGTTTACTATTCGCATTACATGTCATCACCCTAGAATTAGGGTTTACTATTCACATTACATGTCTTCACCCTAGAATTAGGGTTTACTATTCACATTACAAGTCATCACCCTAGAATTAGGGTTTACTGTTCGCATTACATGTCATCACCCTAGAATTAGGGTTTACTATTCACATTACATGTCATCACCCTAGAATTAGGGTTTACTATTCACATTACATGTCTTCACCCTAGAATTAGGGTTTACTATTCACATTACATGTCTTCACCCTAGAATTAGGGTTTACTATTCACATTACATGTCTTCACCCTAGAATTAGGGTTTACTATGATCTCACATAAGTGGATCATACCTAAACTTGCACATTCAAGTATATTGAAGGTATTTTACTTGAGTTTCCATTATAATTGGTACTTTCTCTCTCCTCTAACTAGTAGATAGTGATTACACCACTCTAGATTAGGTTAGGTTAAGTCCTCATTGATTAACACAAGTCAACTCATCACTATCATGTGATTAGGGTTTGATTAAAACAAGGTATCACTCAATTGAACCTCTTAAGGGCATTTTGGTAATTTACCCATTGATCATCATCATGGGTCAATTCATTAATCACTTGGTCCCTTGATATCTTGAGTTACCATTATGGTTTAAATAAGATCATCATTGGACCATTTACACCTTCAAGTGATTAAGTATAATCAACTTTGAAAATCTCTAACTGGTTTAGGGTTTGACCTTCAACCTTCAACCCATTTGATTCTTAGATGACCTTGAACTCATTTTACCTCAAACGACCTAGAACCCATTTGGGCCTTAAACGAGTGTGGACCCACTTAAGTCTAAACGGGTGTGAACCCAAAGGAGTCTAAACGGGTGTGAACCCGTTTGAGGTCAAACGAGTGTGAACCCGTTTGAGGTCAAACGAGTGTGAACTCGTTTGGGCTTAAACGAGTGTGGACTCATTTGGACTCAAATGAGTGTGGACTCATTTGGACTCAAACGAGTGTGGACTCGTTTGGACTCAAACGAGTGTGGACTTGTTTGGACTCAAACGAGTGTGGACCAACTTGGTTTCAAACCGCATAAACATAAAAGGTGACACATAGGTTATGATTGAAAAGGATTTCTTAAGTTGAAGCCTTCAATTGGCCCAAGACATGTTAACCACTTACAAATTGAGTCAAATAGGATGAGCCTCAACCAATTGGGCACCAATTTGACCTTCAATTGAAAGCCAATTATGGTTAAGTCTAACTCAATTAAGGTTTCCAATCGGCTACTCATCAATTTTCAACAATATGAATCAAAACAAGGTTGAACCTATCAATTGAAGTCCAATTGGGCCCAAACTTGGCCCAAACGGTCTTGAGATCGTTTGGATGATCTCCAAACGGTCTTGAGACCGTTTGCCCAAAGTTTGACCAAAATTTAAGTTGATTTGATAAGGGTTGAGTCCTAATTAAATTACAAATCAGCACTTTTCATCAATTTATCAGTATCTTGTGATTGGACCCTCAAACCATCACATTTCCTTAACCCTAGACCTTCAAAGGGTCTTGGGGTGTCACTAAACGAGTGTGAGATCGTTTGGATGAACCCCCAAATGGGTTTGAACTCGTTTGGGTCCTTCAACCCAACACTCATCAAAATCTATATGAAAATCAGCAAATTTAACCCGATTAGGGTTAGGGTGTTGAAATGCCTTCAACTCTTAATTGGTTAGGAATTAGATCATGACTCTTGGTAGAAATGAAACTCAATATATTATGAACAGGAATCCCAAACGGTCAACGCATGGTCAACTCCTTCAAATGGGTTGGAACCCGTTTGCCCAAAGATTCAAGTTAATCAGTTTAGAAAACAGCACTTAATTCAATTCGATTGCCTAATTGATTAGCCTTCAACCTACGATTCCTTTGGAGTTAACCCCTCAAATTTGGTGGGTCATTAGCCTACATAATTGTGAATAGAAATTCCAAACGGTCAATGCTTGGTCAATGCCCTCAAACGGGTTGGAACCCGTTTGGCCAAAGCGACCTATTGAACCCGTTTGGATTGAAACGAGTGTGAGATCGTTTGACCTATTGGTCCAAGATCATTTAGTAAAGTTGGATAAGGACCAAAATAGGTATTGATTCCCTTTATCTTAAACCTTGAAACCAAGGTCTGTTCTTCACGAAAAAGCTTGCAAGGGTGCAAAGAAGGATGGGGAAGAAGAAGAACTAACTATTATTTGCACGAATAAAAGTATGCATAACAAAGCAAAATGTTTTGAATTATAAAACCCGCCTTAAGGTCGTTCCTTGAGCTCCAAGCTTCCAAGATTCAAGTCTTTAATGGTGTCTTGAGCTCCACAGGTCGTCCAAGGGTTTTTCTCCAAGGAAAGGTTGGGAAAAGATGGCTAGAATGAGAAAGCTAAGTAAGAAAACTAGCAAACCAACCTTGTAACATGATATCCTCCATGAATTTGAGCAAAATGATGATCAAAGATTACCTAGAACTGCTTGGCCGTTCTCCTCTTCTCCAGAGCTCTGTCCTAAGTCGGTCTAAGCAAGGAAATAGGAAAGGAAGTGAAGGAAACGTTCCTTTACAAACAAAGGAAGGGTGTATATATATCTTGGGGTCATTTCCAATCATAAGGACAACTAGTTTCTCCTTTTCACAACTAGGTCCTTCCTTTATTTTAGGCACGTCCCTCCTCTTCTTTTCTAAGGTAAAACTCCTTCTAAAACCAAGAACTAAAGGCAAAGAAGGTCAACTTATCACTAAGGTACATATGTACATAAGGGTCTCCTTACTTACATCTTGATGATTTAATTACAAAGGTGTTCCTCATTATATGATTATTCAAAGGAAGTGCCCCCTTCATCATTACTACTCTAAATGATGTCAAAAGTCATAAAAGATGTTCTAGATGGTGCATTTTATAAGCTGCACCCCATATTTGGGTAAATTGCACTTTAATCAAAAATAGGGGTTTTAAGCACAAGGTTCATTCCACAAGCTGTATCTTGATGCCCAAGCTTGGGAAATCCATCTTACCTCATCATATTTACTCATATGATGTATCATCACCATAGGAACATCTTAACTTGTGAAATTTGCAAGTTACACCCTTTAACTGGGTAATTTGCACATAGGCCCCTGCATTACCAAATAATTCTACAACATTGTTTTAAAAGGACAGAAATGAAAATGTATGTTCCTTAGGAACTTAATTACATGTCATAAGATAATCACCAGGGTTTAATTACATATTTAGGCAAAACACCCGGGGTTAGTTCATAACCCAGGTCAGGGATGTTACAAATTATCCTCCCCTTACAAGGATTTCGTCCCCGAAATCGACAAAACGTATTAAGAGAAAAGAGCAGGGTATTTCCTTCTCATCTCATCCAATAGTTCCCAAGTGGCTTCTTCAACACCATGGTGGTTCCAGAGGACTTTCACAAGGCTTATATCTTTCTTCTTTAGCTTTTTAATTCTGTTATCAAGGATTGACATTGGTCCTTCCTCATAAGATATATCATCATTCAATTCTACCTCCATAGGTTGTAGAACTGACTCGGTATCAGGGTGACATTTCCTTAGCATAGAAATGTGAAACACAGGGTGTAACCTTTGTAACTCTGGTGGCAGCTGTAGTTTATAGGCTACTTTTCCAATTCGTTCAATGATTAGATAAGGCCCCATAAATCTAGGAGCTAACTTCCCTTTCCGTCCAAAACGAAGGACTCCTTTCCAAGGCGAGACCTTGAGATACACTCTGTCTCCAACCTGGAACTCTAAAGGTCTATGACGCTTGTCAGCATAAGATTTCTGCCTATCTAGTGCAGTCTTAATCTGTTGTTGTATTACCTTAATCTTTTCTGTAGTTTGCTGCACAAGATCAGGTCCTAACAACTGATGCTCACCAGTCTCATACCAACACAAGGGTGATCTACAACGTCTGCCATACAAGGCTTCTTAAGGTGCCATATAAATACTATGCTGATAGCTATTGTTATAGGCAAACTCTATCAGGCTTAGGTGTAGATCCCAACTTCCGGTAAACTGGAGAACACATGCTCTCAACAGGTCTTCCAAGGTCTGTATGGTTCTTTCCGACTGTCCATCAGTCTGTGGATGAAAGGTCGTACTAAACCTTAGCTTGGTGCCTAAGGCTCTGTGTAACTGCTCCCAAAAATGACTTGTAAACTGGGGACCTCTGTTAGAAACTATAGTGATAGGAACTCCGTGCAAACACACTATCTCTTGAACATACAACTGTGATAACCTCTCCGCAGAATAGGTTGTTTTGACAGGTAAGAAATGCGCTGTCTTAGTCAACCTATCAACAACTACCCAAATGGAATCATGTCCTTTGTTTGTCCTAGGTAGACCAACAACAAAGTCCATGGTTACATGATCCCACTTCCACTGTGGTATGGGTAAAGGTTGCATTGTTTTGCAGGCTTCTGGTGTTCAGCTTTAATTTGCTGACACACTGGACACCTCAGAACAAACTCAGCTACGTCCTTCTTCATCCCAGGCCACCAATACATATCTTTCAAGTTTCGATACATCTTGGTGCTTCCTGGATGCATAGCATACATTGAGGAATGAGCTTCCTCCAGGACTAACTTCCTCAGGCTATCTACATCTGGTACTACCATCCTCCCATGATAGCATGCCACTTGATCATCTGATTCATGAAAACCTTCTCGCTTCTCATCACCATACTCAGATCTGATCTGCTGAACTGCAACATCAACTTGTTGTGCCTCCTTAATCTGCTCTCTTAGGGTGGGTTTGATATGCATCTCAGCCAACAACCCGACAATCCATGACACCTTCATCTGTACATTGTCTTGCCTTAAGGAGATAAGCATATCTCTCCTAGGGCATACTAAAGAGTTTAATTGTGCCCTATCAGATGATGATGTTGCTGATTTCCTACTCAAGGCATCTGCAACTACATTGGCTTTTCCTGGATGGTAATCTATTGTGCAATCATAATCCTTGATTAACTCCATCCAGCGACGTTGCCTCATGTTAAGCTAATGCTGAGAGAAGATATACATAAGGTTTTTGTGATCTGTGAAAATCTAGAATGTCTCTCTGTAGAGATAATGTCTCCAGATTTTCAGGGCATGAACCACAGCAGCTAAATCCAGATCGTGTGCCGGATAATTCTCTTCGTGTTTCTTAAGCTGTCGCGAAGCAAAAGAAATCACTTTCTTATCCTGTATCAACACGCATCTGAGTCCATTCTTGGAGGCATCATAGAAAATTATGTATCCTTTTCCTTGCTCAGGTAACACAAGCACAGGTGCACTTGTCAACCTCTCCTTTAACAGTTGAAAAGACTGTTCACACTTATAACTCCAGGTAAAAGGAACATCTTTCCGGGTTAACTTGGTTAAGGGTAAGGCTATAGAACTGAAATTCTTAATAAACCTTTGATAATAACCAGCTAATCCTAAGAAACTTCAAATCTCCGTTGGTGTCTTCGGTTGTTCCCATTGTAGAACAGATTCTACATTTGTAGGGTCAACACGAATACCCGAGGCAGATATCACATGTCCAAGAAAAGATACATCCGGCAACCAGAACTCACACTTGCTAAACTTAGCATATAGCTTATGTTTCCTTAGCAGAGTTAGAGCCTGTCGGAGATGTTGTACATGCTGCTGAGCATCCTTACTATAAATCAGAATGTCATCTATGAAGATGATAACACACTGACCAAGGAAAGGTCGAAAAACTCTATTCATGAGTTCCATGAATGCAGCCGGTGCATTGGTTAGTCCAAACGACATAACCGTGAACTCATAGTGACCATATCGTGTCCTAAAGGCAGACTTGGATATGTCACTATCCTTAATACGGAGTTGATGATATCCAGACCTCAAGTCTATTTTTGAGAAGACTGTTGCACCACACAACTGGTCAAAAAGATCATCGATCCTCGGCAACGGGTACTTATTCATTATTGTTACTTTATTTAATTGTCTGTAATCAATGCACAACCGCATTGACCCGTCTTTCTTTTTAACAAACAAAACTGGAGCACCCCAGGGTGAAGTGCTCGGTCGGATAAAACCTTTCTCAAGTAACTCTTGAAGTTGTTTCTTGAGTTCTACCATCTCAACAGGCGCCATCCTATATGGTGTCTGGGCTATAGGTTTTGTATCTGGGATCAAATTGATTTCAAAATCAATTTCCCGAGGTGGTGGTATACCTCGAAGTTCTTCAGGAAACACATCCTTGAATTCCCTTACTACAGGAACCTCAGCAGGGTTAGGACTCTCCATGGTAGTATCTACCACATGGGCCAAGAATGCATAACATCCTTGTCTCATCAACTTATCAGCAACCATCGCTGACACAAGACAGGTGGGTAGAATCTTTCTCTTTCCTTGAAAGATCCATGTGTTTCTTTCATCAGCAAACACAGCCTGCTTGGATTCACAATCCAAGACAACCCTATACCTTTCCAAGGTATCCATCCCAAGAATTATATCAAAACCTTGCATATCAAGTGGTATAAGGTCCACTTGAATGCGATGATCAGAAAATAAGAGGATGCAGGGAGAGCATACCTCCTGCAAAACGGCAGACCCACTCAACGGAGTCTCCAAAAACAAGCTATCTACCCTATGACTAATTGTCATATTGCAGTTACGAATCACTCTCCGAGTGACAAAGGAGTGCGTAGCACCCGGGTCAATCAGAACAGATAAAACGCAGGATTTAGACATATCAGAATATAAATGTTCCATCTGACCTGCCACTACCCGTGGATTGACCACTGCATCTGGTGGGTTCATAGCATAGAACCTCGCTGTCGCCTGGTGTTGAGGTGGTGCTGATGATCCAGCTTGAGACGCTTGTCCACATCCTCGAGCTGCTCCTTGAGATTGCCTTCTCTGTGATCCCTGTTGACTCTGTCTCTGGGGTTGTGTCACACTGACAGGCCTAGACCTGTAGTCCTTCATCAAATGTCCCACCTTCCCACAGTTGTAACAGCTCCTCCCCAGTTGTTGTGGTCTGGGTGGTCCTATAACTGACATTGATGTTGAACTGTGAGTCTCTTGTAGTGGTAGGCTTCGTCCCCTGCCTCTACTTGGTGTCCACTGTGTCTGAGCACTAGTTCTGGGTGGTGGAGATGTAGGTGCAGAGAATCTAGGCTTCATAAAGTCTCTAGATGAAGAACCCTAGAACTGCGGATATCTTTTATGGGTTTGTCTCTTCTCGACTACGGATTTCTCTATCCTTCGGACTGACTCAACGAAGGTAGAAAACCTCTCCCGATTCTCTAGGGCAGACACGGGAGTAGTCAAGTCGGCGTTTAAACCCTTCTCGAACCTTCTGATTCTTTCTTCTTCTGTGGTAGCCATGTGCGGACAAAACTGCAATAACTCCATGAACTTAGCTTCATACTCGCTAATGTCATCATGCCTTGCCTCAATCTCTCAAACTGAGAGATCTTCTCATCTAGGAAGGTCTTTGGAAAATATCTATTGATAAATTCCCGACGAAAATCCTCCCACGAGATCTCCACTCAAGGCGTCTTCTGCTCTTCCATGGTCCACCAGTGACCAACACTTCCTTTGAGAAGATAGACAGCATGTCTAACCTTCTCAACTTCTGGGATGTTGATGATTCTAAAAGCTTTCTCCAACTCGGTTAACCACAGATTGGCATCTGCAGGATCAGCTGTTCCAAAGTATTCGGTTTCTCCGACACGACGAAGTCGCTCGAACGTCTTACCGATACCTTGTCCTTCAGGCTGGGCAGGTGCCCTAGGTGCAGGCATGGTCATCCTGTCGGTGATGTGTGTCATAGCAGTCATAAATTTACCGAACATAGTTTGAACAGCTCGGTTTCCCATGTCAACTGGGTCAAACTGAGGTGGTTCAGGTGCAGGTTGCTCTATTTCTAGGTTCCTTGCACCTTCTCGAGGCGCACCAACACTACTTTCGGCCTCGTACTCCTCCTGTGGTCCAGACATCCTTAATTATCTTCTTCTCCTGAGGAGCAGAAGACTCTATTAGATAAGAAAGAAGTACTAAGGATAGACTTGACACTCTAAGTCCTATGTCTCTATAGACTCAACGAACCTAGAGCTCTGATACCACTTAATTGTGGGCTCTGATCTCCAAAACACAAGATAAACATAGCGAAAGCGATTCGATTAACAGCAGAATATGAAAATCACAAGAACTTAAAACTTTTCGAAAATGAGATCTTAAAAACCGAAAACTCCTTTTATAAAAGTAAGATGAACTGTTTACATCTCAGATAAATCACTTCTCGAGTGATTATATACGTCATGATACAAAATCTCAAGATTTCAAAATTCTTAGATCAACAAACTCCTAGGACCTGAGTGTACAGAGATGACATAAGACTATTCTGACTACAAGACTAGACAGCACAATGTTTCCACCTGAAGTCACTGCTGCTCCTGAATTCGCTGCTATTGCTGCTGTCCACCTGCAGATCGGTTCCTTCGACCTCGACGTCCACCTAAAGGTAGAAATCTACGGGGTGAGATAATTTTAAATAATTGTCCAAGCGAGAGTTATAACTCTTCGCCAGAAGCTTTATTATAGCAACCAAGAATAACATAGGCAATAAAAGCTCTAAGGTAATATGCAGCAGATTGTTATCAATTAGAACAACAACATTTAAGGAATATGAAAAACATGTATACTAAGTAATGTATCATCAACCAATTTATTTCGTGGTTCAACCTAAGCAGATATGCTACGCGGTTGATTATGTTTTACAAACATCATTATGCCCTGCGGAGATGAGGTATACCGCTCATACTCCAACCGATCACTATTAAGTCGCATCGGTATCATACATAGGTCATCAAAAGAGTCGGATTCTTATGAACTCATCTTTCTCAGTCAGTATGAGGATCAACATGCAGGACATCTAATGTCTCTGCTACTATAGCTTACCAGGGTATTCTGGTACTTCGCTATTAGAGTCACAGTGGCATTCTGTACTCTCTTCGCCATCGAAAGATTTCTTATTTATCTTTCATCGATGCGGTATAAAAGAGTTCCTCGGGAGATTAGTATTACATCACCCCGGCATAAACACATAGTGAAAGGGTTGATGGATTTAAGATACATCTACATCAATTTATTCACTAGGATGTAAGGTTTTACACATCCATATACCCCCACATACTCAAAAGTATGTGCTCCAGGAGTTCCCTTAGGAAAACCTATTTCACCATCATTTGGTCTCTGACAATGATGGATCTATGATCAGGGCTCTACATGAAATAATTATACTTGATTAGCTAGGTACATTTCAGTATTCTTTTAATATCATACAGGTTCTCAAACATCAATCATTAGAACAGCAACTATGAAAGTAGAATACTAAATGTAACAAGCCTAACTCTTCAATTATCATTTCTCAATATTCTCATCACAAGTCATCTCTTAAAGCATGACCTTGATGGTATTCATGGCCCTCACATCCTATCAATCTCATAAGATGCTATTAACAAGGCATCAGGATATATCCCTATTCATAAAGCTAACAACATGCTTTCAATGAATATAGTATTATCATCCATACCTGGGTATGATCATTCTTATAAAGAAACCTGCATGGTTAAATCAACTGATAACAGTAAATAACTTATTTAAAGAAGTTGTATCTCCCTACTCATACAAGAGCTAGGTTTCCCTAGTTTTCATCAATTAGGGTTTACTATTCACATTACATGTCTTCACCCTAGAATTAGGGTTTACTATTCACATTACAAGTCATCACCCTAGAATTAGGGTTTACTATTCGCATTACATGTCATCACCCTAGAATTAGGGTTTACTATTCACATTACATTTCATCACCCTAGAATTAGGGTTTACTATTCACATTACATGTCATCACCCTAGAATTAGGGTTTACTATTCACATTACAAGTCATCACCCTAGAATTAGGGTTTACTATTCGCATTACATGTCATCATCCTAGAATTAGGGTTTACTATTCACATTACATGTCTTCACCCTAGAATTAGGGTTTACTATTCACATTACAAGTCATCACCCTAGATTTAGGGTTTACTATTCGCATTACATCTCATCACCCTAGAATTAGGGTTTACTATTCACATTACATGTCATCACCCTAGAATTAGGGTTTACTATTCACATTACATGTCTTCACCCTAGAATTAGGGTTTACTATTCACATTACATGTCTTCACCCTAGAATTAGGGTTTACTATTCACATTACATGTCTTCACCCTAGAATTAGGGTTTACTATGATCTCACATAAGTGGATCATACCTAAACTTGCACATTCAAGTATATTAAAGGTATTTTACTTGAGTTTCCATTATAATTGGTACTTTCTCTCTCCTCTAACTAGTAGATAGTGATTACACCACTCTAGATTAGGTTGGGTTAAGTCCTCATTGATTAACACAAGTCAACTCATCACTATCATGTGATTAGGGTTTGATTCAAACAAGGTATCACTCAATTGAACCTCTTAGGGGCATTTTGGTAATTTACCCATTGATCATCATCATGGGTCAATTCATTAATCACTTGGTCCCTTAATATATTGAGTTACCATTATGGTTTAAATAAGATCATCATTGGACCATTTACACCTTCAAGTGATTAAGTATAATCAACCTTGAAAATCTCTAACTGGTTTAGGGTTTGACCTTCAACCTTCAACCCATTTGATTCTTAGATGACCTTGAACTCATTTCACCTCAAACGACCTAGAACCCATTTGGGCCTTAAACGAGTGTGGACCCACTTAAGTCTAAACGGGTGTGAACCCAAAGGAGTCTAAACGGGTGTGAACCCGTTTGAGGTCAAACGAGTGTGAACCCGTTTGAGGTCAAACGAGTGTGAACTCGTTTGGGCTCAAACGAGTGTGGACTCATTTGGACTCAAACGAGTGTGGAATCCTTTGGACTCAAACGAGTGTGGACTCCTTTGGACTCAAACGAGTGTGGACTCGTTTGGACTCAAACGAGTGTAGACCAACTTGGTTTCAAACCGCATAAACATAAAAGGTGACACATAGGTTATGATTGAAAAGGATTTCTTAAGTTGAAGCCTTCAATTGGCCCAAGCCATGTTAACCACTTACAAATTGAGTCAAATAGGATCAGACTCAACCAATTAAGCACCAAGTTGACCTTCAATTGAAAGCCAATTATGGTTAAGTCTAACTCAATTAAGGTTTCCAATCGGCTACTCATCAATTTTCAACAATATGAATCAAAACAAGGTTGAACCTATCAATTGAACTCCAATTGGGCCCAAACTTGGCCCAAACGGTCTTGAGATCGTTTGTATGATCTCCAAATGGTCTTGAGACCGTTTTCCCAAAGTTTGACCAAAAATTAAGTTGATTTGATAAGGGTTGAGTCCTAATTAAATTACAAATCAGCACTTTTCATCAATTTATCGGGTATCTTGTGATTGGACCCTCAAACGATCACATTTCCTTAAACCTAGACCTTCAAAGGGTCTTGGGGTGTCACTAAACGAGTGTGAGATCGTTTGGATGAACCCCCAAATGGGTTTGAACTCGTTTGGGTCCTTCAACCCAACACTCATCAAAATCTATATGAAAATCAGCAAATTTAACCCGATTAGGGTAAGGGTGTTGAAATGCCTTCAACTCTTAATTGGTTAGGAATTAGATCATGATTCTTGGTAGAAATGAAATTCAATATATTATGAACAGGAATCCCAAACGGTCAATGCTTGGTCAACTCCTTCAAACGGGTTGGAACCCGTTTGCCCAACGATTCAAGTTAATCAGTTTAGAAAAAAGCACTTAATTCAATTTGATTGCCTAATTGATTAGCCTTCAACCTACGATTCCTTTGGCGTTAACCCCTCAAATTTGGTGGGTCATTAGCCTACATAAATTTGAACAGAAATTCCAAACTGTTAATGCTTGTTCAACGCCCTCAAATGGGTTGGAACCCGTTTGGCCAAACCGACCTATTGAACCCGTTTGGATTGAAACGAGTGTGAGATCGTTTGACCTATTGGTCCAAGATCGTTTAGTAAAGTTGGATAAGTACCAACATAGGTATTAACGCCCTTTATCTTTAACCTTGAAACCAAGGTCTGTTCTTCACGAAAAAGCTTGCAAGGGTGCGAAGAAGGATGGGGAAGAAGAAGAACTAACTATTATTTGCACGAATAAAAGTATGCATAACAAAGCAAAAGGTTTAGAATTATAAAACCCGCCTTAAGGTCATTCCTTGAGCTCCAAGCTTCCAAGATTCAAGTATTTAATGGTGTCTTGAGCTCGACAGGTCGGCCAAGGGTTTTTCTCCAAGGAAAGGTTGGGAAAAGATGGCTAGAATGAGAAAGCTAAGTAAGAAAACTAGCAAACCAACCTTGTAACATGATATCCTCCATGAATTTGAGCAAGATGATGATCAAAGATTACCTAGAACTACTTGGCCGTTCTCCTCTTCTCCAGAGCTCTGTCCTAAGTTGGTCTAAGCAAGGAAATAGGAAAGGAAGTGAAGGAAACGTTCCTTTACAAACAAAGGAAGGGTGTATATATATCTTGGGGTCATTTCCAATCATAAGGACAACTAGTTTCTCCTTTTCACAACTAGGTCCTTCCTTTCTTTTAGGCACGTCCCTCCTCTTCTTTTCTAAGGTAAAACTCCTTCTAAAACCAAGAACTAAAGGCAAAGAAGGTCAACTTATCACTAAGGTACATATGTACATAAGGGTCTCCTTACTTACATCTTGATGATTTAATTACAAAGGTGTTCCTCATTATATGATTATTAAAAGGAAGTGCCCCCTTCATCATTATTACTCTAAATGATGTCAAAAGTCATAAAAGATGTTCTAGATGGTGTATTTTATAATCTGCACCCCATATTTGGGTAAATTGCACTTTAATCCAAAATAGGGTTTTTAAGCACAAGGTTCATTCCACAAGTTGTATCTTGATGCCCAAGCTTGGGAAATCCATCTTACCTCATCATATTTACTCATATGATGTCTCATCACCAGAGGAACATCTTAACTTGTAAAATTTGCAAGTTACACCCTTTAACTTGGTAATTTGCACATAGGCCCCTGCATTACCAAATAATTCTACAACATTGTTTTAAAAGGACAAAAATGAAAATGTATGTTCCTTAGGAACTTAATTACATGTCATAAGATAATCACTAGGGTTTAATTACATATTTAGGCAAAACACCTGGGGTTAGTTCATAACCCAGGTCAGGGATGTTACAAATTATCCTCCCCTTACAAGGATTTCGTCCCCGAAATCGACAAAACGTATTAAGAGAAAAGAGCAGGGTATTTCCTTCTCATCTCATCCTCTAGTTCCCAAGTGGCTTCTTCAACACCATGGTGGTTCCAGAGGACTTTCAAAAGGCTTATATCTTTCTTCTTTAGCTTTTTAATTCTGTTATCAAGGATTGACACTGGTCCTTCCTCATAAGATATATCATCATTCAATTCTACCTCCATAGGTTGTAGAACTGACTCAGTATCAGGGTGACATTTCCTTAGCATAGAAATGTGAAACACAGGGTGTAACCTTTGTAACTCTGGTGGCAGCTCTAGTTTATAGGCTACTTTTCCAATTCGTTCAATGATTAGATAAGGCCCCATAAATCTAGGAGCTAACTTCCCTTTCCTTCCAAAACGAAGGACTCCTTTCGAAGGCGAGACCTTGAGATACACTCTGTCTCCAACCTGGAACTCTAAAAGTCTACGACGCTTGTCAGCATAAGATTTCTACCTATCCTGTGCAGTCTTAATCTGTTGTTGTATTACCTTAATCTTTTCTGTAGTTTGCTGCACAAGATCAGGTCCTAACAACTGATGCTCACCAGTCTCATACCAACACAAGGGTGATCTACAACGTCTGCCATACAAGGCTTCATAAGGTGCCATATCAATACTATGCTGATAGCTATTGTTATAGGCAAACTCTATCAGGCTTAGGTGTAGATCCCAACTTCTGGTAAACTGGAGAACACATTCTCTCAACAGGTCTTCCAAGGTCTGTATGGTTCCTTACGACTGTCCATCAGTCTGTGGATGAAAGGCCGTACTAAACCTTAGCTTGGTGCCTAAGGCTCTGTGTAACTGCTCCCAAAAACGACTTGTAAACTGGGGACCTCTGTCAGAAACTATAGTGACAGGAACTCCATGCAAACGCACTATCTCTTGAACTTACAACTGTGATAACCGCTCCGCAGAATAGGTTGTTTTGACAGGTAAGAAATGCGTTGTCTTAGTCAACCTATCAACAACTACCCAAATGGAATCATGTCCTTTGTTTGTCCTAGGTAGACCAACAATAAAGTCCATGGTTACATGATCCCACTTCCACTGTGGTATGGGTAAAGGTTGCATTGTTCCTGCAGGCTTCTGGTGTTCAGCTTTAATTTGTTGACACACTGGATACCTCAGAACAAACTCAGCTACGTCCTTCTTCATCCCAGGCCACCAATACATATCTTTCAAGTTTTGATACATCTTGGTGCTTCCTGGATGCATAGCATACATTGAGGAATGAGCTTCTTCTAGGACTAACTTCCTCAGGCTATCTACATCTGGTACTACCATCCTCCCATGATAGCATGCCACTTGGTCATCTGATTCATGAAAACCTTCTCGCTTCTCATCACCATACTCAGATCTGATCTGCTGAACTACAACATCAACTTGTTGTGCCTCCTTAATCTACTCTCTTAGGGTGGGTTTGATATGCATCTCAGCCAACAACCCGACAATCCATGACACCTTCATCTATACATTGTCTTGCCTTAAGGAGATAAGCATATCTCTCCTAGGGCATACTAAAGAGTTTAATTGTGCCCTATCAAAGGATGATGTTGCTTATTTCCTACTCATGGCATCTACAACTACATTGGCTTTTCCTGGATGGTAATCTATTGTGAAATCATAATCCTTGATTAACTCCATCCAGTGACGTTGCCTCATGTTAAGCTCATGCTGAGAGAAGATATACTTAAGGTTTTTGTGATCTGTGAAAATCTGGAATGTCTCTCTGTAGAGATAATGTCTCCAGATTTTTAGGGCATGAACCACAATAGCTAACTCCAGATCGTGTGCCGGATAATTCTCTTCGTGTTTCTTAAGCTGTCGCGAAGCAAAAGAAATCACTTGCTTATCCTGCATCAACACGCATCTGAGTCCATTCTTGGAGGCATCACAGAAAATTATGTATCCTTTTCCTTGCTCAGGTAACACAAGCACAGGTGCACTTGTCAACCTCTCCTTTAACAGTTGAAAAGACTGTTGACACTTATCACTCCAGGTAAAAGGAACATCTTTCCGGGTTAACTTGGTTAAGGGTAAGGCTATAGAACTGAAATTTTTAATAAACCTTCGATAATAACCAGCTAATCCTAAGAAACTTCGAATCTCCGTTGGTGTCTTCGGTTGTTCCCATTGTAGAACAGATTCTACCTTTGTAGGGTCAACACAAATACCCGAGGCAGATATCACATGTCCAAGAAAAGATACATCCGGCAACCAGAACTCACACTTGCTAAACTTAGCATATAGCTTATGTTTTCTTAGCAGAGTTAGAGCCTGTCGGAGATGTTGTACATGCTGCTGAGCATCCTTACTATAAATCAGAATGTCATCTATGAAGATGACAACACACTGATCAAGGAAAGGTCAAAAAACTCTATTCATGAGTTCCATGACTGCAGCCGGTGCATTGGTTAGTCCAAACGACATAACCGTGAACTCATAGTGACCATATCGTGTCCTAAAGGCAGACTTGGATATGTCACTATCCTTAATACGGAGTTGATGATATCCAGACCTCAAGTCTATTTTTGAGAAGACTGTTGCACCACGCAACTGGTCAAAAAGATCATCGATCCTCGGCAAAGGGTACTTATTCTTTATTGTTACTTTATTTAATTGTCTGTAATCAATGCACAACCGCATTGACCCGTCTTTCTTTTTAACAAACAAAACTGGAGCACCCCAGGGTGAAGTGCTCGGTCAGATAAAACCTTTCTCAAGTAACTCTTGAAGCTGTTTCTTGAGTTCTGCCATCTCAGCAGGCGCCACCCTATACGGTGTCTGGGCTATAGGTTTTGTATCTGGGATCAAATTGATTTCAAAATCAATTTCCCGAGGCGGTGGTATACCTGGAAGTTCTTCAGGAAACACATCCTTGAATTCCCTGACTATGGGAACTTCAGCAGGGTTAGGACTCTCCATGGTAGTATCTACCACATGGGCCAAGAATGCATAACATCCTTGTCTCATCAACTTATCAGCAACCATCGCTGACACAAGATAGGTGGGTAGAATCTTTCTCTCTCCTTGAAAGATCCATGTGTTGCTTTCATCAGCAAACACAGTCTGCTTGGATTCACAATCCAAGACAACCCTATACCTTTCCAAGGTATCCATTGTAAGAATTATATCAAAACCTTGCATATCAAGTGGTATAAGGTCCACTTGAATGCGATGATCAGAAAAGAAGAGGATGCAGGGAGAGCATACCTCCTGCAAAACGGCAGACCCACTCAACGGAGTCTCCAAAAACAAGCTATCTGCCCTATGACTAATTGTCATATTGCAGTTAGGAATCACTCTCCGAGTGACAAAGGAGTGCGTAGCACCCGGGTCAATCAAAACAGATACAACACATGATTTAGACATATCAGAATATAAAAGTTCCATCTGACCTGCCACTACCCGTGGATTTACCACTGCATCTGGTGGATTCATAGCATAGAACCTCGTTGTCGCTTGGTGTTGAGGTGGTGCTGATGATCCAGCTTGAGACGCTTGTCCACGTCCTTGAGCTGCTCCTTGAGATTGCCTTCTCTGTGATCCCTGTTGACTCTGTCTCTGGGGCTGTGTCACACTGACAGGCCTAGACCTGTAGTCCTTCATCAAATGTCCCACCTTCCCACAGTTGTAACAACTCCTCCCCAGTTGTTGTGGTCTGGGTGGTCCTGTAACTAACATTGATGCTGAACTGTGAGTCTCTTGTAGTGGTAGGCTTTGTCCCCTGCCTCTACTCGGTGTCCACTGTGTCTGAGCACTAGTTCTGGGTGGTGGAGATGTAGGTGCAGAGAATCTAGGCTTCATAAAGTCTTTAGATGAAGAACCCTGGAACTGCGGATATCTTTTATGGGTTTGTCTCTTCTCGACTATGGATTTCTCTATCCTTCGGACTGACTCAACGAAGGTAGCAAACCTCTCCCGATTCTCTAGGGCAGACACGGGAGTAGTCAAGTCGGCGTTGAAACCCTTCTCGAACCTTTTGATTCTTTCTTCTTCTATGGTAGCCATGTGCAGACAAAACCGCAATAACTCCATGAACTTAGCTTCATACTCGCTAATGTTCATCATGCCTTGCCTCAATCTCTCAAACTGAGAGATCTTCTCATCTAGGAAGGTCTTTGGAAAATATCTATTGATAAATTCCCGACGAAAATCCTCCCACGAGATCTCCACTCCAGGCCTCTTCTGCTCTTCCATGGTCCACCAGTGACCAGCACTTCCTTTGAGAAGATAGACAACATGTCTAACCTTCTCAACTTTTGGGATGTTGAGGATTCTAAAAGCTTTCTCCAACTCGGTTAACCACAGATCGGCATCTGCAGGATCAACTGTTCCAAAGTATTTGGTTGCTCCGACACGACGAAGTCGCTCGAACGTCTTACCGATACCTTGTCCTTCAGGCTGGGCAGGTGCCCTAGGTGCAAGCATGGGCATCCTGTCGGTGATGTGTGTCATAGCAGTCATAAATTTCCCGAACATAGTTTGAACAGCTCGGTTTCCCATGTCAGCTGGGTCAAACTGAGGTGGTTCAGGTGCAGGTTGCTCTATTTCTAGGTTCCTTGCACCTTCTCGAGGCGCAGCAACACTACTTTCGGCCTCGTACTCCTCCTGTGGTCCAGACATCCTTAATTATCTTCTTCTCCTGACGAGCAGAAGACTCTATTAGATAAGAAAGAAGTACTAAGGATAGACTTGACACTCTAAGTCCTATGTCTCTGTAGACTCAACGAACCTAGAGCTCTGATACCACTTAATTGTGGGCTCTGATCTCCAAAACACAAGATAAACATAGAGAAAGCGATTCGATTAACAGCGGAATACGAAAATCATGAGAAATTAAAACTTTTTGAAAAGGAGAACTTAAAAACCTAAAACTCCTTTTATAAAAGTAAGATGAACTGTTTACATCTCAAATAAATCACTTCTCAAGTGATTATATACGTCATGATACAAAATCTCAAGATTTCAAAATTCTCAGATCAACAAACTCCTAGGACCTGAGTGTACAGAGATGACATAAGACTATTCTGACTACAAGACTAGACAGCATAGTGTTTCCACCTGAAGTCACTGCTGCTCCTGAATTCACTGCTGTTGCTGCTGTCCACCTGCAGATCGGTTCCTTCGACCTCGACGTCCACCTAAAGGTAGAAATCTACGGGGTGAGACAATTTTAAATAATTGTCCCAGCGAGAGTTATAACTCTTCGCCAGAAGCTTTATTATAGCAACCAAGAATAACATAGGCAATAAAAGCTCTAAGGTAATCAGCAGCAGATTGTTATCAATTAGAACAACAACATTTAAGGAATATGAAAAACATGTATACTAAGTAATGTATAATCAACCAATGTATTTCGTGGTTCAACCTAAGCAGATATGCTACGCGGTTGATTATGTTTTACAAACATCATTATGCCCTGCGAAGATGAGGTATACCACTCATACTCCAACTGATCACTATTAAGTCGCATCGGTATCATACATAGGTCATCAAAAGAGCCGGATTCTTATGACCTCATCTTCCTCAGTCAGTATGAGGATCAACATGCAGGACATCTAATGTCTCTGCTACTATAGCTTACCAGGGTATTCTGGTACTTCGCTATTAGAGTCAAAGTGGCATTCTGTACTCTCTTCGCCATCGAAATATTTCTTGTTTATCTTTCATCGATGCGGTATAAAATAGTTCCTCGGGAGATTAGTATTACATCACCCCGGCATAAACACATAGTGAAAGGGTTGATGGATTTAAGATACATCTACATCAATTCATTCACTAGGATGTAAGGTTTTACACATCCATATACCCCCACATACTCAAAAGTATGTGCTCCAGGAGTTCCCTTAGGAAAACCTGTTTCACCATCATTTGGTCTCTGACAATGATGGATCTATGATCAGGGCTCTACATGAAATAATTATACTTGATTAGTTAGGTACATTTTAGTATTCTTTTAATATCATACAGGTTCTCAAACATCAATCATTAGAACAGCAGCTATGAAAGTAGAATACTAAATGTAACAAGCCTAACACTCTTCAATTATCATTTCTCAATATTCTCATCACAAGTCATCTCTTAAAGCATGACCTTGATGGTATTCATGGCCCTCACAGCCTATCAATCTCATAAGATGCTATTAACAAGGCATCAAGATATATCACTATTCATAAAGCTAACAACATGCTTTCAATGAATATAGTATTATCATCCATACCTGGGTATGATCATTCTTATAAAGAAACCTGCATGGTTAAATCAACTGATAACAGTAAATAACTTATTTAAAGAAGTTGTATCTCCCTACTCATACAAGAGCTAGGTTTCCCTAGTTTTCATCAATTAGGGTTTACTATTCACATTACATGTCTTCACCCTAGAATTAGGGTTTACTATTCACATTACAAGTCATCACCCTAGAATTAGGGTTTACTATTCGCATTACATGTCATCACCCTAGAATTAGGGTTTACTATTCACATTACATGTCATCACCCTAGAATTAGGGTTTACTATTCGCATTACATGTCATCACCCTAGAATTAGGGTTTACTATTCACATTACAAGTCATCACCCTATAATTAGGGTTTACTATTCGCATTACATGTCATCACCCTAGAATTAGGGTTTACTATTCACATTACATGTCTTCACCCTAGAATTAGGGTTTACTATTCACATTACAAGTCATCTCCCTAGAATTAGGGTTTACTATTTGCATTACATCTCATCACCCTAGAATTAGGGTTTACTATTCACATTACATGTCATCACCCTAGAATTAGGGTTTACTATTCACATTACATGTCTTCACCCTAGAATTAGGTTTTACTATTCAGATTACATGTCTTCACCCTAGAATTAGGGTTTACTATTCACATTACATGTTTTCACCCTAGAATTAGGGTTTACTATGATCTCACATAAGTGGATCATACCTAAACTTGCACATTCAAGTATATTGAAGGTATTTTACTTGAGTTTCCATTATAATTGGTTCTTTCTCTCTCCTCTAACTAGTAGATAGTGATTACACCACTCTAGATTATGTTGGGTTAAGTCCTCATTGATTAACACAAGTCAACTCATCACTATCATGTGATTAGGGTTTGATTAAAACAAGGTATCACTCAATTGAACCTCTTAGGGGAATTTTGGTAATTTACCCATTGATCATCATCATGGGTCAATTCATTAATCACTTGGTCCCTTAATATATTGAGTTACCATTATGGTTTAAATAAGATCATCATTGGACCATTTACACCTTCAAGTGATTAAGTATAATCAACCTTGAAAATCTCTAACTAGTTTAGGGTTTGACCTTCAACCTTCAACCCATTTGATTCTTAGATGACCTTGAACTCATTTTACCTCAAACGACCTAGAACCCATTTGGGCCTTAAATGAGTGTGGACCCACTTAAGTCTAAATGGGTGTGAACTCGTTTGAGGTCAAACGAGTGTGAACCCGTTTGAGGTCAAACGAGTGTGGACTCGTTTGGACTCAAACGAGTGTGGACTCGTTTGGACTCAAACGAGTGTGGACTCATTTGGACTCAAACGAGTGTGGACTCGTTTGGACTCAAACGAGTGTGGACCAACTTGGTTTCAAACCGCATAAACATAAAAGGTGACACATAGGTTATGATTGAAAAGGATTTCTTAAGTTGAAGCCTTCAATTGGCTCAAGCCATGTTAACCACTTACAAATTGAGTCAAATAGGATGAGCCTCAACCAATTGGGCACCAATTTGACCTTCAATTGAAAGCCAATTATGGTTAAGTCTAACTCAATTAAGGTTTCCAATCGGCTACTCATCAATTTTCAACAATATGAATCAAAACAAGGTTGAACCTATCAATTGAAGTCCAATTGGGCCCAAACGGTCTTGAGATTGTTTGGATGATCTCCAAATGGTCTTGAGACCGTTTGCCCAAAGTTTGACCAAAATTTAAGTTGATTTGATAAGGGTTGAGTCCTAATTAAATAACAAATCAGCACTTTTCATCAATTTATCAGTATCATGTGATTGGACCCTCAAACCATCACATTTCCTTAACCCTAGACCTTCAAAGGGTCTTGGGGTGTCACTAAACGAGTGTGAGATCGTTTGGATGAACCCCCAAATGGGTTTGAACTCGTTTGGGTCCTTCAACCCAACACTCATCAAAATCTATATGAAAATTAGCAAATTTAACCCGATTAGGGTTAGGGTGTTGAAATGCCTTCAACTCTTAATTGGTTAGGAATTAGATCATGATTCTTGGTAGAAATGAAATTAAATATATTATGAACAGGAATCCCAAACAGTCAACGCTTGGTCAACTCCTTCAAACGGGTTGGAACCCATTTGCCCAAAGATTCAAGTTAATCAGTTTAGAAAACAGCGCTTAATTCAATTTGATTGCCTAATTGATCAGCCTTCAACCTACGATTCCTTTGGAGTTAACCCCTACAATTTGGTGGGTCATTAGCCTACATAATTGTGAACAGAAATTCCAAACGGTCAATTCTTGGTCAATGCCCTCAAACGGGTTGGAACCCGTTTGGCCAAACCGACCTATTGAATCCGTTTGGATTGAAACGAGTGTGAGATCGTTTGACCTATTGGTCCAAGATCGTTTAGTAAAGTTGGATAAGGACCAACATAGGTATTAACGCCCTTTATCTTCAACCTTGAAACCAAGGTCTGCTCTTCACGAAAAAGCTTGCAAGGGTGCAAGGAAGGATGGGGAAGAAGAAGAACTAACTATTATTTGCACGAATAAAAGTATGCATAACAAAGCAAAAGGTTTAGAATTATAAAACCCACCTTAAGGTCGTTCCTTGAGCTCCAAGCTTCCAAGGTTCAAGTATTTAATGGTGTCTTGAGCTCCACAGGTCGGACAAGGGTTTTTCTCCAAGGAAAGGTTGGGAAAAGATGGCTAGAATGAGAAAGCTAAGTAAGAAAACTAGCAAACCAACCTTGTAACATGATATCCTCCATGAATTTGAGCAAGATGATGATCAAAGATTACCTAGAACTGCTTGGCCGTTCTCCTCTTCTCCAGAGCTCTGTCCTAAGTCGGTCTAAGCAAGGAAATAGGAAAGGAAGTGAAGGAAACGTTCCTTTACAAACAAAGGAAGGGTGTATATATATCTTGGGGTCATTTCCAATCATAAGGACAACTAGTTTCTCCTTTTCACAACTAGGTCCTTCCTTTCTTTTAGGCACGTCCCTCCTATTCTTTTCTAAGGTAAAAATCCTTCTAAAACCAAGAACTAAAGGCAAAGAAGGTCAACTTATCACGAAGGTACATATGTACATAAGGGTGTCCTTACTTACATCTTGATGATTTAATTACAAAGGTGTTCCTCATTATATGATTATTCAAAGGAAGTGCCCCCTTCATCATTATTACTCTAAATGATGTCAAAAGTCATAAAAGATGTTCTAGATGGTGTATTTTATAAGCTGCACCCCATATTTGGGTAAATTGTACTTTAATCCAAAATAGGGTTTTTAAGCACAAGGTTCATTCCACAAGCTGTATCTTGATGCCCAAGCTTGGGAAATCCATCTTACCTCATCATATTTACTCATATGATGTCTCATCACCAGAGGAACATCTTAACTTGTGAAATTTTCAAGTTACACCCTTTAACTGGGTAATTTGCACATAGGCCCATGCATTACCAAATAATTCTACAACATTGTTTTAAAAGGACAGAAATGAAAATGTATGTTCCTTAGGAACTTAATTACATGTCATAAGATAATCACCAGGGTTTAATTACATATTTAGGCAAAACACCTGGGGTTAGTTCATAACCCAGGTCAGGGATGTTATAGTTGTGCTTGGAGAAGACATATTTCTGTGCTCTTCTACCCCCTTCCTTTTTGATAATGTCAAAAAGGTGATAGAATTTCACTATTTTGAAGCTCAACCATATTTATTTTATTGTCTATGTGATCCTTTTCTTGTTCATTATATACTTTATCATATGACTTGCTAAAGGACCATATAGTATACATTTTATATTGTTTTGTGTAGATAGATTAACTATGAAGGTAAGAGTAAGCATATATTGAGTGGAAACAATTCACATTATTTCAAATCATGAATCCCCCTGCAATTCACAAGGCAAAGGTATAACTTTACATATCCTTTTCAATATGATTGAGGAATAGTTTATCATTGTCAAAAGGGGGAGAATGTTGACTTGAGAGTTATACATTGCCCATATTTTGATAATGACTTAACCATTCCATTCCCACGTATCTAATATGTTTGTTCAAGATTGATTTTAGGCTTTAGGTACATAAAAAGGATCAAATTACACAAGCCCTAGTTTGTTCAAGTTCAAATCAAAAGCAATGCAAGTGGGCATTTTGGTAAATCACTCCAAATTACCTTAGATTAATTTTGTAATCACTTTTATTGATGATATGACTTATAACTAAGATGAAAAAAACTAGGGGCACTTAATTCCAAGGTTTGGTCACTCAAAAGTCAATTTAGAAAATTTTCCACAGGAAGTTTATGTTGACATGTATGCCCTAAGAGACAATCATATGATGATTGGATTGGCATACATCATGATCTATTTGATAAATATCAAAGGCAAGCTTCCAATTTATTCTAGCTCAATCAATTTTGAGATAAAATGATGGAGCATAATGAATGTCTAAAGAATGACAATACTCAATGATGTATGTCTTCGGTTTGAGGACCTGATCAATGAGATCATACGGATGCTAAGAGTATGTACATACTTTTTATGTCCCTCGTCGGATGTCATTGTGGAAGGTTGATAGACAACAATGTCACATCAAGACTAGAGTGTGTGTTGGTTGATGGTAGTATCTCATTAGTCATGATATATGATATCAAACCAAGCACATAGATACTTGTTAGAGAATAGTGTATTAGACAGACCCACCATGAGAGTGACACATGGAACCATGACATGATAGTTAGAG
Source organism: Alisma plantago-aquatica (assembly GCA_963693085.1). Taxonomy (NCBI): domain Eukaryota; kingdom Viridiplantae; phylum Streptophyta; class Magnoliopsida; order Alismatales; family Alismataceae; genus Alisma; species Alisma plantago-aquatica. The sequence continues at coordinate 134,156,684 of OY856410.1, read as the reverse complement.
TCATCTCTCATATTAATGGTGGTGATTGTGATTCTTAGACCTGAAATCAGTACACTCATCGAATGTGATTGGGTACACTTTGACATCATCAAATGCATTCCTAAAATATGGGTTGTTGTAATGGTTATGATTGGGTGGTTTTGATGCATGACACAGAATGTGAGTGATATATATGGGATTTGTCCCTCCTAAGGGAGTATGATGTCTAGGCCACTTGATAAGAGAGACTGAGAAAGGCATGCACATGCACATGTGAATCAATATATGATATTGATGTCACACATATCTCAGATAATCTTCTCTAGTTCAAGAAACATGAATGAATGTTGAAAGGATGACAACTCCATGCCTTGAGTTCATTCAAGATATCAGAGATAAAGGAATTATACATTCACTAGAACACCAATCACAAATGATAGGATTAAAAGTTGTTCTCCAACTTTCCTTTTCACTTGGGTAGCACTGATTTGTGACTAGGCACCACTCTTTGCTTGTGATGTCATAAGCTAGTTATGGACATTCACTGCCAACGTGAAATGGGACCTATAGGGTCACACAAAAAGGATTAACATGGAAGAGGAGTTTATCATGAATGAAGTTTGGATTGATTACTAAAGTGTTTAGGTACTCAATCAAACATTCAATCAATAGACTTGACTCAGAATCATCAAGTTCAAGTGTTGAACCAAGTGATTAGAGTGTCAGATTGATTGAGAACTGAATTGACTATGTTCTGCACAATTTGGACCACCCATCGACTGGTTCACTGGGTGAACCGATCAACTCATGGTCAGTGAGATGACCAGTTCACTCTGGTGAACTGATCGATTCATTTATCTAAATGAGTAGTGTTGGATTTTTCCTATTTGTGAGAAAAAGGTTTTTTGTTTCACTTGTTCAATTCTATTGGGACAAGAGTTAATATTTGTGTTAATTAGAAACGAATAAGGAAAGTCAATTAGAGGAAAGTCTGGGAAGTGAAATGACCAATTTACTAAGTGAACTGACTGGTTCACACTCCCAATCGCCTGGTTCACAAGTGAACCGATCGGCTCACCTTGCAAAATGACCGTTTCAGTTATGAAATGACCAGTTCGCCTATCGAAGTGCAAATTGTTCATAGAAATTCTTGACCCTTCTATTCCCACACAGACTGGGAACCCTAACCCTGCCCTCTACTATAAATAGAGGGGTATAGGGGGCTTCTCTAGACACATCACTCAGAACATCAGTTGATTTGCAAAGTTGTTGTCCTCTCTGGTTGTGGTAACTGAGAGAGCCCAAGAAAGTTCTACCCGTCCAGGGAGGAATAGTGAGGGAAAGACAACTGCATGATCACAAATGGTTGTAGGAGAGTGTGTCAATGACTAGTACGTTGACAGAAGGGGACAACTCCTTCTAGTCTATTCTTTAGGACAAATAGAGTTCCTGGTAGTCTGTGTGGACTATCTGTAGAGGTGGGAGACTTCTTCCGCTCAGGAGGATGACAGTCAACCACAGTTCGAGTCAAGACCAGGAGTTGCACAGACATCATTGAAGACAGGTGGTTGAAGACCACACTAGCTGCGATGTATTGTCATAGACCAAGCCTCAGGATCAAGTATATCTCGCTAAAACTATCCTTCCCATTGCATATATGTTGATGTGATCTATTGGTCATGGGTTTATGGTCACATAAAGTTTTGTTTCTGTTGACCATGTAAAACCCAACCGTTTATCGGTCGAGTTGGAAAATTGACTGATCCAGTGATGGATTTTTTGAAGATGACCAATCGGTCGAGTTGCACACTCACAGAACTCGACCGATCGATCAACTAAGAAAAAATAATTTTGACTTATCATTCGAGTTTCAAAATCGATAGATAATTTAAAAATTAGTTTTGTCACTTAGTGGATCGGTCGAGTTATCTTTATTAAAACTCGACCAAATGTACAATACAAAAAATGCAGAAAAAGTGATTATAACTATTGGGGAGTTGTTTTGAGTGAGAATAGATCTATTGTAACTTGAAAAATGGCTATGTTTTTCCTTTATGTGATCCCACACTCAAAGGAACACCCCCATCTATAAATGGGACCCCTTGGAGTTCATTCCAAGTTTGCTCATTCATTCTATTCTAAGTCCTTTCTATAGTTGAGTGTCTTTAAACTCCTTGAGCCCCTTTCTCTCTCTCATTTACAAAGCATTTTATGATTGTGAGTGAGTTAGGCCAATTGTAACAGATCTACCTCCATGTGCTTGTAAATATCTCATTTCGTTCCATCTTCCCTACCCCCTTTCTCAATGAGAAAGATTGAAGCAAGCTACTTCGAGTGAAGGTGAAGTTGTTTTAGTTCTTCTTCAAGGTTGAAGAAGAGGTGAAGATATTCTTCAGTGAAGGAGAAGGGCAAGGCCAAGATTCAAGAAGAGTGGGAAAATTCCTTCAAGGCCAAAGACTTGATGCAAGAGTGGGTAAGTCCTTCTTGAAGGTTGAAGACATCTTGATCAAGTGGGTAAGTCCTTGTGTAGGTGGAAGACTCTTGTCTTGAATAGGTAAGTCCTTGGATGTATGGTGGTCTCCTTATATCTCTTATGAATGAATATAAGTATATACAGATTGCAAAGTCCTAGAGGTTGACCTCTCTAGGTAGTGGATTGACTCTCTCTTAGTTTGGAGAGTGGAACCACTCTCAACCACCTTGTCCAAGTGCATGTTTCAATTTCTCTCATCCTTGCTATGCTTGCTTAGTTAGGACTTCAAATTGCTCTTAAGATATTGGTTTTATTTGATTTAATTTGAAGGTCTTACTTATCTAGTGAGAATTATGAAGATCTATTCATCCCCATCTAGTGCCCTAGATCCGATAGGTTCCATGCTAGATCTTGATCTAGAGGTTTAAGACAGTCTCTTTCTTACCTCTTCAACCTAGGGTTTGCTTCCATTTTGGAGAAGAAGATAGCTTGGCTGAGATGATTTCTCAAGCTAGGATTTCCTACCTTTCTTCTTCAAGCTACCTTGTTGTTTGGAGTTTCTTCATCATCTCTCAAGGTGGTTTATAGAACTTTCTCCATATTATTATTGCTTACTCTTTTCTTGCATGTACATGGTCTTTCACTAAAATGTTGTTCTATGTATAAAGATGCTACTTTTACCTAGGGTTTGAGCTTGTATGATATTTTTTGACTAGTGTATCTTATTTGATGAACCTTATTCCTTGTGAACAAACCTCGATTGTAGAAGTTTTTGTACTTGCATGATTGTAGAAAACAATGCTTTTTACTCTCTCTCAAATGATGGTTTCTAATTAGGGTTTTGAACTGATCTTCTTCCTAGTGATGAAACTTGATGCTATTTTGGATTCTTGATAGAAACCAACCTATTTGGACTCTTAGTGGTCAATGAGATTTCAGTTTCTTCATGGCCACCAAGATTTTGATTGCATGATGGTCGCTAAGGTTTTGTGCTTTATGTGGTCGCCAAGATTTTTGATGTTAGTGGTTGCTAAGTCTAATTTTCCATATGGTCGATGAGGTTTGATCTCCATGATTGATCAACAAGTTTGGAATGCATATGGTCACCAAGTTTTGTATATCCATCGGCGACCAATTTTTTGGAACCGTAGTGGTTGTTGAGGTTTGAACCCTAGTGACCGATGAAGTTCTCTGACTAAGGTGGCCGTTGAGGACCCTAACCCTAGCGGTCACCAACTTTTCTAGCCTTTAATGGTTGCCAACCTTCTTGACTCTTAGCAGTCAAAGACTCCTTTGACTTTAGTGGTCAATGAAGTTTTGATCCATGTTGGTCGCTATGGTATTGAACCCAAGTGGTCGCTAAGACACCTAACCCTAGCGGTCGCTAAGGTGTCTCTAACGGATGTGCTAGCTATGTTTCCCTTCCCTAAGTTGTAGAAGAGAATTTCTTGACTCTACGGTCAATGGTTGTATTTGACATTCTACTTTCATGTTTGATGGAGATGCTAAGAATTATGATTTACCTTTGAGGGCTATTTTATAACCCTAATTCAACTCATCTTGGTGGAACCTAACCCTAATGCAAGTAAGTGATGATCATGCTTAGCTTTTTTAAGTGATTCATATGATGATGGAGTACTTTCTCTCTCTATGTTGTTGTAGCCCCAATTTCTATCATATGAACAACATAGATCTTACATGTGATGTTATATCAAACTTATGTGTCTCATGTATGGTAATGGTATGAGGAGCCTTGATGAGGCATGGAAAGTTAATGATGTTCTTACTGGGAATGATGTGATAGTCTTGATGAACTTTGGGCACGGTTGAGCCCTTAGTTATGTGTTTTCCTCTTCATGATGTGACGATGATTTGTATCTAGTGATGGTATGATGATGATGAAGATCTCATGTATGGCAATGTAATAGTACCATGTGATGATGTGATAAACACTATATTTCATGTGTTTTATATCTTCTGAAGTTGCAATCCACCCATGTTTTTGTAGAAATTTGTTAGGGTTTGTATGTAAGTTGATTGATGCACTCTTAACTCACCCAATCGTCTATAACTAATCAAGGGAAACCCTAATCATATAGTATCATGTTCCATAGATCCATTCCAGTGTCAGGAATTGCTAGATGGGGAAATGAGTATTCCTAAAGGAAACTCAGAGTGCATACTATTGAGTATGTGGGGTGCATGAGACTGTGTGTCCTTTTCATCCTAATCCCAAGGTTATGGAGGATGGATGTGGTCATGCCTTGACAGGAGAACGATTGTGGTCGTATCTCGGGTATTCATATATTTAATTGAGGGCAGTTACAATTTTACCTCGAATGATAGAGTTTGTATACCATGGTTACTAGTGTCATGATCTATATACCAAGGATAGACTAGCCTATTTTGTAGTTGGACTATATATGACACTGCAGAAGACTCGCACTGACTAAGAGAGGGTGAGATCTTATGAGTTTGTCTCTCCAAGATTTCGTATGGCACTTATTTCAACTTAGTAGTGGTCAGTTGGAGTCTGAGTGGTATACCTTAATCTCCTCAGGGTTTGATAAAAGATGTAATCCAACCATGTCATATATCTGTTAGGGTTATTAAATGCTTCACATTGGATTATAACCCTTCTATTGCACCTTTCACATATAAATGATGTGTAGTGCAATAAGAGAAAGAAATCTTGCTTATGTTGTTATATATAATGATACTACTGGGTAGGTGTATGTTGTTAGTTATTTCATGCTGCTAGATATGCTTTAATGTTAGTGATGCATATACTACTAGCTTGCTGATGTTGTTAGTTATGTTTTAATGTTAATCAAACTTATGATGTAGTTTTTATCTGTTCCTTTACGAATCTTGTTAATCATGCCTTTTTCTATGTGTATATGTTTAACATTCTTAATCTTATTAAACTATTTAATTACTTAACCTAATGTAATGAATTAGTGTTGTTATAAGTTATATCTTTTGTTGGGACATGGGTCTCACCTCATGGATCACCACATTTTTTAGGTGATTAGTAGCAGCGACGGCAGACGCGTGGCAATGAGGAGGAGATGTGGTGATGGACCTTAGAGAAGGTTGTTTGATGTCTAGTGTGTCTTAGAGTTGTCCTTGTACTCTCAGGTTTGGGCAGGGAAGTTTGTATACGATGTTTTGATTGACTCGAGCTTTCGGTAGCATTTTAATTCTTGTACATGTGGTATATGTGGATCATGTTCATATATAATATATATATTGTAGTTGAGTCCACAAAAAATTGTAAAGGATACTTGGCATGATATATGAATACAAGTAAGACGTTGGGCTTTTATGTAAATGTTCTTGGGTATGCTGGTGAAATAAATTGGTTTTAATTATCCCCTTTTTACACTGTTTGGTTAATTAGTGATCGATCATGTTTTGAGTTTTAAGTAATCTCATTTAGCATGATGGGTTCTCACAGGTGATGTAGTGTGGAGGGTGGTATATGTGTGTATGTGTTTGTGTGTTCATATGGCATACAAGAGAATACACCCTGGTCACCCTAACCAATATAGAGTATGCAACTTCTATAGCCATCACTATGAGGTCAATTTTGTATTTTTTTTATGTATACAGTCAATATGACCTTGTACATATAGGTTATGTAGAGTCTTTTCTTGTGAAAAATGTTATATATATGTTTATTGCCTAATGTTAGTGTACAGTTATTTTTTTGAAACATTTTTCATATTTTAATATTTTGTTATTGTCTCAATTCCATTCCCCTCATGTATGTTTATTGGAATGGTTCTAGTTACATGTTTCCCTTTGGGTGCTTTTATGTTTTAAACCATACAAACATGTTCCTTTTACTTCAGTTTATGTGTATGTAAACGTCACATGATATTTTCATGATCTCTCACACATAGATGAGAAAAGAATGCTTGCTATTTTGTTGACCTTTCCTTGTACGTACATTTTGTACTGTCGAGTTTTTCTAAAGGTTTAGGCAAGGTTTATGCTAACAAACATGAAAACCTTTTTTCTTGGGTTGCATCTATGACAACCCAAGAGGAGGGGGTGCAGACATACATCTCAATAGTTCATTATATTTTGGCATGTCCTGATATCTAATATGGAAATATATTATTTTTGTTATAATATTAGATACTAAGAGAGATTGATGTCAGGGCTAGATTCATCTGGACATTTTTATAGGCTAGAATAAAAAAGGAAAATAATATACATATGTATGTTAAAGTGAATAGTTCTTCAATCCAAGTTAGGGAATACTATTTGTTTAGCCTTATCCCAAAAGCTTATAAGAAGTTAAAAACACATGGACAAGATCAATATCAATATAACAAAGAAAAACTACCATGAGTTGGCCCCACAAGTAATTTTCAAAACTATCCACACTTTATCGTTCAACATATGAGGAGAAGTACCATGAGGAGGATTATCCACCATATGTATCTCCCAACCAATATCATATTACATGATATTTTTCCTTTGTTAGGCTTCTCTTTAGCATCAACCGAATGGGGGTGTACTCTTTATTAATTCACAAAATAAACTCTAGAATGAATGTATTGATGGCATATTTATGCATCAGATGATGTGGAGGAGATGTCATAGTTAGTATACATGGTGATCTTAGAGTAGCATCTTAATGGAACAATTGTATACCATATGATCTACATGAGGTGTGTCTTAGTAGTAAATGAACCTTAAAAGGAGCTTTTTCATGTCATGGTTTCCTATAAGATGATATATAGTGAAATAAACATGGTATTATGATCTTTATTATATGATTTTCAAGAGGCCTATATTACTTGTATGATTGACACATAAAATAACCTCCATAGTGAGGCTCTTTATTTGATAACAGGGCGTGAAAACATGATATGTCATATAATGAATGGAAATATCAATGAATAATGGAACTACTTATTTTGGGAGGACCAAAGAGATATGGTTTAGATGCATAAATTGTTGCATGGTTTGTAAACATAGTTAATGTATCATAGGGAATGACGGATTAGAAATTCACCCTATATTGGTTAAACTTTCACTTTTGCATTTTCTTGTTCTTCATACATGGTGTCTTTGAGATATATAAAAAATTGTTCTTATATTAGTATTGATGTCTACATCTACATCCTCTAACTTTTTTGATGTGACCGCTTAGTGAAAGCATTAGATTGATTGTAATATTCTAGGATAATTAACTCAAGGATGGACTCTACTCTGAGATAGGTGAATCTAAATAAGAGAGATAATCATATGGGTTTCAATGATGTGTCTCTTTAAAAGAAACCAAACTTATAAGGAAGCAAGTGAGAGTTATGAGATGTGGATGTTGCATAGTGTATATATGTTCTTGTTATGGGACTACAAAGTTAGATAGCTCATTTCTCATTCCTCTTACTTGCAATGTACTGTCGTGCATTTAGTTCTTTCCAAAGTGTTAGATTTGACAAATGGGATATACTATTAGTTGTTTAATATTTGTTTTCTTTATCATAATAGAATTAACGAGAACATTTGTAGAAGGCATGATTTTCCATCCTTTTTGCAAATTAAGATATTACGATTTCGTTTAGAGTGCATCAATTTGGGCTCTATGGGTGCGGAGCGACATTGACACAGAGTGATGAGTCTAAGATCGTTAGTTGTCAAAGGAGATGAATTGTTGGATACGCCACTTGGGCTGTGAATCCCAACTTGAAGAATTGTTTCAATTATCCAACGAAGAAGAAATGGGTTGAATAGGGCGCGGAGAAGATGAAAAGAGGGGAGGAAATAAGGGAAAATAATATTTAAAAAAAGGAACTAAAAGAAGGAAGTTACTCCTCAAGAACCCGTGAGGGTACAATGCTACTACCAGAACCCCATGAAGGTACAAATAAAAAAGCTAGTGTTAGATATGCAATTTTAGTAAAACGGGGGACTTGATTTGACTAGACAACTCATATTATACAATTTTCTATTGCAACCAGCCCTAAAAATAATGATCCCGCGTCGAACATCAAGTGATGGTGCTCCCCAGGATACGTCCCCAAAACTAGATTAAAAATCCTAAACACTGAACAGTGGGTCCAAAGGCAATGAGAATAATGTTTGTGGTACCAGCTCAGGCGACACTCTCCCCTTGATTCGTGCGTACTTTCGCCTTCGCTCGAATTTTCTTAATCTAGGCCACCCACCGATGATGCAATCAAACAGTCTTCACTACATGGGGATCCCATCCGTTCTTAAAGATGATGATGACCAAATTAATAATTATTAAAGAAGATGGCAGAACCAACGGTCAAATCCTGGTAAACAGCCCCACCATGTGGACGGTAGTAGCCAGCCAGCCGCCGCCGGCGACAGAATTGCGGCCCCCCATTGAGCAAACCACCACCCCGGAGTTTTTCTACACGCCAACCTGAATACCTCATGGCCTTTAGCCTCATATCTCTTATTCTGCCCATCACCATCATCATTACGATTGAATTCGATGTTTTGTTGTTTTTGCAATCGACTTTCAGTCCCGTCTCCACAAATAATAAAGAACAGTTTGTTGTTCCGAAAAAATTAACGGACTGAGGGTCATTGAACTATTTATATCAGTTTAGAGCCTGTTTGATAGGATGTAGTTGGAGTAAAAGGTGCGGTACTTAAAAATATTTGGTAGATGTATTATGAACTCTGTAAATTTCATTTCAAATAATCAGTTTGATGTACATTTATAAAGAAGGTTATCAGCTATTGCTAGCTTATTACCTACAATCGTCATGATTTCCACGGATGGGGTAACTTGCTTTCTTTAGTTTATTGTGTGATGTGAGAGAAAGTTCCAACTTCTCTCTAGAAACATCCCCTAGGTCACATCTCCCCCGCCCCGGTAAGCCCCTCTCCGGCGAGCCCCAGCCATCGCTCCTTCGCCCTTCTCGGTAAGCACTTATGTGGGTTGGGCTTCTCCGAGCTCGGTCTTCTCCCACCTGTCCGTTGAGCTCCGCCCTTGACTTCGCAGAACACAAAAATGACAACGGGTGGTAAGTGAGAGATAGCTCCAACTTCTCTCTAGAAACATCCCCAAGGTCTCATCCTCCCCGCCCTGGTGAGCCCCAGTCCGACAAGCCCCAGCCTTCGCTCCCCCGCCCTTCTCGGTAAGTGCTCCTGTGGGTTGGGCTGCACCGAGCTCGGTCTTCTCCCCCCCTGTCCGTTGAGCTCCGCCCTTGTTTTCTCAGCGAGGCGAGCGCGATCATATCAGGTTAACTGGAAAAGGTCTAGCACATCCTCCCTCTTCACCCGACGGTTTATCACTTGTCTGGTGCGCTAGGCGGCGGCGTAAAGGTACATCCTCCCCTCCCTCTTTACTCCTCTACCCTCTTCACCCCTCAACAATTAATCCAGGAGTTTGGATCACTCCCGAGGCACCTAGCTTGCAAACCCAAGATAAAAAGACAACATGCAGACCATTTAACCTTAACATCTGAATTTTCCCCATCAATAGCGGCTGAGGCACATTCTCTCACTATTTCACCCTAGACATTCGAATGCTCTAAAACATCCCTTTCCAAAAATCTCTCTAGCTACCAACCTTTCTGCCGACTCTCGCTTCCCCTCCCTGTGCCTTAACTGCAGTCTCTTCGGCCTCGATTCTCTGCTTCCCAGAGATTATTGATTTCAAAATTTACTCACCTGCTCTCTCTTCCAAGACCACATCATGAGAACGGATGGCCTACTCACCCTGGCCACATGCATAAACAAGACTCGAATATCAAAAAAAGGCAAAACAAAAATCTTCAGGTGTGCCCTAAAATAGAGAAAAACCTCGGCGTTAGACGACTGCACAAGGGTTCCATCTACACCTCCAGACATGGACTCGCGATTCACCTTCATGGAGTATCTACTCTCAAACCCTTCTTACTCCACATGTGTTCTCCTACCCAAAGCTTGGATCTATCACAAGTTCGATCTGTCTCCGGGGTCCTACACGATTAACATTGGCCACCGTTCCTTCTCGATGATGGTCACTTGGTCTTCCCAGGCTGATCACCACTGGAAAAACAAAGCATCAACCCTTCTCATCTCTGAGGGTTGGGACATGTTGATCTCTGACCTCAAGCTCAAGCCGGAATGGACTATCTTCATCAAACCGATCGGTAATCGAACATTACTGGCTTGGATTAGGGATTTCAATGCTGACACACCACCTGAGCTAGCACATCTCTATAAAAAGCACGATCAAGAGAGCTCAACTTCATCAAACTCGGCTAATCAACTTTTCGTTTGGGATATCCATCAACCCATGATAGGAACAAAGGCTTGGACCATCTCAGTTTCCTCTTGCTCATAGGAGGAAGATGAAGCAGACACAGCGTCAACACCATATCAAACAAGCTCCATCGCAACAAGGTATCATCTTTTTTCTCCGCAAAAGCCAAAAAAGCCTACAAAACTCACACTCACTTCGCTCCACAAAACCCTAAACCCCCGATCTTTCACAGCGGATGATATCATCCCAAAAGACATGTTTCTCCTAAACTGCACTTTTCCTATTTTAGGATAGGGAAAATCTACACACCTCATCAACAAACACTTAGAGGAAAACCCCACCGCCCAAACCTGGAAAATAGCCCCTCCCAGAAAACCTTTTCGGGCCCTCCACTGCATTTTTTGCAAAAGTAAACACCATTCAGCTTCCAAATGCCCTTCCCGCTTTACCTGCTTCATATGCCACCAAGTAGGTCACACCAAAAGGTTCTGTAAATCTCGTCCCCCCCAGTAAAGCTCAGAACTCATGTAGACCCTGAGTTTTTTTCCCTAGGCACTTTTCTGAAAAAGGTTCGACTTACAGAGAAAACCAGTGATTAAAAAAAAAAGATACAGTCTATAGACACCCCAACCATCCCTCTCCCTTTCCTCCACTCACAAGAAACGCCTTTGCATGCCTTACAAACCTCTCACCCAAACATGCAGACACGCCCAAAGCCCAACATCAGCATATAAACACCAGATTTGTGCCATTTTCAAAACCCTACCACAAGCCACCAAACCACTTAGCTTCACCACCAAAACCCCGCTCTTCCTGCACTACTTCCGGTACCTCCATTCACAGCACAAACACCAACCCTACACCATCAGCCATGAAAACTTTAGAATACATTGAATATGCGATAACCCTTGACCTACCTGCAAATTCCATGAGACTTCTCAAAGTCCTTACGCTGAGGAGCATTCTTATCTCCATTGAAAACAACACAGACAACAACCCGATAAATGTCCTAGATATCACCCGCGCTCTAGCCCTCCTCATCCCAGGACAGACAATCCTAAAACCTAAAATCTTTTCTCCAATCCAGCTGATATACACTGTTCCTGAAGGTACAAAAATTAACCATCTCTTCAACCAGATTCTCACTATATCATGTGGATCTAGCTTTATTACAGCCAGATTGTTAAAATGGACGGCTGAACTTGGAGCCTTCCCAACTCCTGTTGGCGGCTCAGACTGGGTAGCCATCACCAACCTCCCACCTCACCTCTGGGAAGCTGAGATTTTGAGAGGCATAGCCCACTCCATCGGGGCTACTCTTCAATACATCAGCCCGGAAACCCTGCATCCTACCCAATACATAAAAGCATTTTGCCTTTTTGCAGTCAAAGCTGCTATTTCCTTACCACCTTCCATCAATATTAAGATTGGAGAATCTATCTATAACATCAAACTATATGTTGAACATCCTTCGGAAAATAGAACAACCTTCTTTGATCTTTCAAACCATCCACCTTCATGGTTCTGCCCAAACAAAGATAGAAAGACACCAAATCTTACCAGCCTTTCAGGTGATAGACACCACGTTTGGGAAAGAAAAAACTCAAACACCACCTCCTTCGATAACACCAACCTTCTTTCAAGTAGAAAAAGAACCAGAACCCCCACTCCCCCTTTCATGGAAACACCTCTCCACCATCTGGCACCATTTTTCCTTCCCCAACTTCTACCAAGGAAAGATGCCAAGCTCAAAACTCAAGTCAAAACACTTTGAGAAAACAAAAATCTACCATGCTAAAGGATGTCAGCTCTTCACAGAGTCCTCAGCCGAAGAGCTCAGAACAAAGGCAAGGAGGCAGCAATACCCAGAAGCTCATGATGCAAGGTTCTAAAGAGGCAAACAAGAAACTCATCGTCAACATACTGGATTTAGGTACTTCCACAAACACTTCACCCAGTTCATCCTGTACAAAATCTTCTATTCTTGATACCTCTTCCCCACTTTTTACAAAGTCTATAAACTGTGACATAGATAACAAAGAGGACCTTGCATCTTGGTCAAACATCACCAGCTTCACAAAATTTGCAAAAAATATAGGCATACATCTTGAAGATGAAGACAAGGCACATAAAGCTCTATACGATATTGAACTCTTTATGGGTTGGACCAACAAGAGAGTTTTGGAAACTACCAAATTTTTTTTTGACCTTCTTAATATTGACTAGCCTGCTTTTTAAAACCTTCCTTCTCTATACTAAACATATCCACCAAATATGCGATTTTCTTCATGGAACGTCTGTGGGGCTGCAAACCTTGATAGACGTAAGGAAATCCACTCACACATATACAAAAATAAAATTGACCTGATCACTATTCAAGAGACTAAAACTAGTATCTCCCCCTTCACCCTCAAAACAATAGGAGGTAATAGAATCACAGACTAGATCCAAATCTTCCCCACTGGCTTCAAAGGTGGTCTCTTAGTTGGCTACAACAATCTTACATGCTCCGCCCTAAACTCCACCACACTAGACTACTCCATAACCATCGCTTTTAAAAACTCAGCTGATGGTTTTTGTTGGAACTTCTCTGGGGTTTATGGAGAACCTGGACAAAATAAATCAGCCTTCTTAACTGAACTAAAATCGCTCATGACTTATTACCATATGACTCCCTGGATTATCAGTGGGGACTTCAATTTGATAACCCAAAACTCTGATAGATCCAACCCCACAAATTCCACACAAACCATGTCAGCAGCTGACAAACTCTTTATCCAACTCCTCACAAAACATGCATTAATTGAATTAAAACCATCAAATGCATCCTTTACATGGTCAAGAAATCAAACATTCGCCAGGCTTGACCATTTCATCTGCTCCACCCCGTGGGAAGACAAACACCCACTCTCCACGATTCACATCTCTCATAGAGCCATCTCCGATCCTTTCCCTCTTATTCTCGATACAACAACCATATCATGGGGTAAGCGACCTTTCAAATTTTACAATTTTTGGCTTTCCATAAACAACTTTACCACCAATTGTGTAGAACATTGGAAATTGGCTGATTCCCAGACCACAAACCTAGGCCTCCACATTCTCCAAAACACAAAAAGCATCAAAATACACATCAAAAACTGGAAACACACAAACCCAAACAAGCTCTCCGAAACACTAAAAAACCTAGAAGAACAATTCCTCTTTGTGGACAAGGACCCTACAACTGACCCAACTCTTGTTCTTTCTATTAAAGCTGACCTTGACTTCACAAAAAAGTGTATTGACACTAGGTGGAGACAAAGGGAAAAAATCACATGGGCAAAAGAAGGGGATAAAAACACAAAGTTCTTTCATAAAATCTGCAACAAAAATTGTCGAAAAAACTCCATCACATACCTTCTGATAAACAAAAGGATCACAACCCACAAACAATCTATCACAAACCACATTACTCACCATTTCAAAAAAAAATCTTCAACAACAACCACAATCCCTCCTGCCTAAATGACTTGGTTTGGACTATGATCTTCCCTACAAACATTGAAAATCCTCAAGACCTTATAAAGCCTTTCTCCCCAGAGGAATTGGACTTGGCCATAACTACACTAGGATTAAATAAATCACCTGGACCTGACGGTCTTAATGTAGAATTCTATCTTGCAAACTGGAATCACTACAAAATCGACTTCCTAGCTTTGCTTAAGACTTTCTACGAAAGTGAAAACCCCCACAACATCATCAAGCACCTAAACCAAACTTTCATCAACCTAATAAAAAAAACCAATCAACCTGACCTTATCTCCCAGTACAGACCCATCAACCTTATCAACACATCATACAAAATCTTAGCCAAAACTCTAGCCAATAGAATAAAACCTCACATGAACAAAATCATTCCCCTCAATCAAAACACCTTTCTCAAAGGTAGAAGCATTCAAGATGCTTACCTGATGGTTAACGAAACAATACATCTCTGCCACAAAAATAGAACACCTTTCCTAGCCATCAAATTGGACTTTGAAAAAGCCTTTGACTTTGTAAACTGGAATTGTTTAACAAAAACACTTACTGGCTTAGGTTTTCCACACAAATGGGTCAGATGGATCCATGCATGCATAACCACAAACCACTTTTCAACAATCATAAATGGAGTTCCTTTTGGTTATTTTCACAATTCAAATGGCCTCAGACAAGGCGACCCCCTCTCCCCTTACCTATTCATTATAATCACAACCATCCTCTCTCGCGTGATACAACTTGGAAAAATCAGTGGCCTCATTAACTCACCAAAGGAATGAAAAGAGAACATTATACAATTTGCCGATGATACCATAATCCTCTCCTCCCCAGATGATGCCTCTTTACTCAATATCTTTAGAATCCTAGGCATTTTCTCCTACATTTCGAAACTTAAAATAAATATCCAAAAATCATCCATTTTTGGGGTACACCTTGAAAAATCTAGCATGGAAAGATACAAAGATCTCCTTAGATGTAAGATTTATGACTTCCCCATTCAATACCTAGGTCTCCTCATTACCCCCCACAACATCACAAATGCTACCTGGTCCCCCATCATAGGGAAAATAAATAAAAAACTCTCTGCTTGGACAAATAACTTTCTAAATCTCTCGGGAAGGCTTTCTCTTCTAAACAGTGTCATCACTACTATCACCACACACTACTTAAGTTGTATACCCCTTCCATCCAAAACTAAATTACTCCTTGACAAAGTAAGAAGGAAATTCCTCTGGAACAATTATCATCCCTCCATAAAATTCGGAAAGCACTACCATCTTGTTAATTGGGATACTATTGCTGCCCCTTTAGACCAAGGTGGCTGGGGTATACTAAACATTGAAACACATGCTTTCTGCCTCATAATAAAAATTATCAACAGTCTGGTTAAAGATAAGACAAAAATCTAGACGGGCCTCATCATCTGCAAATACTATCAAAAATCCCCTCCCTGGCACAAAGTACCAAAAAAATCAGCCTCACCCCTTTGGAAAT
This sequence comes from Alisma plantago-aquatica, assembly GCA_963693085.1. NCBI lineage: Eukaryota > Viridiplantae > Streptophyta > Magnoliopsida > Alismatales > Alismataceae > Alisma > Alisma plantago-aquatica. The sequence goes on along the minus strand of OY856410.1, from coordinate 134,140,968 downwards.
ACATAAACAAAAACATCCAAAAAATAACCCAACTCATCAATACTCCTCCACACTCCCACCTAAAAATCTCCTTCTGGAACGAACCTTGGTTTGAAAAAAATTATGTTCTAAATCTACACACAAATTGGACCATCCCAAATAAACTCCTCAAGTTCAACATTGTCAAGGCCCTCAGCCTTCTAACCAACAACAGAACAAACACTCTCAAAAGATGCATTCTCATGCATCTCAAACCAGACGACCTCTGTGCTTTAAAGCAGACACTTGAATATAATTCCTCAAACAACATCACTTGGAGATGGGGAAACTCGTACTCTATTAAAAAATCTTACACTCACCTATCTTACAGAGGTATATCCCCCCTACCACAAAAATATGGAAACAAAAATGGCAACAAAAACATAAAACTTTTCTTTGGCTGCTCCTTTACAACAAGTTGCTTACTGGACAAAACCTTACCAAGAGGGGATTCATTTGGTCCTTCCAGATGCCCTCTATGCAAATTGGACACAGACTCAGTAGAACACATTTTCTTTAAGTGTAACTTATCACTAAACATCTTCTGACACTTCACATGAAATTACCAGTTAGATCTCAAATCAACAACCTTTCCCCTATAGATTACACCAAACAGACACTACAACTCCTTCATGGGAAATGATATTTTCATCATCATTAGCTGGAACCTTTGTCTTGAGAGAAACAACAGATTCTTCAACAACACTCCAAAACTGAGGCAAAATATCATCTCACAAATAGATGCAGACCTTCACTTACTCACCATGTGTAGGTAAACAGGTTCTAGATGGAAAGGAGGACTCTGAAGAAGGTGAATCTGAAGCCCATTTTCTCTGTGACCTGAAGGCTATGGTGGACGATGAAACGGGTGTTAGTTTGCTACAACAACATCAGTGATATTACTCTGTCGAGCAGCTGCATTTGCTTTGAAAATTTATGGATTAGTGCTACAATAGGCTTCTTAAGGGGTGCCTCCCCCTTAATCTTTTAACATCACTTTTTTTTCACCCAGCAGAACATTACTTTCATATTTTCAACCTGTATGACTCGTCAAAGCAGGTGTTTGCTTGCTTTGCTTTTAAATATATGCTATGACCTTTATAAAAAAAACGAATATGGAATTTAGGCAATTGAAACAATGCACAGAGTATATATATACATACATATATATATATATATATATATATATATATATATATATATATATAGAGAGAGAGAGAGAGAGAGAGAGAATACACTTGAGTGTATTCGAAGTAGAAAACACTCAAAGAGTTTTTCATGATGCAATATTTTTTTCAAAAATCTAATCCATTGATCTTCTTAAACATCTTGAAAATAGCTCATATGTAAAATTTGAGCACATTTGGACATTTGTAGGTCATGTTATAAAGACCAAAAAAATTATGCATTTCAAATTAGTTTCGCGTGTTGATTTTGCTGCCCTTGGATGAGTGACTTATACTCATCCAAATGGGCTCAAAATTTGTATGTAGCCTAGTTATAGGATGACTGTGAAGATCAATGATTTAAATTTTGCAAAAAGTAGCCTTGATATGCAAACACACTTGAGTGTATTCGTGCAATTTGTACACTCGAGTGTATTCTTGCCTATATATATATATATACATATATATATGTATATATATATATATATACATACATATATATATACATACATATATACGTATATATATATATATATATATATATATATACATATATATATATATATATATATATAGAGAGAGAGAGAGAGAGAGATAGAGAGAGATAGATACGTATATATATATATATCTATATATATATATATATATATATATATATATATATATATATATATATGAGTCAGGCTAGAATACACTCGAGTGTACGGATCGCACGAATACACTCAAGTGTGTTTGCATATCAAGACTAGTTTTTGCAAAATGTAAACCGTTGATCTTCACCGTCATACTATAACTAGGCTACATACAAATTTTGAGCCCATTTGGATGAGTGTAACTCACTCATCCAAGGGCAACAAAATCAACGCGCGAAACTAATTTGAAATGCATAATATTTGTGGTCTTCATAACATGAGCTATACATATCCAAATGTGCTCAAATTTTGTGTATGAGTTGTTCATGAGATGTTTAAGAAGATCAATGGATTAGATTTTCAAAAAAAAAATTTGCATCATGAAAAACTATTTGAGTGTATTCCGCTCCGGATACACTCGAGTGTATTCTAGCCTAACTATATATATATATATATATATATATATATATATATATAGAGAGAGAGAGAGAGAGAGAGAGAGAGGGAGAGTTGAGCTACAATACACTCGAGTGTATAGGGGCTCCTGTACACCTCAATTTTTAGACGTTGAATCAAGATCTGGATGAAAGCAGGAAAAAGGCAATTCCTTCAGTTGCCAAGCCCTATTAATGACGTTACTCGGTCTCTGACTCACAGACTCCCTGTGACTCCCAACCCTCTCTCTCCCAACTAACACGGACAACCTCTCTCTTCCCCCTCTTTCCTCTCGCCTCCTCCTCCGGCAGCCGCGCTACAACTCTCAATAGACCCTGCCGGGGGGCATTGCTCAACAAGATGACACTCTCAACAGACCCTGCCGGGTAGACCAACTTCCTTCCTCTCTGCTACCTCCTAGCCGTAGACGCATGCCAGCAGCCACACCACGCCAGCAGAAGTACGCCACCAGAAACCGCACAACAGCAACCAGAGACCCGCAGCCACACAACAGCTAGAGACGCACATCCAGATCTCTTCCACCTATTTCCTCTCGCCTCCTTCTCCCATAGCCACGCGATGACTCTTCAACAGACCATCTAGCGATCTACACCGGGGGCATTGATCAACGACACGACCAGCTCCCTGATCCCGTGCCCAACCTCCAAAACCAGCTTGACTGGAGGACGAAACGAGTGACTGTGTAGTGGTGGACGGACGAGCAACTGCATAGAGGAAGAGCCCCTTTATGATCCTCTATCTCCACCTACAACAATGACTGGCTACGATCAACAGTAGGCACCAGGTGTGTAAAGAAATCAATTATATTCCTCGATTGATCAAGAAAATAGTACATGACTTCAAATTCATATAAGGACGTTAAGCTACTGTATTGATCTTATTTCTAAATTAGTTAAGCTCGACAGAAAATAGATAGATTGATCATGTCACCATGCCACTTGTTATTCAATTGTTTGTTGTTCATTACATTTTGGGACTGAATTAGTGAATATTTACAGTGATGGACTTTTCTACTAATGTTGATGGCATGACCGACATAGATTGGTTAGCTTATGAAAACCCAATTGAAGGAGCTTACAATATATGTGTCATGGTAAATACTCATTACAAAGTTTATATATGTTGATTCCTTAAATTTGTGTGTGTCTTTGTCGGTAAGAATTTTTTCTCTTGTTTTCTTAGGATGATGAACCAGTTGAACTTGATGAGGATGAGAGGGATGATGATGAGAGGGTTGAAGTACAATCTAATCCAGTTCCTTATATAGACTTGCAGTTTGAGTCTGTTGAAAAGGCAAAAGAATTTTATAACCAATATGCTTACAAGGTTTAGTTCAACATTCGTAAGGGGAGTCAATATGTTTCTTCCAAAATGAAATAAGTTACTGGTAGAGTATTTGTATGTTCACTGGAAGGTTTGCAAATAATAAAGAAGACCAGTGATGATGATGGAAAGGGTACTCCAAAAAATGATATGACATCTGCACAAATAGGTTGTAAGGCTCGAATGTGAGTGAAGCAAGAAGTGGACACAAAGTGGGTGGTCACAAATTTTGAGAAAGAGAAAAACCATTAACTTACACAAAGGTCATCTAAGAAGCAGTTTCATCGATCACATCAACATATGTCAACAGAGGTTCGAGAATTAGTTGGTGCTATGCATGACCAGAATATTTCTACTGCTCAAATTATGTCTCTCTTAGCTAGTCAGCGTGGTGGCATTCTTAATGTGAGTTTCATTAGAAAGGACCTAAGTAATGAGCTTGTATCCTTGTGAAGGAAATATATAGGTGTTGATGTTTCCTCCACTTTGGAGCATTTTAGAAAAATGCAAGCAATTAATCCATTATTTTATTATTCACTACAATTTGACAAAGAAGGATGTACACATAATATCTTCTGGGTGGATGCTAAGTCAAGGATGGCATATGAAGAATTTAGTGATGTGATTACTTTTGACACCACACATATGACTAACAAGTACAACATGCCATTTGCACCATTCATAGGTGTGAACCACCACAAGCAGTCAACTTTATTTGGGTTTGCTTTGCTACGTGATGCGACATCTAATTTTTTTATTTGGGTATTCCAAATATTTTAGATTCCATGTATGGAAAACACCCTAAAGCAATACTAACTGATCAAGATCCAGCAATGAGGAAGGAGATTCACATAGTTTTTCCTGATACAGTTCATTGATGTTGTCAGTGGCATATAATGAAAAAAGCACGTGAGCACCTTGGTGTAATATATGGGACAATTGCTGGTTTTGTTGAAGAATCCCATTCTTGCATAAACATACCTATCACTATTGAAGAGTTTGAGGACAGATGGCAGAGAATGATATGCGCATTCAACTTAGGTGACAATGTACATTTGCATTTGTTGTGGAGAATTAGAGATCAATAGATTCTTGTTTACTTTAGGGGTACTTTTTTGCCAACATGTAAACCACACAACGGAGTGAGAGCATGAATGCTATTTTTAAAGACCATGTCAACAATAATTTACCACTTTTTAAATTCATAGAAGCATATGAAAAGGTGGTAGAGAGTCGATATGACAAAGAAGATGAGGAGGACTAATTTACCAAAAGTGGAGCACCCACTCTTTGGTCTCATGCACCAATTGAGAAGCAAGCAAGAAATGTATACACAAGAATAGTTTACAAAGAATTTTAAAGGCAAATGAAGAAGACAACTAGCTATGACATAGAAGAGGTGATCAAGGACTCCTTATAACACATTATATACATTTATGAAGAGGAGAATCACTTCACGACAAGGAAGTACTACAAGGTGACCTTGACAAGAGAATCAGATGAAATATCTTGTGATTGCAGACATGTTCGGTTTAGCGGTATTCTATGTTTTCATGCTCTCAAGGTATTATTATTTCTAAATTTTCATAAGATTCCACCATTATATGTCTTGGAGCGTTGGACGATTAATGCAAAAAAAAACAAGGATGGTCTTGTTGATGCAACTCAAGTAGAAATGGGAGATAGTACCATGTTGAGTAGGTATAACACCTTGTGTAGATCAGACATGAGATTGGTTGTCTTAGCTTCTAAAGAAATGGATACTTACATGATGGTGCAAAAGACGTTTCAAAATTCATATGATGAAGTGGTTCAAATGCAGCAAAAAGTGGATTCAGCTTCTACATATGAAAGGATACCCTCATCCCAGACTTATATTCCTACTTAGGGGAGTCAATATGTGTCATTGCTTCTATAAGCACATAACCAAATCCATGCAAACGATCCTATAACATCACAATGTAAAGGGACTAGAAAACCACAAAGGTTCAAACCACCTACTGAATTAAAAGCAAAGAAGCAAAGAACATGTAGTATATGCAATGGAAAAGGTCACAATAGTCGGACATGCAAGCATGGGGTAGTACTACTTATTAATAAATTTATGAAAAGTAAATGCAAGCATGGGGTACTACTACTAACTATTTTTTTTATCTTTTTTTTCTTGGTTGCCAGGGAAACAAGGATGCATCAACCTCCTATGGGATAGAAGAAGAGGTTGAAGAGTCAAGTGAGGACTAATTCAACAATGTTATTACTGTGTGTCCAAGTGCATTTGTGTACACTTGAGCTGTAATTCAACAATATGATCATATTTGTAACATTTATGACAATGTGAGGTTGAAGAGTCAGTCAACAATGTTATACAGTTTATCCAAGTGCATTTGACTACACTAGAGCTACAATTCAAAAATGTGCATTTGTGTACACTTGAGGTGTACCCAAGTGCATTTATGACAATGTTATTTGTTCAATTTGACTTAATGCTTACTGCGTGCTTGTTCCAATGTGTTGTGTTCTTTGAACAAATGATTTGATACTTGTTGTGTGCTTCTTTGAATGTGTTGTGTTATTTTTGTTGTTGGTTCAGTCCTATTGTCACGTTCAAACCTTGTTGATGTTGGTTCAGTGTGTTCAGACCAAGAGAGAACACTGACGTCTTGCTTGCTTTTTGGGAGTTCAGTGTGTTGGACTGATCTCTGTGCTTGCTTGCTGTTTTCCAGCGTCATAAGTTTATTGTTTTCCAGCAATTTAGTGCCAACTTGGCATCTTTTATAGCCTTGACTTGGACATGGCTAGCTTGTTCATGAGTCATTTAAAACAAAAAGGGCAACAATCTTATCGTGATCAATCAACTGAGAATAGTGGCTAAAGAAATGCTAGCCCAATTCATACTGAGCATACTGATGTAAGTTAATAAAATTAAGATCCCATAAATCAGATGAGAATAATGGATATAGAAATGCTAGCCCAATTCATACACACACATCATGGTTTCATTGTCACTCTATCCGCAAGACTACCATCTGATTATCATTCTCAATTACAATTCTCAAGAGCAAGTTTAGTTATAATTTAATTCGTCATCATATCCACAAGGGAGGTGTAAATATAAAATAAGAAATTTTATGCAGTAGATACCAAGTTGCTGCAGTAGCACAATAACAGAGCATGTTAATGTCATGATTCTGTGTGAGAAACAGGGAAACATCTCCAAACACAGAGAATAATATTTGGATGTCATCCAACATGGATTGAAGAAGAACACATTGATTCATTTATAAAATGTACCAATTCATTAATTCATTCATGATAATACAAACTGGCCCCATACATAGATGGTCTGACACATAAATGATTGGATACATATATGATCCCATACATTGATGATCCCATACATAGATTCATCAACACAACTCATAGAATGCATAGAACTCACAATTCTCGCATAGCTATTTACAGAGCAATAGAATGCAACACACCACCAATAAAATCAAGCAACAAAGATATTTCCGAGTGGCCCTGAATTCTTTGTTTTTGATCTTGTAAAATTGTTCTTCAACTTGTATGATTTTTGCTATCAAATCTTCAACTGTGGCTGTTGCATCCACCCACTAAAAAAATCACAATGTGGGAAACCCCACTTATGGAATTTCGGACAACCAAAGAATTTCCTCCCAAAATTCTTCTCAGTGTTAGGTGTTTGAATTTTAACATGCTCACCACAATCACAGTGTATCATTCCCTATACCTCCATAAGAACATATTGGCTGTTTGAGGTGTAACTACTGCTCTGTGAAGACATAGCTACGAGAAAAATCAGACTGATAAATGGAGCAACAAATTGTCAGGAAGGAGGACAGAAGAACGAGTAGGTGTTGGCATTGGCATCTAGGTGCATGACGTTGGATGGGCCTGTGTCTATGCCTCAGCGATGATGGCATCTAGGTCTTGGTGAAGATGTTGTCTTGGTTCTACTGTTGTTTTGCATCCTACGGGTCATCTCCTGTAGTTGTGTGGCTGTCGGTGTGCGGTGTGCGGCTGCTGGTGTTTGTCTGCATCTAGCCTGTAGGTCTCCGGCTACTGCGGGTCTTCAGATGTGGGTCTGTGCAGCTGCAGGTCTCTAGCGGCTGTGGGTCTTCGATTGCTGGTGGCGTGCGGCTACTTACGTACGGCTGCTGGTGTCTGCGGCTAGGAGGTAGCGGATAGGAAGGAAAATGAAGAAGCGAAGGAAAAGGAAGAAGTAGAGAGGAAGGAGAAGCAGAGAGGAAGAAGGAGCAGAGAGATGATCAGAAGAATGAAGAATACAAGAGAGAGGAGAAGGGAGAAAGAAATTTGGGAGAATGAATGGAAGATATAGGAGACGGGTGAAGAAAATGAGAACACAGGTCGACATTTACGCCATTAGTCTTGGCATAAGCCCGATTCTTTTGAAGTTGCCTTTAGATCTTGATCCAACGCCTAAAACTGAGGTGTACAGGAGCCCCTATACACTCGAGTGTATTGTAGCTCAACTCTCTCTCTCTCTCTCTCTCTCTCTCTCTCTCTCTCTCTATATATATATATATATATATATATATATATATATATATATATATATATATATATATATATATATATATATATATATATATATATATATATATATATGGGATACCTGAGTGGGTAGCTACCCACACATACTTCCTGATATTTTTTTTAAATTTTTTGTCACAATTGTAGAGGAGCATTTTATCTAGCTCCCTAAAAAATTTGATCCAAAAATAATATCATTCCCCCCCCCCACAAATCAAAAAACCTGTCTATATATTTACTGACTGTATATTTTCTGTGCAGTTACTCTTTTGCTCTCAAAGTTACTCTATATATCAATACAATTTTTCTTTTGATTCAGAAGAATTACTCTAGTGTACCATATAGTTACTCTTTTAACCTCGAGTTACTCCAGCGGGTAGCAAAAATCTGGCTACCCGCGCAGGTAACGAATGAACAACATATATATATATATATATATATACCATTTTCCCTATTTATAAAAGCCTGACTCTAGCGCATCACAAATCGGCAACAATACCCGACGATCAGTAGAACTTCCACCAGGCATGCCTCATATTCTCTTCTACCTTGTGGCTTCTAATCCTCTGGCCAAAAACTACAACCCCCGAGAAACTCCATGGCAAGCCCTACCACTAGACCTACAACTCACCCCATCACGGACTACCTTACTTCTTTCTTTCTTATCACTGAGCTTCCATGATGAAAAGTGCATCCTTGCACCACATGTAGTCAAGTCTTCAGGACCGAAGCATATACACATAGTACTACAAAAACTACCTCAAGCGTCGGTTAAAACATACCTACAACGTCGGTCAAAAAGTGACACCTAAGTGGGTGGCTCTATAGTTAGAGGCCTAAGATGTTGGTTCTAAGGGGTCACAAAAACTGACAACATATATCCAACCTTGGTTGCTCTGATAAAAAAAATACACATTTAAATGTCTTATCTATCAGTTGAGGAAATGCCACCAATATCATTTTTCCATACCAAGTCACGTTAGTAAATGGAAAAGGGTCTCTTTATCATCGGGTTGTAAAAGGAACCGACACCCATTATGCATCATAGGCGTTGGTTGAGGAACATATACCGACATTGGTTTTTCATACCAAGTGACGTTTATAAATGGAAAACATCTCTTTGTCATCGGGTTGCAAAAGAAACAACACCTATTCTGGGTCATAGTCATTAGTTTCTCTACTTAAACCGACAATCAAGATATATAGTGACGGTTTTTTAACAAAAACTAATGACTGTGGTTGTGCTTCCAAGAACAACGATGTTGTCTAATACGACCATTCTAGTTTAGTCGTATAATATTTATTTTTTGCCCAAAATTGATGTTGAACTTAACTATGGTTTTTTTTTGAACAATCGTCGAATAACTTTTTTTTAATAGTAGGTCTATATACCTACTATCCGATTGGTCAACAGATGCAAAACCTATAGTTCTAAACTATAGGTTAACAACATTTGTGAGTTTAGCTTAAAAAGAGGCCAACAAACAACTTGTAAAACTTGAAATAATAAACACAATCCACCCACATTCAATATCCATTCCTTAATTCCATTATCATCACATGTTCAAACATAATTCTATTCATTCATTTCAACATTCATTCACACACATGATACTTCATTCACATATGCACCAACTCCATTCACATGACATGAAGAAACACAATTCTCATTGTTTGTTTTTGAGAAAGGGCGCCCGCCATTTTATTAAGAAATCAGATCATTTGCACCAAGTACAAGGATTCAGTCCTCAAAACCCTCACCCAAAAGGTGGCGGTTAACAAAATAACAGGCTGACAAGGCTAAGGCATGAGCTACTTTATTGCCTTGCCTTCTAATAAAACAGAAATTAAAGGAAAGAAAACTATGGGAAAGATCAATAATATCACGGATGATGATGTCTTCATAGCCACGTCTGTCGCATCCCTTCTTCACAGCCTCCACCAGTAGCAAACAATCCGTCTCCACAATTATGTCCATGTAGCCTTCCCTAAGAGCCAGATGCATGCCATGAAGGACGGCTATACCCTCTGCACTAAGAACTGAGTACGAATGTTCTAGCCGGCATTGGAAGGTCCACAAGAGCTAACTCTCCTCGTCCCTTATGGCTGCCCCACATCCGTTCTCCTCCACCGAGATGAGTGATGCGTCAATGTTAATCTTTATGCTGCCAGCAGGTGGGCGGCACCATGTAGCAAAGTCGGGCACAGAGATAAAGGTTGGACATCCCATAGCTCCACGGTACCATGCATGATCTGCCACAAGATTGATGAAGCTATCCACAAGACCCGGGAGGTAAGGAGGGTGTTCATCAAAGATATCTTTGTTTATATTTGTCCAAGCCACCCACATTAAAGAAGCTCCCTCATCCTTCTTCCGGTTGTCCTCATCCTCAAGCAGGCTCCTCACAAAACTTCCCACGTCATGAGAATTCAGCTGCCCCGTCCAAACAAACTCGCCCGATGCCCATATACGTCTAGCAATATCACAATGTAGCAATGCATGGGAAATGTCCTCTCGTTGTCCACAATGGTTGCAGCTATCATCCTGAGTCAATTGCTTCTTTATTAGCTCTTCCTTGATGGGGAGGATGTTCCTAAGTGCTCTCCATATGAAATGTTTCAACTTTGGCAGCCATCCCTACTTCCACACTCTTTTCCATAACTCCATATCCGTGCCATCTACCAAGTCCTCTCCCACACGGATTAATGAATAAGCACTCTGGACCGAGAATGTACCATTACTCTCTTCCTTCCAAAAGAGGGTATCCTCATCATGCCTCTATGACAAAGGGATGTTGAGGACTCTCCTCACAATGTGTAGGAAAACATGACTCCACATCCTCTCTATTCCATCTCTTCCCCTCCCTACAAATTAGGCCGCTCACCAACCTATATTCCACCGGTCCATTTATCAAGTACCTCCTCACCGTGCCACCCAGAAGAGGAATCCACCTATCCTTGTAAATGTGTATGTCCTTCCCATCTCCCACCCTCCAGAGGAAGCCACTCTTCATCATCTACATAGCCCCCCCATATGCTTCTCCAAGTATAGTTGGGGTTTCCCGCTAACTCCACATGTAGGATAGATGAGGACCTGTAATATTTCGCCTTCAAGATCCGAGCAACAAGAGATTCACCATATACTGCTAACCTCCACCCCTACTTAGCTAAGAGTGCTTGGTTAAAGGCTTTCAAATCCCTAAACCCCATGCCTCCACACTCCTTTGGCTTACATAACCTCTCCCAACTCATCCAGTGAATTTTCCTTCCCCCCTCCTTAGAGCCCCACCAAAACCGTGTCATCATAGCATGAATCTCCTCGATAAGTCCATGTGGTATCTTGAAAATACTCATGAGATACGTGGGTATAGCCTAAATGACCGCCTTTATCAAAACCTCTTTGCCTGGCTTGGATAGGAGCTGCTCCTTCCACCCCTGTAGTTTCTTCCACACTCTATCCTTGATAGCCGCGAACACTTGTTTCTTAGACCTTCCAACCACCATAGGAAGTCCAATATATTTCTTGTATCTGTCCACCTCCCTAACTTGCAGCCGATCCTGGATCATCTCACACCTCTCACCTATGACGTTTGCACTAAAAGAAACCTCCGTCTTCTCAAAGTTAATTTTCTGCCCAGATGCCCTCTCGTATTGGCTGAACATTTCAGCTAAAGTGGAGCATTCTTCTGAGGTAGCCCTTGTGAAAACAATGTTGTCATATGTTAAAAGGAGATGAGTAACCCGTGGTGCCTGTCTGCAAATTCTTGACCCGTGAATTTGATTGCCCTGCGCTTCTTTAGAAAGAGAAAAAGAAAGAGCTTCAGTGCAAAAAAGAAAGAGGTATGGGGATATAGGATCACCTTGGCAAAAGAGCTTCTCATTGTATTCATTCATCTTCACATTCACACACATTATATATTCATACATATGCACCAATAGTTTACTCGCATCAAATTTAAAGTTGCAAGAAGTCATAAGCAACACATGTATATATAAATGATGACATCAAAGTTAAAAAATGTCATTCTTTAATCCCAATCAAATTGAAAGTTGACATCCCTAATGAAGGCTTCTACCCATTGTTCTCGTACCTCATCTAGTTGTTTTTTCGTGTAGGGCTTTTGTACGTCATCTAGATTTTGTTGTGTATATAACTCTTTCATTTCAAACACTTGCCAAGATATGGCGTATATAATTCAAAAGTTAGATATTTTCGTATTATCTAATGAAACTATATATTTATGATGATCAAGACTATATATAGATTACATTTTTATGCAGTTGATATTGTTTGCCCCATATCTAAGAATCATGTCCATATACCACATCACATAGTATGTGCATGCCCAACCATTGTCTTGTAAAGGATACTATAAATTTCAACATACAAAATGTTAATAAATAAAAGTAAGCATAGTTGGTATAAATATGCATTGGAGTCATAAAACTACCTCAACATTCTTAAAAACTATCACTTTCTTTTCATTGTTCACTGTTCCTACAACCTTTTGAAACCTTTTATTGCCCTATATTTTAATGCAACATATTGAATTATATTAGTAAATATTCATGTAATAATATATGTTAACTGTAAATATAAAAATTTACTCATGTGAATAATGCCTTTTTCAATTCGTGTCCACCACTATCTACTTCATCACTATCAGGATCTAGATAATACACAGCTAGCATCGCGGGAACGATAACCAATAATACCCAATGGTTATTCTTGAGTGAAAAAAATGTAAAAAAATAAAATTGAAAGTCCACAATGAAATGTAATTTTTAAGTCAAAATTATAAACAAAGTAAGTAAACTTACGCAAGATTGTACAGAGCTAACATCACATTTTTTTACCAAAATATTTAAATGCAACATAGCAATATTGGGTAATATAGGAAGGGTCTTTAACTACACAACTAATCAATAATGGAACTAGAAATGCCACATGGGGCAGTGTGAACTCTTTACAAACCCTATGTAAGTGTCTGCAAAAACATATATCATGCATGTATTAATCTATAGGAAAATAGACCAACATATATATAATGAGGTATGCAACTATAATATCTCACCATATTCAAAGTTCTACCACAAATGTATTCAACCAAGAATAACTAAACATCTTGTAGAAAAATACTAGTATTATGAGGTTGACCTACAACATCCTCCTTAAGATGGACCATCATAGGCGACCCTTCTTCATGTTTGTCTATCCATTTTGCTATACCCCTACACCAAGGACTTATTGAGTCAAATAGGACCTTTTTAAGCCAACCAGGTAATTGAGGAGGAGGTGGAGGTGGAAAATGAGTTGTAAGGGGTTTGTTAGGCACTATGTCATGCATACATATAAATTCATATCAATGGTGTCATGCATATAAATACACAAACACATTGTAATTTACCATACATCGATACAGAAAACTCATGCTTTGAGCCACACAACCACACCACCTTCTGCTTCATCTAACCTCTCATTCTCAAGGTGGTCATATGGCAGTGCAATCTACTTTCAAGCATCATACACAAGCCTCGATGTCACACAAACCACATCGGTGGGTAACATTGCACCAAGATTCATGTCACTTTCAAGGCTTGGGTAAGCCTCTCCTAATACAACGATATATTCTTGTAATTTAAGATGGCATGTCCTCAACCCCAACAAATTTGCATAGAGAGTTATATATATACCTAAACTCAAACATATTATACAAACCATTTTGAAAGACTACTATGTTAGAAAAATACTTACAACGGATGTGCTAGCTGGTGGGTCAATGGGATTACTCCCAACCACCTATGTTGCAGGTGGGTCCACCTCGTATGAATAACATGGCACCACATGTACTGTCTGAGAAGACTAATATTTTCTCATTGCTTCCTCTATACCATTTGCAATCAACTCATGTACCTTTTCTAAGAGCCCCCCTTTGTTCTTATGCTCTAATAGCCCAAAGAAGGCTCTTATACCGATACCAACACCAACAACCCTAACACACCACAATGCTCTAGGTTACCTAAAGCAACTATAGATTCATCCCATGTGCCATGAGGGGTGAACTTCTCTTGTTTCCTTTGCTCGTGGAGCTCCCTCTAATCATCATCATTAGTAATTGGTAAATAAAACATAACAATCATCAATGCTAATTGCTATAAGAGTTGAATTTTACCCTTCTTGCAGTCTCCTAGCAGTTGCGGGGTTGGGTATATCTCCAGATTTGGTTTACCTCCCAGCTATCCATAAATCATGAAGAAGTAGAGGTTTAATAGTAGTAGAGGACTCAACAATAGGCTGCTGAGAAGAAGACACCTATAGTAGTTGTTGGTGAAGATTTTCATAGCAACCTGAACCCATCGTGTGGTTGTGCACATTCTTTGCACGCCTTTCTCTTTGAGCATTTCTTATAGCCTAGTTACTCCAAACCATATGTTAAATATGTAATATAATGAATTTTTTATGGGGAGTGAGACTTGGTACCTTGAATTTTTGGTTTGTCACTTAGGAACAAACTCCTTCCACGCCTTTAGGTCAAAATAGTTCCATTACTCAGTGGCGGACTTCTTCTTCTTGCCACCATCTCGTATGTATTCTTTTGTCAATTTTTTCATGTAATTCCTTAGTACCCTGCCACAATGCTGCATCACCTTTTTACGATGTAGTTTTTCATCTAGTTCAAACATACTCTATAGAAGACAATGTATACTTAATGGAATATTCTTAAAAGAGAACTATAAATAGATTTATAAATAGAATTGTAACTAATAATATCTCACATATAGTTCCTTCCATATACAGTCTTTCTTGCTTGGATCAACTTTATTCCAAGATTCTACATTTACATCCATTCTACTATGAGTCAGAACCCCTAGATATGACACAAAAGAACTGTGGTTCTTCCCAACATGATTTCCTTGATTATCAAACTCAATGACTAGCTTCAATTTGTTACCCCTTTGCTCTAGTAACTTGTTCATCATGGTGATGCCTCGGATTTTTGACACTTACAGTGTTGTGCATCAAGATCAAAAGATCCTCAGGGATCACATCCTTGTGCTAAAATTAACAAAAAAATACACATAAGTCATAAAAAGATATAGATTATAAATGTGATAAAACAATACAACAACATAGACATTGTAAAATGCAAAATCTATGTAATAAAACAATGCAAGTTATAATAGTGTCAGGGTGCTCATCCTCAGGCTTCACATTGTCAAGGTGCTCATCCTTAGGGTAATCATCATCACGATCATCAAACTCATGGTCAGACACCATCTAAAATAATGTCATATAAAAAACAGTCAAACAATGAAATATAAGTGATAAAGAATGTACAATTCTTATCTATCATTTAAAAAAAATAAAACCATAGCTCTAATATTTGGATCTTGTATCAATTAAGACTCCCTTAGTGTGATCTCCACGCATATATAAGTCAATTTTAGCTTCAATATTTGGTTTCATCTAGCCAAATATGAATGGATTGGAGTCATCATACTTATAGTACTATTCTTCATCTATATGATCTGCAATGAACCACCTTTTACCATGAAGAACAACAAACCATTTTTCATTTGTAGGATCATCAATATTAAATACTTTCTTCACTGATAATGTCATTATGAATGGTTTATCCTTCTTTCCAATCTTTTCAAAATACACTAATGTGAAACCATATTCATCCACTACAACTCCTTTGGTGTTATCAACCCTAATAGGCTATATGAAAAACCCTTACCCTAATTGTTGGTAAGGTATACCCGTAGATACAATCATATAATGATTGACATGGCATAATTACTGTAAAGGATTTGATTAATGATAATAACATATATGAAGGAAAGCTTCCAATTCATCTGTTTCACTCAGTTATGAGACAATGAGGATACAAAGTGAATGTCTAGAGAATAATGTTACTCAATGATGTATGTCTTGAAGTATGTGACTTGGAAGAGATGAGATCATACAGATGTTAATAGTACACACTTACATTCTCATTATGTCCATGATCATTTGTTATTGTGGAAGGTTGATAGACAACAATAACACATAAGATCAAAGTGTGAGTCGGTTGATGACTAAATCTCATTAGTCATGATATGGCAATATCAAACCAAGCACACAGATACATGTTAGAGAAATGTGTATCAGACAGACTCACCTTGAGAGTGACAAATGGTTTTGTGGTCACAATCATCTCTCATAGTGAAGGTGGTGATTGTGATTCTTAGACCTAAAATCACTGCACTCACCACATGTCATTGGGTACGCTTCGACATCATCAAATGCAGTCCTGAACATGGGTTGTTATAATGGTTATGATTGGGTGACTTTGACACATGGGGATTGACAACACCAAATTTTGTGATGTTTTTGGCCCTTATTTTGTTATCAAAACTACCCTTTTTAATTATTTTCCTCTCTTTTTATATGTACTTTTGGAATAACAGGCAATGCAATGCTCCTAACCCAAATCTATCATCTTTTGCAGAGTTTTCTCCCATTTTAACCCATTTATCAGCAACAAGGCCCGTCCCGGCCCACAAATGTGTTCTACATATATCGGCCTTCCCACCTACCGACCGATACGCTCAATGCCCGACAGGGTAGCACAATACACCGACGTGCGACACAAGGATGCCGTGCAAGAAGGAACCAACGGGAGACACACCTCTTACCTGACAGGGAACCAGGCTCGCCATGACAACTTAAGCGTGTCGCGCGATACATCCACCCACCGACAGGCGCCGCCTGATGACCGACAGTTGACATCCTTGTTCTGGACGATACTGGTATCGGCCATCCACCGAACCCACAATAATAGAGCTGATAAAGAACATGTGGCATCCGAAGCACCATAACTTCTTCCAACCGCTGCCTATAAATAGCAGCTACATGACTCCGATGGGACTAGTCGGAACCCTGTGAGAGCTACCAGAGAAAAGAGCTTGAAGCTAGCATATCGTGCCTCAGGGTGTGCCGGGTGATTCTAGGTGAGCACTTCCCCATCCCAAGAGGGAGGGAATGGTTCACTTAGGGTCGTCCCAGGCACCACTGCAGGCCGATATCGACCAACGAGGATATCCGATACAAGTGACTGACTCTTCAAGCGACACTCTAAGCCCAACACGATACTGAACCCCGATACGCATCGTCTACCACAGCGTGTTGCCCGAGAGGGTACTGCCCGACATGAGCATATCGGGCTAGGGCGCCTCGCACGATACAATCCGCCCATCATTAGCGTGTCA
The DNA here is from genome assembly GCA_963693085.1 of Alisma plantago-aquatica. Classification (NCBI taxonomy): domain Eukaryota; kingdom Viridiplantae; phylum Streptophyta; class Magnoliopsida; order Alismatales; family Alismataceae; genus Alisma; species Alisma plantago-aquatica. Next base: position 134,123,543 of record OY856410.1, on the reverse strand, counting down.
CTTGAGAGGGTGTGCCGCCCGACACGGGTGTATCGGGCAAGGCTCCTGCCCGGTATCGGGATGGAGAGTCCACTATAGTCTGTCATCCTTCTATATCAAGAAGGTGACGTTTATCTTTGTTATTTCAGTCATTTACTTCTTTTACTTATGCAATGTAATCAGACCATTATTTGTTTATGAAAATAGAAGAGTTTTAATCACCTGCTGCTTTATGTTTGGTACCTTTGTTGGATGATTGCTATGGTTAACATCTGAACTCTAGCTTGTATGCTTGGATCGTGCTTCGATTAGCTACTGAATCGTGTTTTCCCGTTGCAAAATCCTCGAGAGAGGTGTCTTGGCTCTAGTGTTTGGTCCGATTCTGGAGTACGAGAGTGCCCGGAATCGAAGTTGCTTTCGTAACCTTTCCACTCTAACTTAAGTCCAGCAGCCTCGAGAGGGGGGTTGATGCTTGGTTAGAGGTACCCGCTTCGAGAAGAGGGGTACAAGATGTTTCTGCTGCCGCTTGTTTTACCAAAGTTTTCTCCTTCTCACCTTACTTTAGCGTTAGTATTATCTCTCTGTTTCCGTTGCACGAAAATCCCTAAAAATTGATAAATGCTTAAAACCTTAATTTTTACTCGTAGCTCCAGTTGGAGATAGATTTCTTTTGTTCTATCAGTCTTATCATGCTGTTCCCTTTGGGAATTTTACCATCTCTTTACCCTTGCCGGTGTGTAACGTTTTGATTCTGTGTTCTCAACACTACCACCCTTGTCCTTGTGTTCGACCCCATATATCTACTTCGAACCCGTAAACAAAGTTGTGGGGGCCTAGAAGGTTTTGGGTTATAAATGTAAAAGTCTGACTACTTCAAATCCGCCTCCACTTTTTGGACGCGCGATTTAGGCCGGTCAACTTTTTGGACAACACCAAATTTTGTGATGTTTTGGCCCTTATTTTGTTATCAAAACTTCCCCTTTTAACTATTTTCCTCTCTTTTTATATGTACTTTTGCAATAATATGCCACACAACACTCCTAACCCAAATCTATCACCTTTTGTAGAGTTTTCTCCCATTTTAACCCATTTATCAGCAACAAGGCCCGTCCCGGCCCACAAATGTGTTCTACATATATTGGCCTTCCCACCTACCGACCGATACGCTCACTGCCCGACAGGGTAGCACAATACACCGACGTGCGACACAAGGATGCCGCGCAAGAAGGAACCAACGGGCGACACGCCTCTTACCCGACAGGGAGCCGGGCTCACTACGACAACTTAAGCGTGTCACGCGATACGACCACCCACCAGCAGGCACCGCCCGATAACCGATAGTTGACATCCTTATGCCGGGAGATACTGATATTGACCATCCACCGACCCCGCAATAATGGAGCTGATAAAGAACACATGGCGTCCAAAGCACCATAACTTCTTCCAACCGATGCCTATAAATAGCAGCTACATGATTCTGATGGGACGGGTCGGAACCCTGCGAGAGCTACCAGAGAAAAGAGCTTGAAGCTAGCGTATCATGCCTCAGGGTGTGCCAGGCGATTCTAGGTGAGCACTTCCCCATCCCGAGAGGGAGGGAATGGTTCACTTAGGGTCGTCCCGGGCACCACTACAGGTCGATATCGGCCAATGAGGATATCCGATACAAGTGACCGACTCTTCAAGAGACACTCTAAGCCCGACACAATACTGAACCCCGATACGCATCATCTATCACGGCGTGTCACCCGAGAGGGTACCGCCCGACATGAGCATATTGGGCTAGGGCACCTCGCATGATACAATCTGCCCGTCGTTAGCGTGTTTCTCGAGAGGATGTGCCGCCTAACACGGGTGTATCAGACAAGGCTCCTGCCCGGTATCGGGCTGGAGAGTCCGCTGTAGTCTGTCGTCCTTCTATATCAATAAGGCGACGTTTATCTTTGTTATTTTAGTTATTTACTTCTTTTACTTATGCAATGTAATGAGACCTTTATTTGTTTATAGAAATAGAAGAGTTTTAATCACCTACTGCTTTATGTTTGGTACCTTTGTTGGATGATTGCTATGGTTAACATCTGAACTCTAGCTTGTATGCTTGGATCACGCTTCGATTAGCTACCGAATCATATTTTCCTGTTGCAACATCCTCGAGAGAGGTGTCTTGGCTCTAGTGTTTGGTCCGATTCTGGAGTACGAGAGTGCCCGGAATCAGAGTTGCTTTAGTAACCTTTCCACTCTAACTTAAGTCCAGCAACCTCGAGAGGGGTGTTGATGCTTGGTTAGAGGTACCCGCTTCGAGAGGAGGGGTACAGGATGTTTCTACTGCCGCTTGTTTTACCAAAGTTTTCTCATTCTTACCTTACTTTAGCGTTAGTATTATCTCTCTGTTTCCGTTGCACGAAAATCCCTAAAAACTGATAAATGCTTAAAACCTTAATTTTTACTCGTAGCTCCAGTTGGAGATAGATTTCTTTTGTTCTATCGATCTTATCCTGCTGTTCCCTTTGGGAATTTTACCATCTCTTTACCCTTGCCGGAGTGTAACGTGTCGATTCTGTGTTCTCAACACTACCACCCTTGTCCCTGTGTTCAACCCGTATATCTACTTCGACCCCGTAAACAAAGTTGCGGGGGCCTATTAGGTTTCAGGTTATAAATGTAAAAGTCCGACTACTTCAAATCCGCCTCCACTTTTTAGACGCACGATTTAGGCCGGTCAACTTTTTGGCGTCGTTGCCGGGGACAAGGCAAAATAGTACTGTTGACGAACCCAAATCCACTACTACACTCCAGTGCCTCAAGCTTAGGAATGAGCTTGACAATACTCTTTTCTTTCTTTCTTTCTTTTCTTTTTGCTATTATTATTATTCTTTTCCAGAAACGAATAATTCATATTATTAATAACAAATTTTCTAGCTTGATTATTACACGATGTTCAGGTACTCTGTTCAACTGAGCACTGACACAATCCATCATGCCACCTCGCATTGAGCCACCCCATTCTAAAGGTGAATGTCAAGGAAGGGCTAGACCTCTCTCAAGCACCAGTCAAGGCCAAGGCGAGGTTTCAAACCAACCAAATTTGGTTGGAAAACTATTTGCTTTTATAAAGAGACAAGATACAATCATCAACCAGCTGGCACAAAGTACACTTCCCCATCCAGGAGTTCTGAACTCCATGCAGTTCCAGATTGCAAATTTGCAGACTCGCCAATGCCAGGTTGATCAACAGCTAGCTCAGATGGCTGATTTGATGAAGAACCCTTCAAGAAAGATGCTCTCCAGTCCCGAATCTGCCAGAATGGCAGTACTGAGATCAGGGAGGACAATAGAGCATGATGAGGAGGCCAGTGTAGAACTTGAAGCGGAGACCGTGGGTCAGAATCCCGCCGAAGATGAAAATTGACAAGCTGATGCCAGAGAGCCTGAACAGAGATCCTTCGAGGAGCTACCTGGTGGGAGAAGCCCTTACGCTCCTAGGCTACCCTTTCCATACAAGTTGATAAAGGCAAACCTGAAGAAGTGTCACGAAAAACTCATGGAATCAATCAAGAAACTTTATCTCGAAGTTCCCTTTCTGGATGCCTTGGAAGAGATGCCAACCTATGCCAAGTTTCTCAAAGACGTGATTACGAAGAAGTGAAGAGGAGGAAGGATTGAAACTGTACATCTAGCAGCCGTTTCCTCTGCTTTCATAAAACTGGATCTTCCTAACAAAAAGAGAGATCCTGGGGCTTTCACAATCCCTTTTTCCATCGGAGACAACGTCGAACGAAAAGGTCTCGCCGACTTAGGGGAAAGCATCAACCTCATGCCCATGAGCTTCGCGCAAAGATTAGGTTTAACTGATATGGTTAGAACCAATATGAGAATCGAGCTAGCAGATCATACCTTCAAAAGACATTTCAGCGTTGTTGAAGATGTGCCAATCCGAGTGGGTAATTTCTTCATTCCATGTGATATAGTTGTCATAGACACCGTGGAGGACCCCCGCTGCCCAATCATCTTTGGACATCCTTTCCTGGCTACAGGAAGGGCGTTAATCAATGTTTCTGAGGGGATAATCACACTGGGGGTTAGAAACGACCACCTGGACTTCAAGGTGAAGGAGGCAATGAGAGGACCTTCCCTGTCCGAGTCCGCTTGCTTTGCGGACAACTACAATCGGTTCTACGAGGAGATAGAAGAGGACATCCGGATAGTAGACCCCTTTGCGAGGGCGATAAGCTGTCAGGATTCCGACTTCGAAAATCCAGAAGTTGTGGAGTGTCTCAACCTTCTTAACCTATCTGACGAAGATTTGAGCGATGAGGATGAGGTGGTGGAATATGTCAAGTATGCCTCTCTTGAGGGGGAGCCGCAAGAAAAGACATCCAGGGCCAAGCCTGAATTGAAGTCGTTACCTAAAGGATTGAAATACAAATTCCTAGATTGGGAAGAAAGGAACCCTATCATCGTCAACGCCAATCTTTCAAAGAACCAGCTAGACAGACTTCTTGAGGATTTAAGACTCCACCGTCAGGCTATAGGATACTCACTAGAAGACATCAAAGGCCTTAGCCCCACTTTATGCATGCATCACATCAATCTGGAAGAATCTGCCAAGCCTTTGGCTCAACCCCAGAGGAAGCTGAATCAAATTCTGAAAGAGGTCGTCAAGAAAGAGGTAATCAAGTTAAGGGATGCGGGAATCATTTACCTAATCAATGATAGTAATTGGGTAAGTCCGATCCACGTAGTACCCAAGAAAGCAGTATGACAGTGGTAAAAGGAGAAAAGGGCGATGAGGTGGCGGTTAGGACTGTCACCGGATGGAGAATGTGCATTAATTACAGGAAGCTAAACCAGGCTACAAAAAAGGATCATTTTCCGCTACCTTTAATTGATCAAGTTCTTGAAAGATTAGCACATCATGACCTTTTCTGTTTCTTGGATGGCTTTTCAGGATTTTATCAGGTCCCCATCTTGCCCGACGACCAAGAGAAGACAACCTTTACCTCCCTCTAAGACACCTATGCCTTCAGAAGGATGCCCTTCAGACTCTGCAATGCTCCCGCCACGTTTCAACGATGCATGATATCAATGTTTTCGGATTTTTTGGAAGATATCATAGAAGTTTTCATGGACAATTTTTCAGTCTAGGGAAAGGACTTCGATACCTGCCTAAAAACCTATCCTTGGTTCTGCAAAGACGCAAGGAGAACAATCTGGTTTTAAACTGGGAAAAGTGCCATTTTATGGTACGAGAAGGCATTGTTCTGGGGCATAAGATCTCAAAGCGTGGCATCGAGGTGGACACTAGCAAAGTCGAAGCGATATCCAAGCTTCCTCCACCGAAGTCTGTGATGGGAGTGAGGAGCTTCCTCGGACACGCCAGCTATTACCGAAGATTCATAAAGGACTTCTCAAAGATTTCAAAACCTTTGTCCAATCTACTGGTAAAAGATGTTGAATTTGTTTTCTCTAATGACTATCTAACGACTTTTCAGGCTTTGAAGAACATTCTCGTATCACCACCCATCCTCCAAGCTCCATATTAAGATTTACCGTTCGAGCTTATGTGCGACACCAACGACTATGCGGTAGGAGTGGTCCTGGGTCAAAAAAAGATAAAAAACACCACGTGATCTGCTACGCTAGTCGCACGTTGGACGAAGCTCAGGTAAATTATACCACTACCGAAAAAGAGATGCTTGCAATTGTATTCACCTTTGATAAGTTCAGGTCGTACCTCATTGGATCAAGGGTCAAAGTATACACAGATCACGGGGCCATAAGATACTTAATGCAAAAGAAAGATACAAAGCCCAGACTGTTGAGATGGGCCTTATTGCTACAAGAGTTCGACCATGAGATTATAGACAAGAAGGGTGCAGAAAATGTGGTCATCAACCACTTATCAAGGATCGTAGCCGAAGGACAGGGGAGACCTCCCATCAATGACAACTATGCCAATGAAGCTTTAATGTTGGCTGAAACCAAGGAAGAAGGCTTACCCTAGTTCGCAGATATCTGTAACTATCTTGCTTGTGGAGAACTGCCTCCTGACATCACATATAATCAGAAAAATAAATTGTTCGTGGATGTGAAAAATTACTATTGGGATGATCCTCTCCTTTTCAGAAGGTGTGCTGATAACTTGTACAGGAGATGCATTCCCGATGATGAAACCCTGAACATTCTGAAGGAGTGCCACCCCTCCCCTTATGGGGGACATCTGGGTAGCGAAAGGACTGCTGCAAAGGTGCTACAATTAGGTTTTTACTGGCCTTCTTTATTCAAGGACGTTGTACAGTTTGTAAAGGTCTATAAAGTGTGCCAGTCAACAGGAAATATAGGGCGAAGGGATGGGATGCCGATGGCGAATTGGATTGAAGTAGAAATCTTCGACGTGTGGGGGATTGATTACATGGGGCCGTTTCCTCCATCGAGGGGGTATCAATACATTCTAGTGGCAGTAGACTATGTATCGAAATGGATAGAAGCTGTGGCCACCCAAATGTGCGACGCTAAGTCTATGATAAAGCTGTTCGAGAAGATGATTTTTCCTCAGTTCAGTGTACCACGCACTGTAATAAGCGACGGTGGGTCGCATTTTGGTGAAAGACAGTTTGAAGCACTCCTACGAAAGTATGGAGTTAAGCACAAGATCGCTACACCCTACCACCCACAGACTTCCAGGCAGATAAAGGTTTCAAATTGACAAATCAAGCAGATTCTGGAAAAGACTGTCAGCCGGACGAGGAAGGATTGGTCATTAAAGCTCGACGATGCACTTTGGGCCTACAAGACTGCCTATAAAACACCCATTTGAACCACCCCCTACAAGTTGATCTACGGAAAATCCTGTCATCTACCTCTGGAGCTGGAACATAAGGCCCTTTGGGCAATCAAATTCCTGAATATGGATATGGAGAAAGCAGGGGAAAAGAGATATTTTTAGTTACAAGATCTTGATAAATTAAGGATTCATGCTTATGAGAATGTGAAAATCTATAAACAAAGGACGAAGGTGTGGCATGATGCCCACCTAAGGAGAATAGATGTAAGTGAAGGGGATAAAGTTTTATTATTTAAATCCTCCATTCATCTTTTTCCTGGAAAGTTACAAACGAGATGGTCAGGACCGTTCACTGTGTCAAAGATATACCGATCAGGAATGATGGAGCTATATGAAAAAGATGATCTGATCAAAGTATTTCAAGTAAAAAGGCACAGAGTGAAGAGGTACTATGAATACAAAGCTTCTGTTAGGAGGGAAGAGATCAACTTGCAGGACATGGATACTGTTGAAAGCCAAAAGTGAAGAGCCTAAACCGGTCGAGCTGGCGACGAAAAATCTAGCACTCCTCGGGAGGCAGCCTGAGCTTTTTATTTTTCCTAGAATATGATGTTATTTACTTTCATGCAATACAAACATTACAAACATTTGGACTGTAATAAGGCTCGAGTCAGTGCAAGCACACATGCATTGACTCTTCTATTTTATGAGCCACCACTCTGTTTACGTGGCATTGGGGAGTAATACTATATGAGGTCGGGGACTTTACCCCAGGCCAATGATGTTTTACCTATCAATCGCCTTTTCCTTGTTTTTGGTTCTTCAGGCTGCGTATCGGATGAGTATCTCCTTTTCCTGATCGTTTCGGGCAGCAACTCAGCCGGCGTGCAGAACCGCTCGTATCGGGCAATGGCATATTGGGGATTGCAAAATCCGTGATGGACGGTAATCCCAAGCGACGAGTGCCCATATTGGGCAAGATGAATAATTGCTCTTGATTAGACAGATGGAACCACTCGTCTCGGGAATGACTTTTCTCAACGGTCGACGCACACCCCATATTTACCCATTTTACCCCCGGTTGAGATTGCTATATATAGTACGGAGGTCTTACCGTATCGGGCCATTACTTTTGCTCTTCTAGCCACCCGTATCATGTAATAATTTCCCCCTTTTTGCACTTGTGTCGGCCAGGGTTGCTTCAGATATCAAAGGTATAGCCCGACAGCCTGCTTGCCCGACACACGCTTCTTATCGCATGCAACACGACTTTAGTTGATATTTCTTGTATCGCCTGACACGTGTGCCGCACGATACATTTTTCTTACGCATTTGCCTAATACGCCGCGTCGGGCGATGAACCGTATTTGTATCGCCCATTTTTTTGCCGCATCGCTTGTTCTTGTTATCAGGCGAAATGTTTCTCTCTCTTTCGGGGAATTCCCTGTCAGGTAGTTTGATTCACGCGACCGTGTCTCCTGACACACCTGTGTCGGGCAACAGGCGTGATGCGCAACTTCTCCTCCATATCGGCCAGTTTTGTATCGCGTAGGATGTTCTTTTGATGAACGATACCCGAACTTTGCAACGAGACGAGTTTTATCGTGATATCAGTTTTTCTTATCTAACACTTAAATGATCAATGAACTGATAACAGGCATGGCCCGTACAAAACAAGCCCCTGATCAAGTTGATAATGATCAAGTTGAAAAACACGGCAGAAGAATCGACACTGCGGCTGCAGCTGAAGCAACAACAGTCGGACAGAAACACCAAAATCCCGAGGCACCTGGGCCATCAATCACTGAAAAAAGAGCAAGGACGGAAATTCTTGATTGGGTAGCCCCAAGAGAGGTCCATTTCCTTATCATAGTCTGTCTTCTGCAGTGGTTTAGGACCATCTCCAAAAGAGAAAATGAGTGGAAGTCTTTCTCCCGTGGCCTCTGTTTTGAATGTGGGTATTTTGGGTTCATCAGTCATGAAGGAACCTTCATCTTTGGGGGGGGTATCTTCTTTTGATACAGTATCCACAAGTTTTTTCAAGAGCTCTCTATCTACCATAGGCTGGTTATCATCGTCATAATCCGCACGAGCCTTGCTCTTCCTTCTTGAGAGCTTTGCACTTGTTCTGGCTGCATCCTCCTGGGAAAGAAAATAGACTTAAGTGGACTTGTCCGACCAGTCCAATAGATGATGAAGGTTTAAAGAAGCTTAGATTGATGATCATGCCTTTTGTTCATGTTCACAACGGAAGCATCTTAAAAAGTCTACGTGATCTAAGGGAATGTGAACTTCTTCCTCAGCAAAAGCGCATGATTGATCTCATTGAATCTTGCAATTCCAAACACACTTTTACCATATGGTACAACTGTCTGTAGGCACGATCAACGTCTAACCCTCACTGGGTTAACATTACCTTACCCTATCTACTTCACTCCTCTGGAACAGAGTGTGGAGTAAGTTTGGGGGGGTACCCAATGTACCAGTGAGGGAGGTATAAAATTTTCTTCCCCTTTGTGTTCTTTCATTTTTCTCCTATATCAGGTGTACGTATGCATACTTATGTAAAAATTTTGAAAAATTGAAAATTTTTGCATATTTTGTCTCCTTGCATATGTACAAAGTCACTATATAAGTAAAAACATGATACAACTTCTTGCCAGTTTGTTTTCTATGTGCCCAACTAAATGCAAAGTTTTGTTATGTCTTTCTGATAATGCAGCCTCAAACAACAAAAGACTACAAACTTTCCACGCCAAAAACTGTGAAATAATAATCTCGCAACAGCTAAGAGACGAGTATGGAGAAGGGAAAAAGCTGCCCAAACAACAAAAAAATCCCTCTTGTTCTCCCCTACCCAACAAAAATCCCAAAAAGATAAAGCAACCTTATGAGAGTGAATAAAAGCATGAGAGTTGTGCCAAATGAAAAGAAATATATATATATATATATACACTTGTTTTCCAAAAGTACCCATCTTTAGGCATGGTAGATCCGGGGCAGTGGTACGTAGGATGTGAAATCACTGCTCTAAAGCCAGCTGGCTTGGACTGCAGGGACCACTTGCCCGTTAACAGACCCGTACCTGGATGGACTAATGGGAAACAAGAAAAACCCAAAATAGCCTTAGCCTACCCAACACACAACTTTCTGCCCCTAAAGCTGTTTGGTGTGAAAACTAACTTCGGAATCATGCACCAAAGTCTCGCCGCAGTTGTAGAGAAAAATTTTGCTGAAATAATAATGCAGGAGAAATAAAGTCTATTGTTCGTGACCATGCCGTATTCTCAGAAAGACACCTCAATACTCGCTCTAACCCATGGTCTAAAAACTACGCCGGTCAAGAAAAAGCATCACCAAATAAAGTTTAAATATTGATTGAGGACAATTAAAATGCTAAGTTTGGGGGAGTTGATAACACCAAATTTTGTGATGTTTTTGGCCCTTATTTTGTTACCAAAACTTCCCTTTTTAACTGTTTTCCTCTCTTTTTATATGTACTTTTGCAATAACAGGCCACACAATGCTCCTAACCCAAATCTATCATATTTTGTAGAGATTTCTCCCAATTTTAACCCATTTATTAGCAACAAGGCCCGTCCCGGCCCACAAATGTGTTCTACATATATCGGCCTTCCCACCTGCCGGCCAATACACTCACTGCCCGACAGGGCATCACAATACACCGACGTGCGACACAAGGATGCCGCGCAAGAAGGAACCAACGGGCGACACACCTCTTACCCGACAGGGAGCCGGGCTCGCCACGACAACTTAAGCGTGTCGTGCGATACGACCACCCACCGGCAGGCACCGCCCGATGACCGATAGCCGACATCAATGTGCCGGGCGATACTGATATCGGCCATCCACCGATCCCGTAATAATGGAGCTGATAAAGAACACGTGGCGTCCGGAGCACCATGACTTCTTCCAACCGCTGCCTATAAATAGCAGCTACAGGACTCCGATAGGATGGGTCGGAACCCTATGAGAGCTACCAGAGAAAAGAGCTTGAAGCTAGCGTATCATGCCTCAGGGTGTGCCGGACGATTCTAGGTGAGCACTTCCCCATCCCGAGAGGGAGGGAATGGTTCACTTAGGGTCGTCCCGGGCACCACTGCAGGCCGATATCGGCCAACGAGGATATCCGATACAAGTGACCGACTCTTCAAGCGACACTCTAAGCCCAACACGATTCCGAACCCCGATACGCATCGTCTATCACGGCGTGTCGCCCGAGAGGGTACCGCCCGACATGAGCGTATCGGGGTAGGGCGCCTCACATGATACGATTCGCCCATCGTTAGTGTGTCGCTCGAGAGGGTGTGCCGCCCGACACAGGTGTATCGGGTAAGGCTCCTACCCGGTATCGGGCTGGAGAGTCTGCTGTAGTCTGTCGTCCTTCTATATCAAGAAGGCGATGTTTATCTTCATTATTTCATTCATTTACTTCTTTTACTTATGCAAAGTAATCAGACCTTTATTTGTTTATGGAAATAGAAGAGTTTTAATCACCTGCTGCTTTATGTTTGGTACCTTTGTTGGATGATTTCTATGGTTAACATCTAAACTCTAGCTTGTATGCTTGGACCGCGCTTCGATTAGCTACCGAATCGTGTTTTCTCATTGCAACATCCTTGAGAGAGGTGTCGTGGCTCTAGTGTTTGGTCCAATTCTGGAGTACGAGAGTGCCCAGAATCGGAGTTGCTTTATTAACCTTTCCACTCTAACTTAAGTCCAGCAACCTTGAGAGGGGTGTTGATGCTTGGTTAGAGGTACCCGCTTCGAGAGGAGGGGTACATGATGTTTCTGTTGCCGCTTGTTTTACCAAAGTTTTCTCCTTCTTACCTTACTTTAGCATTAGTATTATCTCTCTGTTTCCATTGCATGAAAATCCCTAAAAACTGATAAATGCTTAAAACCTTAATTTTTACTCGTAGATCCAGTTGGAGATAGATTTCTTTTGTTCAATCGGTCTTATCCTGCTATTCCCTTTGGGAATTTTACCATCTCTTTACCCTTACTGGAGTGTAATGTGTCGATTCTGTGTTCTCAATACTACCAACCTTGTCCCTGTGTTCGACCCCGTATATCTACTTCGACCCCGTAAACAAAGTTGCGAGGCCTAGAAGGTTTCGGGTTATAAATGTAAAAGTCTGACTACTTCAAATCCACCTCCACTTTTTGGACACGCGATTTAGGCCGGTCAGGGATAGACTGTGAGTGATGGATATGGGATTTGTCCCTCCTACATGAGTATGATATCCTGTCCACTTGATTAGAGAGACTGAAAAATGTATGTGCATGCACATTTGAATAAATATATGATATTGATGTCACATTATCTCAAACAGTCTACTCTTGGTTCAAGAAACATGAATTGAATGTTGAGAGGATGATCAAACATGCCTCGAGTTCATCCTGGATATCAGAGACAAATGAATTATATAATTTCTACAACACCTTACATAGATTGTAGGTTGAAGTTGTTCTCCAACTTTCCATTTCACTTGGGTAGCACTGATGTGCAACTAGGCAACAATCTTTGCTTTTGATGTCATAAGCTAGTTATGGACATTCACTTCCAATGTGAAGTCACACACATAGGAACTCATCTAGAAGAGGAGTTTGATCTTGAACGACAATTGGATTGATTAATAAAGTGTTTAGGCATACAATTGATGCAAACTAATTTCTTGATTGGCTGACCAAGACTGCCAAATGACCATCTCACTATGTGAGATGGCAGTTTTAGCAGCCAGTTGGGTGTCTCAAGTAGGTGAGATAGCCGTGGGGGTTAGGTTGATCTAAAATCGATTTGGCTAATTTCAGCCCTTGAACCACCAGTTCAATATGATTGAACCAACCAGATCGACTCAACTCACCAGACACCCATCTGGGTGAGTGAAACGGGCGTCTTGCTTGGGTGAGACGGCCTGGTTGGGTCAAACGAAGGTTCGAGATGTTTCCAGAATAATTTTGGTTGTTCTTTACTTAAGGAACAAGGAAATTAATATGAGATATTAATTGGATTTGAAATAGTCAAATTTGTTTTAGATTGTAAAATGCCAAATGACTATTTGGCAGTGTGAGATGACCATCTCACATACCAGTCGATCATCTAGGTGTGCAAAACAATTGTTTCACCTATCGTGAATTACAAATTGTTGCAAAAAACCAAGATCTTTTAGTCCTTTCCACTCCCACTTTTAGTCCCGCGTTGGTTGGGGACTGGGAACCCTGACCCTAATCCCTCCTATATATAGAGGGGTACTAGGGGCTTCTTATGATACAACTACAACTACATAGACAATAGAGAATCCGTTTCTCTGACAAGTGTTTTCCTCTCTGGTTATGGAAACCAGGAGAGCTCAGGTAAGTCCTACCCGAGTAGGGAGGGATAGTGATAGGAGAGAACAACTAAGAGTTGTCGTACTGGGAGAGTAGGTTAGTGACTAATACACCAATGGGGAGGACAACTCTACCTGTCAGTTCTTGGTGAACGGCAGGAGTTCTAGTTGGTCTGTGTGGACTACTCTAGAGGCATGAGTCCTTTAGTTGCTGCTCGGAGAGAAAAGTAAACCTGTAGTTTGCGGCAATACCACATGAGTCATTGCAGAGGTTGTGCAGACGTTATTCATGGTGAAGACTAGGAGTTGCACAACCACAATCTAAGAGAAACTTGTCAGCAGTTTTAAAGAAACAAGTTTTGTTGCTGGACTTGCTCCTGGACCAGGTATAACTTACTAAAACCATCCTCCCTATTGCATAGTAGTTGATAGGATCTTATTATATTGGGGAATACAGATAGATAGAATTTTGTTTCCACTGCTATACTATGTTCCCGTATTTCCCAACAGTGGTCTCAAAGCCACGTCAATTTACCATGTTTTAGGATCTTATGATATTGGGGAATACATATAGATAAAATTTTGTTTCCACTGCTATACTATGTTCCCGTATTTCCCAATAGTGGTATCAGAGCCACGTCAATTTACCATGTTTTAGGATAATTGATATGATCGGATTTTTTGTTTTATCATTTATTTATTACATATGATGTGAATATTTAAACTACTCTCATATCTGTATCTGATCAAAGACGACATAATCCCACATATATATATATATATATATATATATATATATATATATATGTGTGTGTGTGTGTGTGTGTGTGTGTGTGTAATTTACATCTGTCACCCTAAAAGTGATTTTGATGGTGGATGTGTAGCGTGGTTATATCCTAAACCCTAAATCTATGTGTGGTTGGATGGTTTGGTTCTTATTTATCTCGGTCTACGTACCAATCCTCTACCTCCTTCTTCTCAATGTAAAGTTAATGCTTTCTTGTCTTTGCTCTGCTCGAATATAATTCAAGGTTTCCCTTATTCAATGTAATAAAGTAGCAATAGGATAGTTTCTTTTCATGCAATGACGTTGAAGATGTTCATCACCACTTGAGACAACCAGTTCATGAGACGAGATGACCGTATGGAGGATCATGGAGCACAGAGGATGATGGAACCATATGATGCCCGGTGAGCCCAATTGACTTTCTAGAAGGAGTCTAGACATCAGTTGGATAGGAGACTAGTCGATATTCCCTAGAGGCCCAACCAACTATTTGGAAGGAGTCTAAACATCAGTTGGATATGAGGACCAACTGACCGATCAAGAGGCGAGATGACTGGTTTAAGAGTTGAACCGATGTACCCAGATTGGCAAGTATAGATCTACATCAACCACAGGTTCATACATATGATGTGATAATAAAACTAGATGGTAGTAATTCCTTGTGGCTCCAAGTAATTACAAGTAGACATGCCCATAACCATCGCTTTTTGTCCTATATTGCATGTTTACATTGTGGGATATAGCATGTATATGATATGTACTATATATGTAGTAATTGGATACAATTTATGTGTATATATGATATATAAAAAAACCCCTCAATCAAACATATTAATTCTAAGATGCTTTCCAATATCAATACACATGAAGAACTTTATCGATCAAGAGTATATTTGTACAAAGCATGGTGCGTCGTCTATCTTGTGGAAGTGTGATGGTGGGTATGTATATCTACACAAAGCATGGTGTGTATCAATCATATTGTCTATTGGGCCAGGCTTAATTGGTGACCTAGAGAGCCTAGGCCCAGAGGAATGCATATGATCATGGCAAGGTGTTGCACATATCATCTATTCAAGAGTTGCATATGATGTAATTGGCAAGTTGGCCTACCTAAATAGTCAGGTTGTGGGAGATTAGCAAAAGTCGACTCATGACTTGATGAAATATGGATCTTGTCTCATTAGAAAATTGTTCTCTACAATTTTAAGAATTGATACTTGAGGGTTATCAATTTGAACAAAATAATGAGAATGATATTAATTAAAGATTCAATTGTTATCACCCAAATTTTAATCAGATAAAATAAAAAATAAGTTTTTGACAAAATTACAAATTCTTTTGTAGAATCAAATGGCCACACCAAACAATCACTTTTCTCTATGATTGGTCCTTGAGAAGGACAAACTTGTTGGGAACAACTTCCATGATTGGTTTAGGACACTGAGAATTATTCTCACATAGGAGCACAAGGTCTATGTCCTAGAAATTCTAGAATGAGAGGAACCACCTCAAAATGCTCCAAGGGCTGACAAGGATGCATATAAGAAGCATACTGAGGATGTTGTGGACATCAAATGTTTGATTCTTTGTTCAACGAACCATGAGTTATAAAGGAAACATGAGAACATGGGGGTGATTGAGATGGTCACACATCTCAAGAACATGTATGAAGATCAAGAAAGATAAGAGAGGTTTGATGTCTCCAAGGCACTGTTCAAATGTAACATGGCTGAAGGAGATCTAGTAGGTCCTCATGTGATCAAGATGATTGGGTATGTGGAGAACCTAACTAGACTGGGATTACCCTTGGCCCAAGAGTTGGCCACTGACATGATTCTATAGTCTCTTCCAGAGTCATATAGTCAGTTTTTCATGAACTATAACATGAATGACTTTGACAAGCCATTGACAGAGTTGTTGGGCATGTTGAGAACAGCTAAAATACAAATGAAGAAGGACAAGCCCAACTATACGATGAAGATCCACAACACAAAGGGGAAGTCTAAAGGAAAAGGCAATGTTAAGAAGGTTCTAAAGCTAGCCAGAAGCCCAAGTGTTTAGATCTCAAGGCAAAAGGTGGAGTAAAGAAACAAAGAGATGATTTTCACCAATGTCACCGGCCTAGACATTGGAAGAGAAATTTCCCACTCTGGTTAGAGGATCTGAAGAAGAAGAAGGATGGAACTGAGGCCTCCACTTCAGGTATAAACCATTTAAGATGATTTTGATTACTTTTTAGAATTTGGTATATGATACCAAATAGAGATCTGACATACTGATGTGCGGGATCTAACAAGAAGTAAAGCCCTTCATGTAAGGACAAAGATGGACAAGGCAGAGCAAATGTTACAGAATCTAGAGTATACATTTAAATTTATCTTAGACCAACGGGCATGTAATAGAGTTACTAGAATTTCTATTTCATTATGCCATTAGAATAGAAACATATTCTTTATGCATCTTGTATGGACAAGGATGATTGTCAATAAAGAGTCATTGGTGTTTCTATTTCAAAGATATGATCTTACATGGCATTGGCCCAAAAACATCTTGTGATATTTATGTGAAATGATCCAAAGATGAATGTTTATATCAAAAGGAATATAATTGATAACTCAAGATTATCATTAGCATTAGTCATCTTGTATGTACGCATAAGAAATGCATACCTAGAATACATATTGATGTTGATCTAGATTCCATTGGTTATTGAAACAATGGAAACATGCAAAGTCTTACTTACACACAATATTACATGACGTTCTTCACTAGATGTAGTGGGAGGATAAGTCTCCCATTAGACCTCATTCATACGATGCATGAAGATCTTATGGAATGAATTCTATAGAAAATTAATACTTCATTTTCATTACTGGTAATATGATCATATGTACCAAATGAAATGAAAACATTAACCTCTTGAAATTGTTCAAGGAGATTATAAATGAATTATGACATTGATCAAAGAATTAAGATACTTTGATATGATCAAATGTTGAAATACTTTATACCTCGGGTACCTTCAGGAATGAACTGTGATAATGTATCATAAGTCAAATCCATCTGTACATGATGATGTGTCAGAATGAAGGTTTTGTACCATGACCGGTCATGATATAATTATCAATTAATCTAAACTTCTTACATCCTCATAAATATATATACCACTAAATAATGTACCATCTGAATGGTTTAAAAGGACATCATATATAATATGATTTGGGAATGTCCCAATAGGTCCAAAGGATGGAAACCCACCTTGAGAAAGTAGTTTCTTGAGAAGGTTTATCCATAAACTATGATAGTTTAATATTATTAATCCATTTCCAATAACAAATTGTTATGTTAATAGGATAATTGAGTTCTTAAAGATTCAGTGGGAGTAAAAGTAATACTCAAAGTGTTTGAGATCAACAATATGGGTGCAATGAGAACAATGACAATCACAACTTGTTGTGGAATCTCAGGTTCATCATATATCACAAAACAAAATATTCTAATAGAACACAACGAAGATTGGAGGATTGTGAATCCAACTATTCAGATGGGTTGGTCATACATGATGATCCAACTACTCAACTAGAAGCTATTTTTGAGTAATATGGGATCCATGTAAGCTAATAAGGTATGACCTTGATAGCACCAAATTAAAGGGTAACACCTAAAGGGTGCAATAGGGTCTTGTTGCAAATACCTACATGGATAACATAAAAGGACAAATTGGTTGAATAAATCAAGTTCAAGCTGTTGGACATGATAGAAATACATTTAGAAATTTTCATGCTTGTTGTTGTAGTTAGAATGGACTATGATATTTTGCATACGAAGATGGAAACTAGATTCCTTAAGAGAATACATCATAGGATGTGTACATGACACAATCTAAACCATTTCATAACTTCATGAATGCAAATTAAGTCCATAAACTACAAAGTTCAATCTGGGATTGAAACAAGAAACTCAGAAGTAGGACCTTTTGACTTGACAAGATAGTCAAATGGTTTGAATTGAATCAAGAAAAAATAAGAAATTTGTGTTTACAAAATATTTAGTGGGAGCATATATGAATATTCCACATATGATGAGGAAAAACATCTCAATGTTATGAATATTGATATCTGTCATGAAAAACACCTTCAATAATGAAGGATTAAGTGAAACATCTTATGAGATAAGGATCAAGACCTATGAGATAGTTCTTGAAGGTTTCACAATGGAAATTTAAGCATGTATAGTAGCAATGTGTTGAAAGAGTTCAACATGGAAGGATTCAATGAGAGAGAATTCGGATTGGTCTCTCATGAACCCTATATTCCAATTCTTGTGAAGAATAGAAATATCATGAATAAGATTCCATGGGCCAACCCAACAATGGATCTATCATGTAAGCTATTAACAAACTCATCCCATATGATCTTGTATGTATTGGACATGACAAGATGATATAAATTCCAATAAAGCCCATTGGAAAGTCCTTAAAAGATATCCATTAATACTTGAGATGTGACTAAGGATAGATTGCTAGTCAATGATGATAGAAGTAAAAGGAAGAGTTGGATGTAAAGAGATACTCGATGCAAGCTTCCATAAATGACAAAAGTGATCACAAAAATATGTTTGATTTAAAAAGAATAACTGATGATTAGTTGGAAAGGTTCTGAACTAATAGCCATTAGTGCTAATCTACAATAGAAGCTTAGTATACTTGTGTTGTGAACACAATGTGATACTGTATGGATCTAAAAGGTTCATATGATGGACTTCTAGATATTTTGACCATTGATGACTCAGTAGAGATACTATGACAATAATGGAGCTAATTTTTAGGCAAGGAATATGAGATACCATATTACGACAGTTTCATCTTAGAGCAAAGAGATAGGAAACATGCAATATACTAACCATAAGAAAAGTGTTGCTAACCCACTATATAGACACTAGCACAACAAAAGCATGTTGGACTTGTTTAGATCATAAAGGATGAGATCTGTTGGTGATTGGCTCTAAGTCCAAGTGTGAGTCTGTTGGTAAGGTATGCCCATAGAGTCAATCATATGATGATTGACATGCAATAATTACCATCAAGGATTTGATTAATAATAATAAAATATATGAAGGCAATTTTCCAATTCATCTATTTCATTTAGTTATGAGATAATGAGGATACACAGAGTGAATGTCCAAAGAATAATGTTTTACTAAATCTTCCATTTCATATATTTTACTCAATGAAGGCAATCTTCCAATTCATCTATGTTACTCAATGATGTATGTCTTCAAGTACGTGACTTGGAAGAGATGAGATCATACAGATGTTAAGAGTACGCATTTACATTATCATTATGTCCATGATCAGTTGTTATTGTGGAAGGTTGATAGACAATGATAACACATAAGATCAGAGTGTGAGTTGGTTGATGACTAAATCTCATTAGTCATAATATGGCAATATCCAACCAAGCACACAGATACATGTTAGAGAACAGTGTGTCAGACAGACCCACCTTGAGAGTGACACATTGTTTTGTGGTCATAGTCATCTCTCATAGTGAAGGTGTGATTGTGATTCTTAGACTTGAAATCACTACACTCATCACATGTCGTTGGGTACGCTTTGACATCATCAAATACAGTCTTGAAACATGGGCTGTTATAATAGTGATGATTGCATGACTTTGAAACATCGGAAAGACTGTGAGTGATAGATATGGGATTTGTCCCTCCTACGGGAGTATGATATCCTGGCCACTTGATTAGTGAGACTGAGAAATGCATGTGCATGCACATGTGAATCAATATATGATATTGATGTCACATTATCTCATACAGTCTGCTCTTGGTTCAAGAAACATGGATTGAATATTGAGAGGATGACCAACCATGCATCGAGTTCATCCTGGATATCAAAGACAAAGGAATTATACAATCGCTAAAACACCTTGCACAGACTGTAGATTGAAGTTGTTCTTCAACTTTCCATTTCACTTGGG
The DNA here is from genome assembly GCA_963693085.1 of Alisma plantago-aquatica. Lineage (NCBI taxonomy): Eukaryota > Viridiplantae > Streptophyta > Magnoliopsida > Alismatales > Alismataceae > Alisma > Alisma plantago-aquatica. The sequence goes on along the minus strand of OY856410.1, from coordinate 134,103,647 downwards.
TAACACTGATGTGCGACTAGGAAACAATCTTTGCTTGTGATGTCATAAGCTAGTTATGGACATTCACTGCCAACATGATATGGGACTTATAGGGTCACACACATAGGAACTCATCTAGAAGGGGAGTTTGATCTTGAATGACAATTGGATTGATTACTAAAGTGTTTAGGCATTCAATTCATGCAATTGATTGCTTGATTGGCTGACCAGGACTACCACATGACCATCTCACTGTGTGAGATGACTATTTTGGCAGCCAAACATGCATCTCAAGTAGGTGAGGTGGTCATTTGGGGGTCAGGTTGATCGGAGATCGATTTGGTTAAGTCCAACCCTTGAACATACCAGTTCAATATGATTGAACCGACCGGCTCGACTCCACTCACCAGACGGCCATCTGGGTGAGTGAGACATGCATTTTGCTTTGGTGAGATAGCCCGATTGGGTCAAATAAAGGTTTAGGATGTTTCTCGAATAGTTTTAGTTGTTCTTTACTTGAGGAACATGGAAATTAATATGAAATATTAATTGGATTCGAAGTAGCCAAATTTATTTTAGATTGGAAACTACCAAATGGTCGTTTGGCAGTGGAAGACGACCGTCTCATGCACCAAATGACCGTATGGGTGTGTGAAATGGCCATTTTGGCTGTCCTATATTGCAAATTGTTGCTAAAAATCAAGATCTCTTAGTCCCACATTTGTTGGGGACTGGGAAACCTGACTCCTCCTATATATAGAGGGGTACTAGGGGCTTCCCAAGGTACAACAACAACTACACAGACAATAGAGAATTAGTTGCTCTGACAAGTGTTGTGGTCTCTGGTTGTGGAAACCAAGAGAGCCCAGGCAAGTCCTACCTGACTAGGGAGGGATACCTATGAGAGAGAACAACTGAGGGTTGTCATAGTGGGAAAGCAGGTTGGTGACTTGTACACCAATGGGGAGGACAACTCCTTCCTATCCATTCTTGATGAATGATAGAAATTTTAATTGGCCCGTGTGGACTACTCTAGAGGTAGGAGCCCTTTGGCTGCTGCTTGGAGAGAAAAGTCAACCTACAGTCCATTACGAGACCACAAGATTCGATGTAGAGGTGTCTCATATGTTGCTCGTGGTGAAGACCATGATCTGCACAACTACCTTCAAAGACCAACTTGTTAGCAGTTGCAAAGAGGCAAGTTTTGTCACAGGACTTTCTCTAGGACCATGTATAACTTGCTAAAACTGTCCTTCCTATTGCCTTGTAGTTGATGTGATCTTGCTGTATTGGGGAATACTGATAGATAAAATTTTGGTTCCACTTCTATACTCTGTGCCCATATTTCCCAACACTAATTTCAAGTGCATGATCTACTTGGTGAGCTTACTTGGATGAATAACATGATATAATGTTTTCTCTCTCCTACTCATATAACCCTAACTTTGTAGGTGGAATGAATATCATAGCTAGTGATTTTTGACCTAGAGGTTATACATTGTCCATATTTTGATAATGACTCAACCATTCCATTCATATGTATCTAATATGTGTATTCAAGATTGATTTCAGGCTTTAGGTACATGAAAAGGATCAATTTATGCAAGCCCTAGCTTGTCAAAGTTCAAGTCAAATTCTATGCACGTGTGCTAATAAGGAAATCCTTACAAACGACCTTAGAAGAATTTTGTAATCACTTGTATTGATGATATGACTTATAACTAAGATGAGAAAAATATATGGGACACTTAGTACCAAGTTTTAATCACTTTTTAACCACATTTGAAAATTGATCACAGACTGCTAATCGGTCGAGTTGCAATCTCGACCAATCCCTTGGATTAATTTTCTGATGAGTGCATTGGTCCAGTTATGCATTCACAGAACTCAACTAAATGGGTTACTGACCAAATGTGATTTTAGCTGATCGGTCGAGTTTCCCAGGACAAACTCTACCGATAGTTTGAAAATTAGGTTTGTCTTTTAGCCGATCGGTCGAGTTACCTTTATTGAATCTTGACCGAATGTACTATACAAAAAATGTAGAAAAAGTGATTCTAACCATTGGTGACTTGTTTGGACGAAAATAGATCCATTGCCTTGTGCAAAAATGGCTATAATTCAACCCTAAGTGTTCCCCAACTCAAGGGAGCACCCCAGCTTTAAATATGACCACTTGGAGTTCATTCCATGGTTGCTTATTCACTACACTCGAGGTCCTTGCTATAGTTGAGTGTGCTACCACCCCTTGAGCCCCTTTCTCTCACTAGTTTACACTTCATTTTGTGATTTGTGAGTGAGTTAGGATTATTTTAAGAGAGATTCACCTTTGTGCATGTAAACCTCTCAATGTTCCACTACTTCCCTATCCTCCTTCTTTGATGAAGAAAATATGAAGCAAGCTCCATCAAGTGAAGAAGGAGATGTAGCTGGTCCTCTTCAAGTTTGATGAAGAGGTGGTGATATTCTCTAGGTGAAGGACAAGGCAAAGGCTAACGATCTAAGAGGATAAGAAAAGTCCTTCAAGGCGGAAGACTTGAGCTTGAATGGGTAAGAGCTAGGTGAAGGTTGAAGATTCAAGCTAAGTGGGTAAGTTCCTTGTTAAGGTGGAGATCTCCTTGTGGTTGGATGGGTAAGTCCTTTGGTGGTCTATTGCTGTAAATCTCTATGGTGATATGATAGATAAAAGCACTTACAAAGTCCTAGAGGTTGACCTCTCTAGGTAGTGGACTGACTCACTTCTAGTTTGAAGTGTGGAACCACTCAACATCCCTTTGTCAAGTGCTTGCTATCAATCTCTCTCATCCTTGCTATGCTTGTTAGATAGGACTTCAAATTGTCATCAATCTATCGCTCTAAAATAATATAATTTGAAGGTCTAATCTATTTTGTGAGAAATTTTGTATCTCTATTCACCCCTATAGAGCCCTTAGATCCAACAAGTGGTATCAGAGCTAAGGATCTACTCCAACAATCTCCCACGAGATGAGAAGATGGACGACAACCTACTTGGTTCACTCAACTTAGAAGGAGGCTTCTCCATGTGCCCTCTGTTCTTTGATGGCACCCACTTCCTCTATTTGAAGAGAAGGATGCAATTCTACATTCAAGGGATGAACTTTGACATGTGGAAGGTGATGGTTACACCTTACAAAGAGCCAAATGGAGTTGTTGCAACATGGAGTGAAGCTGCAATCAAGGAGGCTCAACTCAATGCAAAGGCCATTAGCATTCTCTACGCATCCCTCACTCCCATGAAGTTCAACCAGATCTCATCATGGGACACCACCTATGAGATTTGGGATAATCTGTGCATCACATATGAAGGCACAAAGCAATTCAAGGAGGCAGAGATCTACATGATTGGAAGCCTCCTAGAGAACTTCAAGATGGAAAAGAAATAAGGCATTACATAGATGTATTCAAGGTTGAATGTCATCGTCAATGGGTTGGTTGTTTTGGGCACTCCTTTGGAAAGAGGCATCATCAACTCAAAGATCTTGAGAACTCTTCCAAAGAGATGGGAGTCAAAGGTCACCTCTATTGAATAAGTAAGGAGCCTTGGTGACATCCCAACTGAAGAACTCATTGGAAATCTTCAAGCCCATGAGCCTAGACTTGACAAGCAAGAAGAAGAAGCTAAGCAAGAAGAGAAGGAAGCCAAGAAGATCAAAGATAATGCTTTCAAAGAACAAGTGGAGGATGTTATCCTTCAACAAAAACTTGCTTTCCAGACTTCTTCTCCCTCCTCTAGTGAAGATGCAGGCCCTAGTGAGCATGAAGCCAACTACATCAAGGGCAAGAACTTCAAGGGAAAGCAAGCCTCCTCCTCCTCTACTCCGAGATGCTACAAGTGTGGTCAAAAGGGGCACTAAAAGAATGAATGCCCAAATTCAAGAAAGTCTCACCACAAGAGCAGCTCAAGGAAAGAAGAGGATTACAAGAAGGAGAGCAAGCACAAGAGGATGGACAAGAAGGAAAAGAGACACAAGAATGCAACAAATACAGCTTGGGAAGCTTCATCTTCAAGCACCTCTAGCTCCAAAACAAAGGGATTAGATGATGTCCATTTAGCCAACAATCTCCCCCTTTTTGAAGATGACAAACATTTCTTAAATATAAAGTAAGGAAATATAAATCATGTGAGTTTCATACCTGAAATTTACCTTTTGTAGCCATTCTTGTTTTGCAAGTGGATGCCGATCGAGATATTATAAAACACATTTTATGTTTGTGATTTATATTATTTCTTTCCCTTTGTCATTTCAAAAAGATATCCAAGATAATTATTTAGTATGACTTTGTATCTTTCTTATGCATTGCTCCCCCTAAAATAGATATCTAATCAAAGGATTAATGCACTCCAATTAATGGTAAATTTAGCCACAATTGAATTTTCAATTATTTGCAAAAAAAATTTACCCTTTGTGATCCATTGCATATATTACTCCCCTTTATTTGTATGCTCTACTATAATAGTCTTATAAGGCATGTATTTGTTCAAATGAAGCCATAGAAGAGACACTTTTATTAATAATAACTTAGTGCTTCTACATTTGAAAATATGACTCATAAAACATGCTTGCTTAAAAGATATCCATTACAATCATTGCAGAGATAACCATTCCATTACAACTATTACAAGAAATACTCATAATCTCACTGAAAAGACCGAAGTATTACATCAATATTTGGGTCTTTCCCAATAAAGGGCTCATCTCCATAATACTTGACCAATGTCTGCCACTCCAAGGAACCTGTCTTGGTTAAGGCATAAGCTTCCAAGAAGGTGGGAACCTGATCAAAGCGAAAATTGGCAGCAATGTCTTGAAGTTGCATTTGAGAGAACTGAGTATGTGTGAGATCAGGAGATGGTTGAGGTGGAATTTGGTAGTAGTTGTAGGAAGGGTTGTATGGATTTATCATTCCAGGATTTAGAGAATAGGGATATTCACCATATTGATTAGGAGAGAGAGCTTGCATCCTTTGGTTTAAGTAAGTCATGGCATGGTGATTGTAATCTAATTGTCTACTCAGATGATATTGGGATCCAACAATGTATGTTAAAGTGTTTGTAATGGGATCATAGGGTAGGTTGGTAGGAGGTGGTGGAGGAATGTCTTGAGTGGATGTTTCTCCTTCCGTCCTAGCCCTTTTGTGGCCAAAGTCAATTCCCATTTTCTCTACTGTATTTTTGCTTATCTTTTGAGGTTTTCTATCCCATGTGTAACCTAGATCCTCAATATGTTTCTTAAGAAAATGTTGAGTGATTTGGCACACAAAGTCAGCATAAGGTGGATTGCCAGAAAATTCAAGCATATTCTTAAGGATGATACAAATAAAATTTATGGGAATACTTTTGAGAATGGCATAGATAAGATACATACGAAAGGTGGGTACTTCAGATTTGTTTTCTCTAGGATGGATGTTAGTGGAAACAATGAGGTTGATGATCCTAGCTTCAGGTTTGAGGTTTATGGCATAATAGGTACCCCTATCTTCATGACAAGTCGTATTGGATTGAAAAATGGCCTTTTTGATGTCACTAAGGCTAGTTGTAGTGTCATCTTGGGAGAGTTTGTTGAGTGGATTTCCAGTGGTAAGGTCAAGAAAATCTTTATATCCTTCTACGTCTATGCTAAGCATATCAAGAATACCCTCCTCAGTAAAGTGGAATCCATACCCATTGACCATAGAAGAGAAGGAGTCATGGTTGGGATGTGGGGTTAAGTTGGCATAGAATTCATTAACTACTTTGGAAGAGTAGGAAGGGAAGGAGGGATTTAGAAAATCAGTTAAATGTTGCACCTCGAAGAGTTCCTCCAAGTCGACAATGCTGTGGAAGTCCATGATGTCAACTGGCTGTTGTGGAAGAGGAGTTATTGAGGAGAGCCTGAGATAGCGGTCGCCTGCAGCTGTGTCGATGAAGGGGATGTCATTGATGATCGACAGCGGTGGAGAGACCGTCCTTCCTTTCCTAGATGCAACTTTCTTCTTTCCACACGCAGATGATGAAGCCATTTCATTGCTTTGAGGTGGAGAAGTTGAAAGAACGACTTGTATGTAGAGAAGCTAAAGATTTACACAAAAATGCACTAGAGAGGAGCTAGAGAAGTAAGAATGTGAAGGTGTGAAGAAATGGCTCATTTTTGGTCTTATTTATAGCAAATCAGTACCTATTTCGGTCGACCATTCGTCGACCGACGACCGCAATGATCATTTCCTAGGCACTCCTCTCGGTCGTCCAACAGTCGATCGAACTAGCCGTTGAGACCGCAACGGTCATCATTTTTTTAATTTATTTATATCGCCTTTTAGTTCATACAATTGGAGTTTCACAGTGTCGGCCTCGGTCGAATATTTTGTCGACCGACGCTTGCTCGGTCCAACAACTTGTTGACCGGAATCATGTCTGAGTTCGCCTGTGTAGCTTTTACTTGATGTGTATCGGTCGAGAGAGATAGCCAACCGAGATGTTTTCGGTCGACGAATTCGTCGACCGAGTTTGTCTCGGTCGAAAATTTTTGCTGACCGACCAAGTTGCTGTGAATAGAATTTTGAGCTAGTTTTTAATGCAAGTGATAGACTAGATTTGTAGATCATATATATGTTTTCTAGAGGAGTAATAATGTAATCATTTGAGCATTATTTGAGCATATAATGTAATAATGTAGAGCATGTAATATAATCATTGTCTAGGATATTTGAGCAATTCTAAGGTCATAACTAGTTTTGATTTTGACCTTTTATCAAAAGCACATTTTGAATCAAGATACTAAGATTGAGTATAGTAAAATGATGTTCAAATAAGCATTTTGTCGAGCTTATTTTAGGTCGACCTCGACTACGACCATGGCGCCCCTTGATTAAATTTAATTTCAATCAAGAGGCAAATTCTGCAGATTTCCAATTTAAACATTCATATGTGAAGTATAATTTTTGCAGGTAGCTATAAATTACTATCAATTTGAAGCACATTAAGTGATACCTATTATGAAGACTTAATATGGGCATCATAATGAAATCTTTGACCTTGATTTTTCTAGAATGTATGTTTTACATTCATTGTGAATGATGTCTCATAAGCTTTGCTATGGGTACATAAATATCAAATCCCATTTCTTCTTGTACCCTTATTTTCAGATTAATCATACGATTCTTTAGAAACATATATCCTTGAAAGCAAGATTAATGTCTTAAAGTCAAAATTTGCTAGATAAAACATTAGTATTCTTGTTCTAAGAGACACTATTTGGCTTGTCATAGCATCATCATTCATTTGTTACAAGCCATGCATACAAGATGCATTTATGCCATAGAGTTTTAGTGTTATGTAAAAAGGCAATTTCAATGATAGCATCATCAATATTTGTAATCATAAAGGTCATCCATTTATGGTTTGTATATATAAATCAAAGATTATTTTAGACAAACCAAGTAAAAGTGAAACACAATGATCATGGTATAATGATTTTGATAGAACAGTAGAAGCATCTCCACGATACCGTGATCAAGATACACACATATAATTTCATGAAATACAATGATCATGATCATTTAAACTAAATTTCAATACACATGATCATGGAATACTTAGGATAAACTATGTGGATTATGATAAAATAGTAATTTCCTTGATTTAAAACAACATGATTCATAATTTTCAGTTTTAAGCCAAACCATGTAGAGGATAAACCAAAATAATCTCATTCAAGTTCATAGGTTTTCAATTTTAAGACAAACCATGAACATGCTTAATAAACTTTTTCAATAATGTTTGTTTAAAAAATCAGTCTTCATATAGTACTTTTGCAATATGTTTTTAAGGATTTCATATTCATAATGTTATACTTTTATTCAACAATTCATGATACAAAAGATCAATATGTATTATTTCAAAGATGGTCTCCAAGATTGATTTTGGATATTAAATCATTTATTAATAACAAATTGATAGAAAACTAAATTAATTGAAAAATAGGTTCAGCAGAACTTGATTCGGTTGAACTATTTGTCGACCGAATTTATCTCGGTCGACTATTTCTCGACCGATAATGTTGTTGTTTGTACATGTTTTATCAGATATATTGTAAACTACAAAACAGTAACCTGCTCGGTCGACCATTTCTCGACTGACAATGTTCTCGTTCGAACAGTTTCTCGACCAAGAAAGTTTCTTTTCAGTAATTGTTTCCAAGTAAAATAAGAATATGAAAGTTAAAGCTCGGGTTATGCACACAACGTTTCTTCACCTCGAACACCTCAATAAAATGGGGTTGTAGAGAGTAAGAATAGGTCTCTACAGAAGATGGCTAGGACCATGCTTCTTGAGTTTGATATTCCTAAGAAGTTTTGGACTAAAGTTGTTAGTTGCTCTTGTTATGTGCAAAACTGTGTTTTTACTCATCCTTCCCTTAAGAAAATCCCCTATGAACTATGGCGTGGTAGGAAGCCTTCTATTGAGTATTTCCATGTTTTTGTATGTCCTTATTTTGTTTTGAATACAAAAGATTCCCTCAAAAAGTTTGATCCGAAATCATTTAAGGCTTTATTTCTTGGCTATAGCACTACTAGCAAGGCATATAGAGTTTATAATGTTGATCTTGCTAAGGTATAAAAATCTATTAATGTAAAGTTTATTGAGACTAACCCTTCTATTCTGAAAGATATTACTTCAAATGATGATGTTGTATATGAAGTAATTCATATTCTTAAAGAACTCAACATCACCCAAAAAGGAAAAGAGGTGGTTGCTCAAGAAGAAGACAAAGATGATGAAAAGAAGGATCAAACTACTCAGTTTGCAAAAAATCATCCTAAAGAGTTGATCTTAGGTGATCCATTTGAGAGAGTGAAGACACAGGCTGCATTCAACAAATAACAATCCAACAACACCTTCATCTCCCAACTAAAGCCTAAAGATGTTAAGGAAGCTCTTGGGGATGAAGAATGGATCCTTGATATACAAGAGGAGCTGGAACAATTTGAGAAGAACAAAGTTTGGACCCTTGTACCAAGACTAAGTGATAGAAATATCATTGTCACCAAATGGGTCTACCGCAACAAGCTAGATGAAAGTGGCAAAGTGGCAAGAAACAAAGCAAGGTTAGTGGGTCAAGGCTATAATCAATAGGAAGGTATTGACTTTGATGAAACATATGCACCTATAGCTAGACTTGAGTCCATTCGTATGTTACTTGCTTTCACTAGTCATGAAAACTTTCTTTTGTATCAAATGGATGTTAAAAGTGCATTTTTGAATGGTACAATTGAGGAGGAAGTGTATGTTGCACAACCTTCGGGCTTTGACCATGATAATCTACCTAACCATGTTTGTTTGTTGCAAAAAGCTCTCTATGGAATCAAACAAGCACCAAGGGATTGGTATGAGAAATTAAAGAACTTTTTGTTAGATCATGGTTATATCATGGGCAAAGTGGATTCTACCTTGTTTCTAAAGCACACTTCTAACAATTTTCTTATCTTTCAAATATATGTTGATGATATCATTTTTGGTAGAACTAACCTTGATCTTTGCAAAGAATTTAATGATCTTATGCAGAGTGAATTCAAGATGAGTATGATGGGTGAGCTTACATTCTTCCTCATCTTTCAAATCAAGCAAACAAAATATGGGAACTTCATCAACCAAGGCAAGTACACCAATGAAATACTTAAGTGCTTTGGCATGGACAATACCAAGATGATGGACACACCCATGTCAAACACTACCAAACTTGATAAAGATGAAGAAGGAGAAAAGGTAGATGAGAAGCTCTATAGAGGTATGATTGGAAGTTTAGTTTACTTAACTGCCTCTAGACCTGACATAATGTTTAGTGTTGACTTTTGTGCTATATTTCAATCAAATCCTAAGAAATGTCATCTTATTGTTGTTAAGAGGATTCTAAGTTACTTAGCCAAAACTCGAAACTTTGGACTATGGTATCCCAAGTCAAGGGACTTTACTCTTACTGCCTATAGTGATGCCAATTATGCAGGCTGCTTGATTGATAGAAAGTGCACAAGTGGCACTTGCTTCCTCCTAGGAACATGCTTAGTCTCTTGGTTCTCTAAGAAACAGAGCATCGTGGCATTATCAACCACTGAGGCTGAGTGCATTGCAGCCGGGAGTTGTTGTGCCCAGGTCCTATGGATGAAGCAAGTGCTCTAAGACTTTAACATTTAGTTAGATGATTCTCCTATCTTTTGTGATAATACTAGTGCAATTAACTTGTCTTACAATCCTATATTGCATAGTAGAGCTAAACATATAGAAGTTTTCCATCACTTTCTTCATGATAACATTGCCAAGAAGGATATATATATCACGCATGTGGACATAGATAATTAGTTGACAGACATTTTCACTAAACCTCTAGCAGAGAGAAATTTAATTTTATTAGATCAAAATTGCTTATAACTACTTTGGATGAACCTGATATACCTTCTAGCTAGTAGTCATCTATCCTATATGTTTTGCATCTATCTTGATCATCTTTTAATGCTAATATGCTTAAATTGCTTTTTGACGTGGTTTATTATCACACTAACAAATTCACTCGGGGTTCATATCCTAGAGTTTTTAACCAAAACCTTGTGCAATAATACCACCCACAAGTAGACGGGTCTTTTCACAGTATAGTTAAGGATCGAATCCCAAAGGACACTGTTTTTAAGAATCTTATACTAGTCAAATCTAGTTGAATTAAGACTAAATTTTAGAACAAAGGTTGGTTTGAGGTTAATTAGACTAATAGAAAGAAAGTAAAGAGCAGAATTAAAGTTGGATCTAGATTAATGATGGGGATCACTGGGGTGGTCCCGGGTTTCACCACCACTACACATGCAAACATATCCAATCACAAATATCCAGGCAAGATATAACTAACCAAATAGAGTTGTTGCGAACCCTCTGTTAGGATGTTTAGGTTCATGTAAGCATCACCTTAGGCATTAGATTTCTTGTCGCCATCCTAATCATGCACTTATGGTTATGAAGATGTAGACATCCAACTGAAGCTGCGGCCCCCCTATACAGACATCAGGCACATAGAAGTGTCACTGTGGGCTAGATGTCTCATCCTTTCACGGATCACACACTTACGACTTCAGGGAATCCCATCAGAAGTTCTCATCAAGGAGTCAACCACATTAATTGTCATTCAAAACCCACGTATAGAAGTTCTCACAACATAGGAACGAATAAGATAAATGCAAGTAGGTGATCAATCTACAAGCACACATCAAACGATTAATAACGAAATGAAAAGTTATATACAAGCCATGGAATGTTTTAATGAAAATACATATAAGCATGGGTAGCGGGGTTAGCCCCCGCACCCCAATGAAATGAAACTACTCACTCATGATGCGAGGAACAAAAAGAACAAGAGAGAGGGAAGATTCCGCCATGAGCATAATGCAGAAGATGGTCGTAGCTTGGTGAAGATACAATCTTCTATGCCATGTTGGAGCAGAGCTGGACGAGGAGCGAGGGAAACTGCGATAGACAAGAAAGGCCTTCTTAGTCCACCTTCATTCTCTTCTCGACGTTCTTGCTCGCAGCAGGAGGAGTAGTCTTTGGATGTGTATGTGGAATGGATGCACGTAGCCTGGTGGTGTAGAAGAGTGATGGATTGGGATCGAGCCTGTATTCAGGCAGCCTGGCGGCGTTCCCTCGAATCCCCCCTTTGGTATGTTGGTCTTACAGTGTATTTATAGAGTTGGTGGACGGATGGACTTTGTTCTTCACATTTTTGGGATTGGTCTACTTTACACAGTTTGGAAATCATTTACTCCTTCACAGTTTGGGAAACCGAGAGGGTTCTCACGGTCCTGCGTCTTCACGGTCTGCAAACCGATGGCTGCCCTCACATTCTTTAGAAACCGCAAGGGTTCTCAAGTTCTTCTCTATGAGCCGTCCAATCAGTTTTGGAAATCATTTACTCCTTCACGGTTTGGGAAACCGCGAGGGTTCTCACGGTCCTGTGTCTTCACAGTCAGCAAACTGATGGCTGCCCTCACGTTCTTTAGAAACTGCAAGGGTTCTCACAGTCTTCTCGATTAGCCATCCAATCAGTTTTGGAAACCAATCATGAGTTCTCAGTTTGGAATTTGCAAGGCAACTTCTTAGTTTGAGACTGATATGGCAGGTCGAAGAGTTTGAGGGGAGCGGCGGTGGTGGTTGTTGTTGTCTGTCGTGGTCTAGTCGAAGAAGGTGCAGGACGCTGTTGGTGAGGAAGATGATGTCAGGATCTCACGGAGGTCATGGGGGAAGAGGGAGTAGTGTCAAGGTGTAAGAGGAGGTCACTGGTGGTGATGCGTGGAGTTGGTGATCCGATGGAGAATACAAGTGTGTTGATTTTTGTTGGGGTGCAAGTCCAGCATAGGATGATGGCATCGGGATGAGAGGAGGAAAGGAAGATGATGGCCGCGACCAGGAGGTGGAGATGAACAGGATGACGGTGGTGTTGTGGGTGATTTGCAGAGGTCCAGGTCTGGATCCAGGTGATGGAGGGACAATGGTGAAGCACGATCTTGGGGCTGTAATGCTTCACACGGTCTTGAGACTGTGAGAGCTTCACTTGTTCTCGAAACTGTGAGGAGGTGGGGATGTGAAATGTTGATTGCTGTGAAGGAGAAGGTGGAGCCACCAAGGTGGTGATCTAGGGTTAGTTAGAGGGTCTTGTTGAAAGTGGATGTCGTGAGGTGTTGCACACCAAGGTGATGATGTTGGTTATTGGTTACCAACTATGGAGGGTGAAGTGAAGAGGAAGGTGGAAGGAAATGTGCTCGAGATCAACAGAGGGGGTGAATTTTATCAGGGATGTGGCGATGATTGTAGGATCTAAAATTGGTGAGATTCATCTTGAGTGAAGGTAGGCCCCAGTTGAAGATTCAACATCATCCTGACCTACTCATTATGCATGAAATTCATATAGACCCTAGTTAATAAGCTTGATAATAAAATCAATTAAGCAAGATTGCACATTGTAAGATTTAGGAGATAAAAGTGAAACATATTGAGCCAATTTGGGCCCAAGATGGCGACTAGAATCGCGATGAATTATGGATTCATCACTTTTTCATGTTCATATTGCCTTGTTTTTCTCTTGTTTTTTGGTCTTTTTTGTAAATGCTTGTTTTATCACAAAATAGTACCTAATGATGAGTGATATGTGCCTAAGTATGTTTAACATACATAATGGACTTGAAAAATATATTTAATTAGCTTTTAAATGGATATAAATTAAGTTTGATGGTTTTAGGTCAGGTTGACCATCGGTCGAGTTTCCCCCGGGACAAACTCGGCCGATCCATGGCCGAGAGCTTTTTAAAAAAATGACCAATCAGTTGAGTTTCAGACTCACGGAACTTGACCGATCCGTGGGCTAAAGACAACTTAGGTTGGATTCGGTCGACTATTATCCCACTCAACTAGAGAATAGTCGACCAATCCCCTTCTTCTAGCCCTAAGCTCTCAACCCCAGACCTTACCTTCCCTAACCTAGCCCTGGTCTGACCTAGGAAGATCTTCCTAGACCTCCCCCCTTGCTCAACCTTGGTGTGTGAACTGTTTTGGTGGTTTGTTTTGTGTGTTTGCTCTTTTCCTCTCCTTCTTTTTACCTCCATGGATTCACATAGAAGAAAGAGACCCGTCCCTAGTAATGTGACATCCTCTTCCTCGTCTTCTTGCTTGATTATGTTCAATGAGACCCTCTTTGTCTCAATAGAGGTTGTAAATAGGTATAAGGACCTTCTTCCTAGGAGTCCTTTTCCTTTTATAGCCCTTTTAGAGCCTAGCCCTAGGCGTCAAGCTACCATCGATCAAGTGGCGAGGTTTATCTCCATTCATCACCTATCTGCTCTGGCTGTCGAGCATGATTACTTTCAAAATTCCATGTCTAGCACAAAAGCAGTTCACGAATTCAACACAAATTTGTGTTGGATTTACGACTCCCTTGTACCCCCTCTAAATACTCAAGTGATCCTTACTTCAATGATAACCGGGAAGAAATTCCAAATCTCTGAGGATATCCTGAATGCTTTCTTTTCAGGAGCTGATGAGAATGACACCTGGCGTAAGGATTATGGTGAGTATTTTGACCTTTTAGACCTTGAAGGTTTCTACAAGCAGAATGAGATCACTCTTCCTAATATCCATCACTATCTAAAGAAACCTGATGTTCCCTATAAGAAGAAGAGCACCCTACCCTCCTCATCCCTAGATCTCAAGAAGTGTATATTAGCTTTAGTGGTCAACTACAACATCCACCCAAAGAAAAATCAAACGGATATTGCAGAGAACATTGCGGTGATCATGTACTGCATCTTAGAAAATGTTGGAGTCAAGTGGTCTAGATATATTCTCCACTATATGCCTTGCTTTAACTCTGGAAAGAACACTCGTGGCACCCATCCCCCATATCCTGCCCTGATATGTGGTCTTTTCTAGTTTGCCACTGAGAAATTACTCTTCTCTGACTTCCACTACAGACCTGCTAGGAAGGGAATGTGTATCAGTGATACCACTATTTCGAAATCTGTGCCTATCCTCTCCTCCACCACACCCGGTGCCTCACCCTCTACCTCTGCCTCAACTACACCTGCCTCTACCTCAACCCGAGCCCCACCTCCTAAGACTACCTAACCTAGTCGTGCCTCATTATGTGTGTCTAATGAAACTCTCATGGGTTACATGATGCACCAAAAGGCATAGAACCTCTAGGTCCAGGAGCATATGCACTAGAATTTATGTTCAATCATGTCTAACATGAACTTATCCTATGCACACCCTTACCCCACCTACCAGCCATAACTCGGTAGTGAGTATGCATCCTATGCATACATTCATTTCTACCATGCGCCTGAGCCTTCCACTACTACTCCCACACCCTCTGCTGTTGGTAGTCCTACTCATGCCTTCCTACCGTTACCTATTGGCCTCTTGGCCACTCTGCTTGTCAGTCTGGGTGATTATGCTCCCTCCTTCCCTCAAGACAATGAGCTCTATGCTCTTGGTATGACTTGGGATGAGAATAATTCTTGTTGGCCCGGTCGTTGCTTCGGTCCTTCTGTGGACGAGATGATGCCTGACCAGGCTGATGCTGAGACTGCTGATGTTGATAAGGATGTTGATGCCAGTGAGGATGATTGTAACATCCCTGACCTGGGGTTATAAACTAACCCTAGGTATTTTGCTTAAATATGTGATTAGATGCTTGTGGTTATCTTTTGATATGTAATTAAAACTTCTGAGAAACATATATTTCCATTTTTGTCCTTTTAAACAATGTTGTAATATTGTTTTATTAAATATGGTCTAATGTGCAAATTACCCAATTAGAGGGGTTAACTTGCAAATTGCACATGTTAAGATGTTTATCTGATGTTGAGACATCATACGAATGCATATGATGTGGTGGAATGAATTCCGCAAGCTTGGGCACCAATATATAGCTTGTAGAGCAATCTTTATGCTTTAAAACCTAGTTTTGGTGTAAAGTGCAATTTACCCAAAATCTAGGGTGTAACATGTAAAATATACCATATAGAATATCGTTCATGACTTTTGGCATCAAGTAGAGTAAATAAAATGATGAGGGCATCTAATTTGATTGATCAAGTAAGAAAGATAACTTTGATAATTAAATAACTAAGTTTTAAGCAAGATGACCCCTTTATATATATACAACTTATTAAGATATATGGATCCTTTCCCTTTTACCTTGGATAAGGGAGGAATTTTGCATGTGATAAGAAGGGAGAAACGTGGCCAAGAAGTGGAGAAGGGCTTGGTGGATATAGTTGGAAAATAAAGGAAATAATCTTCCTTGCTTTGAAAATACCCCAAAAATATATAAGTGCATCCTTTTAACAAGCAAAGGATCGTTTCCCTTCATTCCTTCCCTTATATTCTTTCTTTGGCTGACTAAGGAGAATCTCAGGAGCAGCGGAGAACGACCAGGCTAGTTTGGGTAAGTCTTGATCATCATTTATCTCGATTTCATGGTGGAAATCCTTATACAAGGTTGGTTTGTTAGTTTTCCTTACACAATTCTTCTTTCTAGCCTTCTTCTCCACCCACAACCTTGAAGAACGAACCTTGGGCAACCTTTGCAGCTTCATCCACCATTAAATATACGAATCTAGGAGCTCTAGATCTAATCCTAAGGTGGGTTTTATAACTCTAACCCTTAAAGTTTTGCTTATGCATCTTCCTTTCATGAAAACGTTGCTTAATCTCCTTCTTTAGACTCTTCTATGTGTTCTTGCTAGCAAATCCGTGAAGAACAATCCATGTTCTTGAGGTAGAAGAAGATGGAATTATTTCCAAAGTTCATCCTAATCTTGCTTTAACAAACGGTCCTCCACCTCTTTCTCAAACGGTTTGCAAAACTGTTTCAAAGCAAACAGTTTCAAAACCGTTTGAAGAGCAAACAATTTCACAAGAACGTTTGGGAGCAACCGGTCCAAGACCGTTTGGATGGGTTGACCAAGCATTGACCATTTGGAGATATGTTATAAACATTATGGACTAATCACCCACCAAAAATCATCATCTAATTCCAAGTAAATCACCAATTGAAGGCTCATTAGTCACCTAAACCCTAATCGGGATTATTACTGATTTCAATGATGCAATCATGTTGAAGTTTGGGTTGAGTGGACCAAACGGTTTCAAAACGGTTTGGGGATCACCCAAACGGTCTCAAGACTGTTTGGTGATCACCCAAGACCATTTTTCGGTCTAGGGTTACGTGGATTTAACCAATTGAGGGTCCAATCATATCAAGTTATTGAGCAATTAAGTGCTGATTTTGTGACCTAATCTAGGGTTCAACCCTTAAGTGAATGACTTAGTTTTTTATAAAATAATGGGAAAACGGTCTCAAGACCATTTGGAGGATGTCCAAATGATCCCAAGACCATTTGGGGTCAAGTCATGACCCAATTGAATGATGGTCCAATGGGTTCAACATCAATTAGACTCATGTTGATACATGTTGAAGGGTAATCAGTTTCAACCCTAGTCCAATCAATCCAAACCCTAATTGGTGATCAATTGAGGGTCAATTGAGGATCAAATCAGTTAAGGTATGACCTAATTAACTCAGTTGATAAGTGGTTAACCTTTATTTGAACGATTGACGGGTTCAACCTTGGAAACCCTAGCTCAATTGGAAGAGTTAACACACTTTTTGGTCCATGCAGTTTTGAGGGTGTTTGGACCAAACGGTCTCAAGACCGTTTGGGTCCAAACGGTCTCAAGATCATTTGAGTCCAAACGGTCTCAAGATCGTTTGGGACCAAACGGTCTCAAGACCGTTTGGGACCAAACGATCCCAAACCATTTGGTGACCATGCGGTTTCAAGATCAATTTTGCCCATACGGTCTTGAAAGTCAACGAGAGTAAACGGTCTTAACCTTACCTAGGGCAAACGGTGTTGATGGTGTACTTGGCCATGCGGTCTTGAAAGTCAAAGGGAACAAACAGTCAACAACTCCAAACAGTTTCAAAACCGTTTGGAGGTTGAAAGTGCAAAACTGTTTGGGGTGTATTAAGGTCAAGAACGTTTGATGCCTTAGTGGTCAAGATGGTTTAGTAGTTGATTAAACTAAACCCTAAAGGTACCTAAAGTGATTAAGGGAACAAGTAATTAGATGATTGATGCATGTAATGGTCAATGGTGAACATTACAAAAGAACCCTTAGTGAGATAGTGTGACTAATACCCTTGATTAAGCAAACCCTAATGACCATAATGGTGATGAAATGACTTATATTATCAAGGTTGATTTGACTTAATCTAATCAAGAGTGATGTAAACATCATCTAATAGTTAGAGGAGAGAGAAGACTCCCTATATGTATGAGAATCAATTAATATACTTCCAATATGTATGAATACACATAATTAGAGTATGATCCTTCATAGTGAGATCATGGAAACCCTAATTGTGGTGATTAATGAATCTTAACTTAATTGA
Organism: Alisma plantago-aquatica; assembly: GCA_963693085.1. NCBI lineage: Eukaryota > Viridiplantae > Streptophyta > Magnoliopsida > Alismatales > Alismataceae > Alisma > Alisma plantago-aquatica. The sequence goes on along the minus strand of OY856410.1, from coordinate 134,085,675 downwards.
AGGCATTAATGGAAGTATTCTTCATACATGATGATGGTATGACCTCAATATCATGTAATGTGAATAGTAAACCCTAATCTAGGGTGATGTGAGGATATGAACAATAAACCCTAATTTTGGGTTGTGCTCTTAAGCATGATGCTCTATACTAGATTATGGAGTGAGTAATCATTATGCCTTATAAGTTAAAGGGGTTGAATAACCCTAATTAGATTAAAAGGACACCTAACCCTAAAAACCAGTCATGGTGATGTGACACGGTTGTGGTATTCTGTCTGTAGCACGACCGTGTAATGAAGCACGACCGTGGTGACTTAATCTTGCACAACCGTGCAAGATAGCACGACCGTGGTGTTCTATGAATAATTTGAAAAGAATTTGTATTGTGCTGATATAGATATTACGTGCATGTTTTCAATTATATTAGTCATGCATGTTGTTACCAAGAGGTAATCATAGCCATGTAAGGGTTATGATACTACATTTATTGAAAGTATTCTTTAAGCTTTGAAAATAATGATATGTTATGTTGCCTATTAAAAAGGTAACTTTTAAGATGGATAGGTTGTATGATCCATGAAGACCATTTGTATTGTTATAATCAAAGTCATGTTGTTAAATGACTTGATGACTATATGTCACATGGTAACAAAGTGTTATGATGATCTAAGGGTTTGAACACCCCTTTTTTGAATCATAATAATGAGATGGTTAGGGATTGATATCCCAATGGTAACTGATGTGCAATGAACTTGATATAATTAGTACTCCTTCTTTATAAGCAATTGTTTTCATGGTTTGTGTTTGAAAACATACTTGATGTTAAAATAATACTATAATGTACTTAAATAATCAAGTATAATGATATCATGTAGAGCCCTGATCATAGATCCATCATTTTCAGTAGTTTAATGATGGTGAAACAGGTTTTCTTAAGGGAACTCCTGGAGAACATACTTTTGAGTATGTTGGGGTTATGGACCCAAATATCCTTACGTCCTAATGTAGGGATTGATGTGAGATGTATTTTAATCTCTCATCCCTTCATTATATGTTTATGCCGGGATGATGTATCACTAATATCCCGATGATGTTGTTAATGGTGCATCGGTGTGAGATAAACAAGAAATCCCTTGATGACGAAGAGAGTACAGAATGCCACTATAACTCTAATAGTGAAGTTGCCAGAATACCCTAGAAAGCTATTATAGCAGAGACACGAGATGTCCTGCATGTTGGTCCTCACACTGACTGAGGAGGATGAGGTCATAGGAATCCGACTCTTCTAATGACCTATGTATGGTACCGATTGCGATTTCGTAATGGTCGGTTGGAGTATGAGAGGTGTAACTCATCTCCTCAGGGCATAATAATGTTTGTAAAATGTAATCAGCTGTGTAGCATAACTGCTTAGGTTGAACTATGAGAAACAATGATTGATTATACATTGTTTAGAATATTCTAGTTATATAACTAGTATACATGTTCTTCATATTCTTTATTGAGATATGCCTTGATATTCAATTAAGTTATAATTGAAATGATTGCCTAAGAGAATGTTGCTTTACTTAATATTAAACCTTCTGTTAAATGTTTATAGTTTTACTGCTTATTGTTATTCCTTTATTGCAATAAAAAAGCTTCTGGCGGAGAGTTATAACTCTCAGTGGGACAATTATTCAAATTGTCTCACCCCCGTGGGATTCAACTTTTTAGGTAGACACCGCGGACGAAGGAACCCATCAGTGGGTGAGCAGCAGCAGCAACACCAAGGACAACAGTGATTCTCATGTGGAGACACTATCTGTCAAGTCTTGTAGATAGAATCTCCTATGTGTCGTCTCTGTACTCTCAGGTCCTAGGAGTTAGTAGATGTTTAAAATAGATATGAGATATTGGCTTAATGCCTCGAGATTTTTGTATCTTGCTTTGTACAGGTAATAGAGCAATTGATGTGGTAATCACTCGAGATGTAATGATGAATCATGTTGTAAACAACTTATTATGTTTCTTTATGAAAGAGTTTTATCATTTAAAGATCTCTTTACAAAAAGTTTTAATTTTTAGTGATTTTTAATAATTATGCTGCTAGTTAATCACTTCCGCTTAGTTTATCTCATGTTTTGGCGATTCGATCGTCACAATTTAGTGGTATCAAAGCTCTAGGTTTGCTGAGTCTACAGAGACATAGGACTTAGGATGTTGTGTCTATTCTAGTGTCTTCCAGTATATCTAATAGTGTCTTCTGCTCCTCAGGAGGAGAAGATAAGATTAAGGATGTATGGACCTCACGAAGAACACGAAGAATATGTTGCAGAGAGTAGTGTTGCTGCACCCAGAGAAGGTGCAAGAAACCCAGAGATAGAAGAACATGTGCCTGAACCACCCCAGTTCAATCCAACTGACATGGGGAACCCATCCGTCCAGACTATGTTTGGTCAGTTTATGACTGCCATGACACATATAACTGATAGGATGCCTATACCTGCACCTAGGACACCTACCCATCCTGAAGGACAAGGAATCGACAAGACATTTGAACGACTTTGCTGAGTTGGAGCCACAGAGTATTTCGGAATAGCTGACCCCGCAGATGTCGACTTGTGGTTAACTAAACTAGAGAAGGCCTTTAGAATCTTGAACATCCCAGAAGCTGAGAAGGTTAGACATGCTTTGTATCTTCTCAAAGGGAGTGCTGGTCATTGATGGACCATGGAAGAATAGAAGAGGCCTGGTGTAGAGATTGCCTGGGAAGATTTCCGACGGGAGTTTATCAACAGATATTTCCCTAAGACATTCCTGGATGAGAAAATCTCTCAGTTTGAGAGGTTAAGACAAGGTCCAATGAACATTAGCGAGTATGAGGCTAAGTTCATGGAGCTGTTACGGTTCTGTCCGCACATGGCAGCTACAGATGAAGAAAGGATTAGGCATTTTGAGAAAGGATTAAATGCTGAGTTGACTACACCCGTGTCTTCCCTAGAGAATAGAGAAAGGTTTTCTACCTTTGTAGAGTCTTTCAGAAGGATAGAGAGGTCTGTAGCAGAGAAGAGACAGACCCAGAATAAGAGGATGTATATTCAGTTCCAAGGATCTTCATCTAGAAATTTCAAGAAACCTAGGTTTTCTGCGCCTACACCACCACCTAGACCCAGTACCCAAACACAGTGGACGTCGAATAGGGGTAGACGACGAAGTCTACCACTAGAAGGAGCTCGCAGTTCAGCATCTATGTCGGTTACAGGACCACCCAGACCACAACAACTAAACATGAGTTGTTATATATGTGGAAAATATGGGACATCTGATGAAAGATTGCAGAGCCAAAGAAGTGAGTGTAACTCAACCCCAGAGGCAGAGTCAGCAAGGATCCCAAAGGTGACATTTTCCAGGAGGAGATAGAGGATATGGACAAGCATCCCAAGCTGGATCATCAGCACCTAGTCAACGAGAACCGAATCAACCACATGCAACAACAAGATTTTATGCGATAAATCCACCTGATGCAGTGATCAACCCTTGGGTTGTGGCAGGTCAGATTGAATTGTTATATTCTAATATGTCTACATCTTGTGTTGTATCTATTTTGATTGATCCGGGTGCTACACACTCCTTTATCACTCGAAGAGTGATTCTTGACTGCAACTTGACTATAAGTCATAGAGCAGATAGTTTGTTGCTAGAAACTGTGGGCTCCGATCTCCAAACCACGAATTATTCCCGATTTAAACATGCGCGGAAGCAATCGATAAACAGCGGAAGACAAAAATCACGGGAAATTAAAACTTTTCGAGACAAGAGCTTGAAACCACAAACCTTTTCCATAGAAAAAGGATTTAACTGTTTACATCACTGAAAATTACTTCTTGAGTAATTATATACAACATGATACAAAATTCTCAAGAATTCATACTCCAAAACATTTCAGGACCTGAGAGTACAGAGGACACATAGGACTTGACTCTAACTACACCATGAAGCAGGCTAGATCTCCACCTGAGATATTTACTGCTCCTGATGCTGCTGTTGCTGGGATTGGTCACCTGTGTTCTTGTTCCTCCGTCTTCGACGACCACCTAAAAAGTAGAAGTCTACGGGGTGAGACAATTATACATAATTGCCCCAGCGAGAGTTATAACTCTCCACTAGGCTTTATAAGCAAAGCAAGGAATAACTAAAGCAATAAGAGCCTTCAAGATATTCACTAGCAGTTCTGATAATGAGCAAGAGTTCAATCAATATTAAAATATGAGAACATCTATGCTATTCAAGATAACATCAATCAAATAACTCGTAGATAACTCTAACAGATATACTACGCTGTTGATTATGTTTTTCAAACATTATTGTTATGCCCTGTGGAGATGAGGCTTACCACTCATACTCCAACTGATCGCTAAGAAGTCACATCAGTATCATACATAGGTCATTAAAAGAGCCGGATTCTTATGACCTCATCTTCGTCAGTCAGTTAGAGGATCAAATGTTAGATATCTGGCGGGATATCTTTTGTTATAGCTCTCCAGGGTAAACTGGACCTTCGCTATTTTAGAGTTACAGTGGCGTTCTGTACTCTCTTCGTCATCGTAAGATTTCTTGTTTATCTTTTATCGATGCGGTGTTTGTGTCTTTAAGGGAGTGTAGATATACATATCACCTTTAGGACTTTATGGTGGGGTCTGATGGACTACTAGAATCTACATCATCCTCTCACCTTTTCTTTTATAGTGAAGGTATGACGGACTACAAGAATCTACATCAAATACCTACACTAGGATGTAAGGTTCTACACATCCATGTACCCCACATACTCAAAAGTATGTGATCCAGGAGTTCCCTGAGGAAAACCTGTTTCACCATCATTTAGATTCTGACAATGATGGATCTATGAGCAGGGCTCTACATTTCACTTGATTAGTTAGGTACATTCAATATTCATATCATCATACAAAAACACTAGCATCATGGCTATATATGAGAATACTAAAATGTAGCAAGCCTAACTCATTTCAATTACCAGTTCTCAACTATCTCATCACAAGTCATCTGTTAAGCATGACCTTGATGGTATTTATGGCTCTTACAGCCCATAAATCACAAAAGATGTCACTTAGCAGTGCATCAAGATGATTCACTATTCATAGAGCTTAAGACATGCTTCCAATGAATATAACATGGTATTTCATACCTGGGTATGACCATTATCTCATAATAACCTGCATGGTTAGTTCAACAGATAATAATAAACAATTCAATAGTTAGGGATGCATTCCCAATTAGGGTTTCACTTGGAATCACCCTCAACTAGGGTTTCACATGGGATCACCCTCAACTTGGGTTTCACATGGAATCACCCTCAACTAGGGTTTAATACAATAACCCTGTCAATTAGGGTTTACTGTTCATCTTTCATGTCATCACCCTAAAATTAGGGTTTACTATTCACTCCATGGTGAATTGTACTCATTACATCATTATGTAAGAGAAACATCATCATTAAGGCTTCTTAATTAGAATTAAGATCTATTAGATATTATAAATAGGGTTTCCATGACCTCACATAGGTGGGTCATTCCCTAATCATGCACATTCATGTGTAATTAAAGTATCTCACTTGAGTTTCCTCCTTAAAAGGGTACTTTCCCTCTCTAGGATACTTTCTCTCTCTAGAAATACTTTATCTCTTCTCTCACTAGTAGATGGTGACAACACCACTCTAGATCAGGTTGAGATAAGTCTCCATTGACTAACATAATCCAAAACATCAACATCATGTGATTAAGGTTTGATTAGAACAAGGTTTTACCCCTTTAGACCCTTCAAGGGTATTTTGGTAATTTGCCACATGATTACCATCATGGGTTAACTCACTAATCACATAGTCCCTTAATGACCTAGGTTACCATTAGGGTTTAGATTGAATCATCATTGAACTAATTACATCATCAAATGGTTAAGTACAAACCATCACCAATCTCCAAACGGTTTCAACCTTCAAACGGTTTCAACAACCCAAACGGTCTTGAGACCGTTTGGAGGTGAAGACCGTTTGGAAGGGTTGACTTCCAAATCGTTTGGAGCTTCAATCGGTTTGAAACCGTTTGATCAAAATTACTTGAGATCGATTGGACCAAACGATCCTGAGGTCGTTTGAGCCCAAACGGTCTTGAGACCGTTTGGCCCCAAACGGTCTTGAGACCATTTGGATCCAAACGGTCTTGAGACCGTTTGGTCCAAAAAGGGCTCAAACCGTTTGGACCTCCAAAGTGGTTCAAAGGTTACCAATGTTCATGGATATGTGTGTTGAAGTCCTCAAATGGTTAAAGCTATGCTAACCACTTATAATTTGAGTTAGTCAGGGTTAGCCTTAACCACTTAGTCATCCAATTGACCCTCAATTGCAAGCCAATTAGGGTTCAATCCTCCTCAATTAGGGTTTCAATTCGATTGGTCATCAATGTTCAACAATGTGAATCAATTCAAGGTTGAACCTATCAATTGACCTCCAATTGGGCTCAAACTTGGACCAAACGGTCTTGAGGTCATTTGGACTTCATCCAAACGGTCTTGAGACCGTTTTCCCAAAGTTTGACCAAAATCCAAGTCGTTTTGACTAAGGTTGAAGTCCAATTAGGTCAAAATCAGCAATTTTCATCAATTCATCAATTTCCTACAATTGGACCCTCAAACCATTAGATTAACTTAACCCTAGACCTTCAAACGGTCTTGGGTTGTGCCCAAACGGTCTTAGGACCGTTTGGAGAAATCCCCAAACGGTCTTGAGACCGTTTGGGTCCTTCAACCCAAAACTCAACAAGATCTATATGTCAAATCAGCACTCTTGCACCCGATTAGGGTTTCATGTTGAAGTGCCTTCAACTTTCAATTGGTTAAGAATTAGACTTTGATTCTTTGCAGAGATGAAATTCAATATGTTAGGAACAGACCCTGAAATGGTCGTCCTTTGGTCAACCCTTTCAAATGGTCTTGAGACCGTTTCAATCCAAACGGTCTTGCAAGACCGTTTGAGAGCAAACGGTTTGAAACCGTTTGAACCCAAACGGTTTGCAACCGTTTGGACCAAAAGGTCCAAGGTCGTTTGAAAAAGTAACATAGGGAGTCACGCCCCTCATCTTCAACCTCTAGCAAGGTCAGTTTCTCCACTGATTTGCTTGCAAACGTGCAAGGAAGAAGGGAGGTAGAAGGAGAATTTACCAAGTAAATTGCAAGAATTGAACATACATTTAAAGCATAAGTTTAGAGTTATAAAACCCGCCTAAAGATTGATCTTAGAGCTCCAAGCCTTCAAGCTCCAAGCTTTAATGGCGTCCTTGAGCTTCCACAACTTGGTCAGAGGTGAATTCTCCAAGGAAACGTTGCTTTGGTCGGCTAGAACAAGAAGACTAAGTAAGCTAACCATAAAACCAACCTTAGAAAGTGAATTCCTCCATGAATTCGAGCTAGAAGGTGGGGTTCTCTTACCTAGAACAGGTTGGTCGTCCCCCCTGAGCTCCAGAGCTATCCTTGGTCGTTTGAGCAAGAAAGGAAGAGAAATGAAGGAAAGAAAGTTCGTTCACTTAATTGCAAGGGGAAAAGGGCTTATATACTTTAGCCTCTTTTACACCCTAAGGACCTCACAAGATTGAAAATCACATATAGGTCCCTCCTTGCTCAAAGGCACGACCAAACCTATCTATCCTTATGCAAATCTCATGAAATCTCAAGATCTAGGGGTAAAGGAATCCAACCTTCAACTAGGGTACAAACATGAAAGGTTTTCATACCCATTCTAGGTGATTTCTATCACAAAGGTCATTTTTCTCATCTGATTATTAAATGATGTATCCCTTTCATCATTTCTACTCTAAATGATGATAAGAGTCATAAAAGATATTCTATATATTAAGAATTTACAACTTGGACCCCTCAATTTGGGTAAATTGCACTTTAACCCACATTAGGGTTTCTAAGCATGGGAATTGCTTCCACAGCTGCACCTTGGTGCTCAAGCTTGGGAAATCCCTCAAACTTTACCATAACCATTCTCATGATGTCTCAACATCAAAGGAACATCTTATCTTGTGAATTTTGCAAGTTCAACCCTTAAACTGGGTAATTTGCACATAGGTCCCTGCATACAACACAATGCTACAACTTTATACAAAAAGGAGCGAAATTGAAAGTAATTGTTCCTGAGGAACTTAATTACATGCCAGGGAGTGTTCACAAGTATATTAATTACATAATTAGGCAAAACTTCCAGGGTTAGGTCATAACCTAGGTCAGGGGTGTTACAGGAACTCCGTTGATGGGGTCTGCTGTGTTGTAGGAGGTATGTTCTCCCTGCATCCTTTTCTTTTCTGGACATCACATTCAAGTGGATCTTATACCACTTGAGATGCATGGATTTGATATAATCCTTGGGATGGATACCTTAGAAAGGTATAAGGTTGTCTTGGATTGTGAGTCCAAGCAAGCTGTGTTTGCTGATGTTAGTGAGACATGTATCTTTCAAGGAGAAAGAAAGAGTCTACCCACCTGTCTTCTGTCAGCTATGGTTGCTGAGGAGCTGATGAGGCAAGGATGTTATGCATTCTTGGCCCATGTGGTAGATACTACCATGGATAGTCCTAACCCTGTCGAAGTTCCTGTAGTCAGGGAATTTGAAGATGTATTTCCTGAAGAACTTCTAGGTGTGCCACCACCTCGGGAAATTGATTTTGAGATCAACTTAATCCCAGACATACAACCTATAGCACAAACACCAAATAGGATGGCGCCTGCTGAGATGGCAGAACTCAAGAAACAACTACAAGAGTTGCTTGAGAAGGGTTTCATTCGACCGAGTACTTCACCCTGGGGTGCTCCGTTCCTTTTTGTTAAAAAGAAAGATGGGTCAATGCGGTTGTGCATTGATTACAGACAATTAAATAAAGTAACGATAAAGAATAAGTACCCTCTACCGAGGATTGATGATCTTTTTGACCAGTTGTGTGGTGCAACCATCTTCTCAAAGATAGATTTGAGGTCAGGATATCACCAGCTACATATTAAGGATAGTGACATACCAAAATCTATCTTTAGGACGAGGTATGGTCACTATGAGTTGACAGTTATGTCGTTTGGACTAACTAATGCACCAGCTGCATTCATGGAACTCATGAATAGAATCTTCCGACCTTTTCTTGATCAGTGTGTTGTTGTCTTTATAGATGACATCCTAATCTATAGTAGAGATGCTCAGCATCATGAACGACATCTTCGTCAGGCTCTAACTTTGCTAAGAAAACACAAGCTATATGCTAAGTTTAGCAAGTGCGAGTTCTGGTTACCAGAAGTTTCTTTCCTTGGACACGTGATATCTACTTCGGGTATTCGTGTTGACCCTACAAAGGTAGAATATGTCCTGCTATGGGAGCAGCCGAAGACACCGACAGAAATCTGTAGTTTCTTAGGGTTGGCTGGCTATTACCGAAGGTTCATTAAGAACTTCAGTTCCATAGATTTACCCTTGACTAAGTTGACCAGAAAGGATGTTCCTTTTATTTGGTGTGATAAGTGTCAACAATCTTTTCAACTATTAAAGGAGAGGTTGACAAGTGCACCTATGCTTGTGTTACCTGAACAAGGAAAAGGATATATAGTTTTCTGTGATGCCTCCAAGAATGGACTTGGACGTGTGTTGATGCAGGATAAACATTTGATTTCTTTTGCTTCCCGACAACTTAAGAAACATGAAGAGAATTATCTGACACACGATTTAGAGCTAGCTGTTGTGGTTCATGCCTTGAATATCTGGAGACACTATCTCTATGGAGAGACATTCCAGATTTTTACTAATCATAAGAACCTTAAGTATATCTTTTCTCAACATGAGCTTAACATGAGGCAACGCCACTGGATGGAGTTAATCAAGGACTATTACTGTACAATTGATTACCATACATTGAAGGCCAATGTGGTTGCAGATGCTTTGAGTAGGAAATTAGCAACGCCAGCCTTAGATAAAGTACAACTAAATTCCTTAGTATGCTCTAGGAGAGATATGCTTATCTCCTGAAGGCAAGACAATGTACAGTTGAAAGTGTCATTGTTAGCCGGGTTGTTAGCTGAGATGCATATAAAACCTACTCTGAGAGAGCAGATCAAGGAGGCACAACAAGTTGATGCTGCAGTTCAATAGATCAGATAGGAGTATGGTGATGAGAAACGAGATGGTTTCCATGACTCAGATGACCAAGTAGCCTACTATCATGGTAGGATGATAGTGTCAGATGTGGATAACTTGAGGAAGTCAGTCCTGGAAGAAGCTCATTCTTCGATGTATGCTATGCATCCAGGAAGCACCAAGATGTATCGAAACTTGAAAGATATGTATTGGTGGCCTGGTTTGAAGAAAGACATTGATGAGTTTGTTATGCGGTGTCATGTATGTCGGCAGGTTAAAGCTGAACACCAGAAGCCTACAGGAACAATGCAACCTTTACCCATACCACAGTAGAAGTGGGATCATGTAACTATGGACTTTATTGTTGGCCTACCCAGGACATCCAAAGGACATGATTGCATCTGGGTAATAATTGATAGGTTGAAAAAGACAACTCATTTCTTGCCTGTCAAAACAACCTATTCTGCTGAGAAGTTAGCACAGTTATATGTTGATGAGATTGTGCGACTGCATGGAGTCCCAGTCACCATTGTTTCTGATAGAGGTCCCTAGTTTACGAGTTGTTTTTGGGAGCAACTTCATAAAGCTCTAGGCACACAGTTAAGGTTTAGTACATCCTTTCATCCTAAGACTGATGGACAGTCAGAAAGGACTATACAGACCTTGGAAGACTTGCTTAGAGCATGTGTTCTCCAGTCTACAGGGAGTTGGGATCTGCACCTAAGCTTGATAGAGTTTGCCTACAACAATAGCTATCACCATAGTATTGACATGGCACCTTATGAAGCTTTGTATGGTAGACGTTGTAGATCACCCCTATGTTGGTATGAAACCGGTGAATATCAGTTGTTAGGTCCTGATCTTGTGCAGCAGACCACAGAGAAGATTAAAGTAATACAACAACAGATTAAGACTGCACATGATAGGCAGAGGTCTTACGTTGATAAGCGTCGTAGACCTTTAGAATTTCTGGTAGGAGACAGAGTGTACCTCAAAGTCTCACCTTGGAAAGGAGTTCTGAGATTTAGAAGGAAAGGGAAGTTAGCTCCTAGGTTTATGGGGCCTTATTCAATCATTGAACGGATTGGAAGAGTAGTCTATAAGCTAGAGTTACCACCAGAGTTACAGAGGTTACACCCTGTGTTTCACATTTCCATGCTGAGGAAATGTCACCTTGATACAGAATCAGTTCTACAACCTATGGAAGTAGAATTGAATGATGATATATCTAATGAGGAAGGGCCAGTGTCAATCCTTGATAAAAGAATTAAAAAGTTGAAAAAGAAAGACATAAGTCTTGTGAAAGTCCTCTAGAATCACCATGGTGTTGAAGAATCCACATGGGAACTAGAGGAAGAGATGAGAAGGAAATACCCTGCTCTTTTCTCTTAATATATTTTGTTGATTTCGGGGACGAAATCCTTGTAAGGGGTGGATAATTTGTAACATCCCTAACCTCGGGTTATGAACTAACCCTAGGTGTTTTGCTTAAATATGTGATTAGATGCTTGTGGTTATCTTTTGATATGTAATTAAAACTGTTGAGAAACATATATTTCCATTTTTGTCCTTTTAAACAATGTTGTAATATTGTTTTATTAAATATGGACTAATGCGCAAATTACCCAATTAGATGGGTTAACTTGCAAATTGCACATGTTAAGATGTTTCTCTGATGTTGAGACATCATAAGAATGCATATGATGTGGTGGAATGAATTCCACAAGCTTGGGCACCAAGATATAGCTTGTAGAGCAATCTTTATTCTATAAAACCTAGTTTTGGTGTAAAGTGCAATTTACCCAAAATCTAGGGTGCAACATGTAAAATATACCATATAGAATATATTTCATGACTTTTGTCATCAAGTATAGTAAAGAGAATGAGGAGGGTGCCTCATTTGATTGATCAAGTAAGAAAGATAACTTTGATAATTAAATAACTAAGTTTTAAGCAAGATGACCCCTTTATATATATACAACTTATTAAGATATATGTCTCCTTTCCCTTTTACCTTGGATAAGGGAGGAATTTTGCATGGGATAAGAAGGGAGAAACGTGGCCAAGAAGTGGAGAAGGGCTTGGTGGATATAGTTGGCAAATAAAGGAAATAATCTTCCTTGCTTTGAAAATACCCCAAAAATATATAAGTGCATCCTTTTAACAAGCAAAGGATCGTTTCCCTTCATTCCTTCCCTTATCTTCTTTCTTTGTCCGACTAAGGAGAAGCTCAGGAGCAGAGGAGAATGACCAGGCTAGTTTGGGTAATTCTTGATCATCATTCATCTCGATTTCGTGGTGGAAATCCTTATACAAGGTTGGTTTGTTAGTTTTCCTTACACAATTCTTCTTTCTAGCCTTCTTCTCCACCCACAACCTTGAAGAACGAACCTTGGGAAACCTTTGGATATTCATCCACCATTAAAGATACGAAGCTAGGAGCTATAGATCTGATCCTAACATGGGTTTTATAACTCTAACCCTTAAAGTTTTGCTTATGCATCTTCCTTTCATGAAAGTGTTGCTTAATCTCCTTCTTTAGACACTTCTATGTGTTCTTGCTAGCAAATCCGTGAAGAACAGTCCATGTTCTTGAGGTAGAAGAAGATGGCATTATATCCAAAGTTCATCCTAATCTTTCTTTAACAAACGGTCCTCCCCCTCTTGCTCAAACGGTTTGCAAAACCGTTTGAAAGCAAACGGTTTCAAAACTGTTTGCAGAGCAAACAGTTTCACAAGAACGTTTGGGAGCAACCGGTCCAAGACTGTTTGGATGGGTTGACCAAGTTTTGACCGTTTAGACATTTTTATAAACATTATGGACTAATCACCCACCAAAAAGAATCATCTAATTCCAAGTAAATCACCAATTGAAGGCTCATTAGTCACCTAAACCCTAATCGGGATTATTGTTGATTTCAATGATGCAATCATGTTGAAGTTTGGGTTGAGTGGCCCAAACGGTTTCAAAACCATTTGGGGATCACCCAAACGGTCTCAAGTCCGTTTGGTGATCACCCAAGACCATTTTGAGGTCTAGGGTTAAGTGGAGTTAACCAATTGAGGGTCCAATCATATCAAGTTATTGAGCAATTAAGTGCTGATTTTGTGACCTAATCTAGGGTTCAACCCTTAAGTGAATGACTTGGTTTTTGATAAAATAATGGGAAAACGGTCTCAAGACCGTTTGGAGGATGTCCAAATGATCCCAAGACCGTTTGGGGTCAAGTCATGACCCAATTGAATGATGGTCCAATGGGTTCAACATCAATTAGACTCATGTTGATACATGTTGAAGGGTAATCGGTTTCAACCCTAGTCCAATCAATCCAAACCCTAATTGGTGATCAATTGAGGGTCAATTGAGGATCAAATCAGTTAAGGGATGACCTAATTAATTCAGTTGATAAGTGGTTAACGTTGATTTGAACGATTGCGGGGTTCAACCTTGGAAACCCTAGCTCCATTGGAAGAGTTAACACACTTTTTAGTCCATGCGGTTTTGAGGGTGTTTGGACCAAATGGTCTCAAGACCGTTTGGGTCCAAACGATCTCAAGATCGTTTGGGTCCAAATGGTCTCAAGATCATTTGGGACCAAACAATCCCAAACCATTTGGTGACCATGTAGTTTCAAGATCAATTTTGCCCATGCGGTCTTGAAAGTCAACGAGACTAAACGGTCTTCACCTTACCTAGGGCAAATGGTCTTGATGGTGTACTTGGCCATGCGGTCTTGAAAGTCAAAGGGAACAAACGATCAACAACTCCAAATGGTTTCAAAACCATTTGGAGGTTGAAAGTGCAAAACTGTTTGGGGTCTATTAAGGTCAAGAACGTTTGATGCCTTAGTGGTCAAGATGGTTTAGTAGTTGATTAAACTAAACCCTAAAGGTACCTAAAGTGATTAAGGGAATAAGTAATTAGATGATTGATGCATGTAATGGTCAATGGTGAACATTACAAAAGTACCCTTAGTGAGATAGTGTGACTAATACCCTTGATCAAGCAAACCCTAATGACCATAATGGTGATGACATGACTTATATTATCAAGGTTGATTTGACTTAATCTAATCAAGAGTGATGTAAACATCATCTAATAGTTAGAGGAGAGAGAAGACTCCCTATATGTATGAGAATCAAGTAATATATTTCCAATATGTATGAATACACATAATTAGAGTATGATCCTTCATAGTGAGATCATGGAAACCCTAATTGTGGTGATTAATGAATCTTAACTTAATTGAAGGCATTAATGGAAGTATTCTTCATACATGATGATGGTATGACCTCAATATCATGTAATGTGAATAGTAAACCCTAATCAAGGGGGATGTGATGATATGAACAATAAACCCTAATTTTGGGTTGTGCTCTTAAGCATGATGCTCTATACTGGATTATGGAGTGAGTAATCATTATGCCTTATAAGTTAAAGGGGTTGAATAACCCTAATTAGATTAAAAGGACACCTAACCCTAAAAACCAGCCATGGTGATGTGACACGATCGTGGTATTCTATCTGTGGAACAACCGTGTAATGAAGCACGACCGTGGTGACTTAATCTTGCACAACCGTGCAAGATAGCACATCCGTGGTGTTCTATGAATAATTTGAAAAGAATTTGTATTGTGCTGATATAGATATTATGTGCATGTTTTCAATTATATTAGTCATGCATGTTGTTACCAAGAGGTAATCATAGCCAGGTAAGGGTTATGATACTACATTTATTGAAAGTATTCATTAAGCTTTGAAAACAATGATATGTTGTGTTGCCTACTAAAAAGGTAACTTTTAAGATGGATAGGCTGTATGAGCCATGAAGACCATATGTATTGTTATAATCAAAGTCATGCTGTTAAATGACTTGATGACTATATGTCACATGGTAACAAAGTGTTATGATGATCTAAGGGTTTGAACACCCCTATTTTTAAATCATAATGATGAGATGGTTAGGGATTGATATCCCAATGGTAACTAATGTGGAATGAGCTTGATATAATTAGTACTCCTTCTTTATAAGCAATTGTTTTGATGGTTTGTGTTTGAAAACATACCTGATGTTAAAAGAATGCTATAATGAACTTAAATAATCAAGTATAATGATATCATGTAGAGCCCTAATCATAGATCCATCATTGTCAGTAGTTTAATGATGGTGAAATAGGTTTTATTAAGGGAACTCCTGGAGAACATACTTTTGAGTATGTTGGGGTTATGGACCCGAATATCCTTACGTCCTAATGTAGGGATTGATGTGAGATGTATTTTAATCTATCATCCCTTCATTATATGTTTATGCCGGGATGATGTTATTAATGCCGCATCAGTGTGAGATAAATAAAAAATCCCTCGATGGCGAAGAGAGTACAGAATGCCACTGTAACTCTAATAGTGAAGTTGCCAGAATACCCTGGAAAGATATTATAGTAGAGACACGAGATGTCCTGCATGTTGGTCCTCACACTGACTGAGGAGGATCAGGTCATAGGAATCCGGCTCTTCTGATGACCTATGTATGGTACCGATTGTGATTTTGTAATGGTCGGTTGGAGTATGAGAGGTGTAACTCATCTGCTCAGGGCATAATAATGTTTCTAAATGTAATCAGCCGTGTAGCATAACTGCTTAGGTTGAACTACGAGAATCAATGATTGATTATACATTGTTTAGAATATTCTATTCATATAACTAGTATACATGTTCTTCATATTCCTTATTGAGATATGCCTTGATATTCAATTAAGTTATAATTGAAATGACTGCCTAAGAGAATGTTGCTTTACTTAATATTAAACCTACTGTTAAATGTTTATAGTTTTACTGCTTATTGATATTCCTTTATTGCAATAACAAAGCTTATGGTGGACAGTTATAACTCTCACTGGGACAATTATTCAAATTGTCTCACCCCTGTGGGATTTAACTTTTTAGGTAGACACCACGGACGAAGGAACCCATCAGTGGGTGAGCAACAACATCAACACCAAGGACAACAGTGATTCTCAGGTGGAGACACTGTCTGTCAAGTCTTGTAGATAGAATGTCCTATGTGTCGTCTCTGTACTCTCAGGTCTTAGGAGTCAGGAGATATTTGAAATAGATCTGAGATTTTGGCTTAATGCCTCGAGATTTTTGTATCTTGCTTTGTATAGGTAATAGAACAATTGATGTGGTAATCACTCGAGATGTAATGATGAATCATGTTGTAAACAACTTATTATGTTTCTTTATGAAAGAGTTTTATCATTTAAAGATCTCTTTACAAAAAGTTTTAATTTTTAGTGATTTTTAATAATTCCGCTGCTAGTTAATCTCTTCCGCTTAGTTTATCTCGTGTTTTGGCAATTCGATCGTCACAATGATGATGATGATGATGATGATGGCTCTGATGGCTTCACTGGTGACTCCGGTGATGAAGGCGCTGCTACTTCACCTTCAGATGGAGATGATGACTATGAGCCTGATGCCGAGGATGATGATGCTGTGGACATAGATAGCTTAGATGTCTAAATGTTCTTAGTTTTTAGTCTAATTTGCTGATCATATATATCTTTCTAGGTTATTTTGTATTAGAAACATCTGGGTACATGATCTAAGATGTACTATTTTAACTTTAGCTTTCATCGATTCTCACTTGTAGTTATTTTTATGAGAACATGCTTCATGAGTTGTAATCTATCTTTTGTGCACTCATTCTCTTTGATCAGTTATATCTTATGAGTTGGTGCCATATTTCACCATATATTTATTATGACCTAGCTTGTGTGTTTCTCTCGTCTCTGCTTGATATATGTTATGTGATTGCATGTTTAAATATCTATGTGGTTGTGCTTTGAGAATACCTTTTTGTATGTTTCTATACCCCCCTTCCTTTTTGATAATGTCAAAAGGGGGAGAGAGAATTCCAATGTCTTGAAACTCAATCATATTGTTACTATTGCTTATGTGATCCTTTTCTTATTCTTTATATGTCTTATCATGTGACTTACTAAAGGATCATGCAGTACATGCATGTTATATTGCTTTGTGTAGAAAGAGAAATTATGCAGGTTAAAGTAAGCATAGATTGAGGGGGGACAATTCACATTGTTCAAATCTTGAAACCCCCAATTTCACAAGGCAAAGGTATAATTTCAATATCCTTTTCAATATGTTTGAGGAATGGTTTGTCATTGTCAAAAATTGGGAGAATGTTGACCTAGAGGTTATACATTGTCCATATTTTGATAATGACTCAACCATTCCATTCATATATATCTAATATGTGTATTCAAGATTGATTTTAGGATTTAGGTACATGAAAAGGATCAATTTATGCAAGCCTTAGCTTGTCAAAGTTCAAGTCAAATGTTATGCAAGTGTGCTAATAAGGAATTCCTTTCAAAAGACCTTAGAAGAATTTTGTAATCACTTGTATTGATGATATGACTTGTAACTAAGATGAGAAAAATATGTGGGACACTTAGTACCAAGTTTTAATCACTTTTTAACCACATTTGAAAATTGATCACAGACTGCTGATCGGTCGAGTTGCAATCTCAACCGATCCCTTGGATCAATTTTCTGATGAGTGCATCGGTCGAGTTATACATTCACAGAACTCGACCGAATGGGTTACTAACCAAATGCGATTTTAGCTGATCGGTCGAGTTTCCCATGACAAACTCGACCGATAGTTTGAAAATTGGGTTTGTCTTTTAGCCGATCGGTTGAGTTACTTTTATTGAATCTTGATCGAATGTACTATACGGAAAAAGCAGAAAAAGTGATTCTAACCATTGGTGACTTGTTTGGACGAAAATAGATCCATTTCCTTGTGCAAAAATGGCCATAATTTGATCCTAAGTGTTCCCCAACTCGAGGGAGCACCCCCAGCTATAAATAGGACCACTTGGAGTTCATTCCAAGGTTGCTTATTCACTACACAGAAGGTCCTTGCTATAGTTGAGTGTGCTACCACCCCTTGAGCCCCTTTCTCTCTCTAGTTTACACTTCATTTTGTGATTTGTGAGTGAGTTAGGACTATTGTAAGAGAGCTCCACCTTTTTGCATGTAAAGCTCTCAATCTACCACTACTTCCCTATCCTCCTTCTTTGATGAAGAAAATCTAAATCAAGCTTCATCAAGTGAAGAAGGAGCTGTAGCTGGTCCTCATCAAGGTTGATGAAGAGGCGATGATATTCTCTAGGTGAAGGAGAAGGAAAAGTCTGAAGATCCAAGACGAGAAGAAAAGTCCTTCAAGGCGGAAGACTTGAGCTTGAATGGGTAAGACCTAGGTGAAGGTTGAAGATTCAAGCTAAGTGGGTAAGTTCCTTGTTAAGGTGGAGATCTCCTTGTGGTTGGATGGGTAAGTCCTTTGGTGGTCTATTGCTGTAAATCTCTATGGTGATATGATAAAGAAAAACACTTGCAAAGTTCTAGAGGTTGACCTCTCTAGGTAGTGGACTGACTCACTTCAAGTTTGAAGTGTGGAACCACTCTACATCCCATTGTCAAGTGCTTGCTATCAATCTCTCTCATCCTTGCTATGCTTGTTGGATTGGACTTCAAATTGCCATCAAGCTATTTCACTAAAATAATATAATTTGAAGGTCTAATCTATTTTTTGAGAAATTTTGTAGATCTATTCACCCCCCCTCTAGAGCCCTTAGATCCAACAATGATTACTATGGTGTATTTGACGTGACACATGGTGATGATTATGAGCCTTTATGAGGCATGATGATGCAATGATGATGTGCAGGAATAATGTGATCTGGTTTTATGACGTGTAAGAGGCTAAATGCCTAATGTGAGGTAGTATCCTCCAATGATGAGATGAGGGATTCTTATCCCAGAGGGATGCGATAATATTTATGGCCTTGTATGGAAGTGGTATTAAGTGATAATTTGACAAGTTCATACCTCATAGATTTTATATCTTCTAGAGTTGTACCTTTACCCCTATACTTTGTAGAATTTGTTTAGGGTTTGTATGTTGTAACTTGATTGATGTTAAAAGATACCCAATTGGCATAATTAATCAAGTGAACCCCTAATTATGTAGTGGCATGTGCCATAGATCCATTCCAGAGTCAGAACTTTGTTGAATGGTGAAATGGGCATTCCCAAGGGAAACCCAAAGCACATACTATTGAGAATGTTAGATGCAAGTGACTATGTCCTTGACATCTTGATCCCAAGTGTTTTGAGAACAAATGCGGTCGAGTCTCGGTGATGGTGAAAATGTGATATTATGTGATAGAGTACAACTATTGTTGTACCTCTATGATTGGGTTATATACCCTGGTTTCTAGTGCCACAACTTGTACCAAGGCGGGCTAGGTGTTTACAAGATTATAGCTTTGACTATAAGTAGCCATCTATAGGACTATAGCTTTGACTATAAGTTGTTGTTTTGCATATTGAATTATATGTCACTGCGGTGCTGACTCGAACTGACTGAGTAGTATGGGAAGATCATGAAGTCTGGCTCTTCCATAGATCTTGTATGGAACTAATTTCGACTTAGCAGTGGTCAGTTGTATTTGGGTGGTAACACTCAAATCCTCAGGGCAAATAAAAGACATAACACAACCGTGTAGTTTATTTGCTTAGGATCAAATGTGATTCACATTGGATGACCCATTTGCCTTGTTTCTTGTATTGTTTAGTTGATAAAAGTTATACATGTTCTTCATATTCCTTCTAAAAGTATAATATGTTCTACTTCTCAGTTGTAGATGACTAAATTTCTTAAACTGTGCTAACTGCTTTGCTCATATCATTTAGCTGAATCTGCTAATTCTGATAATAATGCTATCTTCCTGCTTTAGCTTATTTGTGCATATAATAGTTGTTGGCAAAGAGTTACATCTCTCACAGAGACGTTGGTTTCACTCTGTAGTTTTCCACATCTTTTAGGTGGTCATGCACAATGAGGTAGAGATCGTGTGATTGGGTTGGAGCAGCAAGAGGAGCAATAATTGTTGAAGGTTGGATATGTTTCTAGTGTTTTGTAGTAGAGTCCTATATGTCGTCCCTATACTCTCATGTCATTGGGAGTGTTTTGTAGACATTGTACCTTGATATGAGTTTTTGGTAGTATGCCATGGTTGTACAGTTGTTTGTATATGTGAACAGGTTATCATATGTAACATATTTGTGGCATGTTAGCCACTGAGCAGTGATATGTAATATATTTTGACATGATATATGATAAAGTTGGCATTGCTTGTGGAGTCATTGATAATAAGTTTCTTCTTTTGAGGTTATATGACATTGGTTTTAATTTACCCTATTTTATGGTAATCTGGATGTTTAGTGTTAGTTCTGCACTTTGTTTTGAGTTATATCACTCGTGTGGCATCAGGTTGTCACATCAATATTCTTTTCATTTATAGGAGCTTCATTAGAATTCAGAAAGTCATTGCAAAAGTCCATAACCTCCCCAGCCACATAACCCTCAATAATACTTCCTTCAGACCAATAACGGTTTCGAACATTGCCTATAAAAACACTCATATACCATTCAAAAGGATACATCCTATGTAAGAAAATAGGTCCTGACATTTTCACTTGCCTAGTCATATGGACAATAAGATATACCATGATATTAAAGAATTAAGGAGGAAAATACATCTTAAGATGGAATAGGGTAAAAACCACCTCTCTTTGTGACTTATCGAGATTCTTAGTATCAATAAATTTGTTGCATAGAGTGTTGAAGAAGAAACAAAGTTTGGTGATTGCAAACCTCACATGACTCGGCAGTATAGATCACATTGCCACATGAAATATTTGTTGTATTAGAGTGTGACAATCATGAGATTTAATACCTATCAACTTTAGATCTTTCATTGATATTGGTCTATGGATATTGGAAGAGTATCCCTATGGTACCTTAACATTAAGCAAGCACATGCAAAAAGTTTTCTTCTCCTTTCTAGACAACATGTAACAAGCATGAGGTAAATATATTTTTTTATCACTCCTAACTACTTATGTTAATTTTTACCTTATTCCCATTTCACATAGGTTCATTCTAGATTTGATGCCATCTTTAGTCTTACCTAATATATTCAACAAAGTACCAACGACGCTATCACATACATTTTTCTCAACATGCATTACATCAATATAATGACTAACTGCCACATAACTCGACTAATAATAATCCTAGAATATTGACCTCTTCTTGAATAAAGATTCATTACTCTGTGTGGGAATGGTACATTGTAATCTCTTACTAAATGAATAGACAAAGTCTTTTACTCTTTCATAGACAACCTCCTCTGATATAGGTTTAGGGGCACATTGTTCCTTATTTGATCCATTGAACACTTTGTGCAACTTTTGGTAAGGATGAACTTTTAGAAGAAACCTTCGATGACAAGATATACAGTCTTGCTTCCATCTTCTGGTCATATTGAATTAGTGTTCTCTTCACATATAGGGCCTACTTTGGATCCTATTACACTATATCCAGACAAATTCACATATGCTAGAATGTCATTAGTTGTACACAACACCATAGCATGAAAATGAAATATCTCTCTACTCAAAGCATCATAGGCCATCCCATCTTCTCCCCTGAGTTTCTTTAAGTCATCAATCATAGGTCCAAGATAAACATTTTATCATTGCCAGGTTGTTTAGGGCCCAATATCAACAACGACAACATAACATACTTATTTTTCATACACATCCAGAGAGGAAGACTATATATAACAATCATAACATGCCAAGTGCTATGTGGTCTGCTCAATGTGTCATATGGATTCATCCCATCAGTACAAAGCCCAAGTCTTAGATTCCCAACTTCTTCACCAAATTTAGGTTACAATAAATCAATCTTCTTCCACTGTAGGGAATTAGACACATGTTGTAGGATCCCATAATTATTTTTTATTACCTCTACATGCCACCTTAAATTCTTCATATCCATCAGATTGAAAAACAAGCAAAACTATGGTATTATAAGTAGATATCACATCACCTTGGAAGGAGAGTCAGTTTTGGACTTCCCTGAAGTCATCATTTTATACCTTGACGCCCCACATTTTGGACAATCTTTCAAATTGAGATCATCCTTTTTAAATAACACACAGTCATTCAGGCATGCATGTATCTTCTTAGCCTTCATTCTTATTGGGCATAACATTTTCTATAATTCATTTTTTGAGATTTGAAGCTCGTTTCCTTCAGGAAGATTTTGTTTCGACAAAGATAACAATGAAGTGAAGCTTTTGCCACTCCATATGTTGTTAGCCTTTAGATTATACAATCTAAACACAACACTCAGCTTTGTAAACTTAGTGCAACCCATGTATAATGGTCTCTCAGCATCATGCACACTGTTTCTAAACAAAGAAGGTGGATAGGTATGCTCTACCCCACAACTATCTAGCATAGCATCAACCATGTCTATCAGAATAGGTTCATTCATATTTACACCATCGACAACAATTTCTTCTTCCAAACAAGTAATAAGATTAACATCTACTAATCTCATAGTTAGAATATCTCCATGTCAGTACCATTTTGTATATCTTTGTACAATCCTGTTGCACATGACATGACTTCTAATTTTTTCAACAATATTGACTTTCAAGTTGTTGCCACAATGCCTATATGGACAATAGAAACTATGTCCATGTCATTTCCTATG
This sequence comes from Alisma plantago-aquatica, assembly GCA_963693085.1. Classification (NCBI taxonomy): domain Eukaryota; kingdom Viridiplantae; phylum Streptophyta; class Magnoliopsida; order Alismatales; family Alismataceae; genus Alisma; species Alisma plantago-aquatica. Next base: position 134,062,845 of record OY856410.1, on the reverse strand, counting down.
TTCCTCTACAAATCTTATTAACTGATCAAGACTAGTAATAAACTTCGGGGTGAAGTAATTTGGAATGGACATCCATGATCTATCCATTATATGATCAAAGAGAAAAGAAGAATTGGGTTTCAAGGTTTACATATTAGGTGTAGGATTTAAATATTAGGGTTTATTATTTAGGATTTAGGGATATGGGTTTATATATTAGTGTTTATGGCTTACATATTAGGGTTTAGGGTTCAGTAATGAATATGTGTACCACATATCCCATTTTGTAACACCTAATCTCACTAATAAGTATATAATGTGTATTTTATTTTCAAAAAAATTCAGTAGCATTTCCTTGCAGTTCTCCAAGTACACCGATGTAGATGGGAAAATGTCCACCAACATATGTACTTAGAGAACAAATGGGAAGTGTCGATGAAACATGTTCGAAACTGAATATACATTGTATGCTTACATCCTAAGTGACATTATGTGTTCAGGAGCAGTCCCAAACCGGGGACTATCCAAGATTTACTCCTAATTAGTAAATCTTGGGCGGGTTTCTAGGCCAATGGATAATAGGGAAAGCAATGTTAAGGTTCATCAAGACATGGTAGATCTTATAAACATCTCATATTTATTGATATCCAACATAGTTAAACACACTAATTATTTATCCATACCACATTCAAATTGATCAATGCACCCATATATATAAGAACATATACTCAAATTGAACAATGCACCCAAATAGTTTCTCCAATTACATATTAATACCGTAGTTACATTTCATCATTAACAAGTCGTATGACCTCAAATTATCAATGTATCAATGTTGATAGAGAGAGGGGAAACAAAATATCAAATTATAAAATTATCAATTTCATCATTGTAAAAGTTATCAAATATCAATGTGTCATTTTCATCAAACCAAAATATATTTTAGGTATCAATGTTGATTGAGAGAGGGAAGACCATTACCTAAATCTAAGGAGAGAAGCAGAGCGATATGGCTGAAAAGATAGCGCCTCTTCCACAGGACTTGGGCGACAGAGGTATTGGTTGTTGGCGAGCTCCTCTTCTAGTCAACGTATGCGGCATCCAACACAGAAACTAGAGGAAGTGCAGGTAGAGAAGAGATTAGAAGAAGTGGCCAACACAATAGCTAGAGGTGACCAACACAAAAGCAGTGGCGTAGAGTAGAAGAAGTGGTTGTGGCGACAATGAAGAGTAGAAGCAGCAGCGGCATAAACGGCAGAGAGTAATAGTAGTAGCGGCAGAGGAAGATACGATTAGCAGTAGAGGTGGAAAGCTCGATGGCGACGACAACAATCCCTAGTACTAGGTATTCGAGGAGTGATGAGAGAATGGGGAAAGAAATTTCACGGGTGGTATTACGTCATAAATAGTCATCAGTTGTTAATAAAAACCGACAATTATGCCCTTAAAATTTGGTTTTTTCAAAATAATGACATCTAACCTAGTGACTTAGATGTCGGTGATCTCTGAAAACCCGCTGTAAAAGGTCATTATCTGAATGAAAAAATGGCATGAGTAATGGCTTTAATCATTAGTTGTAGAAAAAACTGACACATATCCTAGTGACATGGTCGTTGGCTCTCTTTAATAAACCACTGCCAGAGGCAATTATCCTAATGAAACAAATCATCCTGAGTAAGGCATTAGTAGTCAGTTTCTCATGAAATAACTGACACTAGATTGCAATTTGGGTGGGGGCAATTTTTTATGGGGACATGGAGCGAAAAATCCATGTCAGTTTTGGGATGACAAAATGACACAGATTGTGCAAATTTTATAGTTTTTTCCTATAAATCAATTTTAGTTTTGCAGAGACAAAACTGATGGTTGAAGTATTTTGGAGGGAAAAAATATTTTATGTGAAGGTGTGTATCGTAGGTTCCCGCACAACCGAAGCTCATCTTAAAATTTTTAGAGGAAGATATTTAGCCCCAGAAAATTGTATTTTGTGGGTTATTTTAGACGTCAGTTTTTTGTAAACTAACTGAAATTAATGAAAAAGAGGTACCCGTGGATTTTCTTAATTGGCAGGACTTAATCGATGATGACATTTGTGCTAGAGAACCGAAATTATTTGTTATTTAGTGTCAGTTTTTCAGTGTAAATGATGTCAAGAGAAGCTACTTTAGAGGCCAAAAATATACTAGTGAGGTGTCCTGACACCTCTCCTTGGCACTCCCTCAGATCTTCTACTTTCTGCTCAACAATCTATAGAGAACCTATAACACTGAGGCACAAAAACCATCAACATAGTAAGAATTTTCATCCAAGAGCCACATGTCATTGCCACCTCACTCCATGACAACAATAAAAGCAATCTACTTTCCTCTCTACAAAACCTTAGCAGATTACAAACTGCATATGACCACCTTGTAATCAATCATTGACCACCCAGGTGATAGAACATAAGATGTTTCCCTCTCCCTTGCACCACCACCTCCTCATCCTCACACCCCAGCAATCATTCCCTCTCACTCACAATGAATCCTAAAACCCCAGAAACAACAAATGAATAACTAACTTTCCAGATCACAAGTGTCTCCGCTCAGGTCCCTAGCTAGCTAGGCCCCTTCCCATCTTCTCACTACCATCATAACCATGCAACTCACCACTACAACCATGCAACTACCATGGTCAACAAAATCTCCATTGTTACAACCTCATTTTTCAACATCTCCCGATTAATGAAGGATCTTAAACTTGAGGGCCATTACCTAAAATTCCCAAGATTCAAATTTAAAAAAATAACAAATAATAGAAAATAGTTTCCATTATTTCACAAATATTGTTTACAAGATATACAATGATGCTCCTCTAATGAGATACATGAATTTCCAACATGAGAACTTAATGTATGAGAAGTAGTATCTAACTAATCCTATTATACTTAGCTTTAATGTCTTCCATGAATTTCATCTGATTCATCATGTCTTGATGTCTTCATATATTGCATTTATCTAAAATATGTGAAACAATATGCATATCAGTATATTGATATACTGTATATGTGGGGTGCATTCATATGTTTGCAAGTACATAACTACATATAATCAAATAATTACTTGAAAATAATAACTAGCATTTTAATCACATATTCTAACCCATACTTGATATTCTATCTTAGATGTGATCATTTGTACAATCCAAGATCATGTTGATCACCCATTGATGCATGTCATCCTAGGGTTCAAAATATGTTATCTTACTTTATGTGATACTCATTGTGGCATTATAATTGAACATATTTCAAATAAACCCCAACAGTTTATTTAATCAATTCTCAATAAAACCTCAACAAACACCAACAATTGATATTGCGAGTAGTCATAATCATAGCCACATACCTCAATGTAGAACCATGAAGACCATGCAATCATACTTCAAGTACTTTAAGCATATCATCCAATCAAGCAAGAAAATATAGATTCCAAGCAATCAACATTTAATCTACATATAGGTATATCCTAATCTAGGATTTTGGGTTGTCTTGGGCTTGAATAGGGAATAAGAATACAAACCATAGCTCCATTGCATATTAAACATTAGGTTAACCCTAATTATTATATCCATCATCTCCTTTCATTATAAACACTTAGATCAGATTAAGTTCATTACAATTATCACAAATTATACATCATTAGCAAGTTGGATCCCCATCATATTTAGAAATATCAATTACAACATGAACAAAAATGATCAATGTCTTTAACACCTAAATTTCAAATCTAGGGTATTCATATATTATTCACCACATAAATATATATTATCCCTACTTTTAGAACTACAATGAAAATCAAGTCTTTCTTATATTTTATTTGTCGTCCTCTCATCTTTTTGGTCAAAATGACATATACTTTTTCTATTTTTTGAGTTATCAATAATTAACCTCAATTAATACTAAATAAACATTGCTAGTCCAATTTAACACAACCATATCAACATTTAATATCCTTTTTATTCATTGCCTTAGTTCTCATGCTCATGAATCGATTGGGAATCCATTTATCTAATGGTCCAGACCCAGTAGTCTCTTTCCCTTCTCATCATACCTAATGCCTCAGCCTACGTAGGTGACATCATGTAGATGTTGCCACTGGGCTAGAGTGTGACCCTCATAGTGTGTCTCTGCCCACTTGACTCTGCCCGCCATCCCCACTGTCCTAGAGACACAGTCACCATTCAACCTTCCAGTTCATCTTCTTCCTCTAAACTCCACTAGAAATAATACCTAGCATCTCTCTCTCTCTCTTAGCATGAATGACCGCCCTCTCTCCCTTCCATGGTTTTCTATCACCCACCCTGGGCCTGTAAGAATTTCTCTCTCACAACTTTGGCTCGGTGATGTGTGACTCTCTCACACATGTTTGTATGTCAGAACCACTGTGACATGAAGTGGAGGTTGGCCTTGTTGTAGGGTTCCCCAATCATGGTCCATCCATGAAGGCCATCTTCAAGCTTCGAGGAGGAACAAAGACCTTTGAAAGACACATGTGAGTCTCCCATATGACTCCCGCAAGCCACAATAGAAGGAGGTGTTGTAGATCACTAGAGGTGGTCAAATATTGCTTACCGGGCAACATTGATGCATATGGAGGTCAGAAAGGAGTGTGCCTTCATGTCTTTCTAGGAACCATAGAACACTTTTTTTCTCCGCAACATGCTACAGGTAAACAAAGGGGTACAAAGGTAGGGATCTCCTTAAACAAGGAAAGATAGGAACCATGTTCCCACCAAGTTTGGGATCCTATGGGTTTCTTATATAGGCCACAGGCACAACGTTAGGGTTAGACAGATGATGATGGAGAGAGAGATGGGCGAGGTATCTGGGTTTTCTTCCTTTCTTTTTGACGTAAGGTATGTGATTGGCTCTTTGGAAAGTGGTTCAATCATGTTAAATAAACATGATTTATCCATGTAATGTAGTCTCAATATTTTATATCCCACTATTTTGGTTAACATCAATGGCTATCCAAAAACTAAACACTTGTGTCCTAGTATGGACTCTCAATCCTGACTAAGTCTCTCCTCAATAGGATAATATTTGATTGGAAAATCAAAAGCCATTAAGGAGAGTATATATTGGATAATTTGATCATTAATCCATAATGATAGTCTTTATGATTTGGTATCTAGATTATTCTTTATCTCTATCTTTTCTATATCCCTTAAACCAATTATATTTATTCCATGGAAACTCATTAATACCTTCCCAAACCATATCTAATTTGTGATATTTACAGGGATTTGTTTCATATACAATTTTTTTTAAAGTATTTCTTTAAAACAATTATCCACATCACATGGAAAGTCATTCCTTCTCAAATTCTACAATTATTTTATAATACTATGGAATCTTGTCTATTATTCCATATTTAAATGTTCTATTAATCCGTACAACCATTATCCTTTATTTATGCAAGAATTCCTTTTATTTCTATAACTTGTTACACAAGGACTTATTTCGAAAGCAATTAGTCTCATGGGCCTCACATGGGCCACAGGTTGCACCCATGCCACATGAATAACATTATTATTCTATCAATAATAAAATTAGGGAATTTACTTCTCAATTCAAACATTATATTTATATAATTCAAATTCACCAAATTAAAGAATATTACATACACCCTCCTTAAAAGGAAAATTTTCCCCAAAATTCATACCTAGTAAGGTTAGGGTGAAGAGTAACTTACTGAGCTTCAAACCTTTAGGGTTCTCAACCCCTCTTTATCAACTTTTATTGATATGAAAAAATCTCATGTTACTAATGTTGGGACCTGAATTCAATTCTAGGGTTTATCCACATCATTGTTCATTATATGATATAATCACTTAGTGATTATATCTTTATTAGTGATTTCAATTTCACTTGGTGATCACTTTTTCACCCAAGTTTCCAACCAATTATTCATATATTTTCATATAAGAGTGAGGTAACACCTCAAACCCTAGATTATGCCATTAATCTCAATTTAAGGTATTCATTCTCATATGTCAATTTTAAACATAACATGTTTCTACCCAATCTTTGTCACCCATAATAAGATGAATTAAGCATTTGGTTGTAGCCCAAACACAAAGTTCATTCCATTCCAAAAGTAGAGGCGATGTATCCACACACTATCTTAAAACATTCGTCTTAATTTGAACCAAAACAATTCTTCTTAATTTGAATCAATATCATAATTACTTTTATTCCCACAATATTCCTATATTTCATGAAGCCAAGTTCCTTTATCACTCTTGAGTTGGTTCACAATCCACTTTAATATTTCATTATTACTTGACTTCTTGTATTCTTTATATGTACATTTCATGTATCATTAGCCTTAGTCACTTCCTTATGGTCTCTCGGGGTACATGTACCTATGGAGAGATCCCCTCTTGGCCTCATGGGCCTTATGCACTTATGGATTTACTTTCACATTTACACCTTGGGCCTGATGAACTCATGAAGGTGGTCAATCTCCTGACCCATGGCCTTGAGCAAACATGGATGGCCATATCCTAACCCCATGGTCTTACACACTTAGGGCATGATCACCTCCTAACCTCATAGGTCTCATGTACCTATAATCCTCCCTACTTGACCTCATGATTGACTTGGGGTTTCATCCTACCTAGGGTTTATTGATATATACAACTTTAACAATTTTTAGCACATTATTTTCTTATGTGATTCTTTAACCAGATTTGCTTCTTCTCTTGGGTTGGTTATTTTTCACCTTATGCACATGCATTGGGCTCATGAAGACCTTCCCTCTTGGGATTTATCTTTTGTGGTGGGCTTCCTTTCCCGACATGGCCTATTAGTGACCTTCCTTTTTACTTTATCACTAATCATTACAATGACTTCCTTATATATCGACCTTCCTTTTTAGGTTCTGCCTTTTTGTGACCTTTCTTTCTCGACATGATCACATGTCATTACAATGACTTCCTTATACATAGGCCTTCCTTTCGTGTCTTGGCCTATTGATGACCTCCCTTTCTTAGCTTGATCACCTATCAGTGTAATAACTTCTGTTTACATCTTGGCTTGATCACCTATCAGTGCAATAACTTCCTTTTACATCAGCCTTTCTTTCCCATCTTGGCATATTGGTGACCTTTCTTTCCTAGCATGATCACCCATCATAACCATGACTTCCTTTTATAGAAGCCTTCCTTTCCTAGCTTGGTGTATTGGTGACCTTGCTTTCTCAGCTTGGTCACCTCCATTTAGCCACTTAGTGACTTTTCCTTATGTCCCTCAGAGATGGCATACCTGATGTTACAACCTCAATTTTGCATATGTTTTCATAATTGAATTATAAAGATGTTGTGAATATGGACTTAATTGAAAAGGTTGTATGCTTTGCTTCAAAGATGGATTTCTTTGCGAATATCCCTTTGGATAGGAATTTCATGATTCCTATTATTAGATTAATCCATTAATGGATATAAAAGAGAAGAAAACAAGAAAAGTCCAAATAAAAGGGAAAAGATACAAGATAATGGATATTAAGCAAAGTAATTATGAGAAATACATAGAAAACTCTAGAAAATGAATTTAATGGCCGCAATTAAATAAATTTCATTTCTATGTGATTTTTAATAAAAGAAATATGAAAAGAGGCAAAAGGAAATGAAAGATAAAGAGAAATCCTTGAAAAGAAATATCTTAATAAAGAAATAAGTAAGATAATGAAAAATGAAGAATGTGGATGCATCTAGAAGGATAATAAGAATCCTTCAAAAAGGATTTTGAAATCTTAGGATTCCTTGTGGGTCTAAGATTTAAAAAGAGAGAGAGAAATCAAAAGAAAAACAAGAAATAAACAATTAACCAAGAATATTTGAAATAAAGAGAGAAGAGAGGGTTTGTCCATAATGGGTGATATTTCAAACCCCACTTTCTTTCCTGCATTTCAAGGAATAGAAATAATGGGAAATAAGAAAATAAGAAAGAGAAAATATGTGAGAAATACGTCTAATTGAGTAATATCTCGCACCTAAACAAAAGGCACGTTTTCTTTTATATGATGAGACCAAATTTGGCAGATATATAGATTAAGTCATTATTAACTTTCCCTCAAAATTTGGGATCAATTGGATAAATGGTTTAGGAGATATGATTTTTACAAAGTGTGGAGGAAATTATTAAATGTAAACAATTTTTCCAATATATCAGAGAAAATGTTCTTGGCGCATGGTTGATAGCTGTTGGATCTAGGATCCAATGGTGGCAATACATCGACTCAGATCAGGAAGGGGGAATAGTATGAGGAATCTTCCCGATCATTTTACTCTGCACACAATTAATGTGCAAGTCGGGAAAGTGCTCCATTAGTTTCGGGAGTCCAATCCGAACTAAAAGACCCCTTGGTTTTGTCGATTCCATGAAGGATTGGGTTTTGCCCAATGTCCAGGCCAGGGTCAAACTCCCTCGAAGATAAGAACTATCATGTTGTCCCTACACTATATAAATAGGGGTAAGAACCCCTTTTAGAGATCAAAGCGTATGATGGGTGCCCGAGACTCTCCTTCGTGGTACCCTAGTTGGGCCATCAACCACGATTGGATGCCCCGTTTCTGAGCAGACGAAGACTAGTGGAGAGGACAACCTCGACCACCAATGGAGGTGGGAGGAACTGCTGCAAGTCTGTGGAAGGAAGGCGGAGGGCAGGGAGCTTTTTCCTGGGCACCAGGACCACCGCAGGGCATAAGTCAATTCTGTTGTTGACCGTCGGGCAAGTCTGGATCGCGAACAAAGGGATTCGCGAGGTTGAAGAAGGTAAACCACATAATTCCCAAAATGCCCCAAGAGCGTTAATGTTTACCTCATCAACACAGGGGCGTGGAGGTCATTGCCCGCTTAACTGAAGTTGCTAACAAAAGGGGGGCCGATTGGCTGACGTGGCGGCCAGTGATTGGCCCAAAAGGTATTTTCTTCACAAATTCGTAATTAATTATCTATAACTCCGATGAATAAAGTCAAAATATGAAAATTGATCCTTAGAATGAGAGGAACACAAATAAATTATATTTGAAGATTCATTCTTATTGAAATTCAAAAAGTATGTAAAGATGCTATCTTTAATGGTTTAATTGATGAAAACCCCTAAGCTTTGATGATTAATGAATTAGGAGGGGTTATATGGATGTTTAAAGTTGATATTAACCTATTTATTATAAAAGATGCATTCGATCTAAAATGATGAAATTTATGTGTAATTGGATTAATTTAGGGTTCCATGTAAATAAATAAGCTTTAATGGGCCTTGAAACCCTAATGTTATTAATTATAATTCTTAATGGCTTTAATTGTTCAAATTCATGTATAAAGCTGGAACTTGATGGTTCTAAGCTATTTCGAATATAAAAGTTCCTAATTTTGGATAAATACCCTTAATATGGTAATTAGGGTTTTCTAATGGATAAAGGTGTAATTAATAATAAATAGAGTTCATATGTGAATTAGACCATAATGACCTATGATTTGTTAATCTGAAAGGAACCAAAGATGATATTTGGGCCTAATGATCGTAAAGGACAAAAATGGTAGTTTTAATGTAAAAGAGGCATAATATAATTGTTTGACTTTTAATTGTGCCTATGATGTTGAAATTAGGGTTGTGGACTAAAGAGCATTAGAAGCAATAAATATGAAAGCTAAAACCCTAATTGCAATGGAGACCCTAAAAGTGGACTAGAAACCCTAGGAAGTGAGCTAGGTTTAATAGATATTGATGGAATGATCAATGATAGGAAATTGTATGCATGTTTTAGGATCTCTTTGTGTGCTTGCTTGCCTATTGGATTTCTTGCATTAATTGGAATAATTCTGTCTCGAATCATCCTGACAGGTATGTGGTTAATTATGGTTAAGCACATTAGTTTCCCAAAGAGTTTCCTAGATGATTCATCACATTGAATGAAACTTATCAGTTTGAATGTTCATACTTGCAAATCATAAAGTCACTATGATTATCACAACAATAATAGAAGTGTGTATTCTCGCACCTACATGCCACCCTGATGGATGATACCAATGGTCAAGCCCAAGAGGGAAGACCAATGGGCACCATGAGTGGTGACCCCAGACACCAAGCTCAAGATTGAGAAGGTGGTATTTATAGAATGATTAATGGGCACTATGAGAGGTGACCCCAGGCACCAAGCTCAGGATTGAGAAGGTGGCCTTAAGTCATTGGAAAAAGAGAAACCCGAAAGGGGGTATGCCAGGGTTAGGGAAAAAGCGGTGGAGAATGTCACACTAAAAGTGTAATTTGGCTTATTAATTAACTTGATTGGGATATTTAGATTGTTAACCATATTTGCAAAATTTTGGTTGTCCCCACATACCAACATATTCAATTATGCTGACCGATGTTTTATTTGTCAGCATTTTAGGAACAAGATTGAAAAGGACAAACAATAAAGTGGCATATGTGGAATTAAATAAGAATTAAAGTACAAAGGGAGGATTATCTAGAATAGACTCCAAATGTGGATATTAGTATATATCCAAGTTTTTGAAAAAGGTATGCAAAGTTTTATTTTATACCAGATTTTAGTTTAGTTCGGTAGACTTTCATAATTATTACTGATTATTTTTTGAACCTTGGATCATGTTAATTGGGATAATGGCTCTGACCTCTTGGTCTCCCTTAATTGGGGGTTACTGGGAGGTGGGGTCGTTACATTTAGTATCAGAGCATATGTTCCTTATTTAATCTTTAATAATTATTAAATTTTACAAACTCTATATAACCCAAGGGAGTTATTAGAGGATTTTCTAAAAGACAGAGGTGTCTAGAAAAGGATCACATCTGGGGGCTGGCAATATTTCCCTCCACACCACTAGTCGGAATACGAGGACTCTCAGATTTGTGTGACTTCCTGGCCAATGTCTCAGGATTTGACTCGAAATAAGATACCTTTAGGACTCTCTCATCTTGTTCATCCCTTCTCAACTCAAATGTTGTTAAGGATTATAAGGATTAGGATTTTCTTTCTTTCTTCACCCTCTCGAGGTATGGGTAAAGTTGATAAGGTTTAAGGAATCCTCCACCAAATTAATGAAAAGCATGTAAATAAGATGTCATGGACATAAGCTTAATAGTTTAAGTGTAAACTAAAGAATAGCTACATGCTTAGGTCGTATGACATGAGTTGTCATGCCCTTAGGAGAGACCTGATGCTAGACCTTCTTGTCAGGAGGATGAGTAGAGAGAGTTAGTCTTGGAGGTAGAGACCTCTATTATAAGTAGAGACCTGGCACATCCTCCAATGATGATGCTAACCCTAACCCTAAGTGAAGGTTAGAGAGAGAGATGACACAATGAGCTAGATGTCATGGTAGACCAGGTGTGTGGGTGGGCATGCTTGCAGATGCCCATGACGATATGAGCCATGTGAGGTTGGATGACCTAGTGCCTTTGACAACCCAACCCGGGAAAGGGTCATGCATGTTAGAGTGAAGGATAACTCCTTCAATGTTGAGGTTAGTGAAGAACCTATAGAAACCCTATGGGCTTATGTGAGTAGGGCATAACTTGCACCCAGAGTACATCAGTAGTGAGGGCGGTAGGTTGAAACCCTGGCCAGGACAGTATGTTGGATAGATTGTGAGGTAAGCATAATAGGCTATGGATAATCTTAAGCAAACATAAGTTTGAACATAGGATTTACCCATGTAGGGGTATGCTTGTGAGCTTGATCCTTCATAGAGAGAGGACATCTAGTAGTAAGGTTGTTGTGGGGTTAGCTCTAGAGACAGAGAGAGAGAGCATGACCCAAGAAAGAAGCTTGGAAGCTTAAACTCTGAGACATGAGGAACATGTGGGAGTTGAGGATGATGCGACCTAAGTGGATGATAGTGGTTTCCTCATGCTTGATTCCTAGCGACTGATGATATCATGGTTGCCTTTAGAGGAACCAAACCCTAGAGAAAGGATGAGGCTTTAGGTACCTATGTGCCTATGGTATAGGTGTTTACCTTCTGAGTTAAGAAGAAGAGTTCGTTAGACCATGAAGAGGTTTAGTAACAAGTTGTGAGGCCTTATACATAGTTAGTTGTCCTTGAGGAGGACTCAACTCTGAGGTGTTGCTTGAGTAAAAGGATAATAGGAAGTGCATGCCATACCTTATCCATGCTTGGTTCATGGTTAGAATGTAGACTATGCAGTTGGACATCCAAAAAGTGAACCTATGGTTCTTAGAACTAAGAGGGAAAGTGGTGTACCTGATGCTCATGATGAGATTTGAGTTTCTATATATTTGAGCATGGTACTCCTCATTTTGATAGGAAAGGGAAACCCCTTAAGTCTAAGGTATGTTGATGAACCCCTCACAGCTAAGTTGGTGGCATGGGAAGGCGTGTTCTTGGTCTAATGTTGAGGAATGAGAACAAGTATGACCTAGCATGGTTTAGTAGGTGGTCTGCTTGTGCCTTAGTAGCTTGCTAGGGTTAAGCATGCTCATGTGGATGTAAACCCTATACCTAAGTACTTTTGTGACCTTTGTAATCAAGGTGTACATAGTTTCCTCCCATCATGGGAGGAGGGACCCTCTTGTAGGGTGTATACCAGTTTTGTTGGTTTTGAGGTAACCTAAAGAGGTCTCAATAGGATCTTGAGAAGCTAAGTGAAAAGTACATAGTAAGATAATGAACTTGTAGACCCATAGGTAACCAGCTCTAAGTGCATGTGGGTGTGTTACCATGGAGGTAACCGGTATGGGGCCTGACCAAGGTAGGCAGGTTGCCATGACCCCTATGAAAGGATGAAAGTCAGCCCAAGAATGCAGAGACAAATGATGAAGGCTTTGGTAAGGTTCTAAGTTGGACATGTATTATGTTAGAATCATAAGTCTATCCTAGAGTCAGGTAGGGATAAGACCGATGGAAGTAGGAGTTGTCTAATTCCCTAGTTGCACATGACCATAGGGTGGGGAGGTAACAACTATCATTATCTGAGGGCCATGGGTTAGGAGATTGATCACCTTCATGAACTCATGGGACCCAAAGGGTAGATGAGGAGGGCACTCTTTGGATGCATAAGGGAAGAGGGATGACCCTAAAAGTGTCGGTACCCTATAGACCTAGAGGAGATGACCAAGAATTGTGTGGTGACCCAAGTAGGTTCGAGACCAGTTTTCAATGGAAGTAATTTTGATATCGAGATGATCTTGATGTAGAGACATATGTTGCACTGAAGGCTTTGGTAAGGTTCTAAGTTGGACATGTATTATGTTAGAATCATAAGTCTATCCTAGAGTCAGGTAGGGATAAGACCGATGGAAGTAGGAGTTGTCTAATTCCCTAGTTGCACATGACCATAGGGTGGGGAGGTAACAACTATCATTATCTGAGGGCCATGGGTTAGGAGATTGATCACCTTCATGAACTCATGGGACCCAAAGGGTAGATGAGGAGGGCACTCTTTGGATGCATAAGGGAAGAGGGATGAACCTAAAAGTGTCGGTACCCTATAGACCTAGAGGAGATGACCAAGAATTGTGTGGTGACCCAAGTAGGTTCGAGACCAGTTTTCAATGGAAGTAACTTTGATATCGAGATGATCTTGATGTAGAGACATATGTTGCACGTTTCAACTTAGAATTGAAGGTGTACTGGAAAGGTGGGATGTACCATCTCTACTCTTGGAATAGGAAGAACTCTGTATTTGGATTGCAGCTAAATGCTTATTTCCTCTTGTTATGGGAGTGAGAGATAGGACAATAGGAATGCCATACACCAAGGATAAAGATGATGTGAGTTGGAACGTTGCTATGAGGTATGAGGACAGAGATGATAACATACCCTTGTGGAGTGAACGATACATGGATGGTTTACAAACACTAAGAGAAATAAAGTAGTCATCTTGTGAGGATGTTTTAGTATGAGCTCTATGGAATTTGCGAGTCATATAAGGTTGAGTTTGATAACCAAGAAGATGATCTCTAAGTTTTCTTGTTGAGTTCGAGATGAGATGATAAGTGGAATACATGGAGGTGTGTGTCTTCAACATTACCTAACACCTAAGGATGTGAGGTAGTAATGGAGGCTCTGGTTGAGATATAACTGTCTAGTTTAGGTAGAGGTTAGAAGAGGTTGTTAGGTTAACCCTAAGTTTGAAAAAGGAGATATGTTTGGCTAACACTCTGATGTAACGAGATTGTTGATTAAGTTAGTAGTTGTTTGGTTATCCAGTCTAGGCCTTGATACAATAAAAGGATGGTTATAGAACCTTTGATGCACTTCTTTGGAAAATAAGGTGATGAAACCCAACTAGAGTGGTTTAGGGTTTCCGAGGAATCAATCTTGAGGAATCATGACATACAGGAGATCATGATTTTATCATACACCGTGGTACTACTAAGATAGTAAGTTGCAGTAGTACATTGGATGCTTAAGATGCAGTTGCACATGGTTTGTCGCCATGCAAGCCAGGAGGTGAAGGATGAACACCAGTAACCCAAAGAGTTGATGTAGAGGATAAAGAGTCCCTGAGAGGGAATGGGAGTTCATCACTATGGATGTTGTGGTAAGACTTCCCTAGGCCAAGGAAGGTCAAGATGCAATATGGGTTATGGTAGATCACCTTACCTAGATGACATGAGAAAGAAACAATAATGTCAAGGGAAGGATCCAGTTGAACTACATATGAGAAAGAGATGGCTCAACTACACCATAATGTGAGTTCAAAAGTTCTTGAGTACAACCTAAAGATTCACTTCCATGCGGTGGAAGTAGGTACATGAAGAACTCAATGTTAGTATAGTTTATCACCCCTAAATAATGGTTAGTATAATCCAGACTAGAGGGTCTGATCAGAGCATGTGTGCTTATTTAGGGTGATATTTAGAGAAAGTTCTTGTCCTCTGCAAGATGTGATGATAACCACCATAGCCAGTATCAAGATGTAAAAGAGCTCTGTAAGGGAGGTTGTGTCGGTCACCACTTCATTAGGATGATGTTTGTGAAGGGACCTCATGAAGGTCAGAAAAGGACCACAGTGTGTGTAGATGAAGTCACTTTGATCGTACAATGGCTGAAAGAGAGCCCAGGGGCGACATGAGTCATGAGCTGATGCAAAGCAGACTGACATGCAGTTCACTATGGAAGAGTATGTGATGTGAAATCCGACCCCTCTAAGATATTGCTAAGAGAGCTAAGTCCCGGTTGCATGGGTCCATTTGAGATGGATTAGTGGAGATGATTATGTTTAGCCTTACCCTCAGGATAACATGATGTATAATGTGTTCCATGAGTCTGATCTAGAGCACTATGTGCGGTACCCAAGACATGTGTTGATCCATGAACCTATTCATCTTTATGAGAGACTGACATGTCCTGAGTCACCTATGAGGGTATGAGGTACTAAGGTGAGAAAGAACTTAGATGCAAGAATATGAAATGATGAAGGTTCTTGGGAGGCACCATGGAGAAGGTAAAACTACATGGAAGCCATGATGGACATGAGGAAGTCTTATCTTGTTTATTTGAATGTTTGAGGGAATTTTGAGGGAAATTTTCCTATAAGAGGGGAAGGATGTTACAACCTCAATTTTGCATATGTTTTCATAATTGAATTATAAAGATGTTGTGAATATGGACTTAATTGAAAAGGTTGTATGCTTTGCTTCAAAGATGGATTTCTTCACAAATATACCTTTGGATAGGAATTTCATGATTCCTATTATTAGATTAATCCATTAATGGATATAAAAGAGAAGAAAAGAAGAAAAGTCCAAATAAAAGGGAAAAGATACAAGATAATGGATATTAAGCAAAGTAATTATGAGAAATACATAGAAAACTCTAGAAAATGGAGTTAATGGACACAATTAAATAAATTTTGTTTCTATGTGATTTCTAATAAAAGAAATATGAAAAGAGGAAAAAGGAAATGAAAGATAAAGAGAAATCCTTGAAAAGAAATATATAAATAAAGAAATAAGTAAGATAATGAAAAATGAAGAATGTGGATTCATCTAGAAGGATAATATGAATCCTTAAAAAAGGATTTCAAAATCATAGGATTCCTTGTGGGTCCAATATTTCAAAAGAGAGAGAGAAATCAAAAGAAAAACAAGAAATAAACAATTAACCAAGAATATTTGAAATAAAGGAGATAATGCAAGAAATAAAGAGAGAAGAGAGGGTTTGGCCATAATGGGTGATATTTTGAATCCCACTTGCTTTATTGCATTCCAAGTAATAGAAATAATACCAAATAAGAAAATAAAAAAGAGAAAAGATGTGAGAAATAAGTCTAATTGAGTAATATCTCACACCTAAACAAAAGGCATGTTTTCTTTTATATAATTCTACCAAATTTGGCAGAGAGGTAGATTAATTCATTATTAACTTTCCCTCAAAATTTGGTATCAATTGGATAAACGGTTTAGGAGATATAATTTTTACAAAGTGTGGAGGAAATTATTAAATGTAAACAATTTTTCCAATATATCAGAGAAAATGTTCTTGGTGCATGGTTGATAGACGTTGGATCTAGGATCCAACGGTGGCTGCACCTCAACTCAGATCAGGAAGGGGGAACAGTATGAGGAATCCTCCCGGTCATTTTACTCTACACAACTAATGTGCAAGTCGGGAAAGTGCTCCATTAGTTTCGGGAGTCCAATCCAAACTAAAAGACCCCTTGGTTCTGCCGATTCCATGAAGGATTGGGTTTTGCCCAATGTCCAGGCCGGGGTCAAACTCCCTTAAAGATAAGAATTATCTTGTTGTCCCTCCACTATATAAATAGGGGTAAGAACCCCTATTAGAGATCAAAGTGTATGATGGGTGCCTGAGACTCTCCTTCGTGGTACCCTAGTTGGGCAATCAGCCGCGGGCGAGATGCCCTGTTTCTAAGCAGACGAAGGCTAGTGGATAGGACAACCTCGACCACCAATGGAGGTGGGAGGAACTGTTGTGAGTCCGTGGAAGGAAGGTAGAGGGAAGGGAGCCTTCTCTTGGGTGCCAGGACCACCAGAGGGCTGAAGTCAACTCTACTGTTGACCGTTGGGCAAGTCTGGATCTCGAACAAAGGGAATCACGAGGTTGAAGAAGGTAAACCACGCAATTACCAAAACACCCCAATCGTGTTATTGTTTACCTCATCAGCACATGGGAATGGAGGTCATCGTGTGCTTAACTGAAGTTTCTAACAAAAGGGGGGCCGATTGGCTGACGTGGCGGCCAGTGATTGGCCCAAAAGGTATTTTCTTCACAAATTCGTAATTAATTATCTATAACTCCGATGAATAAAGTCAAAATATGAAAATTGATCCTTAGAATGAGAGGAACACAAATAAATTATATTTGAAGCTTCATTCTTCTTAAAATTCAAAAAGTATGTAAAGATGCTATCTTTAATGGTTTAATTGATGAAAACCCCTAAGCTTTGATGATTAATGAATTAGGAGGGGTTATATGGATGTTTAAAGTTGATATTAACCTATTTATTATAAAAGATGCATTCGATCTAAAATGATGAAATTTATGTGTAATTGGATTAATTTAGGGTTCCATGTAAATAAATAAGCTTTAATGGGCCTTGAAACCCTAATGTTATTAATTATAATTCTTAATGGCTTTAATTGTTCAAATTCATGTATAAAGCTGGAATTTGATGGTTCTAAGCTATTTCGAATATAAAAGTTCCTAATTTTGGATAAATACCCTTAATATGGTAATTAGGGTTTTCTAATGGATAAAGGTGGAATTAATAATAAATAGAGTTCATATGTGAATTAGACCATAATGACCTATGATTTGTTAATCTGCAAGGAACCAAAGATGATATTTGGGCCTAATGATCATAAAGGATAAAAATGGTAGTTTTAATGTAAAAGAGGCATAATAGAATTGTTTGACTTTTAATTGTGCCTATGATGTTGAAATTAGGGTTGTGGACTAAAGAGCATTAGAAGTAATAAATATGGAACCTAAAACCCTAATTGCAATAAAAACCCTAAAAGTGGACTAGAAACCCTAGGAAGTGAGAGAGGTTTAATAGATCTTGATGGCATGATCAATGATAGGAAATTCTATGCATATTTCAGGATCTCTTTATGTGCTTTCTTGCCTATTGGATTTCTTGCATTTATTGGAATAATTCTGTCTCGAATCAACCTGACAGGTATGTGGTTAATTATGGTTATTCGCATTAGTTTCCCAAAGAGTTTCCCGAATGATTCATCGCATTGAATGCAACTTATCAGTTTGAATGTTCATACTTGCAAATAATAAAGTCACTATGATTATCACAACAATAATAGAAGTGTGTATTCTCGCACCTACATGCCACCCTGATGGATGATGCCAAAATTCAAGCCCAGGAGGGAAGATCAATGGGTACCATGAGTGGTGACCCTAGACACCAAGCTCGGGATTGAGAAGGTGGTCTTTATAGAATGACTAATGGGCACTATGAGAGGTGACCCCAGGCACCAAGCTTGGGATTGAGAAGGTAGCCTTAAGTCATTGGCAAAAGAGAAACCCGAAAGGGGGTATGCCTGGGTTAGGGAAAAAGTGGTGGAGAATGCTACACTGAAAGTGTAAATTTGCTTGTTAATTAACTTGATTGTGATATTTAGATTGTTAGCCATATTTTTGGAATTTTGGTTGTACCCACATAACAACATATTCAATTATGCTGACTGACGTTTTGTTTGTTGGCATTTTAGGTACAAGATTGAAAAGGACAAACAGTAAAGTGGTATATGTGGAATTAAATAAGAATTAAATTACAAAGGAGGATTAGTTAGAATAGACTCCAGATGTGGATAGCAGTAGATATCCAAGTTTTTGAAAAAGGTATGCAAAGTTTTATTGTATACCAAATTTCGGTTTAGTTAAGTAGAATTTCATAATTATTACTGAGTAATTTTTGAACCTTTGATCCTGTTAATTGGGATAATGGATCTGACCTCTTGGTCTCCCTTAATTGGGGGTTACTGTGAGGCAGGGTCGTTACACCTGAGTTCAAATAACGTATGTGCTTTTGTATTTTGTATACTTAATCCTTCAAACATTTAGGTGATATTCATGGTTAACTCAATTCCTAAATAGATTTGTGAGCTCATCCTTTTAGGGAAGGTCCTAACCTAGGGTGCCTTCTTGGCCCGTAGGAGGAGGTTAGGCTCTCTAGCCAAAATGTGACCCCACAGGTTCAAGCCCCCCCCCCAAGTCCTTTTCCCATTCATGGGTTGACCCACATTTGGTTGGGACACCAATCCTAAACGTTGAATTAAGGGTTTCACATTTTCATTTTTATATAACCATTGTTTCTTATGTTTCATAAAAACCATTTACATGAATCATGATTTTGTTTCTCCACATACATGCATGCATTAGAACTGGGTTAGCTAAACTCATTTTGAATTTTCCTTTTTCCCTAATTAGGGTTCATATGGGTAGAGTTACTATATCCCTCACACTATTCCCATTTCCTGAGATTAGGATTTAGGGTTTTAGTTAGGGACTACCCCTACACATTAGGGTTTCTATATCCCTTTACTCACTAGGGTTTTTCATAAACCAACCCTAGCTCAATCAAGGGTTTACCCTTGCAAGGAAAAACCCATTAAACCATTTTTCTTTACTTAATCATTATTTCCACATAACATGTGCATTAATTGGTGGAGTATGCCTTAATCCTACTTCTTCACAAAAACCCTAACTTGAGATGAAGAGGGAAGTACCTTTTGGGGTATATTAAGAAAGAGAACGAGAAGTGGATGAAATTAGAGATGAGAAAACCTACTTGAAATATTACTTTAGGAAAACCCTAGGTTCTAGATAGACAAGTATCACATTAGCTAAGGGAGTCCTCGTATACCGACATAATGGTGTGTAGGAAATATTGATAGCCCCAAAACCATGATCCTCTGTAGACACCATTATCGTTAGGTCATGCCTAAATAATTCTCCTTATATTTCTACATATTACTTAAATTATAAACTAT
Organism: Alisma plantago-aquatica; assembly: GCA_963693085.1. NCBI lineage: Eukaryota > Viridiplantae > Streptophyta > Magnoliopsida > Alismatales > Alismataceae > Alisma > Alisma plantago-aquatica. Next base: position 134,042,862 of record OY856410.1, on the reverse strand, counting down.
CAAATATTATTTGAAAATTTTGGGGCTCTGATACCAAATGTAGTGACCTCACTTTTCAGCATCCCCCAATTAAGGAAGGGCCTTAGAGTTGGGAGCCATTTCCTGAAATTCCCAAGATCTAGACTTAAAAAAATAACAAATAATAGAAAATAATTTCCATTATTTCACAAATATGGTTTACAAGATATACAATGATGCTCCTCTAAGGAATTAAATGAATTTCCAACATGAGAACTATGAATAGGATAAAAAGTATCTAACTAATCCTCCTTTACATAGGGTTAATGTGTTCCATGGATTTCATCTAGTTCATTGATGGAGCCTCCACTCGTGAGGAGTTGCATGCACTACTAAAAATCCTAGAGATAGTAAGTCTCTAAGTTTAGCCTTTTGTGTGCTATAATAAAATCTCCACCCACGTATGCTAAGATATGCGGAAGTCTTATCGTAGTACAGTTAAGGGTCAAATCCATGAGACAACGGTCTTGTTAAGAGTTTAACAAGATGGAAAACGTAATAATTCTACTTATCTACTTAAAGGTTGATGAATGCATATTCATCTTAGTTCAATCATCTCTTTTAGCCCAGTTTTGGTTTCATTCATGCATTTATTGACTTTATCTTCTAATATGTGCTTTTATTTGGCTTAATTTCTTTAATGAGCTTTTATTGGCCTTATCTTCTTATATGCAACTTATATTGGCTTAATTGATTTTACACCTATTTTTATTGATTTTTTGCACCCATGTGCAGGTCGTTTTGGAGCTCTTGGGCCCAATCTCCCAAAGCCCATAGCTCTGTTTGGGCTCTTTGGTTTCTTGGTCAAAGCATGGTCAATGGCTCCCTTCTCCTACAGATCACGGTTCACTCCCTTAACCCTAATCGTGACCATGATTACAGGAACCGCGATCATGGTTCCTCTGCTCTCCTGCCCGCGGTCGAGGCGCAAGGAAATCGCGACCTACAGACCTATCTGCAACCGCGACCAGGTCGCCGCTTCATCCCAACAGATCGTGACCCCACGTCAAGGACCAAGACCTACCCTCACTCTCTGCACCTCCCCTGTATAGTCGCAACCGTGGCAACCTCTTCACAGAACCACGACCGGGTGCTCTCACAACATCACAACCCGCGATTCTCCTCGTCGTGTCCCTCTTTGTCCTCCCCTCAACAAATCGCGACCGCGATTTGTGTTTACCACGACCGCAGTTCCATCTCCCACCATAACCTGCCACCGCTCGTGGTCTTATGATCATCGAACCATGCTATGGTGTGGCGCCTGAGGTCTCTCCCGCCTTCGACAACAACACAATCAGTCTTCACACCAACCCCATGACCTACAGCATAGTCGTGCCCACAGTCTGCCATGATCGCAACCACGTCACATATCCACCTTCCTCTCCGCTCTTCCCTGGGACACGACCTGCCTCCACCAACACCGTGGGCGTCTCTCCTCAAATACCTCATCACCTACAGACCTGGTCGAGGTGCAGCACCCAACATTGAACCTGCCTGCGCCTCCACCTGCTGCCTCCATCACCTCTGATAGTGGCTCAGCATCGCGACCCCAACACTGGACAACTGCGACCAATGGGGATTCAAGATCGTGACCTTCCCAAAGGACCGCGGTCATGGTATCAAGTAATCGTGACCTTGATTCCAGGATGACGACCGTGATTTCAGGATCGCGACCGCGATTCATCTCACACCACCTGCAACCATCACCACCCATCATCATCTCCATCACTGAAGCTTTCACAACCCCGCAATCTCTGTTCGATCCTCACCATGACCAAAGGAACCCTGCACAGCTACCCATGATCCAGCTACCTCCACACTTTGCCCTCACTCACACTACCATCATCCAACAGGCCACGACCCCTCCATCACAAATCACGACCGTGATTCTGTGATCACGACCCCGATTCCTGGATCGCCACCGGGGCCACAATAATAGAAGGAAAGGGATTGTGACCAGGCTGGAAAAAAGATCATGATCGTGCAAAAGATCATGACCTATTTCTCCTTTTGTAAACCGACTTAAAACGCACATGTCGTGCACATGCCGAGGCTCCCAGCAGGCCTATAAATAGAACAACACCCCCAACCATTTGAGGAGGATCTCTAGACACCGTTAGGCTACAGGACTGTCCTGGGCCTAAGGAGACGACCTCTATAGCCAAGAACCCGCCCCCATGGTGGTTTTGTGGCATGTTCACCCAGATCTAGATCTAGATCGAGATTGAGATCTAGATCTGCAAGCCACCTCATTCAGATCTAGATCGAGATCTGGATCTAGATCTGCTGCGTCTACGCCATTTCCACGTCTCCATCTTGTCCACGAGCTGCTCCTCCTGCTGCGAGTGAGGACTATGAGAAGAAGAAGAAGGTGGAGAGAGAAGATCCACCCCGTCTATCATGGTGTAATTCTCTCTTCTTCCAGATCTGCTCCGAGGTTGTATAGAAGACTGTTTCTCCACAGAGTTGTGATTATCTTCTTCACCATGCTCATGGCGGAAACTTCTCTCTCTTGTTATTCTTGTTTCTCTCACCATGAGTGAGTAGTTTACTTTCACTGGGGTGCGGGGACTAGCCACGCTGCCCATGCTTACATGTTCAAATACTAAACATTCCATGGCATGTATATAATCTTTCATTTTTTTGTTAATCGTCGATGTATGCTTGTGGATTGATCACCTACTTGCATTTATCTTGTTCGTATCCTATGTTGTGAGAACTTCAATATGTAGGATTTGAATGTCGATTAACATAGTTGACTCCTTGATGAGAAATCAGATGGGATTCCCTGAAGTAGTAAGTGTATGATCTGTGAGGTGACGAGACATCTAGCCCACGGTGACGCTTCTGTGTGCCTAACGCCTGTATAGGGGACTCACAACTTTAGTTGGATATATGTATCTTCAGAGCAGTAAATATGTGATCCAAATGGTGATGAGACATATGATACCTAAGGTGATGCTTACGCGAACCTGACGCCCGTATGGGCGGTTTTGTAGCAGCTCTATTTGGATGATTATATCTTGCTTGTATGTTTGTATTTGGATGTGATTGCATGTGTAGTGGTGGTGAAACCTGGGACCATCCCAGTGATTTCCATCATTAATCTTTAATCAACCTTTAATCCTGCTCTTTTACTTTCCTTGAATTTAGTTTAATTAAACTGAATCAATCAACCTTGTTCTAAATATTAGTCTTGATTCAACTAGATTCAACTAGAAAAAGATTCTTAAAAACATTGTCCCTTGGGATTCGATCCTCAACTATACTGTGATAAGACCCGTCCGCTTTCGGGTGGTATTATTGCACGTTGTTTTGGTTAAAAACATAGGGATTTCAACCCTAAGTGAGTTTGTTAGTGCGATAATATAAGCCACGTCAAATTCTGGCGCCGTTGCCGGGGACAATGGAATCATCTAGTTAAATCAAGTTCTTTTGAGACTAATTTAGGTTATTCTTTTACTTTTGATACTATCGATCATATACACTTGAATTTGGTTCTACTCCATCCATCTTACTTGCAAAAGATCTTTCCATCCTAGGTACCCACATAGTCTAGTGTATGCGCTGCTCAGATAGTCCTGGACTCTCTGCTAGCTTTGACCCTGAGATAGACAAAACCTTTCACCATCAGTACAGAGAGAACCAAGCAAGAATGCTTCAAGAGGAGGAAATTGCTCGAAGGGTAGCTCAAGCCCTTAATGCACAAAGAGATAAACTTATGCAAGAAGCCCGAGCCGCAGTTCAAGAAGAAATCCAAGAAGCCCAACCAGCAGCTCAACAAGCTGAGCTAGAAAAAGACCTTAGGGAGTTCTCAATCCCTAAAGCTACTGACGTTCATCAACCAGTGCAACCTCCACCCATCAACGCTCCCAACTTTGAGATACGGTCACATTGGATCACCTTGCTTCAAAATATCCCTTTCTATGGTAAGCAAGGAGAAGATAGTCAAGAACATCTTTTGAGGTTTATAGATCTATGTGCCATGACAAAGCAAAATGGAGTCACAGATGATGCCATCAGACTCCATCTCTTCAAATACTCTCTCGCCGATAGAGCCATGAGTTGGTATAACTCCTTACAATGCGAACCCATCACCACTTGGGAACAACTTCAAAATGTTTTTCTAGAAAAGTTTTATCCACCTTCTCTCACCTATGAAATTAGGGGCTGAATAACACAATTCACCCAGGTCCCTAGAGAATCCCTAGATGAAGCATGGGAAAGATACAAAGAGCTCCTACGTAAGTGTCCACATCATGGAATTCCTAAGAATCAAATCATCAAAATTTTTATAGGGGTGTGGATGATGACATAAAGAAGTTTTTGGATTCCTCATCTGGAGGAAACTTCATGCGTCAAAGCTATGATAGCGCGTGGAAGGTTGTCACCCTTAGAGATGAAAATCAAGCCAACTGGGGTAGATGCGTAAGTAAAGGAGTGTTGAAGGTTGCTATGGCAGAAGCTACTCCTGAGTAAAAGTCTATTGCAGAGTCTCTTAAGCTTCTAGTCGCCAAGCAAGACCAACTTGAAACATCTTTTTCCACCTATGAAAGAAGATGCTCACCCCCTCGACAACAAGAATAAGTTAAGTCAGCTTCACTCTTCTGTGAAGCATGCAAAGGAACTGATCTTTCTACTCTAGCCTGTAACATTCTCTATGATGTTGTTTTGAGCAATACTTGTACCCAAGGAGATAATGGTCAAATGGAAAATCTGAATGTTGTCAACACCATCCCTGGTCAAGGGTACTATAATCCGAATCTGAATAGGAACCATCCAGGTTTTCAATATGGAAATAGTTTTGGAGCGGAAAACTCACGACAACTTGGTTCAAATACTCAACAACGAGGCCCACCAGGATTCCAGTATAACCAACAACCAAATTTTGGGAATCAAGGGAACTTTAGAGGAAACTACCAGAATGGAAACTACAACAATTATCGGAACAATTCTCAGTTTCAGAATCCCAACCAAGTCCCCTATCAACAGAAACAACAAGGGCAACAAGCTGGTCCCATCCCTCATGATGACAAATTGTCAGCTATTGAGAAGATGTTGCAGTCACAGCAGACTATGATAGCTAACCAGCAAGCCCATCAGAAGGCTATTGAATCTCAACTAGCTCAACTTGCAGCTAGCATGAAGCCACCTGCTGGAGCCTTTACTGGACAACCCGAAAACAATCCTAAACATCTAGAGCAACTGAAGGCTGTCACCACCAGGTCCGGGAAAGACTATTCTAACTCCCCTTCTAATATACCAGTAGTGGCAACAAATGAGGATGACTTTGTGAATGTCCAAGACTCTACAATACATGAGTTTCAACCGAAGGAACAACCAACCGCTGATAAGACAAACAAAGCAAGATTGGAGGAACCATTGGCTGCAGAGGCAGAAGACACACCTGAGTCAGATGTGCCAGTATACAAGCCTCTTCCTCCTTTCCCAGCTCGTTTGAAGTAGACAAAGCTTGATACCCATTTCAATAAGTTCAAGGAAGCCATGAAGAAGCTTCATGTTGATATACCCTTCCTTGATGCTCTGGCTGAGATACCAGCCTGGACGAAGTACTTGAAGTCACTTCTCACGAGGAAATATATAACTGAAGAATATGATATGATGAAGTTAGCAACGACTACCTCCGATATTATTCATAGCAAGATGCCCAAGAAGCAGAAAGACCCGGGATCCTTTGGGATTTCATGCCATATCGATGACTCTTCATGTAAGAAGGGATTGGCCGATCTCTGTGCTAGCATCTCTATCATGCCACTTAGCCTTTGTAAGAGGCTAGGGTTTGTAGAACTTCTCCCAACTGGAATGACCATACAACTTGCAGATAACTCTATGACTCTTCCCTTAGGAATCATTGAAGATGTCCCTGTCAAGATTGGAAAAGACTCTTATGTCCCATGTGACTTTATCATCATGGACATAAAGGAAGATGCCAGATACCCTCTCATCTTTGGCCATCCATTCCTTTCCACTGCAAGAGCTTTGATTGATGTTGAAGCAGGGACCTTGCTACTCAGACTAGGGAAAGAAACCCTCAAGTTCAAAGTTTTTGAAAGCATGCGAAGATCGAGCATGCAGGAAAAAGTCTATTTGATTGATTGCATTGAGCAAATGTCGCTCCTCACACAAGATAAGTATGAACAAGATGATCCTTTAGAAGTGGCTCTAACAAACCCATCTGCTGATAATTTCATCAATGAAAAGTTAAGGATTGTATCCTTCACCTCGACTCTGTAGAAGAAGATCTTGAAGCGAGGTTCGAGGAACTCAAGGCTGCAAATGTAACTGAAGAACCATGTGAAAAGCCAGAAGCCCCTGAAATGAAGCCCCTACCCGAGGGATTAAAGTACATATTTTTGGATGATCTCAAGGTTTGTCCAGTTATTATAAATTCTGATCTAACGACCGAATAAGAAGATAAACTCCTGAAAGAATCAAAGGAAAGAAAGAAACCTATCGGCTACAAGATGAGCAATCTCACTGGTGTCAGTCAAGCGCTTTGCATGCACAAAATCCCTATGGTGGAAGACCACAAGCCAACTATTGAGCATCAACAGAACTTGAATCCTAATATGAAGGAAGTAGTCCGTCGCGAAGTCATCAAGTTGCTCACTACCGGAATCTTCTATCTGATATCTGACTCACCTTGGGTGAGCCCTGTACACGTTGTTCCAAAGAAAGGTGGCACTACTATGATACAAAATGAAGATAATGAACTCATCCCCACTCAAACAGTAACTGGGTGGAGGATGTGCATTGATTATAGGAAGTTGAACAAGGCCACACATAAGGATCATTTCCCGATGCCTTTCCTAGATCAAGTTCTAGAGCGATTGGCTCCCCAAGAATATTTCTGCTATCTCGATGGTTACTCTGGATTCTATCAAATTCCTATACATCCAGATGATCAAGAGAAAACTACTTTTACTTGCCCCTTTGGAACATACGCCTTTAGAAGGATGCCATTCAAGCTCTGTAATGCGCCTGCAACCTTCCAACGCTGCATGGCAACCATATTTACTGGTTTAACTGAAACCATTATGGAAGTTTTTATGGATGATTTCTCTATATATGGGGATCCGTACGACTCATGCCTGAAGCACCTCTCCTTAGTCCTCAAATGATGTGAAGAAGCACAACTTGTGCTAAATTGGGAGAAATGTCACTTTATGGTAAAAGAAGGCATTATCCTTGGCCATAGGGCCAGTAACTGAGGAATTGAAGGGGACAAGGCCAATATTGAAGTGATCTCCAAACTATCTATCCCTACCAAAGTAAGAGAAGTATGTGCATTCCTTGTTCATGTGGGCTTCTACATAAGGTTTATCAAGGATTTCTCTAAGATAACCAAGCCCATGACAAACTTGTTGCTGAAGGACACTGACTTCTATTTTGATGAAGAATGTATCAAGAGTTTCAACAATCTAAAGCATGCCCTTACAACAACACCCATCATTCGAGCCCCAGATTTGGGATCACCCATTCAAAATTATGTGTGATGCCAGTGATTACGCCGTGGGTGACATCCTGGGCCAATGTGTAGAGAAGAAACATCATGTCATCTATTATGCATCGAAGACCCTTGACGAAGCTCAAAGGAACTATGCAACTACTGAGAAGGAACTCCTAGCAGTCGTATATGCCTTTGATAAGTTTAGATCCTACCTCATTGGTTCAAAGGTGATTGTCTACATCGATCATGCTACTATTTGTTATCTTCTAAAAAAGAAAGATGTAAAACCAAGGCTGATAAGATGGATTCTCCTATTGCAAGAATTTGATCTTGAGATTAGAGATAAGAGAGGCACAAAAAATGTTGTAGCAGACCACTTAAGTCATATCCACACTCTGGAAACTGAGAAGATCCCAATCAACGACTCTCTTCTAGATGACCAGCTTATGAAAGTCTCAGAAGCTACTCCTTGGTACTCGGACTATATGAACTACCTTGCCGCTGGTGTCATCCACCCTGAGTGTACTGGAAGTGCTCTAAAGAAATTCACACATGATGTGAGGCAATATCACTGGGATGATCCATACCTCTTCAAGCTATGTGTTGATGGTCTCTACAGATGTTGTATCACTGAGTAAGAAGCCCAACTTATTTTAGAGCAATGCCACGCAGGCCCAGTCAGAGGCCATATGAGTTTAAAGAAAACTTCTTTGAAGCTTTTGCAATGCGATTTCTTTTGGCCAACCATATCCAGAGATGCTTATAACTTTGTGTTGTCATGTAACAAGTGTCAAAGAATGGGAAACATCATGAAAAGATATGAGATGCCACTTAAGCTATGGCAAGAAGTCGAGATTTTTGATGTTTGGGGAGTGGACTACATGGGCCCATTCCCATCCTCACATGGATTTTCCTACATCCTTGTTGCAGTAGATTATGTCTCTAAATGGGTAGAGGCCATACCAACCGTCACTAGTGATTCAAAACCCGTCATTAAAATGATCAAAGATATTATTTTTCCCCATTTTGGAATCCCACGAACTGTGATATCCGACAGGGGTTCTCATTTTCTAGAAAGAAGCTTTGAAGCGTTGTTGAGAAGATATGGTGTAACGCTCAAGGTAGCTTCCCCCTACCACCCACAAACAAGTGGGCAGGTAGAGGTTTCGAACCATCAACTCAAGGATATCTTGGAAAAGACAGTAGGACACAACATAAAGGATTGGTCAGTGAAAATCAATGATGCTTCATGGGCCTACCAAACCACGTTCAAATTCCTCTTGGAACAACACCCTTTAGACTTATCTATGGAAAATCATGTCACTTGCCCATGGAACTAGAACATAAAGCATGGTGGGCAATAAAACAGCTGAATTTTGACATTAAGAAAGTTGGAGAAGCTAGGATTCTGCAACTTCAAGAGCTAGAAGAACTCCAGATGATGGCTTATGAGAATGCACGAATCTACAAGGAACACACGAAACTTTGGCATGATGGTCATCTGAAGAGGAAGGACATTCAAGTGGGAGACAAAGTTCTACTGTTCAACTCGAGACTAAGGTTATTCCCAGGGAAACTCCGTTCTCGCTGGTCAGGACCATACATTGTCAAAAGCATCTATCCACATGGTACATTCACCTTATGGAGTGACAAGTCAGGCGATTTTGTGGCAAATGGCCAACATTTGAAGAGATATTTCACCACAGCTGATACTAGCACTGATGAATTGATGAATCTATCCAAACTGACATATCTACCCATAAAATGAAGAAATCACGTCGATCCATCAACGTAAAACAAAGGTGCTTATCGGGAGGCAACCTGACCTTTAACTTAGCTTTTACTTTTAGTTTTGTTTTTAGAAAATTTTGCACCTGGTAGACAATGCATCACAAGATGCAGTCTTAAGTTCTGATAGTTTCCATTTTTGAGATTTCAGATAGAGGACGTGTCGCCGAAAGGAATGCAACCACATCTGGTGGACCAACCGGCACGAGTTTTCCCCTCCATCTCAGATTTAGAGTTTGCTCGGGACGAGTAAAATTCTAAGTTCGGGGTGGAGGGTGGGTGGTACATACTTTACTTTCCACCCTCTCCTATCCGCTTTAGAATTAAGATTTCATAGTTGAAATGTTGTTACAATTTTGAGCAAATTTTTCAAAATTTTCAAAAGTTTTCATAGCAGTTTGTATAGAAACTTGATGAAGTTGTGACGCTTTTGTTTCAATCAAAGCCATTACCTATCTAGCTATCCTATTTTTCCATGCAGTTTTGAATCATTATACCCTCCTTATTCAAAATGAAGCCTCAAGGAGAACAATTTCTGAAACTAGCCAATGACTAGAAATAACCGTGTGAAGCTTATGAATCCTAACATCATGATCAGTAGATATGACAAGTATCTGTCGAACTGAGAGGGATCAAACACGTTGTGCTTCCTATCTGACTAGTAGAACAATAGCATGTAATCTCCACTAGATCCTCATCAAGTCATTATTCAAGCAGAGTATGATAAGGAGAACAACTCAGTGCACTGAATTGTAAATCAAGTTAAATTCTGATCTGAACTCTCTTCTACACTTCCTCCACCATCTTCTTACCCCTCCGTTCATCAAAAATAAACAAAAATAACCAAAATATCTCTTCACTTCTTCCATACCCCTCACTACGAAATAGGGGTGTATCACCAAGAAAATATGCCTAAGCGCACACAAAAAGAAATGCAATCTCGAGTCGAATAGAGGAGAGATTCACACACAAAAAATGCAATCAATGAAATTGCAAATCACATAATAAAAATCTCGAGTCGAATAGAGGAGAGATTTATTTCTTCCTTCCATACCACCCTTCACTCCCTTTTCCACCTACTAGCAAAATGAATGCCTACGCTCACCAACATCCTAAAAACACCAGTGTCAGATCAGGTGCACACTTGTTGTTCTGCGAGTATCTCTAGACTCTTATTAAAACTCTCTGACATGCTTAATTTTGGAAAAAGTAGAGAAGAAGTGATATTGGGAAGTGAACTTGAGAACGAAGATATGGTAAAATGTGTTCTGTGATCTCAGGATGTTGAGACACTTAGTCATACCGAGTAGAAAAGAAACCATCATGATGTGAAGATGAAGCAATCACACGAGTTGAAAGTATTCATCCGGCGAGTGTTTTAGATTTTTTATTACTCGAGCACGAGCAACGTTTAAGTTTGGGGTATTTTGATGAATGCATATTCATCTTAGTTCAATCAACTCTTTTAGCCCAATTTTGGTTTCATTCATGCATTTATTGGCTTTATCTTCTAATATGTGATTTTATTTGGCTTAATTGCTTTTATGAGATTTTATTGGCCTTATCTTCTTATATGCAACTTATATTGGCTTAATTGATTTTACTCCTATTTTTATTGATTTTTTGCACCCTTGTGCAGGTCGTTTTCGAGCTCTTGGGCCCAATCTCCCAAAGCCCATAGCTCTGTTTGGGATCTTTGGTTGCTTGGTCAAAGCACGATCAACGGCTCCCTTCTCCTATAGATCATGATTCACTTCCTTAACCCTAATCGTGACTGCGATTACAGGTACCACGATCGTGGTTCCTCTGCTCTCTTGCCCGCGGTCGAGGCGCAAGGAAATCGCGACCTACAGACCTATCTGCAACCGCGACCAGGTCACCGCTTTATCCCAACGGATCGTGACCCCACATCAAGGAACAAAACCTACCCTCACTCTCAGAACCTCCCCTGTATAGCCGTGACTGTGACAACCTCTTCACAGAACCGCGACTGGGTGCTCTCACAACATCACGACTCGCGATTCTCCTCGTCGCGTCCCTCTCTGTCCTCCCCTCAAAAAATCGCGACCGTGATTTGTGTTTACCGCGACTGCGGTTCCATCTCCCACCATTACCTACCACCACTCACGGTCTTATGATCATTGTACCATGCCATGGTGCGGCGCCTGAGGTCTCTCCCGCCTTCGACAGCAACACAATCAGTCTTCACGCCAACCTCGTGACCTACAACATAGCTGTGCCCACATTCTGCCATGATCGCGACCAGGTTCACATATCCACCTTCCTCTCCACCCTTCCCTGGGACACGACCTACCGCCACCAACCCCGCAAACGTCTCTCCTCAACTACCTCATCACCTATAGATCTGGTCAAGGTGTAGCACCCAACAACGACCCTACCTGTGCCTCCACCTGCTGCCTCCATCACCTCTGACAGTGGCTCAGCATCGCGATCCTAACACCAGACAACTGCGACCAACGGGGATTCAAGATCGTGACCTGCCCAAAGGACCGTGGTCACGATATTAACTAATCACTACCGTGATTCTGGGATTGCGACCGCGATTCTGGGATCGCGACCGCGATTCATCTCACACCACCTGCAACCATTGCCACCCACCATCATCTGCATCACTGAAGCTTTCACAACCCTGCGATCTCTGTTCGATCCTCACCACGACCAGAGGAACCCCACACATTTGCCCAAGACCTAGCTACCTCCACGCTCTGCCCTCGCTCACACCACCATCATCCAACAGGCCATGACCCCTCCATCACTAATCGCGATCGTGATTCTGTGATCGCGACGTCGATTCTTGGATCGCCACCGGGGCCATAATAGCAGAAGGAAAGGGATCACGACCAGACTAGAAAAAAGATCACGATCATGCAAAATATCGTGACATGTTTCTCCTTTTGTAAACCGACTTAAAACGCACATGTCGTGCACATGCCGAGGCGCCCAAAAGGCCTATAAATAGAAGAACACCCCCAACCGTTTGAGGAGGATCTCTAGACTTTGTTAGGCTGTAAGACTGTCCTGGGCCTAAGGAGACAACCTCCATAGCCAAGAACCTACCCCCGTGGTGGTTTTGCGGCCTATTCACCCAGATATGGAGTGAAGACTCAGATCTGCAAGCCACCTCGTTCAGATCTAGATCGAGATATGGATCTAGATCTGCTGCGTCTACGCCATTTCCACACAGCCATCTCGTCCACAAGTTGCTCCTCCTACTGTGAGCGAGGACTATGAAAAGAAGAAGAAGGTGGAGAGGGAATATCCGCCCCATCTGTTGTGGTGTACTTCTCTCTTCTTCCAGATCTGCTCTGAGGTTGTGTAGAAGACCATTTCTCCACAGAGCTGCGATCATCTTCTTCACCATGCTCATGGCGGAAACTTTTCTCTCTTATTATTCTTGTTTCTCTCACCATGAGTGAGTAGTTTACTTTCACTGGGGTGCGGGGACTAGCCCCGCTACCCATACTTACATATTCAAATACGAAACATTCCATGGCATGTATATAATCTTTCATTTCGTTGTTAATCGTCGATGTGTGCTTGTGGATTGATCACCTGCTTGCATTTATCTTGTTCGTATCCTATGTTGCGAGAACTTCAATATGTAGGATTTGAATGTCGATTAATGCGGTTGACTCCTTGATGAGAAATCGGATGGGATTCCCTGAAGTAGTAAGTGTATGATCCGTGAGGTGATGAGACATCTAGCCAACGGTGACGCTTCTATGTGCCTAACGCCTGTATAGGGGACCCACAGCTTTAGTTGGATATCTATATCTTCGGAGAAGTAAGTATGTGATCCGGATGGTGACGAGACATATGATACCTAAGGTGATGCTTACGCGAACTTAACGTCCGTATGGGGGGGTTTGCAGTAGCTCTATTTGGATGATTATATCTTGCCTGGATGTTTGTATTTGGATGTGATTGCATGTGTAGTGGTGGTGAAACCTGGGACCATCCCAACGATTTCCATCATTAATCTTTAATCAACCTTTAGTGCTTCTCTTTTACTTTCCTTGCATTTAGTTTAATTAAACTCAATCAATCAAGCTTGTTCAAAATATTAGTATTGATTCAACTAGATTCGACTAGAAAAAGATTCTTAAAAATGTTGTCCCTTGGGATTCGATCCTCAACTATACTGCGATAAGACCCGTCCACTTGTGGGTGGTATTATTGCACGTTGTTTTGGTTAAAAACTTAGGGATTTCAACCCTGAGTGAGTTTGTTAGTGTGATAATATAAGCCACGTCAAAGGTTTATATTTAGATCGAAGCATTGATTTGATGATTAAACTGAAGTGTAGAGTAAAATAAATGGCAGAAAAGTAAATTTGAGGTTGTAAACGATATTTGGGGAAACCACTAGGATGTGACAGAGTTTCACCACCACTACGCATGGATCAAAACATACATCATAATAACATGGATTGCAAAGAAAAAGGGGTCTAAACAGTTAGTATATTTGTAGACTTAGATTCCTTTCAGATAACTAACTATGAGAAATGTTGGAGTATTGCAATGCCAACCATCCCCAAATGAATGGTCACTTACTTTTCATCGCTCCCCTCACAAAGTGTGTTCCTCGACCTATGAAGGTTGTACTTTCATACTTCAACTGATTTCATTTCATAGTATGAAAGTACAACATTGGGGGTGAGTTTACTCCACTCCTTGAGAAACGTTCCTAGATACCAAACAGATGTATGGTGACTACATACATCAAGAACCAACATGCAGTTGATATTCGAATCTAAAAGTACAAATGTAGACAATTCGCACTAGTAGATAATAGATATCACAAGTTGGCGATCAAGCAACTAGCATTCATTAAACGATTGATGTTGAACAGAAAAGATAGTATTTTTTTCTATTGCAAACTCATGAATTACAATGTACAAAATGAAAACATGGGTAGAGGGGCTACTCCCCGCACCCTAGTGTATGGGACTACTCGCTCATGGCAAGAACAAAGAAGGAGGTGGTAAGAGAGAAAGAAAGCATCATCTCCACATAGGAGGGAGGAAGGTCGACCTCTTGGAGTAGAGAGCAACTATCTTCACACCACGTGGTCGCCTTGATGAAGAATCCTTCACTTCCCAACTTCTATGTAGATGAGAGAGGAAGTAGCTTGAGGATGGAATATGGATCTTGAACTAGCATCCTTGGGGCAAAGGATGAAGGATGAACATCTCTGGAGTGATTGGGGAAGCCTCTGGACGTCCAAGAATTGACTCCTAATGAGGACCCCATGGGTCCTATTTATAGGATCCAAAGGGATCTTAAATGGTCTTGAGTTAGTTGGATTCAAATGGTTTGGAGACCGTTTGGCTTTCGTTTGGCCTTGGGACCATTTGGGTTCATGCGGTCTTGGGACCGTTTGGGTTCCATACGGTCTTGGGACCATTTGGCTTCTATTTGGTCTTGGGACCGTTTGGCTTCCATTTGGTCTTGGGACCGTTTGGTCTTCATGCGGTCTTGGGACCGTTTGGGTTCCATACGGTCTTAGGACCTGTTGGCCTTCATACGTTCTTGGGACCGTGTAGCACCCCTCCCTAGGGCTTTGTACGTAACCAGAGGAAGCACAGGCTAATCCCCAACATTATCCATAATGTGCGGTACTTGGCATTTTAGGGAGGGTTGTCACAAAAAGGTAATCATTGCAAGTAAACAAATAATTCACCATTGAGATTCATACATTATTATATGAATAAGAAACTACAAACAAAAAGTCTAGAATTCTATCCATCCCTCAACATGATAAACTAAGCATAACAATAACCAACTCTATATGATTGGATCGCCTAGAATGGATGGCACCCCACCAGATAACTCTTGGATGTCTTCTAGTCTTAGCTTGCTCTTCTTGAGTCCTTACTTGCTCCAAATCCTAGGGACATCACGTCCCCAGCCATGCAAAGGAAAAAACAACACATCTGTAAATAGTACTGGCACTTTATAAAATAAACAAAGTAAACATACTTGACATGTAAGAAAATTGACATGAATTAACTTTAAGCATTCTTGAATCATCATTATTAACATGAAGAATTGAAATGAAATCTTATGTGTCCCTCTGTGACACCCCTCTTAGGAGCACATGATTGCTAGGAAAGCCCTTGACGACCCTTTTGAGGTCCATGATCGGAAGCATAAAAAGACTATCTCAATTGCAGCGACATGATCATTAACAAGATATTGTCATTAACATAAACCATGATTCTTAAACTTAGCATGAAGGGATTTCTCCCCATTAAGATGGTATCTTAAACATGATGGGATCTCTCCCTCTTGATCATTAACATTATTTTCATGAGTCTTTAATGATAAACAATAATCATGGTGAACATTATAACATAGGACATAGCATGTAGAAATCAACAATCAATAATATAGTGAATCCTGACTAAAGCATTAAACTTTAAGAAGTAATATCTATTTCATATTTAACATGAAAGCAACCATAAGTATTTGTGCTCAGCAGCATGGCCTGTTTACCTTGGAGCAATGTAGATCCAAAGATTATATCTCCGATCCTTGGGGGAGCACCTGGATGTGATTTACAAGAAAATAGGCTAGTCTACTTGGAGCAAAGTTGATCCTAAGATGATCTCTCTATTCTTTGAGGCAACACTTGAATGTAATTTGCAAGAACATAGGGTAGTGTGTTTTTTCCCTTAGTATGCTAGGATCATGGGGGTCCCTTTTATAGGTGTTAAGGGTCTAGAACTTTCTAGTCCAAGTGGATTTAATTTTTTTTAATATCTTTTGTCCTTTAATTAAACATTGGAATTATCTTAACTCCAATATATTAAAAGGTAAGACTTTGTGAAAAACGTGTTTCTCTTTGTTAATTACTAAAGTCCAACTTTGTGGTTAAAATAATTATCTTTTGTTTGTGAATTTCCCTTATCATCTTTCATATCTTTTGTATGAGATATTTAAGAGAGAATGTATTATCGTTTGCTTTTATTTGTTTATCAAAAATATTACATTAACTAAATTACCATTACATTTTATTTGTAATCACAAAGAAAGAGAGAAAATGTGAGAGAGTTGTACCATTCCTTACATAATTACCATAGTGTCTTATTTCCATGTATCAATGGCCGAGACACATTATTTCATTTTATAATAAAACAAATACTAAGTGAAGGAAAGAGAAAAAGAACTTTATGTTACATCTACATGCACTAGTTGTAAAGCAAGAGTATACAATGTGATTTCAATGTGTTAATTAAAAATTGTTGAATGCAATTAATCATTCCCATATAATTCATTGTTGTTTAAAGTAATGTTATAACTATGTAACAATAAACCATTTTTAAGTGTCCATACCAATTACATAAATTTTATATCTTCTCATCCATAATGACATTTTCATTTTCATATAAAGCTTCCTAGTAGTGTTGGAAAGGTGACAGGTGAAAACCCACATTTTTGTAGTTTCAAATTAATATATTTATCCATTCAATTATTAAAACTTTGGAATGTTAAAAGAAAGAAAATAATCAAACTCTCTTTCTAGATTCCCTTCTACTATTTTAAACATATGGTCTCATCTTGACTAATTTTGATCAACAATTAATTAATGTTTACATTGCATGTGTTAAATGGATTGACATTGTGATTTATATTTATTTGAGAGTTCAAACGAATTCAAAACAAAACAAAATGTAGACAACACATTAATTACATACTCTAGATCCTTCCTAGTCAATAAAATTCGAATTTTGAGAATCTTTTATTCACAATGTCTATATTTGTATATAATTCATTTTCATGCATTAAAAGGTGAGATAATGTTAAAATATTCTCCTTAATTATTTCTTTGACTCTAAAATGAGATGATCAATATTTAATCACATTTAAGTCTATTATGCCTTTATGGAAAATTTTATTGAAGAAAGAGACTCAAGAGAAGATAATGTTATATGTATTCAATAGGGGAAAGCAAGTAATATCCACATCATGTGATTGATGAATATTCTTTTCCATGCATCCAAAATTAAGCCATTACTTGCATTGCATTAAATGAAATGATATTCAAATCTTGGTCCATCTATATTCAAATCTCTCTCAAATTAATTGGGAGGTCAAACATGGTTCAAACGACTTCAAATTTGAACCATAGGCAACATAGAGGGTCTAGATTATTTTTGTGAAGTTATATTTCATTTTTGGGCATATCTTGGTCCATAATGTCTATAGTGGCCATTAAAGGTAATATATTTTTAAAAGATCTTTTATTATTGAATTCATGAGTCATAAATCTGAGATTACTATTAACTAGTCACATTTGTCACCTTATAACTTTTCTCTATGCTTTATGGCCATTTTGTAGGGAGAGAAAATGAAAGGGATTAATATGAGTTGATGCATATATTTAATTCATATTTGAAAATGAAATATGACTTTGGCTATTATCTTAAGTTTTTCTCATCCTATTTTGTATAAAAACAATCATTATAGGCATTTTGCTTTAAACCCCTCAATTATTATTGTTTAGAAAAAAACTTCATATTAAGTTAAAATTAACTATGAAAATTGGGATGTGACAGACTGATTGGCCTTCATATGGTCTTGGGACCGTTTGGGTTCCATACGGTCTTGGGATAATTTAGGTTCATATGGTCTTGGGACCGTTTGGCTTCCATTCGATCTTGGGACCATTTGGATTCCATTCGGTCTTGGGACCTTTTGAGTCCTTTTGCAATTTTTTGTGTTTTTCTATAATACGAAAGGGGAAAATATCAGTTTATTGGCATATTCACGATAAAGGGGAAAGTTAATTATTCTATCTAATTTATCTAATAAAGAGTATGGAAAACTAATAAAAAACTAGTAAGATACCATCACAAAATGGGAGGTTATCACCCCCCCAACTTAGAGTCTAGCTTGTCCTCAAGCTGGATAGAGGTAAGGTACGTAGTGGCGAGGTGATTCTATTTAGTGAAGATTTCCATATTCTTGATTCAATTCTAAACTAGAGATCTCCCATGGTCTTATCAGGGCTTCTACTTGCACTAACTCTTTCAGGTATCAGGAGTTGCGTGGATCTCAGGTTTCTTCCGTGTCGTGTAACTCGCATTGGGACCACCTTTTGCTTAATCACATTCTGTGCATGTCTTTGAATCTAAGCAGTTTTATACTTCTTTGTAGATCCTACTGGAAGCTAAGATGGGGAATGTACCGGCTGGGAAAGACCTTTATCAGCTTCCATATATTTGGAGACCTTAGGATCTCACTACCGAGCACGACACATCTTCCTTTGTGAGGGCAGCTGAATGTACCGGTCGGGCAAGACCTTTATTGGTTCTTCATATAGGTCCTTATGCATGGTACAACTCTCATTTTTTTATTCAACACTCTGGCTTTTATTCATATACTCACCAGTTTAGGAATTGGGTATTTTAGGGATTTTATTTGGGCTGCCAAGCCTATTTTTGAAAAGAAGAAAAATGTTCCTTGGAGTTTCCCGTCATGCACTTGTTTCAGTTTTTGTACTTGGTGGTCCACCTGTGAGGTTCCTTGACTTGGATTTCGCCCGGTTCCCTCTCATCCTTGAGAGCGTTTGTCTTGTTTTGGCCACGATGCTAGCCTGTGGAGAGTCTGACGTAGAATTGAAGCAAAAGTATGGGAATCGAGTATGAAAGTGATTTATTAATTCACCATTAGATGCCTGGATGCTACTTATATAATTTCTTATGAGGACTACTTTGTCTCTAATTTAGCTAGAGGTGTCCGTTTTCCAAAATGAATGTTTACTTATGTACAATAGTTATTCTATCAAAGAAATTATCAGAAGAACTAATTGTCAGAAAAAGAAAAGAAATTGTACGAAAGTAAAAGAAAGAGTGGAGAGTGGAAGGTTTGAAAATAATACCTCGCCCTTTCCCAGTGTACCCCCGCCTAACTAATCATCCACTTTGTCCTCAGAGTGTCAAGGTGATAGGTTGAGAAGTACATGGGCAAGGGTATCACAGTTCTGTTAATCCCTTGTTTGCTTCATACGATCGTAGGAGATTAGCTACAAACTTTCCACGTAAAGCGTGATAATCCACATCCTTCATGTCCTCTACGTACTTACTGAGGACAGTAAGGGCATACATCTAGTAAAGGATGTGGAAACCACAGTCGTTAGATTCTCTGATCTACTGGGGGCATTTGTGGCTGAAGGTTGAGCGGTGAAAATGATCATTGTTGTATGCCTTTGTGTGCTTGCCGAGAAGATCATGACCGTTGTTTTTTAGGTTTGGAAATAACCAAACAGTTTTGTTGATCATTTGGGTCCAAATGGTTTCACGACCATTTGGGTCCAAACGGTTTCACGATTGTTTGGGTCCAAACGGTCTTGAACCCAAACAGTCTGTATGAGATGAAACCATTAGGAAGGTGAAGTGGCAGAGGTGGCGAGTGATTGAAGCGGCGGAGAAAAATAGTGCAAATGGCACCGGCGATGCATGCATCAGTGGCGGCGATAGCGGATGAAACAATGATAATGGTGGCGATGAAAAGGAGGCAAAACATAATGTGGCGTCAGTGACGAAGGTGACAGTAACAGGTTCTGTAGTCTACCTTGCTGCTAGCGGCGAAGAGAGCGAAATTCCAGAGAAGGAAGGTGTAGCGTCCATGAAAGGTCACGGAGACGGTGGTGAACGTAGAATGGAACAACACAAATAGAGAGTGTGAGGGGTGATGGAGGTGGAAATCTCACAGGAGTAGTAGAACAAGGAGGAATGTAACAGGAATCATGTGAGAGAGAAATTTTGAGAAACTGAGGGAAAGAAAAGGGGGGATATTTATAGGAAAAGGAGGGGTGGTGATATAAATTCTCATGAGCAAATAGTTTCGAGACTGTTTGGGTCTAAATGGTTTTGAGACCGTTTGGATAAACGGTTTCGAGACTGTTTGGGTCCAAACAGTTTCAAGACCGTTTGGGTCCAAACAGTTTTAAGATCGTTTGGATCAAACGGTTTCAAGACAGTTTGAGTCCAAACGGTTTTGAAACCGTTTGGATAAGATTATTTTGGTTTTTGGTTTTTATATTTTTATATTTGTTTTAGTTGCTTATGTAAATTTTTATATTTTCTGAATAGAGCTAATAGGTTTAAAATAAGCCGTTAAGAAAAAAAGGAAATTGTCAAAACTAGGCAAAATAAAATGGGAAAGTGATATTGAGTTCTTAGGTTGCCTCCCAAGTAGCGCTTTGGTTTTACATCACTGGCTCGATGAAGTTCTACTTTGGTTAGGTTGATGCAGTTGGATCATGAATCTCAATGGTTTGTCTTGGAGTTTTATCAGCTGGAGTATAGTATTTCTTTAGTCTATGACCATTAATAGTTCTTTCTCCTCCATTATCATCGAAATGAATTACAGCTCCAATTGGGTAGATTTGCTTGATGGTGAATGGCCCAGACCATTTTGTGTGGAGTTTCCCGGAGAACATTTTGAATGTGGAATTAAAAAGGACATTATCTCCGACAATGATATCTTTCCTCTTAAGGTGGCCATCGTGCCACATCTTGGTTTGTTCTTTGTAGATCCTAGCACTTTGATAAGCAGTCATTCATAGTTCCTCTAGTTCTTGTAATTGAAGTTGTCTGTATTCATCAACACTTTTGAAATCAAAATTCAATTGTTTAATGGCCCACCAAACTTTGTGTTCCAATTCGACTGGGAGGTGGCATGACTTCCCATACACCAAACGAAACAACGTTGTTCCTATTGGTGTTTTATAAGCAGTACAATATGCCTAGAGGGCATCGAGAAGTTTGGTGGACCAATCTATGCAGTTTCTGTTGATAGTTTTTTCTAAGATAGCCTTTAATTGTCTATTTTAAACTTCAACTTGGCCGCTAGTCTACGGATGATAAGGCATAGTGACCTTATGTTTTACTCTGTATCTTCACATAAGAGTTTCTAAGCTTCTTTCTAAGCAATGTGACCCTCCATCATATATAACCGTTCTAGGGACTCCTAATCTAGGAAAGATGATATCCTTGAATAGCTTAATCACTAACTTAGAGTCACAAGATACAGTGGGTATAACTTCTACCCATTTGGAAACATAGTCCACAACAACCAAAATATAGGAGAATACATAAGATGGGGGAAATGGACCCATATAGTCTACTCCCCATACATAAAAAAGTTCGATCTCCTATCACAGAGTTAGTGACATTTCATTTGGTTTCAATATCCCTCCAGATAGTTGACATTTATTGCAAGATTGCACAAATTCATGGGCATCCTTCACTATTGTTGGCCAGAAGAATCTTGACTGTAGGACTTTAAGGGCGGTCTTCTGTGAACTCATGTGCCCTCCAGTGGGGCTAGAATGACAGTGTTCTGAGACTGGAATAATTTCTTCTTCAGGGAGACAGTGGCAGAATAATCCATCAACGCATAAGCATAAAAGATATGGTTCATCCCAAAAGTATTACTTGACATCATGAAGAAATTTCTTTCTATCATGGTAGGAAGCAGTAGGGTGAACAATTCCTGTAGCCAGATAGTTTACTATATTGGCGTACTAAGGAAATCTGGTGGTGACTTTCATGATTTGATCGTCGGGTAGAGAGTCTCGGATAGGTATATTGTCTTCATCTTGAGGCTCAATATGACTTAAGTGGTCGGCGATGACATTTTCTACCCCACTTTTATCTTTTATTTCCAAATCAAATTCTTGAAGCATCAACACCCAGCGAATAAGTCTGGGTTTTGCATCTTATTTCTGGATCAGATATCTTAATTAGGAATGATCTGTGTATACTATGACTTTTGATTCGATTAGGTAAGAACAAAATTTTTCAAAAGCATAGATGACTGCCAATAACTCTTTTTCTATAGTTGTGTAGTTCTTTTGGGCTTCATCAAGCGTTTTTTATGCATAGTATATCACATAAGGTTTCTTTGCTATTCTCTGTCCTAATACTGCCCCGATAGCGTAGTCGCTGGCATCACACATTATCTTGAATGGTTGTGACCAGTCAGGGGCTCTTAGTATAGGTGCAGAAACTAGGGCATTCTTTAAAGTCCTGAAACTGTGTAAGCATTCTTGATCAAAATTAAAATCCACATCTTTGGTCAACAAGCGGGTCATGGGCTTTGCTATTTTTGAAAAATCTTTGATGAATCTTTGATAAAAGCTAGCATGGCCTAGGAATGCCCATACCCCTCTTATGTCTTTTGGTGGTGACAATTTGGAAATGACATCTATTTTTTCCTAGTCTACTTTGATCCCTCGTTCACTTACCTGATGCTCAAGGACAACACCTTCTGTCACCATAAAGTGACATTTTTCCCAATTAAGGATAAGACTTGTTTCCTCGCATCTTTGTAGGACCTTGCTAAGATTAAGTAGGCAGGTTTCAAAAGAATCTCCATATATTTAAAAGTCATCCCTGAAAACTTCCATGATGGATTCAGTTAGCCCTGCAAAAATGGAGGACATACACTGTTGGAATGTAGCAGGTGCATTGCATAGCCCAAAGGGCATCCTCCTGAAGGCATAGGTTCTGACGAGGCAGGTAAAAGTTGTTTTTTCCTGATCTTCTGGGTGGATCAGAATTTGGTAAAATCCTGAATAGTCGTCCAGATAGCAAAAGAACTTTTGGTGGGCCAAACGTTCAAGGACTTCATCAAGGAAAGGTAGAGGGAAGGGATCTTTTCTTGTTGCCTTGTTCAGTTTCCTATAATCGATGCACATTCTCCATCCAGTAATAGTCCTTGTGGGTACGAATTCATTTTTATCATTCAAAATGACAGTGGTTCCCCCCTTTTTAGGGACCACTTGGACTGGACTAACCCATTGAGAATCAGAAATTAGATAAATGATACCTGCTTTTAGGAGTTTAAGGACCTCGAGGCGAACCTCCTCTTTAAGATTTAGGTTTAGTTTTCTCTGGTGTTCCCATGATGGTTTAAACTCTTATACCATGGGTAATCTGTGCATGCATAGAGCTGGATTTATTCCTATTAGGTCGGTCATTTTATACCCAATAGCCTGGTTATGCTTTCTTAACTCAACGAGGAGTCTTTCTTCCTGATTGTCTATCAAGGTAGAATTGATAATGAATGGACATAATTTTTCTTCATCAAGGAAGACGTGCTTGAGTCCAACTGGTAGATTTTTCATTTCTGGTGCTTTGGGCACTTCAGTGGTATCCAAAGTGGTGACAAATTTCAACTCCTCGAAGGTAGCTTCTGGAACTTCTTCAGTCTATCCTAGGTATTGCAGATATTGCTGGACTAGTTCATTAGTCGAGAATTTGGCTTCCAGATTTGTTAAGACGTTCTCCAAATCATCAAATGGTTCGGGGGATTCTTGCTTTAACTGAGACATTTTATCGATTGTCTCAAGAAGAAAAACTTCTTCGTGGATGCTAGGACCTTTCAAGATGTCAAAAACTATAAATTGAACGACTTCCTTTCCTAGTCTTAAGGTGATTGTACCGGCTTCAACATCGATTTGTGCTCTAGCCGTAGCAAGGAAGGGTCTGCCAAATATTATCGGATACCTCAATTCTTCCTTTATGTCCATAATGACAAAATCACAGGGTACGTAAGAATCTCTCCCTACCCTTATTGGGATGTCTTCAATAATCCCCATAGGTCTAGTGATAGTAGAATCAGCAAGTTGGATTGTCATTGTTGTGGGTAGCAAATCGGTAAACCCCAATCTTTTTCACATAGATAAGGGCATAATGGATATGTTGGCCCCCAAATCAGCTAATCCTTTCTTGCAAGAAGTATTTATGATAGAACATTGGATGCCAAAGGAGTCGGGGTCCTTCGACTTCTTTGGCATTTTGT
The DNA here is from genome assembly GCA_963693085.1 of Alisma plantago-aquatica. Lineage (NCBI taxonomy): Eukaryota > Viridiplantae > Streptophyta > Magnoliopsida > Alismatales > Alismataceae > Alisma > Alisma plantago-aquatica. The sequence goes on along the minus strand of OY856410.1, from coordinate 134,018,748 downwards.
TGAGAATGACGTCAGAAGTGGTCTGGGCTAGTTTGACGGTCTCAAGTTCTCCTGTCATATATTTTTTTGATAACAAGGTCTTCAGGTATTTAGACCAAGTTGGGATTTTAGAAAGAGCATCGAGGAATGGAATATCGACATATAGCGTATTCATAGCTTCCTTGAATTTCTAGAATCTAGTGTCCATTTTAGTTTCTCTCAATCTACCATAGTAGGGTATCCTAGGTTTATACGGTGGGACTTTTGATTCCTTGATAACTTGCTCTTTTCCCTTTTCCTTCCCAGCCTCTACAGATTTTTTTGTTTCTTGATTTGTGATAACAATTGGGTTGACTTCAGTTATACTTTTGTCTTCCTAAATAATATTGGTAGCTTTAGTAAGGACATGGCCAGACCTTTTGGTGACTACATTTAGTTGTTCTGGTCTGTGTTGATCATGTCTTGGATTTGTTTCTGGCTGACCAGTGAAAGTTCCCATTGGAGATTTTAACTGGGCTGTGATTTGTGCCAACTGTGTTTCTATAACTTTTTGTTGAGCTTGTTGGTTTACAAGCATGGTTTGTTGGGATTGCAACATCTGCCTTATCATAGATAACTCATCTACATGTGGGGGTGGAGCATTCTTTTATTGATGATGTGTAGTTTGTTGTTGTCCCCGAGATTGTAGCTACTAAAGTGTTGGTAACTGAGATTGTTGATTATGTGGTTGTTGAAGCTGAGATTGTTGTAGTTGTGGGTGCAACGGAGGATGAGTGTATTGTTAGTATGCATAAGGATTTCTTGGGTAGGCAAATCTTTGAAACCCATTTCTATGATTCCCTTGGTTTTAGTTATAATTGCTCTGGTATCCAGACGGTGGTCTATTAAAAGACCCACCTTGTGTTTGGTGTTGCGGGTTGGCAGTTCCCGCAGGATTCCCATACTGAAACCCAGGGTGGTTTCTCAGTTTATCCAGATTATAATATGCCTGACCAGGTATGGAGTGAATAGAATTAACCTGCTCTAGTGGCTGATCCTCATGATGTTCAATAATTGGTTCAAATTGGGGTTGAGGAGTATGTAAATCCATCATCACATTGAATAGGAGGCCACATGATAATGTGGGGTGGTCAGATGCATGACAGGCTTCGCAAGTTTCAGTGGCTGCTTTGACTTGTTGGATTTGTGAGTTCTTCTTCCTATCATACTCCTCAAACTACGTTTCAAGGACTTGATGTTTATGAGATATAGTTTTTAGGGCTTCGGCGATGGCTTTCATTTCCATAGATTCTTCAGCTTTATAGACTTTTAAAACTCCTCTGGAAGATGGCCTTCCCCAATTAGATTGGTTCTCGGCTCCGAGTGTGACAATCTTCCAGACATCTTCATAATTCTTTCGCATGAAATTTCCCCCAGATGAGGAATCTAAAAACTTCTTAATATCATCACTGACTCCTCTATAGAATGTTTCTATGAGATGATGTTGTGAGATGTCGTAGTGTGGGCACTTCCTCAAAATTTCTTTAAATCTTTCCAATGATTCCGCTAGGGATTCCCCAGGGAGTTGGGAAAAATGGTTAATTTGCCCTCTAATCTTGTAAGTCAATGAAGGAGGAAAGAACTTCTCTAGGAACTTTTCCTCCAAGGGAGCCCAGGTGGGGATTGGCTCCCCATCTAGCGAGTTATTCCAGCTCAACGCCCTTCTAGACAAGGTGAAGTGGAAAAGTTGAAGCATGATTGCATCGAATGAAGCTCCAGCTTGCGGTACTAGTCGGCAAAGTGCCTTGAATCACTTCAGGTGATCCATGCAGTCATCTCCAGCACTTCTGGAGAATGAAATACCTTGCATGATTTGGATCCATTGTGTTCGGATCTCAAAGTTAGGAGTGTTAATGAGTGGTGGCTGGACTAGGTGATTGTCTTCAGAGTCCTTAGGAATAGGTGATGTGGCTGCCTCATTTTCGGCATGGATACGGGCTTTCTCTTAAGCACGAACTTCAACTTCAACTTGATCACATGTATAAGCAATGCGTTGTGCTCTCTGAGTTGCTATGCCTGCATTGACTCTTTCCAGCACCAAGGTGGCCTGGCATTGTTCTTCAACCATCTTTCTGGCTCGTTGGCGGTTGAGTCTAATGTGTCGGTGGAAGCTTCATTCTACCTCAGAGTCGTACTCTGGTTCAAGGGAGAATCCAATGTTATGCAAAGGTTGCATACACATTTTCTACCTGAGTAGAAGAAAAATCACACTTTAGACGATGTGGAGAAATGATGAGGTCAAAAAGATATATGAAGTAATTATCAAGGTAAAGTGTAAAATCCTAATCAACTAGAAAGTAGGCAAATGGAATTAAAATGTTCTGTTGTCCCCAGCAATGGTGCCAATTTTTGATGGAGCCTCCACTCACGTGGAGTTGCGTGCACCACTAAAAATCTTTGAGATTGTAAGTCTCTAAGTTTAGCCTTTCATGTGCTATAATAAGATCTCCACCCACTTATGCTAAGATATGTGGAAGTCTTATCGTAGTACAGTGAAGGGTCGAATCCATGAGACAACGGTCTTGTTCAGAGTTTAACAAGATGGAAAACATAATAATTCTACTTATCTACTTGAAGGTTGATATTTAGATCGAAGAGTTGATTTGATGATTAAACTAAAGTGTAGAGTAAAATAAATGGCAGAAAAGTAAATTTGAGTTTGTAAATGATATTTGGAGAAACCACTAGGATGTGACTGAGTTTCACCACCACTACGCATGGATCAAAACATACATCATAATAACATGGCTTGCAAAGAAAAAGGGGTCTAAACAGTTAGTATCTTTGTAGACTTTGCTTCCTTTCAGATAACTAACTATGAGAAATGTGGGAGTATTGCAATGCCAGCCATCCCCAATCGAATGGTCACTTACTTTGCATCGTTCCCCTCACAAAGTGTGTTCCTCGACCTGTCAAGGTTGTACTTTCATATGTTAACTGATTCCATTTCATAGTATGAAAGTACAACATTGGGGGTGAGTTTACTCCACTCCTTGAGAAACGTTCCTAGATGTCGAACAGATGTATGGTGACTTCATACATCAAGAACCAACATGCAGTCAATATTCGAATCTAAAAGTACAAACGTAGACAATTCACACTAGTAGATAATAGATAACACAAGTTGGTGATCAAGAAACTAGCATTCATTAAACGATTGATGTTGAATTGAAAAGATCATATTTTTTTTCTATTGAAAATTTATAAATTACAATGTATGAAATGAAAACATGGGTAGCGGGGATACTCCCCGCACCCTAGTGTATGGGACTACTCGCTCATGGCAAGAACAAAGAAGGAGGCGGGAAGAGAGAAAGAAAGCATCATCTCCACATAGGAGGGAGGAAGGTCGACCCCTTGGAGTAGAGATCAACTATCTTCACACCACATGGTCGCCTTGATGAAGAATCCTTCACTTCCCACCTTCTATGTCAATCAGAGAGGAAGTAGCTTGAGGATGAAATATGGATCTTGAACTGGTAGCCTTGGAGCGAAGGATGAAGGATGAACAGCTCTAGAGTGATTGGGGCAGCCTTTGGACATCCAATAATTGACTCCTAATGAGGACGCCTTGGGTCCTATTTATAGGCTCCAAAGGGGTCTTAAACGGTCTTGAGTTAGTTGGATTCAAACTGTTTGGAGACTGTTTGGTTTTCATTCGGTCTTGGGACCGTTTGGGTTCATACGGTCTTGGGACTGTTTGGGTTCCATACGATCTTGGGACCATTTAGGTTCATATGGTCTTGGGACTATTTGGCTTCCATTTAGTCTTGGGACCATTTAGCTTCCATTCGGTCTTGGGACCATTTGGTCTTCATGCAGTGTTGGGACCGTTTGGGTTCCACATAGTCTTGGAACCGGTTGGCCTTCATACGGTCTTGGGACCGTTTGGGTTCCATATGGCCTTGGGACCGTTTGGGTTCCATATGGTTTTGGGACCATTTAGGTTCATACAGTCTTGGGACCGTTTGGCTTCCATTCGGTCTTGGGACCGTTTGAGTCCTTTTGCAAATTTTTTGTGTTTTTCTATAAGAAGAAAGGGAAAATATCAATTTATTGGTATATTCATGATAAAGCGGAAAGTTAATTATTCTATCTAATTTATCTAAGAAAGATTATGGAAAACTAAGAAAAAAAACTAGTAAGATAACATCACAAAATGGGGGGTTATCATTCATCATGTCTTGATATCTCATATATTGCATTTACCTAAAATGACGTGAAACAAAATGTCAATCAATAAATTGATATAGTATGTACATGGGGTGCATGCAACACTTTGTAAGTACATAAAAACATATGATCAAACAATTAAGAACTAGAATTTTCGTCACATATTCTAGCCCATACTAGATATTCTATCTTGGGCAAGATCATTGTCTGGTCTAGACTCATGTGCATCACCCCTTGATGCATGTCATCCTAGGATTCTGAATATGTTATCTTACTATATGTGATACTCATAATGGCAGTATAATTGACTAGAATGTAAATAAACCCTCAACAATTTATTTCATCAATCCTCAAGAAATCCTCAACAAACATTGGTAATCGATATTGCACGTAGTCATAATTGTAACTGTGTACCTCAATGCAGAACCATGCAAACCATGCAATCATACTTCATGTACTTTAAGCATATCATCCAATTAAGAAAGCAAATATGGACTCCAAGCAATCAATCTTTAATTTGCATGTATATCCTAAAGTGTCACCATCATATTATTCTAATTAAACCCTACTCGGATCCTAATCTAAGGTTTAGGGTTATTTTGGGCTTGAATAGGACACATGGTAAAAACCCTAGTTCAATTCATGTTAAACATTAGGTGAACCCTAATTATTATATCTATCATACCCTTTCATAATGAACACTTAGATCATATTAAGTTCATTAAGACTATCCCAAGTTATGATATTTTGCTTCAAAATCCTAATTATACGTAAGTATGATCATTGATCTAGAAACCCTTAATTATAAATCATTATCATGTTGGGTCCCCATTATATTTTGAAATATCACATTACAACATGAATAAAAGCATTTATTGTAATAACACCTACATCGTCAAATCTTGGGTTTCCATATATTATTCACCACTTAAACATGTATTAACCCTACCTTTGGAACTACAATGAGAATTAGGCCTTTATTATATTTTATTCATGTTCCTCTCGTCTTCCTGATCAAAGTAATGTATACTTTTGCTATTTTTCAACTTATAAGTAATTAACCACAATTTATACAAAATAAACTTTACTAGGCCAATATAACGCAGCGTTGTCAATGTTTAATATCATTTTTATTCATTACCTTACTTCTAAGGATTGTGGGTTTGTTGGGAATCCATTTATCTGAAGTTCCAAACCCATTAATTATTTTCCCATCTCGTCATGTCTTACGCCTTATTCTTACACATGTGATGTCGTGCAGATGCTGCAAGGGGATGGAGTGTGACCCTTGTCATGTGCCTCTGCCCACTCGACTCTGCCTGCCATTCCCACTGTCCTGGAGATACAACCACCGTTCAACATTCTAGTTTTTCTTCCTCCTTTGGACTCCACTAATGATAAGAGATATTAGCTCTCTCTCTCTCTCTCAGTATGAACACTCTCCTTCTCTCCCTTCATTGATCCAGTATCACCTACCCTGGGCATGCAGGAGTTTCTCCCTCATGACTCTGTTTCTTTGTTGTACGACTCCCTCATACATGTCTATATGTCGGTACCACTATGACGGGAAGTTGAGGCTGGCCCTGCTGTAAGGCGTCCCGATCTCTGGTCATGAAGGACATCTTCAAGCTTTGAGGTGGTGTAGAGACCTTCCACATTGTGTCTACCATCTTTGAGACAGTGGGTCGAGCTCTTGGTACCCTTGTTAAGGTGGACGAACACACAGTTAAGAAGACGAGAAGCCGGTTCGCGAGACTTGCAATTGAGCTGGATACTTCAAAACTGATTCAACCTGCAATTATCATCAATGGGTTGGAATATAAGTTAGAGTATGAAGTGCTTCCTGACCTTTGCTTAACCTGCGGAAAATTGGGACATAGCTCAAAAGCTTGCAACCCTGATCCTAAAGAACAAGTGGGTGAAGAACCAGTCGAGGATGGGGTGAAATGGTCTGATGAAGAGGGCAAATGGCAAAAATACTATGGTAAAGGAATCCACGCCAAAAGGAGATAGCGTGATAAAGAGAAAGGGGCACCCATTGGAAATCATTTCAGTCCAAGCACAGTTGATCCCGAGGAGGAAGGTGAGGTGGAGAACACCTCACAAAGGACTACCAATGCTGAGAAGTCCAACGCTGACCCTAGAGGCCCGAAGATATGGAAGAGGAAGAAGACGCCCCATAAGACTGATCAAGACATGGAAATGCAGAATGGTAGATCTACAGAAAACAAGGAAGGGGATGGAGAAGCACATGTCACTGTAGTGAACAATGGAATGCATATCGTAGTTCACCCTGACGTGGATGAAGTCATTGAAGGAATTATACCTCTGCAGGATGCAGTTGAAGTAAGCATGACCGGAAATGATGACACTGAAACTTCAACCAGCATGGGGAAACAGAAGTAGAAAGGAAGGGGTGTCAAAGGAAGTGGGACCAAAATCAAACAGGCCAGTGCGGTTAATTATAACTTAAGGAATGGCCACTGGAACCAAGAGGATCAGGTCGACACAAGAGATCACTGAAGACTATTGGATGTTCATATATTTTACCATATATATGTTTATGAAGTGGACAACCAAGTCACTCAAGTGCTGCTCCTCCAAGATGTTGACGATTCACATGGCTTGTGAAGCCAACCAGGTCCCTAGATGCCTGGTGAAATCTCACCCCAAAAAACTTAACCACTCTTAAGGGTTTGAGAGAATGATAAACTTGACGTTTATCTTAATTTTAATGGTACTGATAATACCATGTGTATCATTTATGTGTTTTCAGTTCTATCCATGTAAGCTCATTTATGTTTAACTAGTGAAGTCTATTTACCTTAAAAAAAAAGACCTTCCACATCCACCTGTGAGTCTCCCCTATGCCTCTAGCAAGCCACAACAAGAAGAGGTGTTGTATATCATTAGAGGTGGTTGACCCCAAGAACAACATTAGGGTTAGGAGCATTACTATGGGGAGTGAGATGGGAGAAGGGTCTAGATTTGCTTCCTTTCTTTTTGATGTAAGAGTAGGTGATGGTCTCATGGGAAAGTGGTTCGCTCACGTTAAATAGACATGATTTATCCATGTAATGTAGCCTAAATATTTGATATCCCACTATGGTAATTAACATCAATGGCTTTCCAAAAATTAATAACTTGTCTTCTAGTATGGAATCTTGAATCTAACTAAGTTTCTCCTCAATATGATAATATTTGATTGGAAAATAAAAAACCATTAAGGAGAGTATATATTGGATAATTCGATCATTAATCCATTCAGAAACTTTTTATAACTTGAGATCTACATTATTCTTTATCTCTCTCTTTGATGTATCCCTTAAACCAATTATCCTTATTCCATGGAAACTCATTAATACATTTCCCAACTCATATATAATTTGTGAGATTTATTGGGATATGTTACATGTAAATAACTTGCTTTTTAAGTATTACTTTAAAATAATTATCAACATCACATTAAAGTCATTTCCTTCTCAAATTCTAGAATTATTTTATAATTTTATGGAAATTTGTTTATTATTCAATATTTTAATTGTCTAATAAATCATAAATCTATTATCCTTTATTTATGCACAAATTCCTTTTATTTTTAACTTGTGCCAGAAGGACCTATTTGAAAAGAAATCAGTCTCATGGGCCTCACTTGGGTCATGGGTTGCACCCATGCCACAAAAGATAACATTATTGCTCCATTAATAATAAAATTAGGGAAGTTGATTATAAATTCAAGCATTAATTTATATAATTATAATTCACCAGATTTGTGGATATTACATCCATACACAAAATCCCTAACTTAGATAGCCAATGGTGTAGTCTCTCCACCAGCCCTGGTTGTCGACTAGGCTGCTTCCTGGTGCATCTTTGGCCAAGCCAAAAGAGTCCCAATGACACCTTGATATGTTGATCATTGAAGATTAGAGGTATCAACCAATACTAGTCAGCAACCTCTCCAAGTGGTTATACCTCCAAAAATGGAGAACCAGTGACTCGAACATGACGTCTCAATGATAAACTTGAAAGCATTTCCATCACCCTACAGACCAACCCTACGTGATACTTAGGGTCAAAGAGCAACCATAATGGATTCCCTTAGACATTGAATTGTTACTCTTTGAATTCCTTGAATTTGTTGCCTCTTTTACCAATTTTTTTACATGTTTATGTCGACTGACCATTAAAACATAAGTAAAAAGGGAAAGACTTGAATAAATATCTTAATTAGTAATACCACTATATCCATAATGTATAAAGTGAAACATGATTCTATTAACTTGATTCATATTAGCCTGATCCAATCCATAAGTGTATGTACATGACCTTATTTGTGCAAATAGACCATATCATAAATACTTCAAAATTAAGGAATTATCTAAGGAAATGACCAACTAATACATCCACTACTGCCCCTTAGTACTTGGCCCTAATTATATAAATTTTACTAAATGATTTGTATAATATAGTGTAATTACCTAATCAAGGAAAGCATTACAGATATTGAGAAATGAAATACAAGAAAAATGAGAGGAGTGACTCTCTATAATATTAATTATAAGTACATGATAGGATACAATTGGGAAAATGAATTAAATGGGATTTATGCATATATTCTATACACATCCTAATCTTATTAGTATAAGAATAAACCTTATGGATGTCACATCTTTAATGGAAGCCTTCACCTAATGATCATATACATATGGATGTGAGGTTATGAATTATATATATATATATATATATATATATATATATATATATATATATGTGTGTGTGTGTGTGTATGTATGTATGTATGTATGTATGTATGTATGTATATGTGTGTTTATCATGAACATGGGAAATGACTAGTATATTGTATGTAACTACATATACAAATATGACCAACATGTCAATATGAATGAACTTAATGAAGTATGGATGATAAACTATAACAACCAAAAGGGATCATTAAATAATCTACTCACTAAGGAAAAAATATTAATTTCACCTAATGAAACTTAAGAAGTTATTTCCAAGTCAAGAAACATCAAACAACCCTAGTACCTTTTCTCTTGATAGATTCATGTGAAATTGACTTCTTTGATTCATGTGGACATCTCGATTGGAACATGTACTAATTGTCAATAATGTTATTGAACTATTTATTTTCCTCTTGAGTTACATCTACAAAATTTTGCAAAGGTGGTGAACCAATTTTTTTATTATCCTTCCCCTCTTTTTGAAGGTCACCACAGCTTGAATGTTGAATAATGTTGCATAATTGAAATATTGGTTGATTTTGATATTGGCACAAAAACTAAGCATATTGGCTAAGATATTTATCTCACTAAATTTGGCGGGTCATATCCTCAATCCTCTGTAGTGGATAATAGATAATTAGAGGTCCCCCAATCTGGTTATTCCCATAGGAGAAAGTATTGTTCTCTCATAGAGGGGAAAAGACTAGGCACCTAGCCACAAATGAAGACATAGTATTAGATTGATTGTGCCAATGGATAAATCATTTCATTTTACATAATTGTATGGCATGACATTATTTGTGATAATCTCATTCTTGTTTCTAGTTACCACTTTGAATTGTTATATATTTTTGAAACTATCACGGTAACTAGCCCATCTTCTTGTTATAAACATAGTCTACCAAGCAAACTTACTTAGATTTTATTTAATAAATATTCATTCTTAAATAGCTCAATAATTGAATTTAGTACTAGTCTTGCTGACCTAAGTTTACCTTGTTGGGGTCCATATGTAGTATTGTTCCATCTAGGAACTCATGGATAGGTGATAGGAAGAAGAGCCAGAAGAGATGTGCAGGAGTTCTCCCATGTTGAAGACTAGATAAGAACCAATGCATGTGCTTAAACTTTATAAACATATTTGTAATCGTCCATGACTCTAATGTAAAGCATGTTTGTAAAAATATTTTTTTGTACTTTTGATACAATTTTTTAAATATTTGATCGTAAAGATCCTTTTATTACAACTTCCTTGTGATTTGGTCATTATCTTTACATTTGAACATGGTAACCTTTGTCGTCTTCATCATGTATGTAGGATTTGAAGTTACAATGGATTCAACTATGGTAACCCAACTATCCATGTCGAGGTTGTTGCCTACCCACTTAGCATTCTAGTAATAATATATTCCCACATTTCTTTCTTGCATCTTTCGTGATAGCAGGTACCCCTAGGTATCTCCCCATATTAGATGAAATAAATGCCTATAGACCTACTAATTCTTCATTTTATTCTTACTGTTGTGTTCCCAAAGACAAGGAGTATTGATTTTTCTCATGACATGCCTGAAGCTTTGATGAAGTCATTCAGGAATTTAAGGATGATTTGAGCATGTTGTATGGACGCCTCCCCAAACAAGACAATGTCATGTACAAAACAAAGGTGTGAAACTAGTTTTCTTCCTCTTAAGGCCACAAATGGTTTCCAAATGCCTTTCATGGTCATTAAATATCGTTGACAGAGCTGATCTAGGCAAAACACAAAAATGTAAGGTGATATTGAATTTCCTTGCCTTGCCCCCTAATTGGGTCTCATAAGGTGTAAGAGTTCACTAGTCCACACAATCATTGTATCTACTTGTCATATCAATCACATTATAACATAGAATAGGATCCTTAGAATGTCACTACCTAGAATGTGTCCTTGATCAAGTTCCATCCAGGACCATCATAAGCTTTGAAGAGATCTATCTTCATGGCCATAGCAGTCTTCACCTTTCTTTGTTCTCATTAAGTGGACAATTCATTTCCTAAGATGATGTTATCTATGATCTTGTGACATTGGACAAAGGTAGATTGGTAAGGATAAATCCAGTCAGGCATAAAAAGTTTGAGTCCCTCCATAATGATTTTTGAAATTAGTGTGGTAATTACATTGTGAAGGATATCAGTCTCAACTTAATTAAGATTAGTTGGTTTTAAGGGTTTAGGAATCATGACCAAAATAGAATTTTCGATACTCTTAGGGATTGGTTTCTCGGAAAGACTCTGATAATCAATTTGACTACGAGACCTTTAACCTTTATCTAGTTTTTCTATAAGAAACTAGCTTCAATGCCATTGGGGCCTAGTGCTTATGTTGGAATCATATTTTTTAAAGAATTGTGTATCCCCTCCTATATTACATGTTCTTGAAACAGTTGTTTTTTCATGTCATGTAGATACTTGTAGCTACCAATGTATATTCTTTCTCTTCTTTCTCTCCTCCCAATATTAAGTTTTGTAAAGGGATATTTAAGATTGTTGTGTATTGTCCTTTTAATTTATTCTTCCTCTTCCACTGAGTTTTTAATATTTCAATTGTGTTCTGTCTTCTTCTTTCATTGACAAGCCTTTGGTATAATTTCATGTTTGTTCCCATGTTGGATCCACTCATATCTAGAACTTCCATCTCCAATCAATGTTCTTAACTTTTAGTATATTCTCATTTTTTGTACTAACATCTAGGAGAATTGAGTACATAAACATTGTATCATGTAGTGAGCACATGTTCAAGATCATGAATTCTAAACATTGTATCATGTGGTGAGCACATGTTCAAGATCATGAATTCTACCCTTATCTCTGTGCTTATTCATGCACATCTTCATATCACATGCCATATAGTTTGATCTGAAATTTTGGATGGTGAACGCATAGATATGTTTCTATACCTAGGACTTGTCAAGGAACCATTAGAACTCTAACCATTCAATCTGGGACTCTTTGGTTCTGAAATTATGTTGTGGTTTATGTATTCTATGGTTCCAAGACACTAAGAAGGGTGCATGATCAGATCCTTCTCTAGGTAGAGCTTTGACAATAGTATTAGGCAAGTTTGTGACCCATTCATTATTATCAAGTTCCCTTCGAGTCTTCCCACTAATTTACTCTCTTAAAGTTGTTTAAGGAATGTATCTCCAAGGTCTTCGGTCCTAGCTTCTTTCATGGATGCAATAAAGGGATTATCAGCATATTGGTGGATCGTTTTGCTATAATTCTCTCACCTATATTATAAATCATATTAAAATCCCCTACAAGTACCCAAGGAAAGCTTATTGTTTACGCTATTCTAGTAATGTTATTCCACAATAGTTTCTTGGGACTAGGACATGGGTTTATATAAAAAAGGTGATGTTCTAACTATTAGAAAAGGAGAAATGAATATATTTCATGACGAGTTTTTGAAATCTTTACATCTAAGTATGGATCCTTCCACATGATACAAATCCCTCCAAGGTAGCCTATCGCATATACCATGTGAGAGTAATTGAATTCTATTCTCTTTACCATTTTAGTAGCAATGTCTCCCAAATGTTAGGTTTTCAATGCAACCACTACATTAGGTTTGTGCTTGAACATCAACTCCTTCATGTAGTTTTGGGTGTGGTCTCCTTCCACACCTTGTACATTCCATACTAGGATCGCTTAAACAATTTAGGTATGGTTTTCAACATTTGCAACATTTGTTTCTTTCACATTACTCTCCACCATGTCGTTGTTCAACTCCTCCTCTAGGTCCTCTATATATGATTGTTTTCCTCTCTTCCTTGAGGAGCTTGCCCCTCCCTATGTACTCAATCAAACTTCTTGTTGTTCCCAGATGAATGGTAGCATTGTTTCCCCCTCTTCCATTATGTGGTTCTCCTTCGCTAAAACCAAAAATAAAATTGGGTTGGAATGTGGGTGTGTGAGAGTCAGTGTTAGTTGATGTGTTTGTCTATTATTTTGCATGGTTTCATTCACTTCTACCTCAACTTCTTCATGAATAACTACATTGTGATTTCTTTTGCATTGTTATTTTGTGATGTGGTTCCTTACTCTCTCTATTGCATGTTCTAGTTGTTAATGGGCATTTCCCTTCTTATGTATTCTCCTATTTATGTTATTTAGTTGTTCACTTGTTGTCCAGTACCTTGTTTTCTGTTGTTGTTGTTCCTACTTATGTTGGCTTGCCTTTCATTTATGGCATTCTTTTGCATCTTCTTCCTTGTAACTTCTTGTTGTGATAATTTCATGTCCATAGTATTTGCATCTTGTTCGTCTTCATCATTGTATAAGCCAAAAACTTGTTTCCATTTCTTGTCTCATCATTTTTCCAATGTTGCTTTTTCATCGACTCACTTCTTGGGGCCTTTTTAGCATGTACATTTTCATTAAACATGTCTTGGTTGGTGTTTTTTATGCCTCCATCTTGTTGTGGATTATCTCCATCAATCACCATAGTTCATTGTATGTGCACACAATGATCATCATTGTGTCCAAATCTCCCACACTTAAAGGCATAGTGCCAGTATATTCTCATATTCAACATGTATTTCTTTTTCATGATTTTTAGATGTGGTTTTAATGGAGTGTTCTCTTAATTTCCACTATAATTCTAGTAAAATAGCGTATTGATTTTGACAAGTATTGGTGTCAAACCTCCATACTATTTCCTATAAGATTCCCTACTCTTTCAAATATCTATTCTTCATACATGCATGAAGGTAGGTTCAGAATCCTGATCCAAATTGTCATTATCTTCCGAATGTCAAATCTAGTCTCCATCTTTGAACTATGAGTTAAGATTCCAGCATAGGCCACAATCCCCCAGTCATTGCCATGATGAAATCATCTTTCATAGTGAGTTGGACTAGATAGTATCCATTATCTAGATCAAACATCCGAAAAGCATCCTTTGGTATCCTCGTCATACTAATATTTCCCTTTAGATTTAGATACCCTATCATCCTCACCATGACTCTGATGACCACTGTGTATCTCCAAGGATTCATGAATTTTTCATAGGTCATCTCTTTTATGACAAGATATAGTATGTTGTCTATTTTATCTATCAAGAAGTCTTCATCTTCAAGGATCAACATCTTGTTGTCTAGTCTAACTATCCCTCTAGTCAATGAATCTATGTTGCCTGGATGTAGGAGTTTCTTGGTCATGTCATTTCACGGTTGTTTTTTTTATTTTGATCACGAAATTGTCCTCAAGTAAGGTCTCAAAAGGAACCTTTGTCTTCCTTATCAAAGAAAATTGTTTGATCCAAAAAGTTATCCTTGTGAGTCTGTTGGTGTGGTTGATTTCTATTATTATTTCGATCGCCCAAGTCTGATAGATGATTTCAATTCTATCCCTCGGTAGAGTTTCCAATATGTTTCTCCTCTCGTAGGACAGATCTCATGTTTGGTTCACCTCCACTTCCAATGACAACGTCAGGGGTACCACACTCATGACTACCTCTATCGCCTCCAATCGCCAAAGATTAGAGCAAGACCCTACCCACCAACAGAATGATTTTCATTATTCTCCACCTATCTTTAGTTCCCACACTTATACACATTTGCGTCTTTGATAGTTTTAATAATCATCTTATATTCTTAGAAATCAAAGCCAAATGTATAAGGAGTAATGATTATTATGGTCACATATATGTTGGACTGGTCTGTTTATTTTACAGGAATCTTTCTCACTATTGGCAAGACATGTGCGAGAGAAATTGTTCCCACTTTGTTTTTTGTGAGTCTAGAAATATCTTATTTGTTATTTTTTTCTTCATTTCTTTCTTGAAAGCACAAATACTACCACAAATTCGTGTCTCCTTCCTTATTCCATTGACTTGCAAAATCATTGTACATTAAAACAATCCATTTATCATTTTCAAATGATTGTTTACAATGATGAAAGGATGCTTCAACCATATTCTCATGCTTTCTCTAGGACACATTACTTGAGTTTTTTTGGGGGGGATTAAATTTAGGAGTGTGATATAGTGTCTTGTGTTTAGCCACAGTCACATTTTGTTGCTCTAAGTATGTGTTTTGGTGTTTCTTTACTTCACACAATGATAATATCAATTGATGTTAATAATATATCATTGAAATTCTTTAACTATAAAATTTAAGGTTTTATATAATTGGAAGATTGGTCTTAGTAATTATGTTTACACATGCACAAAGGTCATTGTTTTGTAAATTTTGATGAAAACTATTCTATATAACCAACCCATATGCTTGACTAATATTTTGGATGAATTCGATAGTGTCTGAGCTATGGTTAGGATGTATCTACTCTTAAGGTCTAGTGGGACCTAGTGAAATTTTGGATACACAAACTATGTCTAGTTAGTATGACTAAATCTACAATCATCTAACTAGATCACCTTGGAGTTACTAACAAAGTCTCTCATCTCTTATCTGAACCTACTATTGATTGGATACATAGTGTTTTTAATAATGCCTTAATCACGTGACTAAGTAAGCTACCACTAACAAGGGTAAGGGTCACTATCATCCCATAACCCTATCATTAACTAGATAGTTGCCAATACTTTACACTATTAGTTGTACCAATAAAAGATACTCATTTTACTAAATGACATGTGTAATGAAAAATTGATTAATGGGGTTAAATGAAAATCATGTAGTGGTGGTACCTTAAATATATGATATCATCAACTACACTCTTCTAGGGATGTATAGGTTCAATTTTTTTCATACCAAGTGCATGTAGGTGCTCTTGGAGGTTTTGTCAAGATAGAATCTAGGAATCAGTATCCTAACCAACTAAGGACATAATCTTGGTAAGTTTTCATGTTTACCATTATCATATCTTATTTAGCTCTTTTCTTTATCCTCTTGGATGTATTTCTATATATATTTGGTGAAAGGACTAATTCTTCATATCAATCCCTCTTTACTTATTCTTTGACCTATAATAATATAATATCCCAGGATTTGAGGCCTCAGATAAAATGATCTTAAAAGGAATGATTCAACTACTCATATTACCAAGGTGGACCTCCTTTTCATGAATCCCAACACTAAGAACTTTGTGAATAAGAATGCTCAACCATGAGTAGTACTAGGATGGGTAATCTATCAAAATGTTGGTCAATATATGCTTGAGTGAGGGCAAAGCGCACAGTCAACGCTAGTGGTGCTCTATGGGTCCAATCGTCATTTTTGAAACTCTACATGAGTTTTGGGTTGTGGGTATGGGCATTAGATATTATAATATAGCCCATTTCCATCTAGTAGATGGGGCCTACATGGGCTTGTGGCTTCCTATTCTTTGGGTCATGCAGTCCAGGCATGTTGGAAAAAGCTATCTATGGTGTTGGAGCCACCCTTGTGTTGGTAGTCATGATCGAGAGCTGGGGGTACATGGGTCATTCTAGGTCAATACTGAAATGGGGAGATATTATTAGACCATATAGTTGAGTGTTGATGAGGATGTCAAGATTAAGTGGGGGAGATTGTAACGTCTCAAGATTTGAGGCCTTAGATAATATAATATTACAAAGAATGATTGGATTACCCACACCACCAAGGTGCACCTCCATTTTAGGAACCCGTTAGTAGGAACTCTATAATAAAGTGTGCTCATCTTAAATTTGTACTTGGATGGGGGAACTGGTAAGAATTTGATTCCTAATTATCCATGAGTAAGTATAAAGAACATAGCCAAGTCTTGTGGTGGTCTACAGAGTCAGTCGTCATTCCTGAAACTCTGCTAGAGCCTTGGGTTGTGGGTTCAGGCATCACAATTAAAGTCTTGTGTGCAAGTTTGGTGGAAAACACAACACATGGAGGTAATTTTGAGCTAGAGTTTGTGCTCCTTGGTGCTAAATCTATGTAACTTCCTTCTAAAACATAAGTGTGTGATCTATCTTATATGTTAGATGATTTTATATATTCAATCTCTAGTTATAATCACTAAGAAGATGATATGCATGATGTATGGGTGAGATAAGGAATTCTAAGGGGGTCTTGGGCGTATAACATATGGAATTTTGAAATCTAGCATTTCTATGCAATAACCAATGATATAATGATCAAATGGTGATATTTACATCGTTCAAATTCTAAAGTTTTTTGTAAATATCTATATTGCAGTTCAATTTGATAAATTTGGGAAATAAGATCTATGATAAATTCTTGATCTCTTTCACAGATAACATGTTTATTTTTGAAGTATGACTTTTAATCTTATTACGTGAAATTATTTTCTTAAGTGAGAAACGATCAATAATGATGGTAATGACAAAATATGATATGCATGTATATTTAATTAGGGTTTCCATTATTGGTTAAGGTATTACTTTCTAAAATACAAATAGGATGTTAGAACATGATCCCTTTATTATGAGAGATGAGTAACCAGATTAATAACTATATGAACCCTCAATCTTCTTTTGGTAGGATCCATACACACCTTAAAATTTTGATAATGGGTTGGATTAAAGAATACAAAATGTATACTTGTAGATATCCAAGGAGCATGAGAGCTATCTATTATCAAATTGATTATCCACCAAATCTCTATCCCACTACCTTGGTAGGCAATGATAAAGGATTTGGTACCCCACATCTAAATGGCATGTATGATGCACACAACATATGTAATAGAAACATAAACTCAATTTCATTCATAAACAAAAAAGGAGTAAACTAGGGACCAAAAAAACTTAAGAGAGAAATGATACATGAGAACTAACCAGAAGACACCACATTGTTTATGAATTATATCATGTAAAGTTGTAGTTGGTGAGGCTTGTTAAACATTACAACAAGCATCAAAAAGTCAACAAGTAGTAGAAGTAGTATAGATGGCAAGTCTTAATCAATTATCAATCTAAACTAGGTAGAACTCAAGACATTGTCATTGCTAATGTAGTGGTATGTTGGTGATAGAAAAATTTGGATTACATAATAATATAATTTCTTTGTATTAATATATAAGTAATAGAGAACAAAATAGAAGTCATTTTGGATCCTATGGCCTCGAGCCATGACTCAAAATTTGGTCCCTCAACATCATCTAGATTATTGGCTCATCACATGACCAATTTATCACCTAGATATATGAGGTGTATCTGTTATATAAGGAATTTGAGAACCCACAACACTTGTGATTCTTAATCTCCTTTATTTAGTGTAAAGCATGTTCATTAGAAGAATTCTAGAAGGTCAGTTATTTGATGATCATGTTGTAACTCTTTAGAGTATGATTCCTTCTTTTATTTTGACATCACTATGCCTTAATCATGAGTTCTTTATGATACACTATCATAATTACTCACAAGGTCCTCAAACATTTGGTTTAAGTATCCCATTCATTGATCTCATCGAAAAATTAACACTTTTACCAACTTTGTACTTCATTTATGACATTCTTGAACACTTCATGATATGCATATCGGTGTTTCAATAAAAACCTTCTGAAGCATTAGCATTTATTCCAATAGGTATATAAATACATCAATATGTATTATACCCAATAGAATAGTCATTCTCCCACTCCATCTAGCAAAGATTGACTTATTATCATGCCCAAGACATTCATATCTCTTAATGGTTCACAACCAAAAGAGTCCAGCCTATCCATCAACATGGAAGCTAGAAATGAATTTCTCATGATAATGCTAATTATTTCTTTGAGTCATCAATAACTTTTAGGTATCATTTTATCTTATGCATACCAAGTACCACAAGATAAATAAGGCATTGCCACAAAAGATCATATCTTTGAAATGGAAACATTAACTTTAAGGATAGACATCCTTGTCATTACAAGATGCGGAAATAAAGTGTTTCTATTTATTGGCAAAATGAAATAGCAGTTCATAACTCTATTACATGCCCTTTGGGCTGAAATAAACTGAAAAGTACTCCTATCTATGGAAGCAACACTTTCTCCAATGATGAGTGTTCCTTCTTGGTTCTTTAATAAAGGCCATCACTTCTTTTCAGATCCTACATATCATATATGTCAGATCCATATCTTGGTATCATATACCTCAGATAAACAAGTGTTTCAAGTTTATTTCAAGATACCTGAGGTGGAGATTTCCATTCCCTCCTTCTTTTGTTCATCCAGATAGAGAGGGCAATTTCTCCTCCAATGTCCTGGCTCTTGACAATGGTGACATTTTCCTCCCTTGTTCACCCCTCCTTTGGCCTTGAGAGCTGAAGATGACTTGGGTTGTTGGATAGCATCATAACCCTTCTTTGCTTTTCCCTTACCCTTGCCTTTAGACTTACCCTTTTTCTACTAATCAACATCACATATTTGGGTTTGTCTTTCTTCATCTGTGCCTTGGCTGTCCTCAACATGCCCAACAACTCTGTCAATGGCTTGTCAAAGTTGTTGATGTTGTAGTTCATCACAAACTGACTATAAGATTATGGCAACAATTGCAATATCACATCAGTAGCCAACTCTTGGCTCACATGGAATCCCAGTCTTGTCAGGTTCTCCACATACCCAATCATCTTGAGTGTATGAGGACCAACTGGGTCTCCTTATGTCATGATGCACTTGAACAGTGCCCTGGAGACATTATATCTCTCTTGTCATGCTTGGTCTTGATACATGTTCTTGAGATGTTGAATGATCTCAATGACGTCTGTGTTCTAATGTTGTCTCTGCAACTCATAGTTCATTGAGCACAACATCAAGCATTTCACATCAATGGCATCTTCAGTATGCTTCTTATAAGCATCCCTTTCTACCTTTGGTGTGGTGGAAGTGGGTTCCTCTGGCACTGGTGTATCTAGGACATAGAGCTTTCGCTCTTGAGTGAGAACAATTTTGAACATCCTAAACCAGTTGTGGAAATTATTCCCACTCAATTTGTCCTTCTCAAGGACTGATCGCAACAAAAAATGATTATTGTTGACAACCATTTTTTCTACAAAAGAAAATTTGCAATTTTAGTCCAAAACTCTTTTGACTTAATTTTGATTTATTTGAAAATTTTGATGATATAATTAGGCCTTTAATTAATTATCGCTCCCACTATTTTGTTCAAATTGATAGCCCTCACTATCAATTCAGAAGTTTGCAGCGTACAACCTTCTAGTGAGCAAGATCCTGATTTCCTCTCAGCCATAGACCAACTAGGGTTGTCACCCACAACTAGAATATTTCAGGAAGGCAACCTTTTCCAATTGCATCATATGCAACTCTTGATTGATGTCATGCACAACTCCTTGCCATGATCATCTCTATGCCTCAAGGTTCTTGATCTGATCAAGGTCACCTTGTTAAGTCTGACCCAAACGCCAACACGATGAATATGCAACCTACTTATTTTATAAACCAACAACAAACTTTATTATCTATTTTTCATGATACAACTATCATTAATCCCTAATCAACCTAGAGGTTCATTGGATGTTCTCTCTATGCATTGGATCCTCTCTAAACCCACATGTGTGCATCGATGTGGATCTTTTGCATGTCTAAATGCATCATCAAGGTATAATGATTTAGAACATTGCACCCATTTTTTATAAAACATAATATATATTAAGAGCCATAAAGGTCACATAAGAGATTGCAAGATCTAACATATATTATATTCCACATTTTAGAGACATGTATATACAACAACCAACAAAACTATAAATGTGGGTAATAAGAGGATAAAATTTACCTTATTTAATATTGAGAATATGAGTAGATCTAGATACATTTGGAGACAAGTGTCATGAAAAATTTGGATTCATGAATAAATATTTGTGATATTCAAGCATCTGGGGTAACAAATATCGTGGTTAGGGGATTATATCAAAATTTGATCCAAGAAGTCATTATAAATTCATATTTTAGCATTACCAATATTTCAAGTATTCACAAATAGTATCACTATCATCATACTTCAAAAATGTGTTGCACACCTAAGTCATTCATGGAAACTAACCCTAAGATCAATATCAACATAATAATATGTATCCTTGTTATCATTATCAAGTATCATAGATATCAATATTGTTGGTCATATGCTTCCAGAGGAAATCATATCATTGTAATGACACATATTGTAATTGTTTTGATTATTAATTAAGGCATTTCTGATTATTATGTTACTTTCAATATGGGATAATGAATAAATGTAATAGTGTCCTAAGAATGTATGACTCAATAACCGTGAATTCAGGTTGAGGACTTAAACATGAGATCATGTGTATCTTAACTATATTTATTCTTGTCTGAGCCCCTAGTCAGATATTATTGTGGAAATTTGGGTAGCAATAACACATTAAGACCAGTATGTATGTTGATTGATGACTAAGTCTCATTAGTGTTTACATTGAATATCAAATCAAATATAGAGGTTCTTGTTATGAACAAGTGTATTGGACATACCCACTTTGAGTTTGATCCATGGAATCCCATAACAGCAATCAAAATCATGTCTTAATGTGATAGTGGTGATTGTGATCCTTAGACTTGAAGTCACTACAATGATTTCATGTTGTTCAATGTGATTTAACACTACTCAACGAGACCTTGAGAAGGGTTTCTATACAAGTACTGTGCAGGTACATTGTGACACATGTGGATTATAGTGAGTAACGTATATGTAATTTTTCCCTCCCATTAGAGTGATATCCTGGCCACTTGATGAATGAGACTATGAAATATGTGGACATGCTCGTGTGAGTCAATATATGATATTGAGCACATGTGTATCTTAATAGTCTACTCTTGATCAAGGAACGAAGATTGAACATTAAGATGATGATGTTTCCATGCCTAGGATTCAATCCAGATATCAAAGACTGAGGGATTAAACAATCATTATAACACCTGTCATGATACTAGGTTAAGTTGTTCTCCAACTTCTCCAATTACTTGGGTAGGATTAAAGTCTTGCTATATACCAATCATTGCTCGTGATATAATAATTTGATTGTGGATATCACTATTAATGTAATTTAGAGCCTAGATGTTCACATGTGTAGTATACATTAAAAAGGGAGTATACATGTGGACACAATTGAAAATATTTTGAAGTTAAATTTATCACTAAAACATTTACGTAATCAATTAGAATAATATTGGAATATAATCTCAATTAATTGGTTAATAGGTTTAAGCCAATAAATTGGATTTAAATTTCTTATTTATATGATAAATCAATTAGCTAACCCTAAGAAATCGACTAGAGCCAGAAGACAAAAATTAGATAATCAATTAATATGATTAATTTATTAATTAATTAAAGACACGATTCCAAAATAATCTAATACCTATATGACAAACCAAGATCAGCATGCTTCAAACACAGCCACAACCTTTTTGTTTCCCATGGTTTCTAGGAAATCCTATTTGCATTCCTCTCTTATTTATAAGGGCATGACAATCAGATTTTAGACATACTCTTGTACTTGAACCCTAGTTGTCATTTCATCTTATATATATATATATATATATATATATATATATATATATATATATATATATATATATATATATATATATATATATATATATATATATATATATATATATATATATATATATATATATAAAGGAGAGGGACCGTGACTCTAGCACGTTACTAAGAAAAGGTTGCCCCTTCCCTCCAGCTCAAGCAACGTGAATAGGAGTTCCAATCCATCTGCATGGACTACATTGAGATGTAGATGTTGAGTGTTTGCATTCAGAGGACTTTGAAGAAGAGTATCCATGCACGGAAGGAACACTGCACACCACCATGCCAGGAAGACTTTGTTGTCTATGACAAGGTATACCTTGTGTACCCTCCTTCCCAATATGTTGTTGTTGATGAGATCTTCTAGTAGGATACATGAAAAAAAATTGATATGCTTTCTTCTTCCATAATCCTAACAAAGATATAAGTTGCAAGGGTTACTTCAAGTGTGACATAAATAAGAAGTTGGATTATGGAACGAATAATCACAAGATTTGATTATTATCCCAATTTGAATAACTAAATAGAATGTACATATCAATATCAGTATCATGCAAGTGAGATTCAGGACTTGCAAGTATTTGAATGGAATCCACTCATTGTTCTCATCAAGTTGGACTATACATTCAATATGTTTGTCAAAGGGTTAATTTATTAGCAATTTTAGAAGGTAGATATAATTTTTAGAGATTACTAGGAGAATTTCTTCATTGTTGGTTGATGCATCAAGCTTTTATTAGGCCACATCAGAACCAAGGTTCAATGCAACACTTCTTATGTGGAGGGTGCATCACATACCTCTTTTTAAGATAAAAAAATCCATCCCGTGATATTTGAATTTGGCTAGACAGTTGTTGAGGAAGATAGATTGACCCATATTAATGTGTGACTTGTCTCACATAGGAATGTAAGCCTACATGAGTAAGGGTGTGGTAGTTACAACAGACATCAGAGGAGGAAACACAAAATAAGGTGGTGATCTCAGTAATGGTATGGGGGTGTCTTCTATATCTAATGGTATCCCAAGAGGTCGAAGGTGGTCCCTATATAGGATTAGGTATCATGAGCAAGACATGGACAAAATTGTCGTTGTTGTGATGTGAAGAGATAAAGGAAAATCCAGTGGGCTAATATAGGTGGTTTGGGCTCTATTGGAGGATGATAAGGGATGAGGGAGCAAAGTGAGAAGTCAACAATGTCAATGTACATATGAATAAGAGGGACTATACCCCAATTAAGGTTAACAAATACAATACCTTTCCAAAGGTAGAGTAGTAGAAGAGTTGGGTTTAAAAATCTGTATATAATGAGTTAAATTGATTTGAATATTTTGAGGAACTAATCATAATAATGAAAGGAAGAATAAGTGATGGAAATTAGATATTAAAACTATCTAGTCAAGAGACAAGACATGTAGATTATGTGCCCCCTCCTTTCATTGATTGAAGGAGGTAGAAGACAAAGGGACATTATTGGATCAATCCCCCATCCACACTCATTGGTTGGGAAAAGGGGGAACATGTAGATGACTTGGCATACTTAAGGGGATAAATGAATTAAAATTAGATATCTCTAACTGATATGTGGAAATCATAAAAATTAATTGTGTATCCAATGTTCTTGAAATTTGAGACATAACTAGATAATAATTTATTCTTTTTAAATAAAAAGTGTAAAGGCATTTAGATAATGTTTGGTCACTAATTTACAAAAATGATATTTACATCAGCTAAGGCCATGGTTTAATCAAATGAGAATCAATATTTTAATTTCAAGCTATATATTTTAAGTTAGAGCATCACATATGATCAATATTCATTGATATATTGAAGTGGATTCAAATAGAGGTGTGTCATATACAAGGAAGGGTAAAGAGGTAAATTGAGAATTAATATATAAATTTCCACATCATCACGTCCTTTCCTCCTTAAAAGGAATTTGATCCCAGAATTCAAATAATACTTGAAGATGTAGGAACACTGTACTCCATATCATTGTTACTTTCTCACATAAAATTATTATTATCATGGTGTGATTTGTCTAATTACATATGATTATATTGATCAAATCTAGATCATTTTTGAAGTATCGTAAGGAATTTAAAAATTTATAAACATTAGATCCTCTTTGTCCCTACAAGTTTATATCATTTTTTACGTATAAATTAGATTTCATCTACAACCATGAGTATGGATTCATTTGCATGTATGCATTAGATACTCTTTACACCCACTGGTGAGGAGCTACTTGTATGCATCTAGATTGCCATTTCTACATATTTCATGTCATAGGTCACCCAAAAGCACGTGTAGCACTCATACTATAGATATTAATTATCTAGTTTACACTAACTTTGGATACTCTCTCACCTCTACTCTTTCCTCTAAGGTTCCTATTCATGGTTGGGATAGATGACTCTATCAACATTTGATTCTCATCATAAACCATAGTTTGAACTCTTCTCATTCACTCCTATCAAAGATAATAATAATGGGTACACTAGGAATTTATAGTCATTTTTTATTTTTCAATGTGATAATCATGCAACAATCCATTCCTAGGATATGATCATGTCTTATATCTTCAAAATTTTGAAATTTGATTTTTAGCTGAAAACTATTAGAAACAACCAAGATATATCAAATACAAGACATAATGCGAAAGATATTTCACTTATAATATATCAGTGTACTCAATATTTTATACTCATTTGTACTATAAGGAAGTTGCATGATCCAAATATTACCTTTATTTCTCGTAATAGAGTTTCAAGAAGAAAGATCAGATCATGGAATCATTATAATTTTAGTCAATTGTTTACAAACTCATTTGGTTTTAGTTATTTACCATACATGGTAAAGAGATCATAATAAATTCATCTAATCAAGATAAAGAGAGAGATGAGGAACTATTAATTTTCCTTGAAGGTGTATTATGGTAGTCTATAAGGAAGAAATGAGAAACTAGATTGACTCTCTAGGGTTACATGAGAAACTTTAGTTCATTTCTACATCCACTGATACTAGGTAGAGAATGAGGGAACCTCAGACACCAAACCTAGAGGAATGGGAGGTGATTGTATTGGAACCATTATGTGTGCCCAATCCTAGATGACTCAATTTCACAATTGTGGATTTAAAGTTTCCTTGGTTCTAAGAAATTTTAAATTAAGATCAATTTTTACATAAAGGATGTGTGTTAGGCTCTGATACCAAAACCAAGGAATTATTTATCCACCAAATCACTATCCCACTACCTTGGTAGTAAGTGTTAAACATATTCAATTTGTATGCCATTGAATGGGCCGGATTATTTAAAATATGTATGCAATATTGAAACCTAACCTCACATTTATTCCTGAACCCTAAAGGGATTACATCATGGGCCATAAGCAACAAGAAAGAAAATGTAAACGATAAATAACTAGAAAAAAACCACAAGATTTTTGGATTTTACTTTATCATGTGGGTTTCTTGTTTGTAGACGCATGTTCTCCATTCCGCCAAGTAGCATTTTCATGGAGTATTGGAAGTATAGGCATGTCTTTATTAACCAACATTATTTATTCTAGAAGGGAAAATTTCAAGATGACACCATTGCAAATGCAATGGTACAATGGGGATTTTAAAATTTGGATCGTATAATTATATAATTGATTGTTAGTAACATATAAAAAAGAGATAACAAAATTGATCACTGTTATCTTACATAAAATGACAACATATTATATTACATATATACCATTATACAATTATGGAATCCCCTAACAAGGATATTCTATTATTAATTAAAACTACTCTAAGCCCACAATGTAGATCCTTTTTCATGTATCTTATAGATCCACTATGCACCCACACATGCAAATCATTTCCTATGTGTTTCATATGCATCAGACCCTCTTTACACCCAAAGTTGTGGATCCTTTCATGTGTCTACATTCATGATCAAGGTATATTGGATATATTAAATTATGTTTGAGGTTTATAGATAATTAATATGTATAGAAAACTAAAAAAGTTAACACATCACTTAATTTTAAAAAATATCATATGTGAAGTATGGACTTTTACATATACAATACAAAAAAATACCATAAATATGTCCAATATACGGATGAAGTATACATGATTTGGTATTTAGAATATGAGTAGAGCTAGAAATATGGGTCAAGATTCAGGTAAAAGATCCAAGTATTCAAAACATGAATTCATTGATCAATATATGGGACAAAAATATTATGGGACTCAAAGACCAGGTTAGAGGATTGGATCATATATTGATTTTAGATGTTATTATACATTCACTTTGGATTCTATCAACAATATAATTATTTGAGGTCAGATCCTTATCATCGTCATTATCAATAGCAAGTGAATGTTTCACACCTAGGTCATATTTCTAAAATAACACCAATATTGTTAAGAACATCATCATTTATGTTTCTTAGTGTTATCAAGAATTATCAGGACCATGATATGAGTTGCATGTATAATTTCAAGTATTGGCATAATTGAGATTTAGTTTTGGGAAGTTAGTAATGAGAAGCTTTTATTATCATCCAAATTAAAATTATAAAGAAATATGTACAATGAAGTATGAGATAAATAGGAGTGAGTTCAAGCTTTGCAAGTATAGATAACATATTCCTTTCATTTTTATTAACAAAAGAGACTATATATTTGGTATATTTGGTCAACATGTCAATTTGTTAGTAATGTTTTGAGGTAGATCTAATATTCATAGGTCATTAGGAAAATACCTTAATTATTGGTCAATGTATCAAAATTTTATTGGGCCACATCTAAATAGGGTTCATCACCATGTTGCTTAAGTGTGAGGAGCGGTGATGGTCTCGTTCAAGTTGAACTAGTCTAGCGCCTGGATATGGAATGGGTCAGTCAGTTTGTTTGGATGTCGGAGCAATATATCCCAACGTGAGACCTTTTTCCCCTAGGACTATGAGTCAGCATGTGCAATGGTGTGATCACATTGGTGCTAATTGTAGGAGGAATGGTAGAAGTATATGAAGACCTCATGGTTTGTTGGAAAGGCACTAACTAGATCTAAAGGAATCTCGCAAGGTAAAAGGTGATCTTGGTTTGGGTAGGGTAGCTTGAGAGGTAGACACACACAAATTTGACGTATCAATGATTCTAAGAGGATAGGGAAAAGGAGCGGGGTAATGTTGATGTTTTGAGATTTAATTTTGGTCGAGAAGGGATGAGGGTGAAATTATAGAAGCAGTTCAGGTCAAAGGACATATTAATCAAAGGGGTCAGACCCCAATTCAATTTAGAAAATCCACTTCCTTAGTAGAGTGAGAGTGGGAAAGGAGGTGGGTTTGAAACTCCCTCACCAGTGACACAAGCTAATTTTAATCTATGGTGAATTGATTTAGATGATGAAAGGGACAAAAAGAGAGAGAGAGAAAAGGCTTGAACCCCATGGTTACACAACATGCCTCCAAAGATAATGTTCCCCCTCCTCTCACCAAATGCATGAGGTAGAAAACAATGAGGGTGTCTCTAGGTATGTCCTCCATCTATGGGAGCTAGATCCAAGGCCCCTCCTTGGTCAAGGAAAAGGGAATGAATAGATTATGTTACAAAGTAAAGAGGAGAAATGAATTAAAATCACATTTCTCTCGTAGATGTTTGCAAAATCATACAAAATTACATGAGTGTCCAAAAAATATTGAAATTTGAACAATTTATAGATAATAACATTATATTGTTATGTAATAACTTCAATCCATCTGGATAATCTTTTTTCAAAAATTCAGAAAGGTGATAATTATATTTATTAAGTCTATGGTTGATCAAAATGAGCATCAATATTTTGATTTCAAGTTTTAGTGTCACATATGTGATAAGTGCATATTTATCCATCTTAATTGCGTATTTTAGATCTATATGTATGATAACTTTACTATTTTTATTTAGTATTAAAGTCAATTTGTTAAGTTTAGCTTTTCTCCTTTTTATTTCGAGTTTTTACTATGTTTCACTGACTTTTGTAGGGAAATGATACAATTCATCCAAAGCCCAAGAAGGTGCATGAAATAGAGGGTCAATTTTCTATCTACTGCCTTCCAAAGCACACAATTGATTGACTGGCTCAACACATTGGTCAAATCATGTGCACCAGATCTTTCAACTTCCTGCAGACCTGATATATATATATATATATATACCCTACACCAAAATGGTCATAACTTTTACATGTCAAGGCAGAATTTAACACACAACTATGCATTAAAAAACAAATTTCATGTTCAAAATGAAAAATGTATATTGGAAGGCTTTCCAATCAATCAACTAGCCTTTCTAGTCAAACATCAATGGGAATCTAATGGTCAAAATATTAAAAACTAGACAAATCAATAAATCTCTCTATTTTTGGTCAATAAATTTCTTATAAAAGTTTACTCCTTTGACTAGGAAAGTTGGCCAATTCCATATGGTTTTATGTGGAGGAAAGTATACATTTAAATACCACTCAAAGTTTGAGTTTAGAATGCCATTATTGCAGTCAAAATTTAGTCAAAGCAGATCCAATAGTCGTCGCCACTATAATTCCTTACTTCTAGGATTTTTACCCCTCTTTTCTCCTATAAAAGGAGTGGGGACTCCAAAGATAAAGCATCACTTCTTGTATCACTTTTTTTACTTCTTCTTGTTGGATTTCTTATAATCTTGTTCTTATGTTTGAGTTACTTTTCATTTGGGACTTGGGGAATCACCCCATAGCACATACACTACCTTAGTTGTACTATCTCCATTTTCTTAATGAAAGGATATTTCTCAATCTATTTTTGGTTCTTCAGAATAATGGATATATTCTTGTGAGGGTACCGAGATCTCAAATTCCAACTTGGATGAATTTCTTAAATTCTTGACAAGATTTTATGATCTTCTATCTTCTAATATGTACTCATTTTCTATTTAAATAGGATTATATTATTGTGGGGATGCCCAAATCTCATATTCCAACAAATAAGGAACGCATAATCTTTTTATGTGATCAAATTATTTAGGTTGTGATCCTTTTTATCTAGTTTATTTTCCAATTATAACCTATGATAACGTGATCACCTGATTCATGGGTTTGAACGTTAGAACATTGTTTATGTAAAGTGTGAGAACACCCTCTACTAAAACTAATAAAGAACCAAAGTATAGCAGTAAAATTTTAAACTTTGACTATATTCAATTGTATAATGAGTACCTTACAAAATCTCCCAAATGGGTGTACAACTTTATACAAAACAAGGATCTAGGTAGAGGAAGACTCAAACCAAATAAATATTGTCTCCAAAGAAAAATAACTTAATATATAGGCAGCTAAGTCCATGCTAGCTAGATGTTCCCTTTCTCCTTAGCCTTATCCTTAGGCAGGGTCACCAAGCTTCAATTGCACACTTTGATCCTATACCTGGGTGATTGGGATCACCCAACAAGAGAGAGATAAAAGTATGTGTTAATCAAAAGGAATAAGGACCAATCATAAATTACAATATTGCATAATAAAAGATTCACTATACTAAGAGATTTCAAGAGTATTAGGCAAATAATCAAATAATAAATAGAGTAATCTGCCATAATTCAATCAACAACAATAATCAACATAGCCTGAATAATATTATGACACAAAAGCATACCAATGCAGGGTGAAGCACCTGCCAGACCTACACCAATAGGTGAGGGAGAGTGGTCACATTCCCAAACACCTACCAATATATAATACAAAGGGAGTGGTCACATCCTTCAGGGGAGAGTGGTCACATTCCCCAAAATATAATATGAGGGGAGTGGTCACATCCCTCTAGGTCGCATGCCCTCTATGGGTGGTTTGTACTCATGTACACTACATTGTCATTTGGCCAATAAATACATCTTGATGAATAATTCACTCAACAGTAATGAAAATATATATAACATTTGCATCATAGCATTGGGGATTAAAACCCATGAAACAATCTCAATAAATGAATGAGCCAACATTGGCAATAGCATTATTCTAGTAATCCAAGTAGATGATCCAATATAGGCAATAGAAGATTCAAATAAATAAATAGCCAAATAAAGGCAATAGAGAGATATTCCCAGGCTAGCAATTTCCTCATTAGGAAATTAGTTATTGGGTAAAATCCCAACTGAAGAAATAAGATTATTTGCACATTCATACATTCCACATATATAATAGGGATCACATACATGAATAGGGTCCACATACCTCATTGTAGATTCAAAGTCATCACTTTCACCAATAAGATGTTTCCAAGATCATTTTATCCTAGTTACAAACATTTCACATGCATAAGTATGTAATAAGGCATAAAGTATAAAGAAATACCACTTTTTAGACCTTATTAGAAAACCTTCGATTTAGGACTCAAAACTATCCCAAAACATTGCTTGAGTTTCACTATTCAAGAAAACATCCTTTATTTCTCAATTTGAAGTTAAAATGACTTAGCTAACATTTTTAGAACATTTAACATATTCAAAATGGGATCCAAAACAAACTTCAAAAAAGGAATCCAAATCATGACTTAAAAGCCACAAATTCGGATTCTACATTAAAAATACTTTCCAATGACTAATTATTTGCATTTTTCTGAGCAAGGACCAATTTACTATGAATTAAGTAAAATAGGCCAATTAGAATTTAGATAAATGCCACATAGGCAAAATAAAATACAAGTCATAGAGTTAGACCCATGCTGACATGGGCCAATCAAATTTGGCCATAGAGTTAGACCCATGCTAACATGGGCCAGTCAAATTTGGCCCAGTCATCCGGTCTGTGCTCCCGTGGACTCGGTCAAGGGTGACTCAGTGAAGAAGGCAAATTACCAAAACACCCATGGTTGGGTAATCATATCGATTGAAATTGTGAGGGTCATATTGTCACATGTACATCTCAATTAGCCATGATAACATAAAAATGAATTGCCAAATTTCCCATGGTGGCTAAATGGATCAGATCAAGATGGCATGGATGCCCTGGTCATTGCACAACCAGGCATCTCACTGCCTTGGCCATGGTGTGAGATCTGCTTCTCTATAGGTTTGAACTCCTCCGTTGCTCTACATCGCTAGGCAGTGACTCAAAAAATGGAGACCACGATCATTCATGTAGAGGTCATACGGGGTAGTATGTGATGGAGCCTCCACTTAGATGGAGTTGCGTGCACCACTAAAAATCGTAGATATAGTTAATCTCTAAGTTTAGCCTTGCTTATGCTATAATAAGATCTCCACCCACGTATGCGGAGATATGTGGAAGTATTATCGTAGTATAGTTAAGGGTCGAATCCATGAGACAACAGTCTTGTTAAGAGTTTGACAAGATGAAAAACGTTATAATCCTACTTATCCACTTAAAAGTTGATATTTAGATCAAAGAGTTGATTTGATGGTTAAACTAATGTGCGAAGAAAGAAAATAACATGAAAGTAAACTTAAGGTTGTAAACAATGTTTAGAAACCACTAGGATGTGATCGGATTTTACCGCCACTACACATGGATCAAAACATACATCACAATAACTTATCTTGCAAAGAAAAAGGGCTAAATAGTTAGTATCTTTGTAGACTTAGCTTCGTTTCGGATAACTACCTATGAGAAACGTGGAAGTGTTGCAATGCCAGCAATTCCTAGATGAATGGTGTTACACCCCGATCTCACAATTTCCACTAATCATGAGATTAGAGCATAAATTAGGATTTATATGTAATACAAAGAACACCCTTAACTTTTTTTATTTTATGTTAAAACTCTTGTTTCTTTGCATTGAACCACATAAATCATCTTAACAAGGGAATCTGAACATTTCTTTTACTAATCAGACTTTAATAGTAAAGATACATGTATAAACATTCATGATGTCTCTCACACCTTATGCACATAAGACCTACTAATTAGCATACAATTTCAAAAGAGGAATAATATTACACATCATAATTACAACTCTCTCTCTTATCTCTTACTGAGGACCTAGAGTGACAAGGACCGACTGACTCAACTAATCTTGTACTTAACTCTTGTGGCAGATCTACATTGATGCTCTGACCATCTTCAAGTCCACGCGGTTAACCCTAAAATGTTTGAGTAGAGGGGTGAGCCTACTCGCTCAGTGAATGAGTACTTCAAAGAAACAGTCTAAGGCACTAATGTGATTACAGATATAACTTTGAGTAAACGATATGAAATTTAACAACAATAAATACTACACTCAGCAGTTCTAAAACAATATAATTGAAATAACAAAGAATGTAAATATTGCATCCAAAGAATAACTACTAGAAGACTATGCTCTAGTCTTCCTTAACTCTTTCATTTATAAGGAACTATGTGAACCTATATGATCATATTTTAGCTTATGCCCTGATCTTATGCAGTGTACTCTGCATATGAGACTTGCAGTGCACTACGACCACACCGTACAAGACTTAGCGACACCCCGGGAAATGCTAAGTCTGACTGCTCGTCCTGGTCTACTACAGGACCTCACTGCACTCTCAAAAGAGTGTAAACTGGACCCCTCCTAACCTGAGCACACATGCGGAGTGTCGAGTCATGCCCGTCTGGACTGTCCTCCAGGTAGGTCACTCGACTACTCGACCATCTGGACTGTCCTCCAGTAGGTCACTCTCTCTCCAACCATCTGGATTGTCCTCCAGTAGGTTGTCGACCGTCTGTACTGTCCTCCAGTTAGGTCGTTTCATCCCCTTAAGATCGTAGACCGCACAAAGGGGATCCTACGGTGTTCAGGGCACCTAAGTCTAACATTAACATTATAGATACATTTAAAATAGAAATCATAACTCATTTTACATTTCTCACAAGGCTCACACGGCCTGCCATATCATATCATATAAAACATCATAGCTCATGTATTCAAACATATATCATGTCTGCCCAACAAGTATTCTCATTCTAACATTTCATACATATAAGCATGATCTCAGTAACATCCCTTTCTAGGGCATGTCATATCTCATCACCTGCAATTCACGAGATATGTATTGTGAAAATAAGAAACCATGTAGTATATATATACCAACTCAAAGAGAACAAGCATGTAAAGTTAAATGCACAAGAAACATACAATTCAACAGTTAAGCATCACCACATCTCATATGGAAACCTTTCATATCACCATAACTTGATTCATTGAACACCCTATCCTTAGGGTTTCCTTTCCTTATTCACTTATCACATGGCAACACCCTACTCTTAGGGTTTCATTTGCCTCATTCACTTATCACATGGCTCTCATAAAGATTTCACACGATATCAACATTCACAAATTAAAGACTGCTTTCAACAATCATATACAATCAATATATGTATGAAACCATGGAAATTGAACTAAATTTAGGTTTCCATGCTATTCACTGAGATATCATGCACCAAGAATAAAATTCAAATTAGGTAACCCATGAGGTACATCCTAACCACTTATAAGATTACTAGTCCTCTTCATTTAACTTTGACCTTTAAGTATTCATTTAGGGTTTGCTTCAACACGGTCGTGGTGTCACCCCACGGCCGTGGCACAGTTACCTCACCACGGTCGTGGAGCTTCCCCACGGTCATGGCACATTCACCTCACCACGGTCGTGGCTCTTCCCCACGGTCGTGGTGTATAGAGATCAGAGTTTCAAAAGCATTTAGTACGGCCGTGCTACCTAGCACGCCCGTGGCACAGACCCTTCACCACAGTCGTAGTCACCCACCACGGCCGTGCCACAGCTCGATTGAGCTTCAACTTAGTGAAATCAAAAGTCATAGACTTAATGGTGAATCCAAATGGTCTTGGATATTGAAATATGTTAGACATGCGCTTTATTAGGAGCATTAAGATCTAGACTTAGTTCAAGACTAAATGTCTCTTCAATAAGGTTGAAACTGTAGTGATATCTCAATTAGGTTAAACCCTAATTACATCATATGGTATAAATCTGAAAAGCATTCTTACTAGGATGTGTTTTATATGTTTCTGATGTGAATCTACCATCAAAGAGTCATTCAAACAGAGAAGGAATCCATATCATATCAATTTGCAATAACTTAAATCAAACAGACATTTCAGGGTTTAGAATCACATACTAAGCATTTAGGGATTTGGATGCTATAATCAAATTTCGTACATTATACTGTTTAAAGGAAGTACCCACTCACCCCAAGGTGTGAAAACAGCTCAAAAATGCAGCTCATCCCTGAGAATTTCGAACTCATATCAAATCCCTAGCAAATTTCCCAATTCTTCTTCCATTCAACTCGGAAACCTTGAAAATGAGGGATTATGAAGAAAGAGTGAGAAAAGAGGAATTTTTTATACCATTTTGGATCAAATCAGAGCATGGACGGAATCTTGACATGTGAGAGAAGATTCACCAGTAAAGTCTATGCAAAGAAACCAAACTTACTTGATTTCACCATTCCTCGGACCGCAAAACCCTAGGTCGGCGATTCCACCTCTTTCTCCTCTCCAACCCTAACTCTCCCTCTCTCTCTAGGTTTTCATTTCTCTGGAGTGAATGACGAAGAATGAGAGCTACTTGTGTGTGTGGTTGATCATATAGACCATTTGAGCTGCTTGGGTCAATTGCATATTGACCCTACACTCAACTTTTATTATATTGGCTGAATATTCAGTTATACAAAAGTTACTGTAATTCGACTATTGAATAGCTAACAGAAGCTCCAAAAATTCTGGAAATTTTATATGTTATGCATAATGGAGTTTCAGACCTCCAGTAAAAATTTCAGATCATCTCAAGTTACCAATAAATAATTAAAAATCGAACAGTTCACTACTATATTGCAGTCTGCAGCATATTCGGTCGAGTTGCAACTCGGCCGACCAACAAGTCAGAACATCCTTCCAAAATTATGATATTTTTCAATAGTGTTCCTATTTGATATATCCAAACCATATACAAATTTGAGTTAAATCAGAGTTACACATAAAATACTAAAAATCATTTACAGAGACACTATACTTATCAAATTTTGTGTTCATGTATCATCAAAACCCTATTTTGGGCCGATTAGGGTTTATGTTTCTCAAACCCTAATTCTCAAGGCAAACGAACATTTAAACTTCTTATCATAGTTAAAACATTCTCATTGGATTATCATCATTCATTAGATTTCAAGAGTGATCAGTCCAATTAATCATGTAATCATCTTGGTAACCCTAGTTTACCAATTAAGCTCAGATGCGGTCATAACAAATGGTCACTTACTTTGCATCACTCCCCTCGCAAAGTGTGTTCGTTGACCTGTCAAGGTTGTACTTTCATACGTCAACTGATTCCATTTTATAGTATAAAAGTACAACAATGGAGGTGAGTTTACTCCACTCCTTAAGAAACACTCCTAGATACCCGAACCGAACGTATGGTGACAGCATACAATCTGGAACCAACAAGCAGTCGATATTCGAATCTAGAAGTACAAACATAGACAATTTGCACTAACAGATAATAGATAACACAAGTTGGTGATCAAGTAACTAGCATTCATTAAACGATTGATGTTGAACTGGAAATATAGTGTTTTTCTATTGCAAACTCAAGAATTACAATGTATGAAATGAAAACATGGGTAGCGGGGCTACTCCCCGCACCCTAGTGTATGAGACTACTCGCTCATGGCAAGAACAAAGAAGGAGGCGGGAAGGGAGAGAGAAAGCATCATCTTCACGTAGGATGGAGGAAGATCGACCCCTTGGAGGAGAGAGAAACTATCTTCACGCCGTGTGGTTGTCTTGATGAAGAATCCTCCACTTCCCACCTTCTTATGTTGATGAGAGAGGATGTAGCTTGAAGATGGAGTATGGATCTTGAACCAGTAGCCTTTGGGCGAAGGATGGAGGCGGAACAACTCTGGAATGATTGGGGCAGCCTCTGGGTGTCCAAGATGTTGACAGCAAATGAGGCCTCCTTAGGTCCTATTTATAGGCTTCCAAGGAATCCCAAACGGTCTTGTGACCGTTTGGGTCTTTAACGGTTTGGGGACCATTTGGCCTCAAATGATATTTGGACCGTTTGGCTTCATACGGTCTTGGGACCATTTTCTTTTATTCGGTCTCAGGACCGTTTGAGTTCATTTGGTCTTCAGACAGTTTGGACTTCATTCGGTCTCCAGAACATTTGCCTTTATTCGGTCTCGGGACCATTTGAGTTCATTCGGTCTTGGGACCAATTGGACTTCATTTGGTCTCTAGACCATTTGCCTTTATTCGGTCTCGGGACCGTTTGAGTTCATTCGGTCTTGGGACCATTTGGACTTCATTCGGTCTTGGGACCATTTGGGTTCATTCGGTCTTGGGACCGTTTGGGTTCATTCGGTCTCCAGACTGTTTGCCTTTATTCGGTCTCGGGACCATTTGAGTTCATTTGGTCTTGGGACCGTTTGGACTTCATTCGGTCTCCAGACCATTTGTCAGGACCGTTTGAGTTCATTCGGTCTTGGGACCATTTAGACTTCTTTTGCAATTTTTTGGGTTTTTCTTTAAGAAGAAGAAGATAAATGTTAGTTTAATAGTGAATTCATAATAACGCAGAAAGTTAAGGATTATATCTAATTTATCTAAGAAAGAGTATGGAAAGTTAAAAAAACAAGTAAGATAACATCACAAAAATAGGAGGTTATCACCCCCCTAACTTAGAGTCTAGCTTGTCCTCAAGCTGGATAGAGCTAAGGCACGTAATGGCGAGGCGATTTTATTTAGTGAATATTTCCATACTCTTACTTCAATTCTAAACCAGAGATCTCCTAGAGTTTTATCGGGACTTCCTCTTGCATTAACTCTTTCGGGTGAAAGTTGTGTGGATCTTAGGTTTCTTCCTTATCGCGTAACTCGTACTGGGACCACCTTTTCCTTGATCGCATTCTGTACATGTTTTTGTCTCTAAGCAGTTTTATACTTCTTTGAAAATCCTAATGAAA
Source organism: Alisma plantago-aquatica (assembly GCA_963693085.1). NCBI lineage: Eukaryota > Viridiplantae > Streptophyta > Magnoliopsida > Alismatales > Alismataceae > Alisma > Alisma plantago-aquatica. Next base: position 133,981,359 of record OY856410.1, on the reverse strand, counting down.
TCTAAGATAGGTATGAGGGTTAGATAAAGGTTGTTGTGTAACTCCCCCTTTAGGTGGGGGAGGGTTTATCTAAACTTTTAGGATCTCACTACCAGGTGTGACACATCTGCCTTTGTGAGGGGAGCTAAATGTACCGGATGGGCGAGTCCTTTATCATCTTTTTCATATACTTGGATAGCTTAGGATCTCACTACCGAGCGCGACACATCTACCTTTGTGAGGGCAGCTGAATGTACCGGTCGGGTGAGATCTTTATTGGTTCTTCGTATAAGTCCTTATGCATGGCACAACTCTCATGTTTTTATTCAATACTCAGGCTTTTATTCATATGCTCACAGCCTTAGGATTTGGGTATTTAGGATTTTATTTGGGCTGCCAAGCCTCTTTTTGAAAAGAAGAAAACTGTTTCTTAGGGCTTCCTGGCATGCACTTATTATAGTTTCATACTTGGTGGTCTGCTTGTGAGGTTCCTTGATTTGGATTTCACCTGGTTCCCTCCTGTTCTTGAGAGTGTTTAGCTTGTGTCAATCAGGATGTTAACCTGTGGAGAGTCTAATGCAGAATTCAAGAAAAAGAATAAGAATTGGGTATGAAAGTGATTTATTAATTCGCCATTACATGCCTAAATGCTTCATATGTAAGTGAGGATTACTTTTTCTCTAACTTATCTAGGGGTGTTCCTTTTCCAAAAAGAGAGTTGTTTTATATGAAAGAGTTATTCTATCAAAGAAAATACTGAAAAAATCTAAGTGTCGAAGGAAAGGAAAAAAAAGTACGAAAGAACAAGAGTAAAAGAAGGAATAAAGAGAAAAGGGGGTTTGAATATGATACCTCTCCCTTGCCCAGTGTACCCCACCCTAACTTATCATCCACTCTGTCCTCAGAGTGTCAAGGTGATAGGTTGAGAAGTACATGGGCAAGGGTGTCATGATTCTATTAATCCCTTGTTTGCTCCATACGATTGTAGGAGAGTAGCTGCAAACTTTCCCCGTAAAGAGTGATAATCCACATCCTTCATGTCTTCCATGTGCTTACCTAGGACAATAAGGGTGTATATCCAGTAAAGGACGTGGAAACCACAGTCGTTAGATTCTCTGATCTGCTGGGGACATCTGTGGCTGAAGGTTGGGTGGTGAAAATGTTCTTTTTCGTACGTCTTTGTGTGTTTGCCCAGGAGATCATGTAGTCTTTCAGCATAGTCCTTCGCCACTTCCTCCATGGGCATCTTTGTTGTAACAACATACTTTTTTTTGTTTGGATCAAAACGGTTGTCAGAACTATTGTAGATGATTGTTGTTCCTTCATGTATGCTTGTTGCCAGTAGCATCCAATGGTCGGAGTGAAGAAAGGGAAGCATAATGAACTTCGGGGTTGTATGTTGAAGATATGAAATTAGTGCCTCCGTAGTTCCGAAGTTCTTTGACCCTAATAGATCATCATGCATGTATGCTGACACCATATAAACCGTAGGGTGGTTCCATGATAGAAGAAACTAGTACATAGTCATTACGCTCACAGATAAAGAATCTTTAACTTGTATGGTTTCACAGAGAGAATCAGCCATTACCAAAATATCTTTGTGCCGAAAAACTAGCTCATCGTTCTCTGCGTGTGCCGAGACATGATGAGTCGGAGTTCGTTGTCGGAGAGGCTCTTGCATGTGTTTAGGTCAAAATTTGGAAACGTTGGTTGTATGGCAGATAGGGGCACCATTGGTTGGATAGGTCTGTTGATGGTGTCCCATGTTATCAAGTCGATGTCCCCCTTGTCTGCCGCCAAATTGAAAACATAAGGGTCCCACTGGGTTTTTTCCAGGACCTTGGCAGTTTGATACTGCTTTTTCTCCAACTCTTTTAGAATTGTCTTGTATGGACGCTTTTACAAATGTTGGATAGAAGAGAAGAGATACCGAGGTACCTCGTCTTGTGCCATTGTTGGATCCTTAAAGAATCGTCTATCGCAGATGTGTTCCATGGCATAACGTCCCCATAAAGAGTGCATATCCTCTGTTGCTAACTCGGTAAGTGGGAGTTGTCGATTGAGTGCTTCTGTGTGTCTTATTGTACAGAAAGCACAGTCCCCAGAACCCTCAATTGTTTGGATAGGCGAGTTGATGATTCGGAACCAGGGTTGATTCCAACCATGTCTAAGTTATGGGCATGCGACCCATATTATTTTGAGAAGTCGGAAAGGAATGCATCATGCTTCCCCGGCTTCTAACCCTACAAAGTTGATCTGTCCGACTTTTAGTTCACGGGCACAGAAGTTGTACACCTTGGCATCACGTGCCTCAATGTCAACAATCATGAGCATCCAGTGTCTGGAACCTTTAAAGGGAACGGTGATGTAGCATGCCCTCCTTGCTAGACCATCCTATAGACACTCTACAGACATTTCCTGTAAGTGCTTGTGTAGCAAAGATAGGGACAGGGCAGGTGAAGCATTGAAAACAAGTTGTGCTTTCTTGGAGCTTCAGAATTCTTCTATAGCATTGGCAAGTAGGATGCGGATGAGAGCCATCGTCACCGCTAATTGTGGTCGAAGGAGAATACGGAAATCTTCACAGGTCAACTTGTGTTTTGTCTTTGTATTGTTATATATGATGTCCCCCCCATTCTTGGCATCATATAAAATAGTGTTTAGGATAAAGATGTCCTGAACATCTAGTGTAGAGATGGCCGCCATGTCTAGATCATTCATTAGATCAGGTAGAGGTGGTGGTGGGGCCATGTCCTGTGGAGGGAGTGGAGTCTGCGTAGAATCTTCTAAGAATGGAGGTAGGGCTTCGTCGTTGTCTGAGTCATAACTGGAGTCGAGTCTATGTTTTGTGTCTAGACTCTCTCTATCGGGTTCTTCCTGTTCTAGGGGGAGGTTTGTAGCTTGTTGAATTGTTGTTGTAGTTGGGCTTATGTTGGTTTCCATGATACATCGTTGAAATTCAGTAAAAGCTACTTCTTTAGCAGCTTCCCCCAGTGATCCCATGGCCGAGAAATTAAAGAATTGGTCCCCATATGACATTGTGACGTTGTCATTGTTGTTGGGGGACATGGGATCTTTGGTTGCACCCTCTTGGTGGCCTCTGTCCTATCCTATTTTTGTGATGTTATCTTGCTAGTGCCAAGCCTAGTATGTGGAATGGAGTGCCCGAAGGGGAAAAGCGTGAGGTGGAGTATGCGGGTGAAGTTGTGGATGTGGATGAGGGAATTATGGTGGGTGTTGTTGTGGAGAATGGGGGAAGAGTGATGGATGGTGGAATGGTGGAGGGTGGTGGTGTGGTGGCGGATTGGTGGAAGGTGGTAGCGGTTGTGGTGGTGGTAGAGGTGAACCCTACATATAGATCGAAGATGAAGGTTTCTGGTGTTTCAGTGTTGCGAGGTGGCTCCGCCTCTGGGTTTATCTTTGATGTGGGCGTTTCTGATTGTTGTTGTTTTTGTAAACGCAACTTTGAAGGTCGTGTTACTGGAATTTTCTTTGGCCTTACTGCGGGGGCAGTGATGTTGTGTTCAATTTGCCCTGTCTTTTCCTGCTTCTCTTTTGCTTTGACTTAGGCTATGAGGTTGGCAAGCTCTTCTTCAGTGAAGAGCATCTTATCTTTATCATAGTCTGCCAGTTCTGGAAGGGCTAGCAGAGTTCTGGATGCTTTGACGGTTGGGCAGAAAATGTAGTGGAGTTTAGCATCCTTTTCCTTTATAATGTATGAGTTTTTTAAACTCTGTTCATTTGTAAGGATGTCGCCCTTTATCACCGTGCACTTGGGTAGCGGTTTGTCCATCTTGAGAAATTTCAAGATTGATGTTATATGACCACCCATGCAGATATCTTTGCCGAGGGCATAAGCTACGTGCTTGTGAATTAGTTGTCGACCTATGTTGATCGACTTCCCGGTGAGAATGGACCATAGGATAAAGAGATCTGAGATAAGAATGTTCCCACTCTCTGTCCTGGGGAAAAGGGCGCCAGTAATGATTTTGTGTGAAGTGTGCACCATTCCAGAATGAATGTTGGAGGCTTTGCAAGTTTTTGCCTCGTAGGTTGGAATCCCCGTTAAGGATTTCCAGAAGTTGTACCTGTTGAACTAGGAGTTGTCCAAGCCTATAGCTTTAGCCTTCTTTAGTTGATCCTGGTTGTCGATGAAGATCTCGTTCAACATGTTTTCAGTTAAGACAATCTTGCTTCTAAAAAGTGACGCGACCAACCTGCGGTCACCTCCGTCTTTCCATTTATCCTTTACGGCTATGGTTTCTTTGGTAAGGTATGTGAAAAACTCAACTGTGGGCTCAACATAAGATGTTTCTGCCACAAAACAGAGTTTTGAAAGATTCGCGTTGTCTAGCAAGGTGAGAATTCTGTCATAAATCCCCATTTTCTTCAACATGTTTGAGCAGACATACTTTGTTGGGTGCAACACTTTATCACCAGCTAGGAGGTTTTGGATTGATAGGTCAGCTGGTGCAGGTTTTGTGGTGGTGGTGGTGGTGGTGGGATTTGCAACCGTAGGGAAAGCGTGTCCTTCCAAGATCTATTCCCTTCCAGTACAGGGCTGAACTTGCTTCCTTGCCCTTTTCTTTAATGGTTGTCCCTTGGGGCCTTCTTCAGTCTGCCTTTTGACTTTGGACTTTAGGATAGGGAATTCGTCCTCAGAGTTTGGTGCGTACTCCGAACCTTTTTCGCTGGAGGAAATCTCCTCCACTTCTTCAACAGGATCTTCGGTTAAGCACATGTTGATTCAGTCGATTTCATTAGTAACTTTGATCAGGTCAACTTTTGGTGGGACCTTTCCGGTCTTTTCGTAAGTGTCCATGATGTGTTGGAGCTTTGCACAATCCTCCAGTAGTTGCTCCCTTGTCCAGAAAGGAGCGTCAGTAGTTCCTATGCTTGTTTTGCAGGTGAGGCCATTCTGTAATCAGAAAATTATATATGTTAGTAAAAGAAAAATGTTGAAAGAATCGCAAAAATGAAATAATTTTACGGGTGAAATCATGTTTTCCAAGACTATTTTGGCTCCAAACAGTTTCAAGACTGTTTGGCTCTGAACAGTTGCAAGACCGTTTGGCTCCAAATGGTTTTAAGACCGTATGGCTCTAGATGGTTTCAAGACCGTATGGCTCAAGACGGTTTTAAGACTGTATGGCTCCATACGGTTTCAAGACCGTGTGGCTCCAAATGGTTTCAAGACCGTATGGATCCTAACAGTTTCAAGACCTTATAGCTCCAAACGGTTTCAAGACCGTATAGCTCGATACAGTTTCAAGACCGTTTGGGCTAAAACCGCAAGGAAGATGAAATGGCAGGGACGACTAGCGGTGAAAAGATGGCGAAAAAAGTGAAAATGACGCCATCGATGAAGGTGTTAATGGTGGTGATAGTGGTGGCAGCAATCGGGAAGTGGAAGAAATGGCAGAAACGGAGCCGGTGTCAGTGGGAACAGTGGTTGCGGTAGCAGCGTTCTATCTTGCTACATAGACGATGAGGATGGAGGTGAAGGATGCGTCGCGGTGGTGGTATTATCGGGGGAGCAGATGGAGCAGGTTGAAATGAACTGGAGACGAGAGGAAGAGGACAACGGTCATGAGAGCAGAGAGTCAGAATGAATAGAACAGGGTTTCGTGCGTGAGAAAAATCTCAGCAAGCGAAGGAAAGAAAAAGAGAGGGGTTCGAGTGATATTTATAGAAAAGGGAGGAGAGACGTTACAAATTTTGAAGGGAAAATGGTTTCAAGACCCTATGGAGTCCAAACGGTTTTGAGACCGTATGGATCCCAAATGGTTTCGAGACAGTATGGATCCGAACAGTTTCGAGACCGTATGGAGCCCAAACAGTTTCGAGACCGTAAGGATCCAAATGGTTTTGAGACCATATGGAGTCCAAACGGTTTCTAGACCGTATGGATCTAAATAGTTTTGAGACCGTAAGGATCGAAACGGTTTTAAAACTGTTAGGATGGAAAAAGTTTTTGGTTTTTATATTTTTATGTTTGTTTTAGATGTTGAGTAATTTTATATTTTCTGGATAAAGGTGAAGGGTCTAAGAAAATAGAAAATTGTCAAAACTAAATAAAATAAAAGGTGATACTCAGTTCTTGGGTTGCCTCCCAAATAGTGCCTGGGTTTTACTTCACTGGCTCGACGAAGTTCTGACTTGGTTAGATTGATGAGACGGGATCATGATTCTCAATGGTTTGTCTTGGAGTTTTTTCAGCTGGGGTATAATATTTCTTTAATTTGTGGCCATTAACAGTTCTCTCCCCTCCATTGTCATCAATAATGATGATTGCTCTGGTCAGGTAGATGTGCTTGATGGTGAATGGCCCAGACCACTTTGTGCGAAGTTTTCCAGGGAACATCTTAAGTCTAGAGTTGAAGAGAAGGACTTTATCTCCGATGATGATATCTTTCCTTTTGAGATGTCTATTGTGCCACATCTTAGTTTGTTCTTTGTAGATCCTAGCGCTTTGGTAGGCAGTCTCGTAGTTCCTCAAGTTCTTATAGTTGTAGTTGTCTATATTCTCCAGTGCTTTTGAAATCAAAATTCAATTGTTTGATGGCCCACCAGGCTTTGTGTTCCAGTTTAACTAGAAGATGACATGACTTCCCATATACCAAACGAAATGGGGTCATTCCTATTGGTGTTTTATAAGCAGTGTGGTATGCCCAAAGGGCGTCAGGGAGCTTAGTGGACCAATCTGTGCGATGTTTATTGACTGTTTTTTCTAGAATGGGATTTAGTTGTCTATTTGAAACTTCGACTTGGCCACTTGTCTTTGGATGGTAAGGTGTGGAAACCTTGTGTTTAACTCCATATTTTCTTAGGAGTGCTTCAAAACTTCGCTCTAAGAAATGAGATCCTCCATCAGAATGCTTGTTCGAGGGATCCTAAATCTAGGGAAAATGATATCTTTGAACATTTTGATAACTGGTTTGGAATCGCAAGAAACAGTGGGTATAGATTCTACCCACTTTGAAACATAATCCACAACAACCAGTATGTATGAGAATCTGTAAGATGAGGGGAAGGGCCCATGTAGTCTATTCCCCATACATCAAAAAGCTCGATTTCTTGCCACAAGGTAAGAGGCATTTCATTTCTTTTAGATATACTCCCGGAGAGCTGACATTTAATACAGGATCCGATGAAATTATGGGCGTCCTTTGCTATCGTTGGCCAAAAGAAACCAGATGGAAGAATTTTGAGAGCGGTTTTCTTTGAACTCATGTGCCCCCCAGTAGGGCCAGAATGGCAGTGTTCTAAAACAGGGATAATTTCTTCTTCTGGTAGACAGCGACGGAAAAGTCTGTCTGCACATAGACAGAAAAGATATGGTTCATCCCAAAAGTATTGTTTAACATCATGAAGGAATTTCTTTTTGTCGTGGTATGAGGCGGAGGGGTGGATAATTCATGTAGCCAGATAGTTCACTATATCGACATACCAAGGAAATTCGGTAGTAATTTTCATAAGCTGGTCGTCGGGTAGGGAGTCTCAAATAGGTATATTGTCATCCTCTTGAGACTTGATGCGACTTAGATGATCAACAACAACATTCTCCACCCCGCTCTTGTCCTTTATTTCAAATTCAAATTCTTGAAGCATCAATACCTAGCGGATGAGTCTGGGTTTTGCATCTTGTTTCTAAATTAGGTATTTAATGGCTGAGTGGTCTGTGTATACTATGACTTTTGATCCGATAAGATAGGAACAAAATTTTTGAAAGGCATAGATGACGTCCAAGAATTCCTTTTCAGTATTAGTATAGTTCTTTTGCGCCTCATCTAGCATCTTTGATGCGTAGTATATCACATGGGGCTTTTTGTCTATTCTCTGCCCTATCACCACTCCTATAGCATAGTCCCTAGCGTCACACATTATCTCGAATGGTTGTGACCAGTCAGGTTGTTACGACCCATATCAGGGTTAGTCAATAAATACCTCGAATTACGTGAAGACATCTCAATTAGTGTTGAGTATCAAATTAAACATCATGAATAATCAAGATAAGACAACATGTGAATCAATAGTCAAGATTTAATCATCTGAGGTAACTAATGATGATAGCAACGTTGATTATTAAGTTGATTAAGTTAAGATTAAGTGATTGCAGATGCAATTAGAGTTTTGATCCAGTGAAACGGTCTAGTTAGTATGATTACTTGCTTTGAGGGTGTAGAGGACCTCGTGCTCGAAACGTTGCAAAAAGAATCATGTGAATTGGACCTCCAAGGCAAAAGTTATGACAGTTTTAAGGTTTTTGGACCTGAGTGCAATTTTTCTATTAATTGAACTTTTATCTTTTATTTTATTTACTACCCTTGGGGTCGGTTACCCCTGCTCCTTTCTCCCTCACACGACCGATAGAACAGGAACAACCGCAGGAGCGGTGCCCAAGCAGCCGCTCGGCAGAGCAGCATGGGGGGGATGATTTGGGGAGATTTTGGCGCCTTGAGCTGCGACCAGCAGCGCCACCCTCTCCTTCTTCTCCTTCCTCCACCTTCCCCTTCCTCGACCTCGCCCCACCCAAGCAGCCAAGCTGCTAGGGAGCCAGCTGGCAGAGCTACGGTCAAGCTGCAGCTGCAGCGGCGCCGACCAGGAGTAGTTGGGCACGGCTAACAACACCAAACGCTGCCCTCAACTCCGACCAAGAGCCCAAGGTAGGAAACCACAACATCCCGCCTCTATTTCTCCACCTGCGCCTTCAATTAGCAGGGGCGGCGCCCTACCTTGCAGCAGGATGAATCCCAGGACTGAAGCAAGGAGGAAGATGACCCAGCGGCGTCAAGGAGCTCGGCTGTGAAGCTAGGATCCAATTCCGCAGCTCCCAGCTAGTTTCACTGTTCACTCCCTCCAACTTGTTCGAGAGTGAAAGCTGCTGTGTGTAGTAGGCTTGTTCCAGAACTGGACCAAGGTAGAAGAAGACTTACGTTTGCAGCCAGTAGTCACCGTGGGAATAAGGCAACGCCACAAAACAACGTCCCTGGGTTTGTCCTAGAGGTTTTGGTAAGATTCCGTAGATTAAGTCCAAGACATAGATTTAGAATTGAGTTCATCTTCATGAATTTCCCGTTTCTGCGCAGGTGCACGGCGTGCAAATCAGTTTGCACGGCGTGCAAAGTTACAGATAGCAGAACGAGTTTCTCCCCAGGTGCACGGCGTGCAGCCCAGGTGCACGGCGTGCACTCTGCTGTAAAGGGCAGAATTAGGCAGGGTTGTGGACGTTTTTCAGTGTATACGAACACACCGAAGTGGGTGAGTAGTAGTTCATTTAGTAATCATTATTTAACTCAATTTAAATGTTAAATTGTATCTGTATCAGTTAGTATAACTTCTAAACTGTGTAGTACAGACAATAGAGTATGTTAGTTTCATTGGAACTTGAAATACCTGATATGCTTAGTGAAATGATGAAATTTCCTGTATTAATGTTGCAATGTATTAACTGATTTCAAATATAGATGTTTAGCATTGAAACTGGATGAATGATTCTGAATCATGTTTATTTATGATAAATACATATATGTGCTTTTGTGATGTTTAGATCATGTAAAATGCATGAAATGTGATATTCTTGTTTAAATGTTTAATTGTTAATTAAGTATAGACCTAGATGCCCTAACACCGTAGAACCCCTAACAGGTGTCTGCAAATTAGGGGTGAAACTCGTGTCCAACATCAACCGGTTGAGTAATTCTGGTGGCACGAGGATAGAAAGAGAGGCAGTGTCTAACAACAATCGTGTGTGTGTCACGATGGCACTGGAAAAGAAACAAAAAGAAAACTTGGTTATCTAACACCATTCGTGCTTGTGTCGCGAAGGTAACCCTGTGACTCTCCGCCGGTGTACTCAGGTTTTAGGAGGAGTCGAGAGCACACGTGGTTGTGCAGCACACGTGGTTGTGCGATGAGGCCGGCGAGCCAGTGACCCTGTGGCAGAGCAGGGCTGGTGTCAGACTTAGCATTTCCCGGGTGTGTCGCTAGGTCTTGTACGGTGGGATCGTAGCATGAACTTGCTGCAGATCTTTATATGCAGAGTACACTGCATATATTTAGGGCATAATAAAATGAATAAATAATCATGTAGGTTCACAGTAAATTTATATAACTGTTCATTTACCTGAATTACATGTTGATGATTTAGAATGTGGTTATTATCTGTATATTTGTTATGTATTTAGAACTGCCTTGCTTAGTTCTGCATTTATGTTTAATTTCAATATTATAAACCTGATGAGTTGTTTAGTGATAGCTAAGTGAAATACTATTCACTGAGCGAGTAGGCTCATACCTCTACTCAAAACATTTTCAGGTTATCATCAGCAGCAGGAAATCAGAAGGATCGTTTTATCCTTACGCCTAGTCAATAGAAGGTGCGTAGATAGTAGTTAGAGGTCTCTTAGTCCTTCCCCTCGATCTTCAGGACAAGGTGTGAGTGAGAGAGTGAATGTGTACAGAGATGAAAATTGTCTGTTATGCTTTATTTTATGTCGGATAAATGTAGTATGCTGTAAACTTTGCTTATATTGCTAGTCAGATAATAAAGATGCTTCCGCAGTTTGTTTAGTTTCATTTTACAGCATAAATCAGATTATCCTATTAATGCCTTTAAAATGTTATAAAAGTAAAGAATGGTTTGCTTATGTGTAAATTCCATCCTGTCGCGTCTTAATCTCGTGGTTTGTGGTTAATGTGAGATTGGGGTGTGACACAGGTGCTCTCAGAATAGGTGCAGATTTTGGAGTATTCTTTAAGGTTTTGAAGCTATGTAGGCATTCATGGTCAAAATTGAAATCAGCATCCTTGGTCAACAAGTAGGTCATCGGTTTTGCTATTTTCAAGAAGTCCTTTTAATAAATCTTCTAAAGAATCCAGCATGACCCAGAAATGCTCACACTCCCCTTATTTCCTTTGGCGGTGACAGCTTTGAGATGACATCGATCTTCACTTTGTCTATTTCAATTCCTCTTTCACTTACTCGATGTCCGAGGACAACACCTTCGGTCACCATGAAGTGACACTTTTCCCAATTCAGGATATGGTTTGTTTCCTTGCATCTTTGTAAAACGTTTCTGAGGTTGAGTACACAATTGTCGAAAGAATCTTCGTAAACTAAAAATTCGTCCATAAATACATCCATTATGGACTCGGTTAAACCTACGAAAATTGCTGACATGCACCTTTGGAAAGTTGTGGGTGTGTTACACAGCCCAAAAGGCATCCTTCTGAAAGCGTAGGTTCCAAAGGGACAAGTAAAGGGTGTTTTTTCTTGGTCTTCTGAGTGTATTGGAATTTGATAAAACCCAGAATAACCATCAAGGTAGCAGAAGAACTTTTGATGGGCCAAGTGTTCAAGGACTTCATCAAGGAAAGGTAGAGGGAAGTGATCTTTTCTTGTTGCTTTGTTTAGTTTTCTATAATTGATACACATTCTCCATCACGTGACAGTCCTTGTGGGTATGAGCTCATTTTTATCATTCAGAACGACAATGGTCCCCCCCCCCTTTTGGGAACCACTTGGACTGGGCTGACCCATTGAGAATCAGAAATGGGATATATGATACCAGCTTTTAGGAGTTTAAGGACTTCGAGGCGAACCACTTCTTTGAGGTTTGGGTTTAGTTTCCTCTGGTGTTCCCTCGATGGTTTGAACTCCTCTACCATAGGTAGTATGTGCATGCACATGGTTGGGTTTATTCCCGTTAGGTCAGTCATTTTATATCCAATAGCTTTCTAGTGTTTCCTTAGCTCAGCGAGAAGTCTTTCTTCTTGATCATCTATTAAAGTAGACTAATTATGACTGGGCACAATTTTTCTTCATCCAGGAAGACATGTTTGAGCCCTATTGGTAAGGCTTTCATTTCAGGGGCCTTGAGTACTTATGTAGTTTCCAAAGTGGTGACAGACTTCAATCCCTTGAAAGTGGATGCTGGAGCTTCTTCGGCTTGGTCTAAGTATCGCAGACATTGTTGTACTAGTTCACTGGCTAAAAATTCAACTTATGGATTTGTCAAGACATTCTCCAAATCATCATATGGTTCGGCTATTTCTGGCTGTAATTGAGATATTTTTTCTATTGCCTCGAGAAGGAAAACTTCTTCCTGGATACTAGGACCTTGCAGGCTATTAAGGACTCTGAATTGTATGGGTTCCTTTCCTAGTCTTAAGATAATTGTGCCTGCTGCTACGTCGATAAGTGCTCTTGTGGTAGCAAGGAAAGGTCTGCCAAATATTATTGGATATCTTAGATCTTCCTATTTGTCCATAATAACAAAGTCGCAAGGGACATAAGAGTCCCTCCCTATCCTGATTGGGATATCTTCTATGATCCCCAATGGTGCAGTGATGGTAGAATCAGCCAGCTGAATTGTCATTGTTGATGGTAATAACTCGGTAAAACCCAACCTTTTGCACATTGAGAAGGGCATGATAGATATACTAGCTCCTAGATCAGCTAACCCTTTTTTCTAGAGGCATTCTCGATGGAACATTGGAAACCAAAGGATCCATGATCCTTTTGTTTCCTTGGAATTTTTTTGAGAATAATATCAGAAGTTGTCTGAGCCAGTTTAATAGTCTCTTATTCTCCAGTCATACATTTCCTTGATAACAAGGTCTATAGGTATTTGGCCCAAGCTGGTATTTCGGAGAGAGCATCAAGGAACGGGATATCAATATATAGTTTTTTCATCACTTCCTTAAATTTTTGGAACCTAGTACCCATATTACTCCCTCTCAACCTGCCTGGGTAGGGTATCCTAGGCTTATACGGTGGGACTTCTGGTTCTTTGGTAACTTGCTCTTTTCTCTTTTCCTTCTCGCATTCTTCGGTCTTTTCAGTTTCTTGGTTTGTGCTTGTGATTGGGTTGATGATAGCTATATCTTCATCTTCTTGAATGATTTTTGTGGCTTCAGTAAGGACACAACCCGACCTTGTGGTGATGGCTTTCAATTGTTCTTGTCTGGGTTGATCGTGTCTTGGGTTTATCTCTGGTTGACCAGTAAAAGTGCCTATCAAAGGTTTTAGTTGAGCTGCGATTTGTGCTAACTGAGTTTCAACAGCTTTTTGTTGGGCTTGCTGGTTGGCAAGCATGGTTTGTTGTGACTGCAGCCTTTGTCTTATCAATGACAGTTCATCTGTTGGTGGAGGTAGATTATTCTTTTATAGATTTTGTTGAAATTTTTGTGGTTGCTGCTACTGAGGCATGGTGGATAGTTGGGGTTGTTGAACTTGTAGTTGTTGCAACTGAGGTTGCTGCAATTGTGGGTGCAATGGTGGATGAGTATATTGGTAATTTGTAGAAGGGTTTCTTGGTTGTGTGAATCCTTACAATCCTCCTCTAAATTTTTCCTGGTTTCAATTATAATTGTTCTAGAAACCTGGTGGCAATCTATTAAAAACTCCTCCTTGGGTCTGGTGTTGCGGGTTGGCAGTCCCAGTAGGATTCCCATATTGAAACCCGGGATGGTTTCTTGGTTGATTTGGGTTATAATAAGCTTGTCCTTGTATAGTGTGGATTGAATTTACTTGTTCTGGTGACAGATCCTTAGGTTGTTCTATGATTGGTTCATACTGTGGTTGTGGTGTCTGCATGTCCATCATCACATTGTATAGGAGACCACATGATAATGTGGGGTGATTGGATTCATGACATGCCTCGCAAGTCACGGTAGCTACCTTGACTTGTTGGGGGCTCTACTTTTCTATAAGTGTCGTTTCAAGAACTTGTTGCTTGTGAGCGATAGTTTTTAGGGCTTTGGCGATGGCTTTCATTTCCATTGATTCTTCAGCCTTAAAAACTTTTAGAATTCCCCCAGTGGATGACCTTCCCCAATTAGATTGGTTCTCAGCCCCAAGTGTAACAATCCTCCAGGCATCTTCGTAGTTCTTTCACATGAAATTCCCCCCAGATGAGGAATCCAAAAATTTCTTAATATCATTACTTACTCCTCTATAGAATGTCTCTATCAACTGGTTTTGAGAGATTTCGTGATGCAGACATTTCCTCAAAAGTTCTTTAAATATCTCACATGACTCTGCCAGTGATTCCCCAGGGAGTTGAGAGAAGTGATTAATTTGTCCCCTATTCTCATAAGTCAACAAAGGTGGAAAGAACTTTTCTAGAAACGTTTCTTCCAAAGGAGCCCAAGTGGTGATTGGCTCTCCATCTAGTGCATTATACGAGCTCAATGCCCTTCCGGAAAAAGTGAAGTGAAAAAGGTGTAGCATGATTGCATCAAAAGGAACTCATTCGTGTGGTACTAGCTGACAAAGAGACTTGAATTGCTTTAGGTGATCCATGCAGTCATCCCCAACACCTCTAGAAAATGAAATGCCTTGCCTAATCTGGATCCATTACGTGCATATCTCAAAGTTAGAAACATTGATGAGTGGGGGCCTAACAGGGTGATTATCTTCAAAGTTCTTAGGGATGGCATAATCCTGAAGTTGCTTGTTTCGCAACACTATCTAAGAAGTGGTTGTGGATGCTTCATTCTTAGCTTGAATGCGGGCATGTTCTTTAGCTCAGACCTCAGCTTGAATCTGAGCACGTGTGTCAGCAATAAGTTGTGATCTTTGAGCTGTTATGGCCGCGTTGACTCTTTCCATAACCAAAGCAGCTTGGCGTTGTTCGTTAGCCATTAGTCTGCCTCGTTGGCGGTTGAGGTGGATGCGTCGGTGGAAATGTCGTTCTACCTCAAGGTCGTACTCTGGTTCAGGGGAGAATATGATGTTATGCAAAGGTTGCATACACGTGTTCTACCTAAGTAGAAGAAGAAACACACTTTAGATAATGTGGACAAATGATGAAATCAAGATGATATGAATTATGGTTAAAGAAAAGTGTAAAATCTTAATCAACTAGAAAGGTAACAAGTAAAAATTAAAACGTTTCGTTGTCCCCGGCAATGGTGCCAATTTTTTATGGAGCCTCCACTTACGTGGAGTTGCGTGCACCACTAAAAATATTAGAGATAGTTAATATCAAAGTTTAGCCTTGCGTATTCTATAATAAGATCTCCACCCACGTATTCTAAGATACGTGGAAGTCTTATCGTAGTATATTTAAGGGTTGAATCCACGAGACAACGGTCTTGTTAAGAGTTTAACAAGATGGAAAATGTTATCATCCTACTTATCCACTTAAAAGTTGATATTTAGATCAAAGAGTTGATTTGATGGTTAAACTAATGTGTGAAGAAAGAAAATAACAAGAAAGTAAACTTAAGGTTGTAAATGATGTTTAGAAACCACTAGGATGTGATCATGTTTCACTGCCACTACACATGGCTTAAAACATACATCACAATAACTTGGATTGCAAAGAAAAAGAGCTAAATAGTTAGTATCTTTGTAGACTTAGCTTCCTTTCGAATAACTAGATATGAGAAACGTGGAAGCGTTGCAATGCCAACCATTCCCATACGAATGGTCACTTACTTTGCATCACTCCCCTCGCAAAGTGTGTTCCTTGACCTGTCAAGGTTGTACTTTCATACGTCAACTTATTCCATTTCATAGTATGAAATTACAACGATGGAGGTGAGTTTACTCCACTCCTTGAGAAATGCTCCTAGATACCAAACCAAATGTATGGTGACTACATACAATCTGGAACCAACAAGCAGTCGACATTCAAATCTAGAAGTACAAACATAGACAATTTGCACTAACAGATAATAGATAACAGAAGTTGGTGATCAAGTAACTAGCATTCATTAAACGATTGATGTTGAACTGGAAATATAGTGTTTTTCTATTGCAAACTCAAGAATTACAATGTATGAAATGAAAACATGGGTAGCGGGGCTACTCCCCGCATCCTAGTGTATGAGACTACTCGATCATGGCAAGAACAAAGAAGGAGGCAGGAAGAGAGAGAAAGCATCATCTCCGCATAGGAGGGAGGAAGGTCGACCCCTTGGAGGAGAGAGCAACTATCTTCACGCCGTTTGGTTGTCTTGATGAAGAATCCTCCACTTCCCACCTTCTTATGTTGATGAGATAGGAGGTAGCTTGAAGATAGAGTATGGATCTTGAACCAGCAGCCTTTGGGTGAAGGATGGAAGTGGAACAGCTCTGGAGTGATTGGGGCAGCCTCTGGGCGTCCAAGAAGTTGATAGAAAATGAGGACTCCTTAGGTCCTATTTATAGGCTTCCAAGGAATCCAAAATGGTCTTGGGGTCTTTAATGGTTTGGGGACCATTTGGCCTCAAATGGTCTTGGGACCGTTTGGCTTCATACGGTCTTGGGACCATTTACTTTTATTCGGTCTCGGGACCGTTTGAGTTCATTCAGTCTTGGTACCGTTTGGACTTCATTCGGTCTCCAGATTGTTTGCCTTTATTCGATCTCAGGACCGTTTGAGTTCATTCGGTCTTGGGACCGTTTGGATTTCATTCGGTCTCCATACCGTTTGCCTTTATTCGGTCTTGGGACCGTTTGAGTTCATTCGGTCTTGGGACTGTTTGGACTTCATTCGGTCTTGGGACCGTTTGGGTTCATTCGGTCTTGGGACCATTTGGGTTCATTCAGTCTCCAGACCGTTTGCCTTTATTCGGTCTCAGGACCGTTTGAGTTCATTCGGTCTTGGGACCGTTTGGACTTCATTCGGTCTCCAGACCGTTTGTCTTTATTCGGTCTCGAGATTGTTTGAGTTCATTCAGTCTTGGGACCGTTTAGACTTCTTTTGCAATTTTTTTGGGTTTTTCTATAAGAAGAAGAAGATAAATGTTAGTTTAATAGTGAAATAATAATAACATAGAAAGTTAAGGATTATATCTAATTTATCTAAGAAAGAGTATGGAGAGTTAAGAAAAACTAGTAAGATAACATCAGAAAAATGGGAGGTTATGAGTAGGCACACGGAACACAGAGCGAAGATCCCCACAATAACCAAACACACCAAGAAAACCAAGGAAATAGAGGAGGAGAAAATCTGATCAAACCATCACGAAACACGACAACAACCTCAGTTAAGGTCGCAGGCGCAATTGTCGAGTCAAGGCGAGCTCAAAACATGATTTTCCAAAGGCGGGGGAGGATGGAATAGAAAGATCACTAGGTGTCGGCGGAGGCTCATGGTGAACTCTAGGGCCCAATGCTTGGGGGGAACTCGGGCCTAAATGATGAATGGAAGATGAAGAAGGGAGGTTGGGGAAGCTTACCACCATCTTGGTTGAACAAAGGTGGTCAGAGAAGTGTAGGACACGTCGATGTCATCAGAGATGAAGCACTAGTAGGTCAGGGTGATCGGGGGAAGTTGGGTTTTGATTGAGTGGAGAGGAAGAGTAGTTGTGGACTGGGGAAACTTTTATCAGCCTTCTATAGGTGTGGGGAGGCCCATGGTCCTCTCTATAATCTTTGACGGAGAAGAAGCAAAGGTGAAGGTTAGAAGTTTCTTGTATGGTGAAGGAGAGAAGTTGAGACAAGGCTTGTTGGAACCAGTGTGAAGAGGTGAGCTCAGTGGGAGAAAAATCCCGGGGAATGGTTGAGGAGGGAGAGAGATCATGTTGGAGGACCGAGGAGTCACTGTCTCGTGAACAGTCTGAGGAAGAAGACAACTTCCTGGCCGTCGGATCGATGCGCGAGTAGAGCAAGGCCATTGAATTGAGATCCATTGTGGATCGGGCACGCATGACAAATATATTAAATGAAATCATGATGTGATGCATTAAATGAATGAAATCGATTCATCTACTATATTTACACTATATTAAAACTCATAAATTCAATTTGAGGGGTCAAACATGGTCCAAATGACACCAAATTTGAACCATAGGTTAATTATGACTCCTAGATCAATGCTATGCATTTAGTTTCTCGTTTTACACAAATTTTGGCCCTTAATTTCTATATGACTATTAATGCATATATTAATGTATAAATGAGTGATTAATATGAAGATAATCTTTTTAATGATATACCAGAGTGAATTTCGAGATAGTAAATATATATTAGTATTAAGAGTCATATACCACCATATTATCCTCTCATTAATGTATTAAGGTCCATTTGGAGGAGAGAGAAAGTAAAGGGGCCAAATATTCTCATAACTTAATACAATTACACATCATTGCTCATGTCTCATCCAAAAAGATATAAAAGCTCCAAATTAACATTATCCACAAATTATCTCTCATTAAAGGTCATATTGCATTATCAGTCCTCCATTAACACATTAATTGGATTATTTGTGCAAAAACCCATTCATTGATATGAATGTGGTAAAATATAGATTTCATCATCAAACTTTGCTCAATTTGATGTCAAAAGGGATACAAAAAAATGGGAAATTTACGAAAAAGGTCCAAAAGGACTTGAAAGCAAATAAAAGCTTGAAGATGGTTAAATTGCAAAGAGGACCCTGAATTTCAGTCTGTTACAGCACTCCACCTATTAAAGAGGATTTTGTCCCAAAAATCACAACAAGAGGTAAGGGAGGGTGGGTACATAACATCCCAACATTAGGCAACTAGGTGGGTACTACACAAGCTCTACTCATAAGTCAAATCTCACTAAGGTTTCCACCATATCAAACATAATTAACACTTTCGCATATTAGTATAATATCCATAATGAATAAGCATCATCATTATTGTTCTATTACTTGTGTCACATGTTACTCACATTGTGGTAGTAAGGATTAAACCTCAACATTATATACCAAACATATATATAACCCTTATTTGTCCCATTGAGGGTTTTAAGCACAATTAGGATTTACTAAGTAATCTCAACATTCATCAATGTATTAGGTTACAAACCATAATAACTTGAATTCATTCACCATTATCTTCACATTATCATCATATAGGATTATCATAGATTATCATGCAAGAAAATATAATATTATCCAACAAGTTATTAAGTCTACAATGATTCCAAATAATGTCACATTAATTATCACATATTGCCAAATCATCTTTCATACTCATATTAATGTCATCATTAACCATTTTCTCCTATTACACTACATATTATAAATTATACTCTTAACATCACATTAGACATTTAAGAATTCTTATGTGAACCCAAATACTCGTTATCATATTTGAGTCATTATATGTATTTTAGTGAATAAGATGGAACACAATAAATATAAATGAATTGCTTCATATATCAAGTTATGAAATATGATTAATGAGATGTATATTAGGGAACAAGGTGATATGCCTTACATATATTGAATACATGGTCACAATTATGGTTAGGTGATTATAATTCATTTATATGTGTATCAAGGTGTAATAACTGATGATGACACCTAATGTCACTAATATATCATGAAATCATTTAATACATATATATATAATTCATTTATATGTGTATCAAGGTGTAATAACTGAAGATGACACCTAATGTCACTAATATATATATATATATATATATATATATATATTTATTTATTTATTTATATACATATATATACATATATATATATGTGTGTGTATGTATATGTTGTCAAGGCTTGATGATTACATATTAGGGTTTAGGTCAACATGACCATTACGTGTTACATCTCCTTAGCGTGCATTAGTTCAACTAACGCTATCATTTAGGTGACATGGTCAACATTATATGTATATTCACAGTTAGTGATGAGTAACTCATTATTTTGTGCACAAACTATACGTTAAGGTTCAAACATATGAACTATCCCTTAGATGAGTTATTATTATACATTCATTTTCAAAGTATACGTTAAGGTTCTAACATATGAACTATCCCTTAGATGACTTATTATTATATATTCATTTGTATATAAACAAACAAGATGAATTATAATTATAATATGTTTGTTCAACACTAAATATATAAGCTTACTAATCTCTTATCTAAGGAGTTAGGGTTTCCAAAACATAGTAACTTGATTTTGAATGTATTAAGGGACTCCACCCCCTTAAAGAGGATTCCGTCCTTGAAATCAGCAACTCCAAAACCTAGCAACGTATAAAAAGATTACTACTAAACACAACTATTCATAAGGGTTGAGGTGAAACTATGTATGAGATCAAACACTTAGTTGTTTTACTAAATGTTGTTAACAACTTCAAAATCTAGTATAGCGTAAGCTACTCCCAAACATGGAAATATATGGCTCCTATAAGGAATTCATGGAAACATAAGGTATTTCTATTTGGGTAACCAAGGCATCATATACTAGGTTCATAAGGATACTCAACAATGAGGTAATATGCCTAAAGGTATGCTATTTTGGACAATCAGTATTAGCTCAGGTCAGGCCAGTATCATATGGATCTGGGAGTCCTCATAAGACAAGCCAGTGGCCCAGAGGAAAATATTGCCAGCCCCCAGATCCTGATCCTTTCTAGGCACCTTTTCTTTCAACTTATGCCCTAGTAGAAACATAATAGACCAATCACCAAAAGTTTGACAAATTATATTTCTAATATGAAATTATTATATCATAAATCAATCTTTCATCATTGGTCAACTCTAAGGTGAAAACTTACTAAAGGGAAACTATATAAGGTAAGGGTTTCTAACTAGGAGACAAATTGAATTAGTCAAGACTCCGACTACCTTGGGCTCTGATACCATGTTGTAAAGAGTGAGAACACCCTCTACTAACACTTGGCAAATAAAGAACCAAAGTATAGCAGTGGAATTTTAAACTTTGACTATATTCAATTGTATAACGAGTACATTACAAAATCTCCCAAATGGGTGTACAACTTTATACAAAACAAGGATCTAGGTAGAAGAAGACTCAAAACAAATAAATATTGTGTCCAAAGAAAAACAACTTAATATATAGGCAGCTAAGTCCATGCTAGCTAGATGTTCCCTTTCTCCTTAGCCTTATCCTTAGGTAGGGTCACCAAGATTCAACTGCGCACTTTGATCCTATACATGGGTGGTTGGGATCACCCAGAAAGAGAGAGATAAAAGTATGTGTGTAAGGAGGCAGGATCACCCCCTTACTAAAAAAATTGAATTTCAATAAATGATATTTAAAACAACCAAAGTATAGTAATGGAATAAAAATAATGACTATATTCAATTTTCACAAAAGATTTCAAAAGCACATCATAATATCTCATAAGGTTTTACATGTATGATACAAGTTAAGGATCTAAGTAGAGAGAAATCTAAACCATAACAACTTTGTCTCCAAGCTTTAACTCCTTAATCTAGTCCAAAACTTCATGCCTTATCATCCAAGTCCTTCACCAAGGGTTAGAAGCATACCCCAATAAGAATAAAAAATAGATGACATTAGCAAAGGCTGATATATGCATACTCAATAGGAAATTGAGCAATATATGGAATAAAGGACATCAAATATAAAAGGCTTCCCATAGAAAGGAGAAGGACCACCCAAATGGGTATCAAGCAAAAAGGAATTGAAATCATATGATAACAAAAGAATACTTTCCATTAATAAAAACATAAAGATTGTGCCACACAAGCACATGTAAAGAATTAGGGCACACACCCCATATCATCAACCTGCATGCATGTGAGATAAACATAGCCCTATAACAATATAAACACAAAGGTGGCCAAGTCTCATAAACTTGAAACCTAATAGAGAAAGGAATACTTCCAATATCCCAAATATATAAAATTTGGTCCAAGAATCACACATCTTGCCCTGGGTATGAGGTTCCTTTCCATCCCAAAAGAGCAGGAAATATCACATCTTCTCGGTGGGAAATAACACATTTTCCATAAAAACGAATGCAATTACACTAATCTAGTGCTACTGAATCACATAGCATGTTAAATGGAGAGGCAAGTAGAAAGTATTGTTAGAATATATAAAATAGTCACCACATAAGTGACCAATATGTGCATCCACCTCCTAACTGGGCAAAAGACATCACATGTCATCTTTTAGAGTTCCATCATGAACAAAGCATAAGATAAGAGTTTAAAAGAATATCCATGATCACATGATCAATATCAAATAAGGTAGTTCACATGAACCATGTTTTTTAAAAGAAAATACATTATGTATAGGCTAATGTCCATAGGACAAAGAGAATGAATAAGCATATGTGAATTGATCAACATAGAAGAATAGGGGATACATCATACCTCAACTTTAGAGTCTAAAAAGTCCAAGTCAAGCCTAGGCCTCCAAAAAACCTCTATGGACATTGGAAAGGTCCAAAAAGTAAGGTTCCCAAGCTTAGAGAGGTTGGTTTCTTCAAAAAAAATCTCCTATCTCGAGTAAGAAGCACCTTCTCCACTTTAGAGGTGAAAAACCCTAACAAAAGAACATGGAGATGAGGTGTTTATGGGTTCTAAGTGGGGTTTCACCATGTAATTCCATGGTTCTAACCTGTAGTAAGGTGAAAGGAAGACTAACAACATGAAAATAGGGAAGGAAAGGAGGATACTTACTAGCTTTGGTCAAAAATCACCAAGGGAGGAGCTTAAGAAATCCTAAATAGAGAAATTTGGAACCCTAGGAGCCTTCTTCACCAAGGTAGGCACCCTCTTTTTACCTTGGAATAGAAGATTCATGGAAAAATAGTGTAGGAATGATTCTCTAAGCTAAAGGAAATAAAGGAGAGCAAGATTTTTCGAATTGGGAGTTGGGAAGGGGTAGATATGGCTATATAAAGGAAGAGGTCAAGTATGAGGTGTCTATGAGACTTTCCATGTGTCATATATAAGGGTGTCCATGGACATACAAGCCTTTATTGATAAGGAAGAATTAAATAATGATGTGTCAAGTTACTTTCCATATGTCCAATGTGAAGGGTGCCTATGGACATGCAAACCTTTATGGAAAAGGAAGAAGTCAACCATGAGGTGTCCATAGAGCTTTCCATTTGTCCTTAGCCTAGGGATTTCATGTCCATGTAAGAGGACAGATCATAGAGGCTTCTTGAATATAAAATGTCAGTTTATGGACACTTATAGGCCATCCCAACCGACCTCCAATCAAAGAAATAACCCCATTCGTTGATAGCTTCTAAAGATAAGCTCATTTATAAAGAGAGTGATCCCTAAAATGCCCTTGGAAAGAAACACCTTCAAACCAAGGTGCAACTAAGCTCCCTATGGTTAAAAATCTGGAGAATGGTAAGGTAATATATAAGGATTATAATTCATGTGACAATTTGCCAAGAAAACCTCCCAATTGGGTAAATTGTAGAAAAGTCCAGAATGTATCTAAAATTGTGTAACTTGCACAAACAACATCCAAAATGGACAAAACTTCATCCAAAAGTTATCTTTGATGTGTTGAATATGAATTTTCCATTTTTTCCATATTTTTAAAGTTATATAATCATATTATTCATTACTTATGCCTTTTACTTGTTTTTTCTCTCCTAAACTTATCATAATATTTCAAGGTGGTCCAAATTAGATGAAATTTGACATGTAGGCTAATTTTGATATGTAGATTTCGAATTTGAAGTTTGTTTCCACTTTTGAGAATTCTTTTTATGAGATATGCCATACAACACATTAACGGCCCATTATCTAAATTATTCATTCAATTAAGTTTCTTATCTTCATTTTACCACCAAAATGAGTTATGTGGAATATTTTATGTATACATTATAAACCTAAGATTAATGTTAGAGCATTATGTTAAAATAAGGTGATGTATACATACATTATCTCATTCGGGTTGTACTAAACATCTATTTAGGTCTAAACTTCAACCTTGTTTGGCTAAGTCCAAAATGTCAACTTTCAGGGTAGGGTCTGAGATCTAGTATGTTACAATGTGTTAATCAAAAGGAATAAGGACCAATCATAAACTAAAACATTGAATAATAAAAGATTCACTATACTAAGAGATTTCAAGATTATGAGGCAAATAATTAAATTAGAAATAGAGTAATCTACCATAATTGAATCAACAACAATAATCAACATAGCATGAATAATATTACGGCACAAAATCATACCAATGTAGGGTGAGGCACCTACCGGACTTACACCAATAGGTGAGGGAGAGTGGTCACTTTCCCAAACACCTAAAAATATATAATACAAAGGGAGTGGGCACATCCTTCGGGGGAGAGTGGTCACATTCCCCAAAATATAATATGAGGGGAGTGGTCATATCACTCTAGGTCTCATGCCCTCTATGGGTGGTTTGTACTCATGTACACTACATTATCATTTGGCTAATAAATACATCATGCTAAATAAATTCACTTGGAAGTAATGAAAACATAAATAACATTTGCATCATAGCATTGGGGATTAAAACCCATGAAATAATCTCAATACATGAATGAACCAACATTGGCAATAGCATTATTCAAGTAATCCAAGTAGATGAGCCAATATAGGCAATATAACATTCAAATAAATAAATAGCTAAATAAAGGCAATAGAGAGAGATTCCAAGGCTAGCAATTGCCTCATTAGGAAATTAGGTATTGGGTAAAATCCCAACTGAAGGAATAGGATTATTTGCAAATTCATACATTCCACATATAAAATAGGGATCGCATACATGAATAGGGTCCACATACCTTATTGTAGATTCAAAGTCATCACTTTCACCAATAAGATGTGTCCAAGATCATTTTATCCTAGTTACAAACATTTCATATGCATAAGTATGTAATAAGGCATAAAGTATAAAGAAATACCACTTTTTAGACCTTATTAGAAAATCTTCGATTTAGGACTCAAAACTATCCCAAAACATTGCTTGAGTTTCACTGTTCAAAAAAACATCCTTTATTTCTCAATTTGAAGTTAAAATGACTTAGATAACTTTTTAGAACATTGAACATATTCAAAATGGAATCCAAAACAAACTTCATAAAAGGAATCAAAATAAAGACTCAAAAGCCACAAATTCAGATTCTACATTAAAAATCCTTTCCAATGACTATTTATTTTCATTTTTCTGAGCAAGGACCGATTTACTATGAATTAAGTAAAATTGGCCAATCAAAATTTAGATAAATGCCATATAGGCAAAATAAAATACAAGGACGCTGGCCATAGAGTCGGACCCACACTGACATGGGCCAATCAAATTTGGCCCAGTCAGTCGATCTGCACTCCTGTGGACTCAGTCAAGGGTGACTCAGTGAAGAAGGCAAATTACCAAAACACCCATGGTCAGGTAATCAGATCGATTGAAATAGTGAGGGTAATATTGTCACATGTACATCTCAATTAGCTGTGACAACATAAAAATGAATTGCCAAAATTTCACATGGTGGCTAAATGGATCAGATCAAGATGGCATGGATGCCCTGGTCATTGCACAACCAGGCATCTCATTGCCTTGGCCATGGCGCGAGAGCTGCTTCTCTAGAGGTTTCAACTCCTCTGTTGCTTCGCATCGCTAGGCAGTGACTCAACAAATGCAGACTGCGAGCATAAATGCAGAGGTCAGATGGGGTAGTAGGTACATAGAACGTAGAGTGAAGATCCCCACAGTGACCAAACGGACCAAGAAAACCAAGGAAATAGAGGAGGAGAAAATCCGATCAAACCATCACGAAACACGACAACAACCTCAGCTAAGGTCGGGGGCGCAATTGTCGAGTCAAGGCGAGCTCAAAACATGATTTTCCAAAGGTGGGGGAGGATGGAATAGAAAGATCACTAGGTATCGGCGGAGGCTCATGGTGAACTCTAGGGCCCAATGCTTGGGGGAAAGTCGGGCCTAAATGATGAATGAAAGATGAAGAAGGGAGGATGGGGAAGCTTACCACCGTCTTGGTTGAACGGAGGTGGTCAGAGAAGTGCAGGACACGTCGATGTCATCAGATATGAAGCACTAGCAGGTCAGGGTGATCGGGGGAAGTTGGGTTTTGATTGAGTGGAGAAGAAGAGTAGTTGTGGACTTGGGAAAATTTTATCAGCCTCCTATAGGTGTGGGGAGGCTCATGGTCCTCTCTATAATCTTTGACGGTGAAGAAGCAAAGGTGAAGGTTTGAAGTTTCTTGTATGGCGAAGGAGAGAAGTTGAGACAAAGCTCATTGGAACCAGTGTGAAGAGGCGAGCTCAGTGGGTGAAAAATCTCGGGGAATGGTTGAGGAGGGAGAGAGATCGGGTTGGAGGACCAAGGAGTCACTGTCTCATGAACAGTCTGAGGAAGAAGACAACTTCCTGGTCGTTGGATCGATGCACTAGTAGAGCAAGGCCATCAAATTGAGATCCATTGTGGACCGGGCGTGCATGACAAATATATTAAATGAAATCATAGCGTGATGCATTAAATGAATGAAATCAATTCATGTACTATATTTACACTATATTAAAACTCATAAATTCAATTTGAGGGGTCAAACATGGTCCAAATGACACCAAATGTGAACCATAGGTTAATTATGACTCCTAGATCAATGCTATGCATTTAGTTTCTCATTTTACACAAATTTTGGCC